>OY796852.1:9635813-10882167 GCA_963680765.1 Agrochola lychnidis
GTTTACAAATTCCCAGATTCGTTCTACAATTGTTTTAAGTCTACTACTAAATCCTAGGATTTTCATTTCGCGAATTCCCAGTGTGGTCCCTCAGTTCACACGCAAATAAAATATTTACGGTATTTTTGTTTATTCCTCTATTTATTTTTGCATGCCATGCTTCTACTATGTTCATAGTTCTATGACGTTCTCCAAAAACTGACATAATATCAGAAATCTGTTTAATTTTAAAAACCCTGTTAATATATTTTAAATAAGCGGCCATTTCGATACCCTGACACTCGCATAAAACATATTGTAAACCTTCTTCTATTTTTTCTTTTGGATTGCCAAATGATGATGATTATTCGCAGTTTTGCCATTATTGAATGGCAAAACTGCGAATAATGATAAAATTCATCGCTCAGGTTTACTTTTCGTATGTTTTAAAAACTTTCCCTTCTTCCAAATATTTCTCACCCAATGATAGTAACATCCTTTAATATTTACATACGGAAACGTTTTAATAAGGGATATTGATTGTTGCCGTCTCGTAATCGCAATGAATCTTCAGTGGATTCCAGTTTTGTAGCTGAGATTTTATAAGCTTAAATAGAATCTCATAAGTTTTTTGTTTTTGTCCATTAACAGTGCATATTGCATATATCAGTGGCACTACATTTATGGTAACAGATGAACTATTGATTTCACCGTGTACTGAAAATAGCTGTGTGAAAGGATCGGGGCAGCTAGCAAATCTCCCATCAACAAAAAACTCTGATATGTTACCAATGATATCTTTAGAATATTCTGAACAGAAAACAAGAATACGCGTGTTTTCATAGCTGTAATCTGCTAATAAGAAATCGTGGAACTTATTAGGTATTTTAATTTCAGTAGGTATTCGGCTTACAATTTGTTTTACTCCTAACTCTTTATTCCTAGCAGAGTATAAGCAATGTTGAATGGCATGGAAGGCGGGTAAATTTTCTGCTTTTTTAGGTGCTTTTCTTTTCAATTCCGAAACTTTTTCTTCAAAAATTTTTGTTACAGGTAGATCAGACTCCTTTACACTTGATTTTAGTTCTTCATGTATAATCTTTGCCGTCTCATTTTCTTCTAAATTAGCTTACACTCTTCATACTTAATGTGATTTCGTATTAATTCTTTTGCCATTCTGAAAAATTTATGAAAAAAAAGCATTGTACAGTTATGAGCACGTAAAGCTTGACTGTACAACATTGTTCTTACACAAATTTCTAAAACAACTTCAATCTTGATACAGGGTGGCAGGCACATCGACGCGAAAACTGTAACCATGGGTTCAGTACATGATTCTGAAACCCGCAGCGTCGAAATTTTTTGTCAGCTATTTTGAAATAATCTGCTATTTCATGTGAAAGTGCAATCAAAATCTATGTAACAGCAGTTTTTTTTTAATACTGACGAAAAATTTCAACGCAGGAGGTTCAGAATCATGTTGTACTGAATCCATGGTAACAGGTCTCGCATCGATGTGCCTGCCATCCTGGATTGTGGTAGGGCTAGGGCTTACTTATTACATCTCTCTACTTACTTTTACAGTAATTGTTCCTTTACATTACATTTTTCCGTAATTTGCACACCGCCATACTTCGGACAAATTTTTATACACTGTTTTTTTATAGTATTGTCGACCGTCATGTAATAAAACAATGCCGCCATTCCTTGGAATAAAACAAATATCATCGTCAATGCAATCCGTAGTTTCTATGATATCCATGATAAAATCCAGAATAAATATTATTACTCAATTTCGTTGGGATAAAATAATGAAATCAAAACAAAATTCACATTGATAGTTACGCATAAAGAAGAATAATTCCTGTAAATTATTTCTCTTTGATTATTCTCAAAGAGACAGTTTTATTAAAGAGGTTCAATAACACTTCTGAAATAGGTATGTCATGTACTATATATTTATAGGAAAATGTAATTATTGTCTATAATCTAAAGTGCACAGACAATGTAAATGTCATCGATTTACATCGAAGGATACGCCTTACCGGTGTCCGTATGGATTGAGGAGCCATGTCTCATATTTAAACGCGGATACTACCAATATTTAGTAGTAAATTAGGCGATTTTGTAGGCCCGATCCTGGAATTTGTAGTAAAACACTTTAAAAGATACACGACTTTAAAGGTGGCTCCTCAATTCAGACGTTTGAATTGAGGTGCCACCTTACAACTCTAAAACTAGCCGACGGATATTTTTGAAAATTTGGTAGGATTTAGTAGTACTTATGCGTAATCTCTACAAAAAAAATGAGTTTTGTACGGCTGAATTTGAGACAGCTACAATGTTTTGATTTTTCATAAAAATCCATAAATTTCACCGCGCTGTTTCTCGGAAAGTAATTAACCAATTACAACATATTTTTAGTATAATTTAGTAGTAAATACGTTCTAATTTGTAGTATAAAAATAAAATGGAAGAACTACATAATTTCGCTAATACAACACAGTTTATGTGGCTCCTCAATCCTGACGGTTTACAGAAAATAATATGTACGTAGCTACTAAAGTAGTTGATCAAATCGGATAACAATAGCACCAATATTTAGTAGAAATTTCTACTAAATATTGGCGTAATCCAAAATCCTGTACATTCAGTATTTCAAAAGATATTAGCAAAATAAACATTCCTTAACAATCTAATGTGGTACGAGAGCCCACGACCAAAACCATATCACATCGTTTTAGGGCCAAAACCGTATAAAATCGTTAGTTTAGATGATTCCTGAACCCAACTCGGAAGTATGGGTCTGAAACGTCTGTTTTACGGAAGCCTATTTCTGCTGTGTCAAAAAAAAAAAAATAAGCAGACGGTTTCATGACAATATGCCTGATATTAAAAATTTACATAGTTTTCGTAATTTTATTACAAAAAAGTTTGTTTTCTGACATTTTGCGTGTCACATGTGGACTGAGCGCATTTTAAAAAAAATTACAAAATATTTAACCTATCTGTCTCATAGCAACCTGGTTCAATTATTTTAAAATCTTTTGTACAGTTACTGAAAACCTGTTTTTAGAAATTTTTAATGTCATATACAGGGTGTTTGGCAGAACGTTGAACATACGAAAATGGTGGATAGGTGAGGTTATCTGCTACTTACTCAGCCCTAGTTTATTTGGCCCTGGTCCCCTGGTTTTTTTTAAATGCAAGTTGAATTTAGGATTTAAGTATTTTTTACATCTTTCTGTTATAAGAATCTGCCATAACTTCACTTACATAATTTCTGACATAATTTAATTCATTGCTCTATTTAATTTAATTTTTATTTTGTTGTGTGCTTTTGACATTAATTGATTTGATATGACATTTTTATGTGACACTTATAAAATTGTAAAATTTTGTGTATTGTTTTTTGTTTTTAATATGGGACCTGAAATAAATGTTTTTTTTTTAACCTAAAAACTGTAAAAAACGTAAGAAAATTTTAATGTCGGTGGCTACAACTGCAGAAAATTCTGAATCCAAAAATTTTAGATATTTTCCGCATCACATCTGACCTAAGCGCATTTGAAATACCTATGTAAAAATATTGAACTGTTTCATAGCAATCTGTCTGATTTTCAGAATGTAGTTGAATGATAGATTTTAGATACCGAAAACACAATTTTCCGAAACCAGTAGCGTCACATGAGAATGAAAAGTCATTTGAGAAAATTAAAAATGAGGCAAAAAATAAAAAATTGTAACCCGTCTAAAAATCTTGTTTTCAGGTGAACATTGGTCAGTTGATGCGAATAAATATTTTTTCGGAATAAATCGTTTTTACGTACGATTAATGAAGAGCTTATCCGAAACCATCAAACTGAATAAGGTTTTTTTAAATAGATTGGACAAAAGAAAACTGAGTTGACATTTGAAAATAACTGTTTATTAAAATTAAATTATTTTTTTTTAATTTTTTTTATTGTCGAACTCATCATTGGTGTCGTAAGCGTAACAAGCACCGCGCGTTAGCCGGGCGACTCCGAAACATTCTTTTTGTTTTTGGAGTTATACAGGGTGTTTGGCAGAACGTTGAACATACGAAAATGGTGGATAGGTGGGGTCATCTGCTACTTATTCAGCCCTAATTTATTTGGCCCTGGCCCCCTGGATATTAAAAAAAATTTTTTTTGCTTTCTTTTAGTTTCACAACTTTCTTAACTTTAAAGTGTAATTTTTATTAAAAAAATGGGTAAAACAGGCATTTTTTTTTAATCTTTAATATTGGCAGATTCTTATAACAGAAAGATGTAAAAAATACTTAAATCCTAATTTCAACTTGCATTTAAAAAAAACCAGGGGACCAGGGCCAAATAAACTAGGGCTGAGTAAGTAGCAGATAACCTCACCTATCCACCATTTTCGTATGTTCAACGTTCTGCCAAACACCCTGTATATGACATTAAAAATTTCTAAAAACAGGTTTTCAGTAACTATACAAAAGATTTTAAAATAATTGAACCAGGTTGCTATGAGACAGATAGGTTAAATATTTTGTCATTTTTTTTAAAATGCGCTCAGTCCACATGTGACACGCAAAATGTCAGAAAACAAACTTTTTTGTAATAAAATTACGAAAACTATGTACATTTTTAATATCAGGCATATTGTCATGAAACCGTCTGCTTATTTTTTTTTTTGACACAGCAGAAATAGGCTTCCGTAAAACAGACGTTTCAGACCCATACTTCCGAGTTGGGTTCAGGAATCATCTAAACTAACGATTTTATACGGTTTTGGCCCTAAAACGATGTGATATGGTTTTGGTCGTGGGCTCTCGTACCACATTAGATTGTTAAGGAATGTTTATTTTGTTAATATCTCTTGAAATACTGAATGTACAGGATTTTGGATTACGCCAATATTTAGTAGAAATTTCTACTAAATATTGGTGCTATTGTTATCCGATTTGATCAACTACTTTAGTAGCTACGTACATATTATTTTCTGTAAACCGTCAGGATTGAGGAGCCACATAAAATGTGTTGTATTAGCGAAATTATGTAGTTCTTCCATTTTATTTTTATACTACAAATTAGAACGTATTTACTACTAAATTATACTAAAAATATGTTGTAATTGGTTTATTACTTTCCGAGAAACAGCGCGGTGAAATTTATGGATTTTTATGAAAAATCAAAACATTGTAGCTATCTCAAACTCATTTTTTTTGTAGAGATTACGCATAAGTACTACTAAATCCTACCAAATTTTCAAAAATATCCGTCGGCTAGTTTTAGAGTTGTAAGGTGGCACCTCAATTCAAACGTCTGAATTGAGGAGCCACCTTAAATGTCGTGTATCTTTTAAAGTGTTTTACTACAAATTCCAGGATCGGGCCTACAAAATCGCCTAATTTACTACTAAATATTGGTAGTATCCGCGTTTAAATATGAGACATGGCTCCTCAATCCATACGGACACCCTTACCGCGTCAAAAGATGACCGCATTTGTGCATGAGTTGTCATCTGTCACACAATGACGTAGAGAATTGTCGCTGTACGGTCAGCATACTCGTTTTGAAAAGAATACTTAATTTTAAAAGGAGGTGCATTTGTAAAAATAAAATATTTGTTTTTATAATGTTGTGTCTAGTAGAACATATCATCATTAAAATTATTGAAACAATAGCTGTTTCGCATAGACTAAGTTTATTTCAACATTAGTTCATATAGTTAATACAAGATTGCTCTGCTGGTTCCACAGATACATTATTTTGTTACCATCTTAAAATGGTAGCAGAGCGTGGTTCCGATCCACGGACCTCTGATCAAATGCGGTGAACAAATGCGGCTGTATTTGGTTGGCAACCATTCATCGTCTCTTTGTTCTTCTTGGATTATTTGAATCCATTTTTCTTTAACACATGTTTCTTGTGGGAACTTAATAGTTAAATACAAATAGTGATTCATCATCAGTACATCTATTTAATATTTTAAATCCGAAAGTAACTGTCCGTCTGTTACCTTTTTACGCCTTAAGGTTGAAAGACAAAATTTTGTGCTGCGCCTTTATTCACGCTACTTTCTTTGGATTCTTTCGACGTGCTTGAATAGGTGGAATCTTCATTTCCTCACACTCATAGTCTGACGGGATGGCGGAGAGAGATCAGGCGAAGGGCCCACGCTGTGCTTTCGAAGCAAGTCGCGTTTTATAATAATTGTTTAAGTACCTATAATTTTGTATTCGAAAACATAGTTTCAAAGAAAAGTTAATCTAAAAAAAGAAAGACATAAAAAAATCCGGCAGTTAAAATATTTTAAATCATAATGGCATGTAACCTCCATACTTCCTAATTCACATTTCAAACTTTTTTTGTCAACGTTACACTACCCTATCGTTCGTTGTCACGGGAACGTAATTTTTGTTACTTGTCATCTTCCGTCATAATATTTATTTTAGAAATCGTAATAAATTTGAAAAAAAAAATTTACGCATGGAAAGTAATACCTTCAGTTTTATATGAATTTTTGGAGTTGTTGGTACATTTCCTGAAGGCACAAGAAGGCATCTTTGTACAGCTATGTGTATTAAAAACGAGAAAGTTGCTCCGATGTGTTACGAACTGTGACGAATGAGGAAATGATTCGCAAGTGAGCCACGTCGCACAATTTAGGGTGTGACAGTTTTCGCGCGACGTAAGTATGGCGAGGGCGAATCCTTGATTTACATCAATGGTAAATGTTGGTATGATGAGCTGTATTTTGTATAATGGGTAGGTACAAGAATTTGAAAATAAGATTTGAATTAATAACACCTGTTCGTTTAATTTGATCGGATTTTACGGCAAAAGGTACAGCGGATAAAATTAATCTTCCACTGTACCATCAAGGGTACAGTCAAGGGTACACAGGAAAACAAGTGTCTATATCTCTGCATAAGGTTAAATTGTTGGCCAGTTATTCAGATAACTGGCGTTGATAACTGGTGTTTTTTTGCGTGCCCAGGCAGCACACAAGTCAGCTTGTGTGCTGCCTGGGCAAATTTGGATTTGGAAAATATGTTGAGGGACATCTTCCGCAACATGTTTCTTCATTTGCCCCCTAGTGTATCCCAGGCTTAATTGAACACGACTTTCTCACCATAGATTTCAATTTTTTTTATCTTCACCACTAAGTTTTCACAATTATTTCCTAAATTCTTCCTTGATTTCGTAAAAATATTATTAACTTTTAAAAAAGAGCACTCAATCCACACGCACACGCAGCAGCCAGGTCATGATGACCTTCAAAACGGGCTATCATAATTGAATGCGTATGTAAAATTTTGGTTCTGTGCTGTTGACCGCTGAGAAGTTCCCTCTTCTAGAGCCAACCCAGGATGCAGCAGCCAGATCATGTTGAACTTTAGAATAGGCTATCGTAATTGAAAGCGTATATAAAATTGAGTGTTTCAGTTGTTGATCGCTGAGGAGTTTCTCGTGTGGAGCTAATCCTGGATGCTGTAGCCAGGTCATGGTAAACTTTAGAACGGACTATCATAATTAAATGCGTACATTAAATTCCGTATCTGTACGGTTGACTGTTGTGGAGTTTCTTCGTCTGGAGCCTATCTTGGGGGTAGAATCAGATCATACATCACAAAGAAATGCATTGACTTCATAACTGAACCAACGTGTAAAATTTTAATTCCGTAGAATAAGAAGAAGTGGTTTTAACTCAGCTTGCAAGATTTGCTAACTAATACGGCGAGTTGAATAAAAGCTTGTAAAAAACTCACTTTCGCTTTTATAATATTCAATCCAACACTTTGCCATGCCACGTGCTAGCCAGGGCCGTGATTGGTCGGCGTTCGCCGGCGCGCACTAGTCTCGACTCTTTGACACACATACAGGCGATGCGCGGCCTTTGAGTAATAATAATAAGAATATTTAAAAATGTAAATAGTATGTTTTAAAATGAAATAAAGGATTATAATAATTAAAAAAAAATCTTATCTCATAATTCGCATATTTAATTATTTCCATATAACGAATTAATACAAAAAGCTCAATAATTTTTCCTTGGAATAAACCACGGAAAAGAAAAAACAGTGGAAGTGCAATGCAACAAAATTACTATGAGAACCGTTGTCGCCAAACCCTCACAAATAAACTGATAATCATATAATGCACTACAAATAAGCCGATCGTTTGATTTGTCGTTAAAATTTTAGTCAAAACTAGCATAAGTCACAGATTCTACATTTGGAAAGAAACCTTCATGCACTTATAATAGGATTTATTTTGCGTTCGTGCAGAAAGTATCAACGACGTTTTGTAATCTAAAGTCAAACTAGATTCGATCGCCAAGTAAATTCTGCTACCCGACCATAGATGGCGGTATTCTCAGTTGTCGCAATTATAAACTTAATTGCGTTAGTCGTAAGGTTGACATTCACGTCATCGGTCGTGTCTTCTGCTACTCGATCAAGGCAGCAACACAATGAATTTTCAATAACATTATCGATATCGATAGATACCCGATTTCATCATTCGAGAAAATAAGACTTGTTTGGAGTTGAGTAAAACTGTAAGATGAGTGACGTAGTATTATTTAAAAATAGAATCTTACATAATATATAAGATTTTACTTTTAAATAATATCTTCTATATAATAAAAATAAATTGCTATTCGTTGTTCTCGCTAAAACGGCTTGACCGATTTGAATAATTCTTTTTTTTGTGTTCGCCCGAACACAGGAAAAGTTTAAAAAAATGTCGGGTAGGTAGGATACGTTGGATAGGAAGGATAGGTGGGTAGGGGTAGGTAGGTAGTGTAGGTAGGTAGGTAGTGTCGGTAGGGTAGGTAGGGTAGGTAGATAGGTAGGGTAGGTGGGTAGGGTAGGTAGGTACGAAAGTAGGGTAGGGTGGGTAGGTAGGTAAGAAAGTAGGGTAAGGGTGGGTAGGTAGGTACGAAAGTAGGGTAGGGTGGGTAGGTAGGTAGGAAGGTACGAAAGTAGGGTAGGGTGGGTAGGTAGGTACGAAACTAGGGTAGGGTGGGTAGGTAGGTAGGTACGAAAGTAGGGTAAGGTGGGTAGGTAGGTAGGTACGAAAGTAGTGTAAGGTGGGTAGGTAGGTAGGTACGTAAAATAGGGTAGGTAGGTATATTATTTTTATATGTATGTAGCTATATTTTATTAGGTAGGTATATTGGGAAGTATTAATACAACGCAGGCGAAGCCGCGGGCGGCAGGTACCACAGGTATTACTGAATAAATTGTGAAAATCATCTTACTTGGGTATAGTATTATATTATCTGTGCTTGGGTTAAAATTAAAAATGCGTTGTTCTGTGTTTTTATTTATTGTCCTTGAAATAGAACGTATTTGTTAAAAAACTGGCGTTTCGAAAGTCTTATTTTTAATTTTAACAAATGGTGTATGCGAACATTTATATATTTTTCGACTATTGCCTTCATCAAATCAGTGACGTGATTGGACGCAGGAAATTCGCATATTTGATGGGAGGCAATATCATTAAATAAAACAGTTCCAATAAACTTTCGCATAATTAGAGTTATCGCCACATCCTTTCGAAAAACCCCGATATCAACGTTTTTTAAAAATGTTTCCGCCGTCTGACATATTTTGACAACATCTGGCGAAGGATACAACAATCCACCTTGATCTCTCGCAATTATTTACTATTACTATAACTTTTTATAAATAAAAAATTTGATATTATGTACTCATTTAATTATGTATTATCCTTGAGGCGGGCGCCGGCAACCCGGTGTGGAAGCTTTTATCACTGATCTTACACACCGAAATGACTTGAAATTACCGGCTGAACAATGCAACGCGTCTCAAACATTATGTAAAAGTTTGATTACAATTTTGCTATATAGCATCTATGCAACCTTATATTTCGTGTATGAATGTTAGGCGACATTATATCTGTATTGTAATGTTATACAACAAATATTAAATTAGGTACTTATTTTCTTTTATCGATAACTATCTATAACATCAATACCCGACCTGACTACATCCCTAATTGAGTAGCGAAGAACTTTCGAGAACGAAATAGTGAATACATTCAATCCAATATAAACTTTATTTTAATCAAGTAAAGTTGATTTTAACTAAACGTTCTATTAAATTGTTAGTAAATTGACAAAAACTAAGATTTTATTAGAAAATAAATAAAATCATATTTACTGAAGGTACGAAACACCTCCATTTTTAAGATTATTTCTCCTGCTATCATTTTTGCACTCCAAAACAGAACAATACGGCATATTTACGGAAAAATAAATTTGTCTCGAGACTAGCAGCTCGACGCGTTGTTAGAACACGACTGAAGTAAAGTTGCGTAACAGCGCTTAATTGTGACACGCGTGCCACGCCTACTTTGCACTTCCACTGTTTTTTCTGTTCCGTGGAATAAACAGTAAATAAATTCATAAATAATAAACCTATTTACAATGAAAAAACCAAAAAAAAAATACTATAATCAGAAATGACAGTGTCAAATACGGACCATTATAAATAAATTATGCAAGATGTAAAAATTATGGAATGTTGACGAGATCAGCTACTCGCCGAGCACGCCCACCACTTCCGGACTCTTCGCTCAGCTCCGCCTCGCCGCCGCCGGTACACAGCCCCACTGTGAGCGCTGTGTCGACACCGGCCTCGGTAGTTGCTTCGAGCTCGAGCCACGAGTATTTTTCCCCGCCGACGTCGCCAACACCTGTACGTCGGCAGGGGAAAAGCCGGCCACCGAAGAGGGGCCAACCGGCCCCGAGCCGGGTCCCCGCTGCCGGTGGTTGTGTGCAGCGCATGAGATGGACTCAGTCTACGAACGAGAACGTTATGCGCGCATATTACGGGTCTACAGAGGGAGGAACTAACCTCACTGTGTACCGTGTTAGGATGCTGTCTCTGTTCCAGGAACTAGAGCCAGCCGTCAACGTCTCGGCCCAACGACTGACGGATCAGGTGCGTGTCATCCAGCGCAATCATAGGCTGGACGATGCTGCACTTGATAGGCTGCGCTCAGAGGTAATGAGCAACCACATCGCCTCAACTCGGGCACAAACCGCGGCACAAGCGTCAAATATTGATGCAATCCTGCCGCGGTTCAATCATGGTGTTGAAGATGAGGATGATAGAGTTGCCACAGTAAGTAGCCAGTGTAACGACCGATTGAGGAACGCACTGGAGGATGCGTTCCGCGAGTATAGGTACACTCCAACCGAACTTAGACCCCGATTACCACGCCAGCCCATGCACAAAAAAAATAGGGCGCTGGTGTGTGCCTTGGACTCGCAGCTTACGAATTTTTTCGAGAGCAGCGAGGATCTCATTGACACTCACTCGATCCTGTATTGCGCGGCTGTTGCGGCATGTCGTTTAGCCAACGTCAAGTTTCCAAATTGCGACGGAGCTACTCGACCCAAACCAGCCGTACCAGCCTGGCAGTCCAGAATCGAGCGACATGTCGATGAGGCCAGGGTACTCATTGGCAAACTATACTGCTTCAGGGAGGGAAATACACGACCACGAGTGATGCGCTTTGTAAGGCGGGCATTCTCGGGGACTGGAATCAGTCCTCAAGAATACATGTCTCGTGTCACAGAGCGCATCGACTTCCTGAAGCAGAAAGTTTGTGCATGGGCGAGCCGTATTCGGCGGTATAAGCGGCGGGTTGACCGACACATGCAGAATCGCATGTTCCAGAGCGATGAGAGGTGGGTATATAGAGCTTGGGAGTGACCTGAACAAAACGTGACGAACGTGCGCCGCCCGGATGATACCACTACGAGTTCATTCTGGCGCAGTATCTGGTCGGTGCCTGTCTGTCACACTGAGGCTGGTTGGATGCAGGATGTCGAGCGAGTGTGTGAAAATATACCAGAAATGAATACTGTGCTAATCACGCCATTAGACGTAGCCAGAGCAGTCCGTCCGTTACCGAATTGGAAATCACCGGAACCGGACGGACTGCACAAGTTCTGGTTAAAATGGCTGAGTAGTTCGCACACTCGCCTGGCATCTCAATTCCAGTCATCCCTAGAGTCTGGGTCGCTACCACAGTTTCTAACAACCTGCGTTACCCACCTGCTCCATAAGTCAGGTAGTCCCACGGAACCCAAGAATTATAGACCGATCACATGTTTGTCGACGGTCTATAAACTTCTTACATCCATTTTGAGAGCGAAAATTAACACACACATTTACAGTAATTCAATTATGTCAGCCTCCCAAAATGGATGTAGCGCTTCTTTGGTCGCCTGAAGAAGGTATTAATCAGTCTTCTTTCAGGCGGAAACAAGGTGCGCGCCTTCAACGGGTGGGTCATGCCGGTTTTGATGTACTCTTTCGGCATACTCAAATGGACTCAGACCGAACTCGACGCCTTGGACAGGAGAGTCCGTACTCTCCTGACCGCAAACCGGATGCATCACCCACGTTCATCGGTGATGAGACTGTACATCCCGCGGAAGTGCGGGGGTTGAGGCTTTTTAAATGCGAAGACCCTCCACAACCGCGAGGTATGCAGCCTCAGGGAATATTTTTTTTAAACCGATGTGGGTGTGCACCGTGATGTGGTCGCAGTGGACAAGGGGCTCACCCCGCTTTCCATGGCTATCAGACATATTATCTCTGGTTGCTCGCGACTAGCTAACGGCGAGTACTTGCACAGACATAACCAAGTGGCTCAGATTATTCACCAGCAACTTGATTTGAAATATAAACTTCTGGACTCTGAGGTACCGTATTACAAGTATGTGCCCAACCCAGTTCTCGAAAATGACCATGTCACGTTGTACTGGGATCGGTCTATCATTACTGACTGGACTATTGTTGCCAATAAGCCTGATATAGTGCTGATAAATCGATTAGCGCGTCGCGCAATGATAGTCGATGTTACCATTCCACATGACGAGAACCTCGTGAAAGCTGAGAAAGAGAAACAAATAAAATATATCGACTTAGCACACGAGGTTGTTGACATGTGGAATGTGAGCTCGGCTATCATTGTGCCGATTGTCGTAACGGCAAATGGCCTGATGGCCCAAAGCCTCGACCAAGATCTCTCGAGGCTCTCGTTAGGCGGCTGGATCAAACGCCTGATTCAGAAGGCAGTACTCCTCAATACGGCTCGTATTGTGAGGAGGTTCCTGTCTCTGCAGCCCTATCCACCGGTAGCTTGGACCCTGCTCCCGATATCGGCGGACATCTATTTTTTACAATTTAAATGTTTTTTATATCTTCTTAGAAAATGAAATATTTCAAAAAGGTAATCACATATGAAAGAAAATAAATAAACGGAATAATAATAGGTTCTGCTTAGCCTTGAATCCTCTAAGCACACTGCTGGAGGATTCAGGTCTAGGCTATCGGTTGAGGAGAGGTGATCAGGTCATATCTCACCTCCTCTACATGGATGACTTGAAACTCTTTGCCCCCAACAAATTGCGACTGATGGAGCTACTGAAGGTAACTGAAACATTCAGTAACGCCATCACGATGGAATTTGGTGTGGACAAATGTGTAGTCATGCATGTAAAGCGAGGGGAGATTGTGGAATCCGAGGGAATTTACCGAAAGCTATAAGTATTTGGGTATGTCGGAAGCGTTAGGCATCAACGTTGCTGACATGAAGCAATCGCTGAAGGAGCGCTTCTTTGGTCGCCTGAAGAAGGTATCAATTAGTCTTCTTTCAGGCGGAAACAAGGTGCGCCTTCAACGGTTGGGTCATACCGGTTTTGATGTACTCTTTTGGTATACTCAAATGGACTCAGACCGAACTCGATGCCCTGGATAGAAGGGTCCGTACACTGTTGACCGCAAACCGGATGCATCACCCACGATCATCGGTGATGAGATTGTACATCCTGCGGAAGTGCGGAGGTCGAGGCTTCTTAAATGCAAAAACCCTCCACAACCGCGAGGTGTGCAATCTCAGAGAATACTTTCTTAAAACCAAAGTGGGTATGCACCGTGATGTGGTAGCAGTGGACAAGGAGCTTACCCCGCTCTCATTGGCTAAAGAGAACTGACACAAACCTGTAGTACTTACTACGGATGACCGCAAGGAGGTATGGCAAAGCAAGGAACTTCACGGGCGCTTCTATCGGGCTCTTCATGAGCCCGGTGTAGATTTTCTAGCGTCCGTATCCTGGCTACGTTTTGGTGACGTTTTCGGGGAAACTGAAGGTTTCGTCTGTGCAATTATGGACGAAGTTATCTTGACGAATAACTACCGGAGACATATCATGAAGGACGGGACGGTTGACGTGTGTCGGGCATGCCACCGGCCGGGTGAGTCCATTAGACATATCATCTCGGGTTGTTCTCGTCTGGCTAACGGCGAGTACTTGCACAGACATAACCAAGTAGCCAGGATTATCCACCAACAACTTGCTTTGAAATATAAATTTGTAGATTCTGAGGTACCGTATTACAAGTATGTGCCTGACCCAGTTCTCGAAAATGACCATGTCACGTTGTACTGGGATCGGTCTATCATTACTGACGGGACTATTGTTGCCAATAAGCCTGATATAGTGGTGATAAATCGATTAGCGCGTCGCGCAATGATAGTCGATGTTACCATTCCACATGACGAGAACCTCGTGAAAGCTGAGAAAGAGAAACAAATAAAATATCTCGACTTAGCACACGAGGTTGTTAACATGTGGAGTGTGAGCTCGGCTACCATTGTGCCGATTGTCGTAACGGCCAACGGCCTAATGGCCAAAAGCCTCGACCAACATCTCTTGAGGCTCTCGTTAGGCGGTTGGATCAAGGGCCTGATCCAGAAAGCAGTACTCCTCGATACGGCTCGCATTGTGAGGAGGTTCCTGTCTCTGCAGCCCTAACCACCGGTAGCTTGGACCCTGTTTCCGACACCGGCGGACCTCTATTTTTTTTTATATTTTTAAATGTTTTTTTATTGTTTATTTTAAGAAATATTTAAAAATGTAAATTAATAAGAAACTAGATGAATAAACGAAATAATAATCACTTTATTATCAGGCAACTAAGGCCCATAAATAGAGTACACAAAATAATCTTATACAATAATAAACATAATAAAAACCTTATACGAATACGTAATGTTGACGGCGTCGTGTATCGCTGCGTGGTGTCGCGTAACCGTCCTCGGAAACTTCGATATACGACACCTTTCGGCCAAAAGTCCTCTTTCAGGCAAATCTGTAGATGGTGGGTTGGAACTCGTACCACGAATGACTTACAAGTTGATGTTGTGGCGCGATTCCAACCTTTCAACCCTCAGAGTCCAGTTGGTCTTCACTTTTAAGTACTGCACGACTTTCTCAGTTGTAGTGGAGTGATGCAGACGCGAAAGTAATGCCGACGGCACGTAAGATAGAGGTAACTTTTTATTTCGGTATCGGTAATAATGTGCGTGTGGTGTGAGAACCACTTTTTTTAAACTCTTTGAAAATGTGCTTAGGATTTAGTGAACATTCCCAAAGAATTGTGAAAGTTGGAATCAGATTTTGTGAAAGTCAAATAACCGAGTTATGGACTGTAAAGTTGGGCCCTCAGTTCTCACATAGAGGATTGAGGGCCCACCTGAACCTGATAAACTATGGACACTACAGAAAAAGTCTTTATGCCAAAATCTAAGCTAATGCCAAACAAAATTTATGAAAACAAGATATTATCGCAAAACACTGTCCTACTTTGTATATCTTCGTACAAAATGGGCCCTCAATTCTCATACTCGTAAAAGTTTACTACGCAAATAAAATGAAATCATTAACTTAAAGCTACTGTTTGAAATCCTATATGCTACTAAATAAATTGTGAAAATTTGTGAAAGCAAGAACAGGTCACTACTTTTTGTTGTTTGAAAGTTATGACCTTGATAAAATTCGGGCCCTCAGTCCTCCATTTATTTTGTTTTCATTTTATTACGCTTATCGTAGGAAAGGTAAGACAAATACAAAATTGTCTCATTTTGTGAAAAAAATTGTGCAACAAATTCGATACCAGAAAGAAATTAAAATACCCTTTATTGTATAAGAAAATCGAGTTTTGTTTTTACTCTCTGAATTAGGAAATAGGGTGACCACAATTTCTTTTAGATTGCAGTAGAGATTAGTAAATGTAGTGTCATAGGTTTTAATAAACTTTCTCCGATTTTTCGCATAGCATTTGAAATTACTATTAATTAATACATGACATTTGTAATGACCAATACCTACTATCAGCGAAAGGTGGAGGCTCTAATTCAATTGCTTCGATAAGTTCGTACACCTTTGATTTTATTCTTAGAGTGTGTGGTATATCCTGCAGGCAATACTCACAAGTACCGTTTAAATCAAATGCAATGACGAAATGTAATTCGTACTTGATTGCTACTTTAGAACCACAAGTAAGACAAGACTTAAATAATTCGTCAAAACAAATTGCGTCTTCCAAACACTCGATCCCAAAAACGGATAAATTAACCGAATTGAGTGGTAAGAAACCAAATTGTCTTTCTATTGGAATAGATGTGCAGTAACTGTTAATGCATTGTTTTGTTAATAAGGTACTGTAAAAATGGTTCAATAGAACTGTTTCAAGATAATTAGCTACATTGCTTTGGCAATCAACGATAATGATGATATTTGATACTAGTTCTGATTTTTTATAAAATGCTTAACGACTACATCTGCTCAGATTTTGTGTGGATCGTAACTTGATATTGCACGTCCTAAACATTTAAGGTACTCTGAGACAGGGATGTAACGGATATCCGTATCCGCATCCACAACTGCGGAACATCCGCATAAATTTTGATATCCGCTAAACATCCGCATCCTCAACTTTTGATTTTAAAAGCTCCGCATCTTCATAATTTGTGAATGTCAGGTTGGCGGGTGTATTTTTCAGAAATGGTCGAAATATATCTCAAAATTTAGTACCTAATTGGTACCAAATTGTACCACTTGTGAAATAATTTGTACCTCGTGGGATCGCAAGTTATTTCAATAGTTTCATACACCCGCCATTCTGACGTCAGCTTGGCGGGTGTATTTTTGTGTAGCCAAGATTACTGAGAAGTTGGATATAAAACATATATGGACATTTAGTACCTAATTGGTACCTCTCTAAACATACCTCAACTCAGTGAAATCTCATTGGAATTCGACAAAAAATGAAAAATTCATTTTCCCATATACAGGCTGTCACAATATTTTGCTTGTTTGATACAAGTAGAGGAAACCGGGGACACTTAACTATAGGTATACTTAGCATCAGGTGGAATGACAGCTCGCTTCACCTGCGTTTTCACGGTGAGTTTTTGATGTGAAACATCTATAGCGGCGGGTCAGCCCAACTGTTGACGTGACGACGCGTCGCCGACGCATCGCCATGCCAACAGTTGCCATGTTTATTTCCTGTCGTAAACATCCTTGTCTATGCATATGCAGATGGAGATGTGTAAAATCGAAATTATTATGTACATAATAATTTCGATTTTTCACATCTGCCAGTCGCTCATTTTTTTACAGAATAGACCGCAGCAGCCGATCTATTCTGTAAAAATCTCACCGTGTAAAATAAGGTGAAGTGAGCTGTCAATAGTGTCAACCCCTAGCATCAACCGATATGACATTCCATTTGATGCTAGAGATTGACAGCTTACTTAAAGCTCACTTCACCTACACCGTGTTTACACGGTGAGATTTTACTGAATAGACCGCATGGAGTAAACGATACCCCAGTTTCTTGCCCGTTCTTCTCCATAGGTACCTACTACGCTTTGGAATGGGCAACTAGCTTCATCTTTCTGACTGACCGACCCCTTGACAATTCAAAAGTACCTGTAATTGGTTTATTTGAAATAAATGCTTTAAGTTTGGGACCAGCCGGCTGGCATGTCGTTTAGTTGCCTGAAAATACATGACATGAAAATTTATTTGAAAAAGGTGTAGGTATATTCGCAGACGTGTTTTCTTTTTTTTTACCTGTTCCTAGTTCACGTTACAAAGTAAATCATGGATGGCAATCATAGATGTTATCTTATACATATATTTATTTACATTTACCATGATCGAAGTGGCCATAATTTTGACATCTGTTTGCAGATAACCGACCTGCCTCTTTCTTTTCCACTTTCTTCTAAATATGAAATAATGTTTATCTAAATTAAAGTGAAACGTGGTCATAAAACTACTATTAAACTACAAGATCAGAAAAAAGTATTTCTTAAGTATAAACAATACCTGAAAAAACAAAAATAACTTTTCACGCAGGTGAAGTGAGCTGTCATTCCACCTGATGCTAAGTATCCCTATATTCAAGTATCCCCGGTTTCCTCAACTTGTATTCGACGAGAGCTCATGACCAAAATTTTTACCTCATCGTTTTACGACCAAAACCGTATAAAATCTTTTGGTTATTCTGAATTTAAATAAATGTTTTAGATACCGAAAACACAATTTTTAGACATCATTAGCGTCACACGTACCCAGGAGAGCATTTGCGAAAATAAAATAATTTGCCTAGTCTGAAAATATTGTTTTCAAGTGAACATTGGTCGAATAAATGGTTTTTCAGAAGTAAATGTGAGCAACTTATGTGTTGAATCGATTGATTTTTTTTTCCGATCGGTAACATAGCAATTATATCAGACAAAAAAAATCGTATTGCGGCGTGGGTATTTATATGTACGATTAATAAAGAGCTTACCTGAGCTGCTTTAATCAGTTGTTCTGCTGCAAATAAATATGAACAGGACATAAATAATTCACTCGTGGACGTTGTGAATTGGCATGACGACAATAAATTAGTTATTAATTTAGGAAAGACTAACATAATACATTTTTATCAGCGGACATAATTACCAAATTTAAAAATTGAATTTATTAGAACTAAAATAGACCAAGTACAACAAATGACGTGGAAACCTCAAGTAGAAGAAAGAGGTATATAAAAAAATTTGCATAACTACTTATGTTCTATTCAATTTGACTAATAAAGTTAACATCACCACAAGTTTGATTGCATACCATGGTCTCGTAGCTTCCATTCTGAGATACGGTATAATTTTCTGGGGAAATTCTTGCCTGCGGGAACAGGTATTCAAAGCCCAAAAACGTTGTTTGAGGTCGATATGAAATCGACTGATAACTGTTTTCCAGTGTTTAAGTCCCTAAAGCTGTTAACATTTCCGGTAATGTATATTTTAGAAATGGCAATTTTTGTTTAACGTAACATGCATCTTTTTAGTGTCGCTCAGGCCACATGTGACGCGTAAAATGTTTGAAAACTATTTTTTTCATAATAAAATAACGAATCCAATGTACGTTTTTAATATCAGACATATTGTGACAAACCATGTCGCATCGTTTTACGACGAAAACCGTCTAAAATCGTTAATTTAGACGGTTCTTAGCCCAACTCGGTAGATAGACCAGGGGGCTTACCACCAGCTATTATTTTAATATTACTTCAGTGTGGGAAAGAGATTAAGCTCTACAAGACGTATAGTTCCATCTGTTGGACTACCTACTGAGTTGGGCTAAGAACCGTCTAAACTAACGATTTTAGACGGTTTTCGTCGTAAAACGATGAGACATGGTTTTGGTCGTAGGCTCTCTGACTCTTTGTGTCAAATAAGCAAAATATTGTAACACTCTGTAAATTGGAAAGTGATTTTTTCATTTTTTGTCGAATTCCAATGAGATTTCACTGACTTGAGGTATGTTTAGAGAGGTACCAATTAGGTACTAAATATCCATATATGTTTTATATCCAACTTCTCAGTAATCTTGGCTACACAAAAATACACCCGCCAAGCTGACGTCAGAATGGCGGGTGTATGAAACTATTGCAATAACTTGCGATCCCACGAGGTACAAATTATTTCACAAGTGGTACAATTTGGTACCAATTAGGTACTAAATTTTGAGATATATTTCGACCATTTCTGAAAAATACACCCGCCAACCTGACATTCACTGATCATTTGTACCACATTCAAAATGGATTCAACATATAAGTTTCTCATATTATCTTCTGAAAAATGGTTTATTCGTACCAATGTTCACTTGAAAACAAAATTTACACACTAGGTAAATTATTTTATTTTCGCAAATGGCCTCCTGGGTACGTGTGACGCTACTGGTGTCTGATTCGAAAATTGTTTTTTCGGTATCTAAAACCTTTATTTAAATTCAGAATAACCAAAAGATTTTGTACAGTTTTGGTCGTAAAACGATGAGGTAAAAATTTTGGTCATGAGCTCTCGTCGAGTACCAGTTGAGGAAACCGGGGGTACTTGACTATAGGGATACTTAGTGTCAGGTGGAATGACAGCTCACTTCACCTACGTGAATATAACAACGATTGTTATCATTTTTATGCCACTTGCAGTTCTACAATATGGTTCTAAAAGTGAAAAACAGCAAGTTTATAGGTTCAGTTTGCATAGGTTTTCACGAAGCTGTTAGCTGAATATTTTCAGGGTTCTGTTATTGATTGAATAAAAGCTTTTCATATCGCGGCATTATCTATAGATACAAAAAAGTATAAGAAGAAGGTTATAAACAGCAGGATAACATAATTTGTAGATAAAAATTATTTCATATTTAGAAGAATATAGGAAAGAGAAAAGAGGCAGGTCGGTTATCTGCAAACAGATGTCAAAATTATGTGAATGTCAGGTTGGCGGGTGTATTTTTCAGAAATGGTCGAAATATATCTCAAAATTTAGTACCTAATTAGTACCAAATTGTACCACTTGTGAAATAATTTGTACCTCGTGGGATCGCAAGTTATTGCAATAATTTCATACACCCGCCATTCTGACGTCAGCTTGGCGGGTGTATTTTGGTGTAGCCAAGATTACTGAGAAGTTGGATATAAAACATACATGGATATTTAGTCGATGTAAATCGATGATATTTAGTACCTAATTGGTACCTCTCTAAACATACCTCAAGTCGGTGAAATCTCATTGGAATTCGACAAAAAATTAAAAATTCACTTTCCCATATACAGGATGTTACGATATTTTGCTTGTTTGACACAAGTAGAGGAAACCGGGGACACTTGACTATAGGAGTACTTAGCATCAGGTGGAATGACAGCTTACTTCTCCTGCGTTTTCACGGTGAGTTTTTGATGTGAAACATCTATAGCGGCGGGTCAGCCCAACTTTCTTATCGTAAACTATCCTTTTATGCATATTACATGTACATAATAATTTAGATGTTTCACATCTGTCAGGCATCCCGCGACGGCTCATTTTTTTTACAGAATAGACCGCAGCAGCCGATCTATTCTGTAAAAATCTCAATCTCTGTGGAAATTAAGGTGAAGTGAGCTGTCAATAATGTCCACCCCTAGCATCAACTGATCTTACATGCCATGTGATGCTAGAAATTGACAGCTTACTTAAAGCTCACTTCACCTACATTTAGATACACGTTGAGATTTTACTTAATAGACCGGATGGTCTCGTTTACTCCAGTTTCTTGCCTGTTCTTCTCCATAGGTACCTACTACGCTTTGGAATAGGAAACTAGCTTCATCTTTCTGACTGACCGACCCCTTGACAATTCAAAAGTATTTATATATGGTTTATTTGAAATAATGCATTGATTTTGAGTTTGAGACTGGCCGGCCGGCATGTTGTTTAGTTGCCTAAAAACACATTGACATGTTTTTTTTTTTAAGATTTTTTTTATCTTTTTCTAGTTCACGTTACAAAGTAAATCATGGATGGTAATCATAGGTCTTAAGTTAGAAGTTATATACATTATATTTACTATGATCGAAGTGGCCGTAATTTTGACATCTGTTTGCAGATAACCGACCTGCCTTTTTTCTCTTTCCTATATTCTAAATATGAAATAATGTTTATCTACAAATTATGTTATCCTGCTGTTCCTTCTTGTAACCTTCTTCTTATACTTTTTAGTATCTATAGATAATGCCGCGATTTGATGATGAATAGCAGAACCCTGAAAGTATTCAGCTAGCAGCTTCGTGAAAACCTATGCAAACCAAATCTATAAACTTGCTGTTTTTCACTTTTAGAACCATATTGTAGAACTGCAAGTGGCATAGAAATGATAACAATCGTTCTTATATTCACGTAGATGAAGTGAGCTGTCATTCCACCTGACACTAAGTATCCCTATAGTCAAGTATCCCCGGTTTCCTCAACTGGTACTCGACGAGAGCTCATGACCAAAATTTTTACCTCATCGTTTTACGACCAAAACTGTACAAAATCTTTTGGTTATTCTGAATTTAAAAATAAAGGTTTTAGATACCGAAAATACAATTTTCAGACACCAGTAGCGTCACATGTATCCAGGAGGCCATTTGCGAAAATAAAATAATTTGCCTAGTCTGAAAATCTTGTTTTGTGAACATTGGTGCGAATAAACCATTTTTCAGAAGAAAATATGAGAAACTTATGTGTTGAATCCATTTTGAATGTGGTACAAATGATCAGAAATGATCAGAAACGTCGCAAACTGCGACGTTTCTGATTGGCTACCCACCGAGTTGGGCTAAGAACCGTCTAAACTTACGATTTTAGACGGGTTTCGCAGTAAAACAATGCGACATAGTTTTGGTCGTAGGCTCTCTTACTCTTTGTGTCAAACAAGCGAAATATTGTAATACTCTGTATATAAGAAAGTGAATTTTTCATTTTTTGTCGAATTCCAATGAGATTTCACTGACTTAAGGTATGTTTAGAGAGGTACCAATTAGGTACTAAATATCCATTCATGTTTTATGATCAACTTCTCAGTAATCTTGGCTACACAAAAATACACCCGCCAAGCTGACGTCAGAATGGCGGGTGTATGAAACTATTGCAATAACTTGCGATCCCACGAGGTACAAATTATTTCACAAGTGGTACAATTTGGTACCAATTATGTACTAAATTTTGAGATATATTTCGACCATTTCTGAAAAATACACCCGCCAACCTGACATTCACGGTTTGCGTCCTACTTAAAAGATAGAAAGCAAGTCGTGCAAATAGAACATTTTAACCATGACCAAAATAAATAATACAGGTCCGATAAGAAGATCATAAATGCATCAATTCCCCAGGGCAGTGTTATTGGATGTCTCCTATTCATCATCTACGTCAATGACCTTCCCAAAATCATGAAAAAGCCATGTGTGCTATTTGCAGACAAAATATCTCTGCTTACCACATGCCAAACTAATAGCAATATTAACGAACAACTGAGCATAATATTAAATAAAATTAAAAAATTGATGGATGACACCTTGAGATTAATTATAAAAACAAACTAATGACTTTCTACCCTCAGCAAAAGTCCCTTTACCAGTTAATTTCAAAACAAACGACACAAAAATTGAATTAGTAAAAGACTTTACGCTATTAGGACTCACAATAGACACACACATTTCATGGAAGCCCCGTATGAAAAAGTACGATCAAAACTCAAAATTCACCTACGCACAGTTTGCAAACTGCACTTGGTATTTTTCGGTTACCACATTTAAATGTTTACAGGTATTTATAAAGGTTACCTTAATTCTTCTATATTGAACAGGGTTGTAACGGATGTCATATAACGGATGAGAATGCGGATGAGGATATCGAGATAATCAGGTTTGAGGATGTGGATGAGGATACGGATATTGGAAAATTCCTTATTGAGGATGCGGATGAGGATGCGGATGCGGATGTCATACAAAGAATAGCCCTTGTTTTTTATAGTATTTATATTTGTATTATAGGTAATCATTTGGTAGGTTATCGTAGCGTAAGGCCTGAAACTGCGTTAAGTAGGCGCCCGCGACGGGCACCCGTCGCGTGTCTACGCGCGTGAACACGTTTATGGACTCTGTGGGAACGCGACAGCCGCCGTTCCGGAGAACGGATTATTTTATTGTGAATGTCAGGTTGGCGGGTGTATTTTTCAGAAATGGTTGAAATATATCTCAAAATTTAGTACCTAATTGGTACCAAATTGTACCACTTGTGAAATAATTTGTACCTCGTGGGATTGCAAGTTATTGCAATAGTTTCATACACCCGCCATTCTGACGTCAGCTTGGCGGGTGTATTTTTGTGTAGCCAAGATTACTGAGAAGTTGGATATAAAACATATATGGATATTTAGTACCTAATTGGTACCTCTCTAAACATACCTCAAGTCAGTGAAATCTCATTGGAATTCGACAAAAAATTAAAAATTCACTTTCCCATATACAGGCTGTCACAATATTTTGCTTGTTTGATACAAGTAGAGGAAACCGGGGACACTTGACTATAGGAATACTTAACATCAGGTGGAATGACAGCTCGCTTCACCTGCGTTTTCACGGTGAGTTTTTGATGTGAAACATCTATAGCGGCGGGTCAGCCCAACTGTTGACGTGACGACGCGTCGCTGACGCATAGCCATGCCAACAGTTGCCATGTTTATTTCCTGTCGTAAATTATCCTTTTATGCATATGCAGATGGAGATGTGAAAAATCGAAATTATTATGTACATAATAATTTCGATTTTTCACATCTGCCAGTCGCTCATTTTTTTACAGAATAGACCGCAGCAGCCGATCTATTCTGTAAAAATCTCACCTTGTAAAATAAGGTGAAGTGAGCTGTCAATAGTGTTAACCCCTAGCATCAACCGATATGACATTCCATGTGATGCTAGAGATTGACAGCTTACTTAAAGCTCACTTCACCTACACCGTGTTTACACGGTGAGATTTTACTGAATAGACCGGATGGAGTAAACGATACCCCAGTTTCTTGCCCGTTCTTCTCCATAGGTACCTACTACGCTTTGGAATGGGCAACTAGCTTCATCTTTCTGACTGACCGACCCCTTGACAATTCAAAAGTACCTGTAATTGGTTTATTTGAAATGAATGCTTTAAGTTTGAGACCAGCCGGCGGGCATGTTGTTTAGTTGCCTGAAAATACATGACATGAAAATTTATTTGAAAAAGGTTTAGGTATATTCGCAGACGTGTTTTCTTTTTTTTTACCTGTTCCTAGTTCACGTTACAAAGTAAATCATGGATGACAATCATAGATGTTATCTTATACATATATTTATTTACGTTTACCATGATCGAAGTGGCCATAATTTTGACATCTGTTTGCAGATAATCGACCTGCCTCTTTCTTTTCTACTTTCTTCTAAATATGAAATAATGTTTATCTAAATTAAAATGAAACGTGGTCGTAAAACTACTACTAAACTAGAAGATCAGAAAAAAGTATTTCTTAAGTATAAACAATACCTGAAAAAACAAAAATAACTTACCATCACCAACTGACCCTATTCTTCTTTTATTCTTATTTTCACGCAGGTGAAGTGAGCTGTCATTCCACCTGATGCTAAGTATCCCTATATTCAAGTATCCCCGGTTTCCTCAACTGGTATTCGACGAGAGCTCATGACCAAAATTTTTACCTCATCGTTTTACGACCAAAACCGTATAAAATCTTTTGGTTATTCTGAATTTAAATAAATGTTTTAGATACCGAAAACACAATTTTTAGACATCATTAGCGTCACACGTACCCAGGAGAGCATTTGCGAAAATAAAATAATTTGCCTAGTCTGAAAATCTTGTTTTCAAGTGAACATTGGTCGAATAAATGGTTTTTCAGAAGTAAATGTGAGCAACTTATGTGTTGAATCGATTGATTTTTTTTTCCGATCGGTAACATAGCAATTATATCAGACAAAAAAAGTCGTATTGCGGCGTGGGTATTTATATGTACGATTAATAAAGAGCTTACCTGAGCTGCTTTAATCAGTTGTTCTGCTGCAAATAAATATGAACAGGACATAAATAATACACTCGTGGACGTTGTGAATTAGCATGACGACAATAAATTAGTAATTAATTTAGGAAAGACTAACATAATACATTTTTATCAGCGGACATAATTACCAAATTTAAAAATTGAATTTATTAGAACTAAAATAGACCAAGTACAACAAATGACGTGGAAACCTCAAGCAGAAGAAAGAGGTATATAAAAAATTTGCATAACTACTTATGTTCTATTCAATTTAACTAATAAAGTTAACAACACCACAAGTTTGATTGCATACCATGGTCTCGTAGCTTCCATTCTGAGATACGGTATAATTTTCTGGGGAAATTCTTGCCTGCGGGAACAGGTATTCAAAGCCCAAAAACGTTGTTTGAGGTCGATATGAAATCGACTGATAGCTGTTTTCCAGTGTTTAAGTCCCTAAAGCTGTTAACATTTCCGGTAATGTATATTTTAGAAATGGCAATTTTTGTTAAACGTAACATGCATCTTTTTAGTGTCGCTCAGGCCACATGTGACGCGTAAAATGTCTGAAAACTATTTTTTTCATAATAAAATAACGCATCCAATGTACGTTTTTAATATCAGACATATTGTGACAAACCATGTCGCATCGTTTTACGACGAAAACCGTCTAAAATCGTTAGTTTAGATGGTTCTTAGCCCAACTCGGTAGGTAGTCCAGGGGGCTTACCACCAGCTCAAAAGCAGTATTATTTTAGTATTACTTCAGTGGGAGAAAGTGATGGAGCTATACGTCTTGTAGAGCTTCATCTCTTTCCTACACTGAGGCTCTCTGACTCTTTGTGTCAAATAAGCAAAATATTGAAATGTATATTGGAAAGTGATTTTTTCATTTTTTGTCGAATTCCAATGAGATTTCACTGACTTGAGGTATGTTTAGAGAGGTACCAATTAGGTACTAAATATCCATATATGTTTTATATCCAACTTCTCAGTAATCTTGGCTACATAAAAATACACCCGCCAAGCGTGAATGTCAGGTTGGCGGGTGTATTTTTCAGAAATGGTCGAAATATATCTCAAAATTTAGTACCTAATTGGTACCAAATTGTACCACTTGTGAAATAATTTGTACCTCGTGGGATCGCAAGTTATTGCAATAGTTTCATACACCCGCCATTCTGACGTCAGCTTGGCGGGTGTATTTTTGTGTAGCCAAGATTACTGAGAAGTTGGATATAAAACATATATGGATATTTAGTAACTAATTGGTACCTCTCTAAACATACCTCAACTCAGTGAAATCTCATTGGAATTCGACAAAAAATGAAAAATTCACTTTCCAATATACAGGGTGTTACAATATTTTGCTTATTTGACACAAAGAGTCAGAGAGCCTACGACAAAACCATGTCTCATCGTTTTACGACGAAAACCGTCTAAAATCGTTAGTTTAGACGGTTCTTAGCCCAACTCGGTAGGTAGTCCAGGGGGCTTACCACCAGCTCAAAAGCATATTAGCTTATTTTAGTATTACTTCAGTGGGAGAAAGAGATGGAGCTATACGTCTTGTAGAGCTTAATCTCTTTCCCACACTGAAGTAATATTAAAATAATACTGCTTTTGAGCTGGTGGTAAGCCCCCTGGTCTACCTACCGAGTTGGGCTAAGAACCGTCTAAACTAACGATTTTAGACGGTTTTCGTCGTAAAACGATGCGACATGGTTTGTCGATATTAAAAACGTACATTGGATTCGTTATTTTATTATGAAAAAAATAGTTTTCAGACATTTTACGCGTCACATGTGGCCTGAGCGACACTAAAAAGATGCATGTTACGTTTAACATAAATTGCCATTTCTAAAATATACATTACCGGAAATGTTAACAGCTTTAGGGACTTAAACACTGGAAAACAGCTATCAGTCGATTTCATATCAACCTCAAACAACGTTTTTGGGCTTTGAATACCTGTTCCCGCAGGCAAGAATTTCCCCAGAAAATTATACCGTATCTCAGAATGGAAGCTACGAGACCATGGTATGCAATCAAACTTGTGGTGATGTTAACTTTATTAGTCAAATTGAATAGAACATAAGTAGTTATGCAAATTTTTTTATATACCTCTTTCTTCTACTTGAGGTTTCCACGTCATTTGTTGTACTTGGTCTATTTTAGTTCTAATAAATTCAATTTTTAAATTTGGTTATTATGTCCGCTGATAAAAATGTATTATGCTAGTCTTTCCTAAATTAATTACTAATTTATTGTCGTCATGCCAATTCACAACGTCCACGAGTGAATTATTTATGTCCTGTTCATATTTATTTACAGCAGAACAACTGATTAAAGCAGCTCAGGTAAGCTCTTTATTAATCGTACATATAAATACCCACGCCGCAATACGATTTTTTTTGTCTGATATAATTGCTATGGTACCGATCGGAAAAAAAAATCAATCGATTCAACACATAAGTTGCTCACATTTACTTCTGAAAAACCATTTATTCGACCAATGTTCACTTGAAAACAATATTTTCAGACTAGGCAAATTATTTTATTTTCGCAAATGCTCTCCTGGGTACGTGTGACGCTAATGATGTCTAAAAATTGTGTTTTCGGTATCTAAAACATTTATTTAAATTCAGAATAACCAAAAGATTTTATACGGTTTTGGTCGTAAAACGATGAGGTAAAAATTTTGGTCATGAGCTCTCGTCGAATACCAGTTGAGGAAACCGGGGATACTTGAATATAGGGATACTTAGCATCAGGTGGAATGACAGCTCACTTCACCTGCGTGAAAATAAGAATAAAAGAAGAATAGGGTCAGTTGGTGATGGTTAGTTATTTTTGTTTTTTCAGGTATTGTTTATACTTAAGAAATACTTTTTTCTGATCTTGTAGTTTAATAGTAGTTTTACGACCACGTTTCATTTTAATTTAGATAATCATTATTTCATATTTAGAAGAAAGTAGAAAAGAAAGAGGCAGGTCGGTTATCTGCAAACAGATGTCAAAATTATGGCCACTTCGATTATGGTAAATGTAAATAAATATATGTATAAGATAACATCTATGATTGCCATCCATGATTTACTTTGTAACGTGAACTAGGAACAGGTAAAAAAAAAGAAAACACGTCTGCGAATATACCTACACCTTTTTCAAATAAATTTTCATGTCATGTATTTTCAGGCAACTAAACGACATGCCAGCCGGCTGGTCTCAAACTTAAAGCATTTATTTCAAATAAACCAATTACAGGTACTTTTGAATTGTCAAGGGGTCGGTCAGTCAGAAAGATGAAGCTAGTTGCCCATTCCAAAGCGTAGTAGGTACCTATGGAGAAGAACGGGCAAGAAACTGGGGTATCGTTTACTCCATCCGGTCTATTCAGTAAAATCTAACCGTGTAAACACGGTGTAGGTGAAGTGAGCTTTAAGTAAGCTGTCCATCTCTAGCATCACATGGAATGTCATATCGGTTGATGCTAGGGGTTGACACTATTGACAGCTCACTTTACCTTATTTTACACGGTGAGATTTTTACAGAATAGATCGGCTGCTGCGGTCTATTCTGTAAAAAATGAGCGACTGGCAGATGTCAAAAATCGAAATTATTATGTACAGACGCTAGCACATCAGGCTACTACAATCTGTCAAATTTATTTAATAGATTTTCAACTTTAGTGCTGAAATATAAGGTTGAAAAATGATTGGCAAAATTTGACAGTTTCGGGTAGCTTGATGTGCTGGCGTCTGTACATAATAATTTCGATTTTTCACATCTCCATCTGCATATGCATAGGCAAGGATAGTTTACGACAGGAAATAAACATGGCAACTGTTGGCATGGCGATGCGTCGGCGACGCGTCGTCACGTCAACAGTTGGGCTGACCCGCCGCTATAGATGTTTCACATCAAAAACTCACCGTGAAAACGCAGGTGAAGCGAGCTGTCATTCCACCTGATACTAAGTATTCCTGTAGTCAAGTGTCCCCGGTTTCCTCTACTTGTATCAAACAAGCAAAATATTGTGACAGCCTGTATATGGGAAAGTGAATTTTTCATTTTTTGTCGAATTCCAATGAGATTTCACTGAGTTGAGGTATG
The DNA here is from genome assembly GCA_963680765.1 of Agrochola lychnidis. Classification (NCBI taxonomy): domain Eukaryota; kingdom Metazoa; phylum Arthropoda; class Insecta; order Lepidoptera; family Noctuidae; genus Agrochola; species Agrochola lychnidis. The sequence continues at coordinate 9,665,682 of OY796852.1, forward strand.
TTTAGAGAGGTACCAATTAGGTACTAAATATCCATATATGTTTTATATCCAACTTCTCAGTAATCTTGGCTACACAAAAATACACCCGCCAAGCTGACGTCAGAATGGCGGGTGTATAAAACTATTGCAATAACTTGCGATCCCACGAGGTACAAATTATTTCACAAGTGGTACAATTTGGTACCAATTAGGTACTAAATTTTGAGATATATTTCGACCATTTCTGAAAAATACACCCGCCAACCTGACATTCACCCGCCAAGCTGACGTCAGAATGGCGGGTGTATGAAACTATTGCAATAACTTGCGATCCCACGAGGTACAAATTATTTCACAAGTGGTACAATTTGGTACCAATTAGGTACTAAATTTTGAGATATATTTCGACCATTTCTGAAAAATACACCCGCCAACCTGACATTCACAAATGATCAGAAACGTCGCAAACTGCGACGTTTCTGATCAGTACTACCCATCGAGTTGGGCTAAGAACCGTCTAAACTAACGATTTTACACGGGTTTCGCAGTAAAACAATGCGACATAGTTTTGGTTGTAGGCTCTCTTACTCTTTGTGTCAAACAAGCAAAATATTGTAATAGCCTGTATATAAGAAAGTGAATTTTTCATTTTTTGTCGAATTCCAATGAGATTTCACTGACTTAAGGTATTTTTAGAGAGGTACCAATTAGGTACTAAATATCCATTCATGTTTTATGATTGACTTCTCAGTAATCTTGGCTACACAAAAATACACCCGCCAAGCTGACGTCAGAATGGCGGGTGTATGAAACTATTGCAATAACTTGCGATCCCACAAGGTACAAATTATTTCACAAGTGGTACAAATTGGTACTAATTAGGTACTAAATTTTGAGATATATTTCGACCAGTTCTGAAAAATACACCCGCCAACCTGACATTCATAATAGTGTCAACCCCTAGCATCAACCGATATGACATTCCATGTGATGCTAGAGATTGACAGCTTACTTAAAGCTCACTTCACCTATGTTTACACGGTGAGATTTCACTGAATAGACCGGATGGAGTAAACGATACTCCAGTTTCTTGCCCGTTCTTCTCCATTGGTACCTACTACGCTTTGGAATGGACAACTTGCTTCATCTTTCTGACTGACCGACCCCTTGACAATTCAAAAGTACCTGTAATTAGTTTATTTGAAATAAATGCTTTAAGTTTGAGACCGGCCGGCTGGCATGTCGTTTAGTTGCCTGAAAACATATGACATGAAAATTTATTTGAAAAAGGTGTAGGTATATTCGCAGACGTATTTTCTTTTTTTTTTACCTATTTCTAGTTCACGTTACAAAGTAAATCATGGATGGCAATCATAGTTGTTATTTTATATATTTATTTACATTTACCATGATCGAAGTGGCCATAATTTTGACATCTGTTTGCAGATAACCGACCTGCCTCTTTCCTACATTCTTCTAAATATGAAATAACGTTTATCTAAATTCAAATGAAACGTGGTCGTAAAACTACTATTAAACTAGAAGACCAGAAAAAAGTATTTCTTAAGTATAAACAATACCTGAAAAAACAAAAATAACTTACCATCACCAACTGACCCTATTCTTTTTTTCACGCAGGTGAAGTGAGCTGTCATTCCACCTAATGCTAAGTATCCCTATATTCAAGTATCCCCGGTTTCCTCAACTGGTATTCGACGAGAGCTCATGACCATAATTTTTACCTCATCGTTTTACGACCAAAACCGTATAAAAAATCTTTTGGTTATTCTGAATTTAAATAAATGTTTTAGATACCGAAAACACAATTTTCAGACATCATTAGCGTCACACTTACCTAGGAGAGCATTTGCGAAAATAAAATAATTTGCCTAGTCTGAAAATCTTGTTTTCAAGTGAACATTGGTCAAATAAATGGTTTTTCAGAAGTAAATGTTAAAACTTATGTGTTGAATCCATTTTGAATGTATTGTTTTTTTTTTCCGATCGGTAACATAACAATTATATCAGACACATTATGTGTATCACGTTACTAATCAGACCAACTTTACCATAATCAGAAATGATTAAAAATCGTATTGCGGCGTAGGTATTTACCTACGTACGATTAATAAAGAGCTTACCTGAGCTGCTTTAATCAGTTGTTCTGATGCAAATAAATATGAACAGGACATAAATAATACACTCGTGGACATTGTGAATTGGCATGACGACAATAAATTAGTAATTAATTTAGGAAAGACTAACATAATATATTTTTATCAGCGGACATAATTACCAAATTTAAAAATGTTGTTTCAAACTCAAAGGATTACAACATAAATGGATACCATAATGTATATAGTTGCTAGGTATTTTTGACGTATAAAATAAGTTCTACTAATAATTCTTCTAAGTAATAATTGAACTAACTATATACAGAGGAAAAAATAAAATAAAATATAGTAACAAATCATTGGGCATCAAAAAATTCATCCGAATCGTTGTCGGTGGGAAAGGTGCCCAAAAGGCTGGCAGCATTGCCACGTTGTATGGCAATGCTAATTCTTTGGCCTAAAAATTGGCCAACCCTTTGGTCACGTGAAGAGTCGACCAACCGCTTGGCGATGTCCCGGAATAATCGATGAGCACTCGGACCCCATGGCCCTAGTGTTTCAACCCCAAACGGTTCAAAAATATAGCTACCGGTAAGGTTGTTATATTTTATTTTATTTTTTCCTCTGTATATAGTTAGTTCAATTTAAAAATTGAATTTCATCATCATCTGCCTAGCCTTTTCCCAACTATGTTGGGGTCGGCTTCCAGTCTAACCGGATGCAGCTGAATACCAGTATTTTACATGGAGCGACTGCCTATCTGACCTCCACAACCTAGTGACTAGGTAACACGATACAGATACCGGCACGGTTCTTGAGCGCTCGGCGGAGGAGTGGGGATCGCTTTGCGCATCGTACACTTATGACAAAATAAAACGCACACCTGTTTATTATTTATTTTTTCTAAGTTACCTACGTAATTTCTTACTGGTTCTATGGTTGAAAGAAAAATTTAAAGATTTATTAAATTGAGAAATGGAAATTGAGATCAAAGAAGTAGGTAGTTAACAAGTGTTTCTAATTTAAAATTATAACTTAGTTCTTGTAGTTTGTCAAAAATTACTAAAAAAACTACTACGTACCTACGTACTTTTTTTGTTAACATTTTTGACCTCAAATTTCATTTGTTCATTAATGAAATGAAAAACATTTTTTACAAAAAAGAAAAATATATTTTATAAGAAATTATACCCTCCGTAGTCGAGTGTCGTAGTGACAAAACGTTACGGTGATATAGGTGTGACACCTTCCATTAAATCACTTTCCACAATTAAACTAGTACTAGCAGTTGGCATTTCATCATCATCTTCCTCGTCGTCATCACTATCACTATCGGAGTCGGCATTAACTCGAATAATCAATTCCTCTGTTAAAGTATCAACCACATGATCACTTCGTTTGTACTCCTCTTCAATATTTTTAACTTTTTCGCACAACTTACTCCACTCGCTTGCACTCATTAATTCTACCTTTTCTTTAATTAATTCAGTCACTCCTTTGACGCTCCAAGTAACGTTCTTCCTGGATACGTACCCTTTAATCGCAGCCCATGCCATCTCAATCGGATTGAGATCTGGGTGATACGGAGGTAGACGAATTACGTCATGGTTATATTCTGCCAATATTCTGTCTATGCTGAATTTCTTGTACTTGTTCTTGTTAGATTTTACTAGGTTGTATAGCTGCGGTTTTAACATATCCTCACTATATTCTATGCCTTTTTCTGTTAACCAGGCCTGTAGTTCAGATTTTTTGGCATTTGATGTTGGTGCCGGGTCATACTGTTTATTATGGTAGGAAGCATTGTCAACTACCACGACGGAATTACTTGGCAGATTAGGTATTAATTGAGTTCGCAGCCATTTTTCATAATTATCAAAATTCATATTGTCGTGGTAATCGCCTGTCTTAATACCTGCTTTAAATGTGAGTAATGCATTTGGAATAAAACCTGTCTCGGACCCAGCATGAACAATGACTATCCGCTGTCCTTTTGAAATAGGTTTTTTAATACCTTTAGTTGACTCATCTGACCAGGCTTTGGTAGTTGAATGAGAAGAATCTACATATGATTCATCCGTATATACTATAGGCCTTCCTTCATGTCTATACTGGCTCATTCGTTTTAAATATTCAATTCTTTTTAATCGAATATTTGAGGTCTCTATCAGCACCTGCCTATTATTTTCCGTGTTCTTCCATTTGAACCCTAAACTTTTGATAATTCTCCTCAAACTTCGTTCAGAGCCTTGAAAATGTATATCCTGCTGCAGTTTTCTTCGCAGTTTTTCTACAGTGGGCAATTCTTTTTCGGTGATATGAAAATTGTGTATACACCTTTTAATTACTCCCTGGTCAAAATTATCAACACCTGTGATAGGTTTCGCTCTAGGTCGTTTTTTTCCTGGTGTTCTAAATACAGAAAGAAACTCATCACCACAACTTTCTTTCACAATTCGCCTCACAGTTGCAACAGATGTGTTTGTAGCCTCCGCTGTTCTTTTTTGAACTTGTTTTAAATTTCTGACTCCTTCTTCAGCCTCCTTTTTCATAAAACAGTTTACATGGTAAATCAGTTTTCTGGCTTGTCTATTTAAAACAGTGTTTTTTCTTGGCATATTATACCTAAAAATAATTTAAATACACATGTATCTGCTTCGCTCCGCTCCCCCCCCCCTCCTTATAGTCTATGTCACTCAGGACAAAGGTCTAATACAAGGTCTATTAAAAAAAAAAAGGTCTATTACTATTAAAAAAGGTCTATTACTAAAGGTCTATTATTATTAAAGGTCTATTACAAAGGTCTAATTAATAACAAATTCACATAAAATATTTGAGTTCTAACTTGGCAGATAATTAAAACGATGCAGTTTAAAAATTGGTGTCAATTAAATTGGCCGGAATTGTACTCGTCGTCGTGAGGTACGTGCAACAGGAGTAAAGAACGAATCCCGAATGACGGCTATGACGCGATGCGCTACGGGCCAATCACACTTTACCCCGCCCCCGCGCCTCACTTCATACCACCAAAGGGACCCAATAACTCACTTTTGCGCAGGTGAAGGTCAGCGCTCAAGAATCGTGCCGATGATTGTACCCCTTGGTAAGACTGGTTGTCAGACTTTTTGGGCTTCTAACTACCCGTAACGACTGTCAAAGATCTACAAATAACAAATCATACAACTCAGATCTACAATTTAAAAATTGAATTTATTAGAACTAAAATAGACCAAGTACAAAAACCAAAATTTCTAGGCATAGTAATTGACAGTCAAATGACGTGGAAACCTCAAGTAGAAGAAAGATGTATATGAAAAATTTAGCATAACCACTTATATCCTATTCAATTTGACTAAGAAAGTTAACATCACCACAAGTTTGATTGCATACCATGGTCTCGTAGCTTCCATTCTGAGATACGGTATATTGTCTGGGGAAATTCTTGCCTGTGGGAACAGGTATTCAAAGCCCAAAAACGTTGTTTGAGGTCGATGTTAAATATGAAATCGACTGATAGCTGTTTTCCAGTGTTTAAGTCCCTAAAGCTGTTAACATTTCCGGCAATGTATATTTTAGAAATAGCAATTTTTGTTAAACGTAACATATATCTTTTTAGTGTCGCTCAGGCCACATGTGATGCGCAAAATGTCTGAAAACTATTTTTTTCATAATAAAATAACGAATCCAATGTACGTTTTCAATATCAGACATATTGTGGTAAAACCGTCTCAATTTGCGATGTTTCTGATCAGTACTACCCACCGAGTTGGGCTAAGAACCGTCTAAACTAACGATTTTAGACGGTTTTCGTCGTAAAACGATGCGACATGGTTTTGGTCGTAGGCTCTCTTACTCTTTGTGTCAAATAAGCAAAATATTGTAACAGCCTGTATATTGGAAAGTGAATTTTTCATTTTTTGTCGAATTCCAATGAGATTTCACTGACTTGAGGTATGTTTAGAGAGGTACCAATTAGGTACTAAATATCCATATATGTTTTATATCCAACTTCTCAGTAATCTTGGCTACACAAAAATACACCCGCCAAGCTGACGTCAGAATGGCGGGTGTATGAAACTATTGCAATAACTTGCGATCCCACGAGGTACAAATTATTTCACAAGTGGTACAATTTGGTACCAATTAGGTACTAAATTTTGAGATATATTTCGACCATTTCTGAAAAATACACCCGCCAACCTGACATTCACCGCAAACCACTTATGTGTAGTTGTACGAATTCCTATTCCATATAGTTTGTCTAATAAAATGTTAAACTATACTTTGTTATATGCCTTTGTCATGTATAAACGTATGCTAAATCAAAACTAGCCCTACGGTATTAGAATACAAGTGATTTGCTTATATCTAATGACTACGTGAAATGGTCTTTATTTGTTTTAATCAAAACTCTTAATTTAACAATCAGTCGTTTTTTATTGTCGCCGCCAACAGTCTCCCCCTCAGTGCGTTGCACTACATCTCGTTGGTGCGACGTTGCACGCACAATCAGGACCAGGCGTGATGCTGGCCGGCGCAGGATACTCGCTGCTGTTCGCATGTCGACGATCCTAGTTCTTCCGTTTGGGCTGGGATGAGTACCAACTATTTTGCTGCAAGACCACAAGTATCGAGTATCGTGGCAGGGTGTGGTCCACGATCAGGACGATGTCGCCCAATATCGGGTCCCGGTAGTGAGGACCTTGGTTGTAGCGAAGCGAGAGAGTTGAGAGGTTTTCTCGCAACCACCTTGACCAGGAATGATCGGCCAGGCGTTGGGAGGTCTTCCAGTTGGGAAAACCGATAAGTTCTGTGTCGTCAAAGGAGCCAAAGAGGGTAGGTCCGCATGACCGCCCGATGAGAAAAAGATTCGCGGTCACAGCTTCTTCTTCTTCTGGATCGGTGCTGACGGAGAAAAAAGGCCTCGAGTTTACAACGTGCTCGGCCTCTAGAAGCAATGTGTGGAGAATTTCTTCTCTAGGTTGCCGTTCGTATAGCGTAGCTGCGAGAGTGACTTTTATAGATCGCACCATTCTTTCCCAGGCTCCACCCAAGTGGGGGGCTCCAGGAGGGATGAACTTCCAAACGATGCCCATCTTATTTATTTCTTCTCCTAGACTCGTGATGGCTTCTGAACAGTGATTGATGAAGTCTTCGGCATATCTATTCTTCACGTAAATGGTGAACAGGCGGCTCCAAATATAAGAGATGTCATTCTGTATTCTTTGTTCTTCCCGAGAAATCGAAGGCTATATCTGTCTTTTTCGTTAATTTTTATCATCAGGAACATTTCCTTGGTGTCTGCGACGACGGCTATTGCTTCTTGGCGGAAGTGGAGCAAAACACCGAACAGTAATTTTATCAAATTGGGTCCAGCTAACAATGCGTCGTTCAGCGATTTTCCATTTGATTTACCTGTGGCGTCGAAGAAAAATCTCATTTTCTTCTTCTGGGGGTGGACAACAGCGAAGTAAGGCAGGTACCATGTTCTTGAGGAGGTAGGTTCGTTTGTTACTTACTCGAGCGTTAGGGTATATCAGTTGCTCTGCTATCTTGTATAAGAGCTGGTAATCTTCCAGATCCTTATCGCTGACTTCTTGGGAGGATAGGTTCAGGGTCTTCACGGTATATTCTGACATCTTTTCTATGTTCCTTTCAAACTTCCCTCTGATCTTAATGACGATCTTCTTTGACTTCTGATCCATTCAATGACCTCCTAGGTCTTCGATTCTTAATTCTTGTTCAGGACCCTGGGCTCCAATCATGTTTACGATGTCGTCCTTACCCTTAGGTCACTGTCGATCCTTCGTCCATGAGGGCGTAGACTTCAACTTTGGCATCTGGTCTCGATAGTTCTACTGGTACGATTTTCAAGTAGGCTCTTGGTATTATACGCGTTGCGTTCACTGTTGATGCTACAGCTTGGGTCACTTGCGTGGTTGGCTTCGTCCTTTCTTTGGAATGCAACATCACACGATGACCTTTCTTGCATTTTCCACACGGTTTTTCTTTGCAATTGTGTTCTTTGTGTCGCCCCAGTAGACACTTGAAACATATGAAAGCTCGCTTAGCTTGTTGCCATCTTACATCTATGGAGGAGCCATTGAACTTCTTGCATTTCAATAGTTTCATTTCATTTATTCAAAAACAATTTACATTGTGTTGAATCCAGGCATAACATGCACCTGCCGGGGGTTCGAAGCCTGCCGAGGGTTCGAAGAAAACCGATAGGGAAATCGTGGCCCCCGGCAACAGGGCAACTGAAGGAACACGGGTGGGTTTTAGTCAGTAAGAGTCGGACACGCCCTCCCGCTCCACCCAGAGCGGGAGAAGTTATTTGATAATTTCCCACGCAGAAAAAAAAAAAAAAAAAAAAAGGCATAACATGCAATTTACATATAAATACAAAAAACAAAATACAACTACTTACGAGTATTATTAATTATTAGTTAACATTCAAATAAAGTGTTAAAAGTTTCAAATGTAATGTCAAACAGTTTTAAATAGGTATAGTTTTAAATATAATGACAAAAGATATATTAAATGTCAGCAAATTATTCTAAATAATATAATATCAAATTATTAAAAACAGAAAAAAAATAGTTCATTTATTATTGTGTGACATTAATTCCGATATATTATACAGACATTTTTCTATAAATTCAGGTATAAATCAAGGTCCTTAGCTCGGAAGGCAACTTATTGAATATCTCTACAGCTTGATATTTCGAGCATTGTTCTACTATGTTAAATAACATGTCCAGTTTCTGCCCTCTGGTCGTGGTCTGAAACGATAATGTTCATGATTTAAGGTTTTACAGAAAGATTTAATAATTTATATTTAAATTGAATTTAGATATGAATTCAGTAGAGGTTGCGTAACATAATTCTCAAAAAAACAGTACTCAAATATAGCTTCCGCCTCGCCATTTTTAAAGGGAAGTACTAAAAATGTTTTTGACGTTCCATTTTATCCCGTAATTACCTTTAAACAGTGTGAAAAATAACTATGAGCCGCTTATTTTAGATCTAAGGTATATTATGTAATTATTGTAATGTAATTGGGAATAAAATACGACAGTATTACTAACATATTTTTGTGGACACATCAAGTGTTTTTTAAATTACCCACTTCTGAAAATTAAGGTAAGTATTTATTATTTCTTTGACATGACATTGACATATATTATTTTGAATTGTCCAATTTCTGCTTGCTTTGCAGTTCCAAGTTGCGTTGCGTTACTTGCTTATTATGCGATTATTTTCTGATATTGATATTTTCTTATAACGAACATTGCTATTCTACACGGACTGATATCATATAGACACAATTAAGTACTATTGCTGCTCATAAAGTATTCTGTTTTGCTACTCAATTTGGATATTATGATGAGGTGCATCAATTGTGGCATCGCTGTGCAGTGGATTCGCAGACATATCGTGTCGAGGCTGGCGTTACCCCTGCAAGTGAGACTCGCTCGATGGTTAGCAAATCAGGTACGCCTCTATACTAAGGCAGTCGCGTAAACCATGCAGTAATGGCAATTTATTGAGCAGTTGTGTTATAAATTAAAAAACAATGATATTTGCTATTGTTCCAGCTCCCATTAGATGGATACGCTTGTAATGTTTTAATTGATTAAATACTACTATACTATAACTATACCATACAATGGTCTACCGTGGATGTGGTGTGTCAGTCGGACTCAGAAATACAAGATGCCGACGTTTTTATACTGTTGCAGTGGACAGCCCCTTAGTACCCCTTATTTCCAATGATAATAATTATCAGGTGAATATTTTTTTCCCCAACTACGTTTTTATTATTTGTAGGTAAAGTCTTTGAAAGAAAATGGCTAAATGAATGGGACAGATCTCTTAAAACTGGAACAACGAACGATAGAAACGACGATCACGAAAGATGTAAAACTCAACATAAACATAACATCACACCAGCGATTTCCTAAGGATTTGGGCGAGGTGAACTCATCCCACATTTCGCCAGTTATGTCATGTCATTTTTAATAAAATGTATTTTAGTAATATTTTCAGGATATGGCAACAATCATTTATGCATGTCAGGCCTGTTGGGTTCGAGCGAATCGACGCCTAATTCATGATGCATCAAGGGACTTGCAAGAGGATGTTGTTCCATCCGTGGAACATAGATCATCAACACCGTCGCCACCACTGTCTTTACAAACAATACCGCCACCACCACTGTTTTTACAAACAACACCGCCGGCACCACTCTCTCTACCACCAACACCACCGCCACCGCAGGCTGTCCCACCAACACCGCCGCCGCTACCACTAGTACCTTCATTATTACGAGATGCATTATTAAAATATCTTTGGCGAACTATTTTAAAATCTCTTTTGAAGCGACCATTTATTATTTCAACTACCCATCTGCATAACGTAACCTTTCAACTTTGATTGGCCTATGAGTAAGTTAATGACTCTGGTTTAAATACTTTGTAATTGAGACCTTCTAGAAATGAAATCGCATTCCGGAATCCTCTATCTAGTATACAAATATCGTTTGGCCTAAGTTACGAAACGGACTATATCCAATTTCGAATAAACTTTTTATTATGTCAGCATCGCATTGAGTAGCAGCATATGGCCCTAAAACATCAATTAATTATTTATGTCCATCGCAGGAACAAATCACGAAAGGTTTGACAAGATTATCGTACCTACTTATGCAAATTTTACCAGAAATCTGATCTACTCCAACAGCTGCACCCTCTCTCAAGTCCATCACAAGGAATTCAACCTCCTCTTCATCAGTAGGAAGCAAGACAAGTGAGTTTGGTGATGCGGGAATAGAAGACCGGCAGCAACTCGACAGACCAATAATTTCTTCCGCCAGACTCTGTCCAACACCCGTAAAATATTTGTTAACGTCATCGACACTGCTTTTAGGATTATCAGTTTTGATCAGTGCCGAGGAATGGTCTGACTTTTTGTTAGTACTACAGATATTTTTAATTACATCCCACAGTTTTTTACTGTTATTTTTTGAATTTTCAATTTCCTGTTTCTCATATATTCTCTTCTGTTTCTTTAGGATAGCGTTGCAAAAGTTTTGGTATCTCTTGTATGTCAAATTAAGTGTTTCATCGTTTGGATTCCTTTTAAGCTTTTTATGCAGATTGTCTCTATTACGCATACATCGTAGTAAACCAGTAGTAATCCATGGTTTGGTTATTCTTTTCCTATTAGGTTCTTTAACCACATGTGAGTTATCCTGAATGGCATTGTCCAATAAGAAAATGAGTTGATCGGTAGCTTCATTGGCATCACTACAGTCAAGTATCGGTGTAAAGTTAGTTTCACTTATAGTGTGGTCTAATCCGGTATAATTGATACGCTTCATCGTTAAAGAAGGCGCGAAGCGTTTTGTAAGTAAGTTAATAGCAATTCCAACACTTTCGTGATCAGTGACTGAAGATTCCGCTGTAAAGCAGGTGGCTTCTAATTTAGTTTTAATCATAATATGATCCAGACAAGTGAAGCCATGAGTGGGTATGGTATGAGCGGGAAGTATACAATGACTAGCCAAGACGTTGAGGTACTCTAAGGAGCGCTTATCATTAGTGTTAGGAGCTATGTCAATATTTATGTCTCCACAAATGATTAAGTTTTTGTAGTTGGATAGTTTTTTTAGTAGCTCATCCATTGAAGTACAGAAACCACTCGTGTTACGCTGACCTGGAGGGCGGTAAATTCCGATAATGCATGTCTTAGAGCTCAGTTTTAACAAAAAACAATTAGCATCAATGATGGGAGGTTCCTCAGCAAAAATTTTAAAATTGTTTTTGTGGTAGATGACAACACCTTCATTTTGAGTGTTATGTGAAGCCGTAGAGATACAGGTATAACCATCCAGCTCAGGTATGGATTAGGTGGACTTGAGCCAGCACTCCGTTAGAATAAGTATATCCCAATCAACGTCCGAGCGAGCCAATAATGTATTAAAACCAGGCATGTTACAATTAATGCTCCTTATGTTTTGAGTCAGAATTTTTAGTTTATTGTTTGGCATCGGTATAATGGATTTTATATTTTCAACCTCGCATGTCAGAGAATTGGCCACCACTAAAGAATCAAGATTGTTGTGAATAGATTCAAGACCAAAGTTATCGAATTTTAAAATAAACTGTCTTTAAGGATGACTTAAGGGGAATATAATGCACAAAAGATACATAGAACTGTGTACAATAGAGCAAAGTGAATCGGTAATGGCGATTGTAAATAGTGTTAAAATATGTAAGTGTAAATGAAGCAGTTGGATATGTTTTGTAAGTGTATGTCCAGAATTAATTAAATTGAATATTAGAATTACCATGCATACAAGTATTTTATTAGAGCATATTTCCGTGAGTGAAGTGTTGTATTCGTTGTTCATTAAAACGGAATTATAATTATATAATATGAGAGCTAGCACGACTTCAGTTGAAGTACAAGATACATGTGTATATTTCCCACGTGAAGCTTTTAATATGCAAATTACAACAAGTGAATAAAGAATGGCTTTAAAGAATATACTTAATAAGTGCCTATTATGAAAGCACAAAAAACGTATGAAGACTAAAGATACTAACAACAAAAAATAGTTTACATTTAGTCACATAATAATTTTGAGTATTTCAGCTTCTTCTTGAATGCAAATAGGAGCCTGACTCTCCTCCTTCTTTACGTAAACTTTGCCGTAGGACGTCCACGTAGCTGCGAGTTTATTGTTTTTAACATATCCCCTTGTCATTTAGTACAAACGTTGAGCTTTAGTAGTTAGGGACTCGGAAATAAATATTGGTTTGGCTGGTCCCAGTATTTTTAGAAGGGCTGTGTTTAGTTGAGGCTTCTTTGCTTCGCGATTGGCTTTATTAAACTTTTTGGACGTTGATACCATAGATTCTTTTCTGATTACAGAAGTGAAGTCAACAATAATTGCCTCAGACTTAGATCGGTAAATGTCTCTAATTTCCAAGACTTGAATAGGAGTTTCCAATCCAATAGCCAAGCCAATATCTTTGATAATGTTGGTCATATCCCTTTTATTTTCATTGATTTGTTTCGGGATATTTCGAATTTCCATAGAAGTAGAGCGCATATTCTTTTCAAAGTGTTCCAATTTACTATCCAAAGTCTTAATGCGGGCTTTGTAATCGGTATTTTCTTGCACCAGACAATTGATTTTAGACAATAGTTCATCATATTTGGAGGACATAAATTGTACTGATTTATGCATTTCTTCGTTCTTATTAGTAAGGGTATTCACTGAACTAGTCAAGGATTCGAATTTTAATTCTATTTGTTCTTTGAGCTCGGACAACATCGATTTTACGACATCTTCAGACGTAGCGGACTGATCACAACACTCATTGAAAGTACGCATGAATCGTTTAGCCACCTCGCTCGGTGTTATATTGATTGCAGAGTCCGACCCATAATGCATCGATGTTGGAGATTTTACTGGTAATGTTCAGCTCTGGGGCGATCGTTGAACAGACATAATGATAAGAAAAATAAAATAATATCCAAAAAGACAAAAAGTAGTTGTCGCCGAGCGGAATCGAACTCGAGTCACTATGTGCTGCTATCTGAACTGTTCGAACAGGCGCTAACTCGGTATTAATATGACCTGTGAAATTATCAAGTAGCATGTAGCACAACTCTGTGATTTATCATAGAAATTAATGACAATTTCTTTAGTGGGTACTTTACAGTCTCACGAATAAAATTATCACTCATAAAGATTCTTGATTTGCAAATAATGTTCACTTGCACTGATTTTATATGCGTAATTTTGCAATAGATCACTGGAGTTTCGGTTTAGGTTATTTAGTAGCAATAATTATGGGAAAAGTATTACTAGAAACACTTTTTATATGTTCTATATTCAATTCATCCCTAAGGCTTCTAAGTGCGTAACATGCTGATGATATGGATGATTCAATAACAGCAAGCTCCGGTTTCCAATTTAAATGCGAATCTATGTTTATCCCAAAAAATTTAACCTTGTCCACTAATTCAATATTGTCTCCATTTATTTGTATTTATCTAAGTTGTCATTATTACGAGCCGTAGTCATAAATAACATGAGGTTAGTTTTACTTGTACTTAGTACTAAGTTATTGGCTGTAAAGCATTCGCAAACTTTTTCTATAATTATTTTTGCCCCAATTATTACGTTTGTGTCGTTTGCGAACCCGTGTTTTGGGCAATACCATTATTTACTCATGTTATTTGCAGGCAGATTTGCTTGTTTACTTTTAGTATGGGGAAGTGTTAGGGTACTAACTACGTTTCAATTATACATATTTCTTATCAATCAGTTTACATTAAGACTTATCGACTAATTAATTCAAAGAAAGCATAATTAGGTATCAATCAGACTTAGTACTATAGGAAATCAAAACTAACCCTACGCTATTGAATACAAGTGATTTGCTTATATCTAATGACTACTTGAAATGGTCTTTATTTGTTTTAATCAGAACTCTTAATTTAACAATCAGTTGTTTTTTTTTTGTCGTCGCCAACAATTTTTATAACTATTCGATACTTAAATAATATTTTCTTTTTACTGTCATTTAATTCCTAACAATTTATTGGTTTATTTAGAAGCCCCCTTTTCTTTTACTTATACATTATTTATAAAGCTTTAGCAGTCTTTTTTGAGATTTCTGATGCATTAAAAATAAAGATAATAAATTTTAATTAATTTTTATAAGAATATTTAAAAATGTAATTAGTATGTTTAAAAATGAAAAAAAAAAGATAATAATAAAGCTTCCGAAAAGTCAATATGTTGTGCTATAAAAGTTAGTGACAGAAACGAATCGCTGCAAAACCAACTCCACGTAGTCTTGTCTGCCCTACCCCTTTTTTTTTTTTTGGGTGGGAAATCATCAAATAACTTCTCCCGCTCTAGGCAGAGCGGGAGGGCGTGTCAAACTCTTACTGACTAAAACCCACCCGTGTTCCTTCAGTTGCCGGGGGGCCACGATGTCCTTATTGGTTTTCTTCGAACCCCCGGCAGGCATTGGCCCTAGCGGACCCCGTCAATACTGCTGACATCTCTTTGAGGCGCGCGTGAAACACAACGCGCCGTCGACCCGGGCTTGGTCCTTATCGGACGGCGAACTGCCCATTGCTCACCGTCCGCAAGCCCGCGCCTACGGTAGCCGGAAATCTTCCTGTGATTCCCGACGCCCAGAGCGTCTCCTCCTGCAGCGGTTAGGGGCGCAAGGGCGCGAAATTTGCCTCTCCCTCACGCGCTCCGTCTCCTCCTTCGCGAGCATTACTGCTTCGCAGAAGGAGGTGACGGCCTCCCATTTCCTCTCGCTCCGTAGCATGGCCCGAATCAGGGCCGGACGCGAGAGATCACCGCAACCGATCGCTTCCACGAGGACACGGCGATGCCCTGCCCAAGCCGGGCAGACCTCCACCGTATGCTCCACCGTGTCCTCCGGGCGATCCACACAGTGATGACACCCGGGCGTTTCCTCCCGCTTTATCCTGAACAGGTACCTCCCGAAACAGCCGTGTCCGGTGAGCACCTGTGTCAGGCGGAAGGTGAGGACGCCGTGGCACCTCTCTAGCCACTCCTCAAAGAGGGGTCTTATCGCCGCAAATGTGGCGTGCCCAGCGCTGGGTTGCGACAATCGCACTCTCCATTCCGCCATGAGATCCCGCTGGAGCTCTGTCCGCTGTGCCACGACTTCTTGCGGCATCGGAGTTAAGCCCCGGCGTTTCGCCTCCTCGCGCCACTCCCAAATGTGCGCGGTCTGCCCAACCCCTATAGTGTATTTTAAGCCCGCGTAGGCGCAGAGGGGCGAGGCGGCCCGCAAGCTGAGGAGCCTCAGCCGCGGGCGGCGAGCCTTAAAACCATCTATGACGATAAGCTCACGTGGGACCTCGCAGCGCCGGAGCCGTGACAGAAACCATGCCTGCTGCATATTGCATGCTCGCTCACATGCAGCATGAATGATGTATGCTTGTTTGAAAAATATTACGTCAGCAAATTCAGTATTGATTTTTCCGAGTTTTCAATATTTTATTCGGTCGTTTCAGTATTTTATTCGATCGTTTTTTTATTCGTATTCGCGTACAAGTTGTCGGAAAATTAGTATTTATAGCAGTGAATTTCATAATTTGAGTATACACATATTTTAATTTTTTTCCGGGGCGTTTATTACTATCCTAAAATAATCACACTTATTTGGCAAGATTTAGTAACTGTTAAAATTATAAACTAAATTTATTTTATGTTTTCATAAACGAGAGCTTTTATGAATTTATGATGCAATACTTTAGCATCTCTCCTCTTATGTAAACACGGAAACAACCAGCACGCGTAGCATGACCACCGTAGAAACGAGTTTTGTCGACGGAAGAGTAGACAAAATGACTGATAAACAATCACAATCTCTAATTTTGTCTATTCTTCCGTCGACAAAACTGTTTGACGAATTTACAACAAACAAAAAGTCAATAAAAACAACAAAGTAAACAAAGTCGATAAAAATAATTTGTTTTCATCGAATTTGTTTTTATCGACTTTGTTTTTATCGACTTTGTTTTTATCGACTTAGGCATTATATTACTACTTAAAAATGCTATTTTAGACCCTAAGGCACTACACATAGCTGAAAGCTGTAAAGCGGATTTACGGGTAATTATAATGGTTCATGTTTATGCTATTAAACAGCATTAAGCATTTATTTACTACTTAAAAATGCTGTTGTAGATTTAAATGCATTAAAAACAGGTGAAAGCTGTACAGCTGCGTTGTGGTTTGCTGCACTAAAACTAAATGCTTTACAAAAGAATTTTGATATGCCATTATCCAACCGTTTTACAGTGTAAAGCATCATAATGGTTTTACTATTCGTTTCTTAAAATGCTTCCTGTGTTACTTGGGTAGGTACACCTCTACATAACCCTTCGGGGATTACAGACGTGATGTTATGTTATTACAGTCAGCAAGAAAATGGACAGTTTTCACAAAAAACTTTTTGATGCCACACGATCCTGTTTCTTATAAAGAACAAAAAGCTTTAGTGGACCAACTGAGGTTTGAATACTAGAAAAATAAGTAATGAGTTCATTGATTGCTTTGTGCACTCCAAACGTTTGCAGGTACTGTTCAGTTTTGGTTTTTTATTTCTTCTTATTTTTATAAATAATTTAAATGTCACCATGAAATCATAATAGAAAAAGAATGTTATATCGTTTATAGGACTCACAAGAATACACACACAGAGACTTAATACCTATTCAACACTAATTGCTTTAAATAATTACTTTAACTTGCTAAAGTACTAACTTTTTCTGTAAACAAAATTATTTTTATCACGTAAATTTGATCGTACTGATTTGTAACAAAATTACATAGATTCATCGTCGATGAGCCCTGCCAGGCGACTGATTTATGACTGAATGAGAGTGATGACAACACTTTTGATAGGCGAAAGAAGAGATGACGATAATGTGTATTCGCTTGGAATAAAACAACGTATGTGCTAAAACGAAATGCCGTCTTTAGTAAATGAAAAGTATTATTAAAACCAAAAACTGCTTTTCTTAAAACTTGATATGATTACTTCCTATATTTTAAAGGAAATTCCATTGAATAAGTCATAAGCGTTACGCCATGATACTCAAAAAACATAAAAATAGCAATTCCAATTTTTTTGTGTCGCGAAAATTTCATTGTATCGTGTATTCCTTTTTCAGGATACTAGATCATATAGTCAAAAAACATACACCAAAACTTTAAATCCCTATTCTATATACTTAAAAAGGTATACCATAAAAAAGCCCATTTTTTTTTCAATATAAACCTCTTTTGAAAACATTATATCAATTTTAAATCTATCCACTTTTTACCATACCTATCCACGTCTATGTAAGGAGAAATAAAATAAGGTGGCTTATTCTACTTCCTCCAGGTCAATCATGATCCCGGTAATAAAACAGATTATCTAAAGATAATATTCCATAGTACAAAAATTGTTTTCAATTTTTGCAACTTTGCAACATCAGCTTAGATTTTTAACTATGGAAGTTTCTTAGAGGATTTTTAAGAATAGTTACGTTTAATTAATTTTAAGT
The DNA here is from genome assembly GCA_963680765.1 of Agrochola lychnidis. Taxonomy (NCBI): domain Eukaryota; kingdom Metazoa; phylum Arthropoda; class Insecta; order Lepidoptera; family Noctuidae; genus Agrochola; species Agrochola lychnidis. Next base: position 9,683,906 of record OY796852.1, read on the forward strand.
AGTTCTAAAATGATCATTGTAGGATTCCACAAACTGATTTCATTTTATGGATCCTTATTTATCTGATTTAGGATAAGTGTCGCTAACATTTACTTCTAAAAAACCCTTTTGATTTATTTTACTTGCCTCCTTAACCATTACTTTGTTTCTTCTAGATGTTTTTGGTATTAGCATCGTGAGTACAGCGGTGGCAGTGGCAGTGCCGGTGGAATATGGCGGATGCTTCACATATACACCGGTCGCGGTACATGCTCCTGTGGTCCTTGCGGCCCTGGTGATCCATGCGGCACCTGTGGTATATGCTGTCGCGGTAGTACACGCGGTACAGGCTGAAACAATTGTAAATGTTTAGAACGTGTGTCTTGTGGTGTAGTGTTCAAAATGACACTTTTCAGCTTCGTTTTTGGCCACGGGGCTACTAAGCGCTGTGATAACGACTTAATAAACATCAGTTCTGGCGTTCTCACTATGGGCAGCCCCAAATAATTACTGACGTCTCCAAGGTCTTAAACATTAAATCCTTTTATTTTTAATCATGTGCTTTCTTAAAATTTATCTCACTTTTTGACATTAAAATCATATCGTCAACGTAGTCCAATAAAATACATCTTCCAAAACATATAAACAAAAATCATGTTTTGATTGAACAAATCCTTTACCAACCAAAAAACCATGCAGTCCTCCATTCCAACATCTAGGCGCTTGTTTTAGTCCATACAAGTATCGCTTTAATTTCAAAACTACACCTTTTTCGACATTGACATCTAAGGGAGGTTTATATAAACGTCTTCTTTTAAAAAACCGTTTAAGAATGCCGTTGGAACATCTAATTGTTTCATGCATGTACATAATATTTTGTACGGCTTGGCTCAGCGTCATTCGAATTGTAGGCATACGTGCGTCTGGTGAATATACATTAAATAATGTTTCCTCTTGAAATCCTTTCGTCACTAATCTTGCCTTTTTCATTCCATCTTGTTTAGTAGTAAAAACCCATTTTGTGTCAATAGCCCTCTTATCTTTGGGCAATTCTGATTCTTCCCAAGTTTCTAAATATTTAAGAGAATGTAATACTTTATCTATCGCTTCTGGCCACACTTGACCTTTTTCGATTGCCTCTTTATATGAACTTGGATTACCTGTACATAAAAAATATGCTACATGTGTTTCATAATCTTCAAATCTTTTTGAAGGCTTAACTATTCTGCTACATATTGTTTTTATCACACTTTCATTTCCGTTTATAATATCTCTTCTCTTAATAATATTTTCTTCCACACAATCCTCAAAAATGTCACCTGATTCTATTGTTTCTTGTTCAATATTAGTATTATATAAACATACATATATAAACAATGCCTTCTTCATCGAATCTCACATCAAGGTGCTGCCGCAATTGAGTAGAATATACTGTAGTCCTATTTTATTATACTTAACTGTAACGAAACTCGAGTATTTTCTGAAATCGTAAGTTGTTATTTTATCGCTGAGTCATTGTTTATTCATTCATTGTTTATCAGTCAAATGTCATGTCAAAATGACGTAATTCGCTGTTGATCCACCATAAATATTTACGTAGTGTTACTATCCTTGACTAAGATAATTTGAGTAAACAATTAAACGAAGTAATATTATATAAAATTAACATCAAAAAACGGTTACTATATTGTAAAGCCATATTTACATAAAGTGTACACAGTGCTGGCCCAGGCTCCACACATTTCTGGAACATCTCCTTTTCGGTAAGTTGGTTTCGCTAAGCATAGTTCTTGCTTTATTGTATAAGCTGCGATTCATTCGTTCTGCAACGCCATTGCTAGCTGGCGAATATGGTAAACTATATTCCATGAATATAGTTTAATATAGTTCATTGCAAAATTGTCGTAATTTATTGCAGGTGTATTCACCTCCATTGTTGCATCTTATTTTTTTAGCCACTTTATTAAATTCATTTTCATATCTATGGAAATAATTAATAATATTTTATTTTTATTATATTTTATTTTTATTTATTAAGCAAGGCACACCAACGACATATTTACAACGATAGTTATAACAGGTATCACGAGTCTTGAGTACTGTGTAAATACATCACTTATAGGCATGCACAACATTCTTATTATAAGGTATTTTCGGCAGCTTCAGCATCTCTTCAGCGAGATTTGAAGTGAACGTGGTCACTCTAATCTTTTCAATGGTAACCGAGTTGCCTTACCTTTCATACATGCGTTACATACGTTGTTGTTAAGTGGTAACTTCAACCTTTGTAATGTTACAAACGTCTATGCTACAACATGCCATTTGCTGATTGTATAACTGCGGCTCCATTCTCTGCTAACATTTCACCCTGTAAAATATAAAGTTTCTCATTACTGTAAGCCCAAATAGTACAACCATTATTCACTTCTAAACATTATTTTTCAAGAAGTTTCTTAACAGATAGCAAATTATAGGCTAAATTAGGCACAATAAACCCTTCGATAGTAATCCGAACATTGTCACATTTGATAGGCAAATTACCACTATAGTAGGAAATTATTTTTTTACCATTTGCCGTATTTATATTTATGGGATGCTCTAACTTTTTTATGTTAGTTACTTTTTATGTTAATAATCTGATATAAAATTCTGTAACGACCCAGAATCTACTACGAAAGAAACAAAATCATTAGTGGAAACCTTACATGTTAAATTGAATTCTGTTCTGTCAATCATAAAACCTTACCTTATTTCATCATTACTTCCATCAAAGCCTACATAAGTGCCGTGCGACGTAGTCGCTCTACTGGTACCACTGCGCCCCTGCAATCTGCCATGACCGCGTCTGTGGAATTCTACACGCCGGATGGGTACTCCACGTTGAGAAGTATCTCTTCCAGGCTTTGTTCGGTTTCGACAATATATTGCCTTATGCCCTTTCTCGTGACAATACTAGCAAAATATGTTAAATGAATTATCTTGGTTTGAGTTGACCATATTTTTATTACCTAGTCTTAATTCTGCATCTAATAAAGTTGCTTTTGTTTTCTCCAAAGTCAAACCTTCGCTCATTGTATTTAATGTTGTTATTACAGTGCTAAATCATTCTGGTAAAGCTCGCAAAATATGTACAACTTTATCCGACTCTTTCATTTTTGAAATTATTAATTGGTCAAATTACAAAAATAAATCTTGAAGTCTTTCATTACTGGCACATTTAATTTTCTTCAAACGAAATTTGTTCATGGCCTTAACTTTTTTTTTTAACGAATCATACATTTCTTTTGAACTTTTGCATCCCTTCACAATATTGTCTCCAATATTTTGCATAATCAATTACCGCGCCTCTGCATCCCGCCTGCTGTCTTTCACTTCCAAACACGTCACAATGTCATCAAGACTGTTCTCGTCCAATACCAGCTCCAATCTAAATTTCTAATTATAAAAATTATCCCCGTCTTCCAACCGACGACGTATCACGTCTTGTGATTTCGTGCAACCCATCCTTGAAGTACCTACTTGATTATGAGATTTATCGTTTATGATAATTTGAATTCAGAACTAAGTACTTTACTGTCGTTTTGTTTTGATTTCCGTGTGAACTATATAAAGCTGTAAAACTATTTTCCTATCTGTCGTGCCTATGACTTTAGCAGCTTTCCTCCCATTTTTAAATAAATTACATTAATATTAAAAGAGTATTAACAACTTTATATGCTTCCAAGTCGATTGAGAGCGTCCGGTCTGCACCAAGTGCAAAGGGCAACTGATACAAATCCGACGACTGACGAAACACGAAGTTTGCCGAGGGACATTAAGAAAATAGAAATACTGTATGTATGTGTGTGTGTGTGTGTGTGTGTGCTGTATGCTGTATGTTTTGTTTTGCCAATGCATTTCTAGTTGCACTGATGTAAATAACATAGCGTAACGTAACCTATTCTATAATTTTCAGGCTACAGTGCATAAAAAAGCGGGCGGTCAGCCTCAGAAACTTGTACATTATGGCCATACAAAGCAAGAAGACGACTCCAGAGAATACTAGTCCTGTGATGTTGTTTTGGTTTAGTGTTTTATACTTTTGTTAGAATAGGTCAATGTAATATAGTAAGTACTTTTTGGTTAGCAACACTGTTAGGCCATATATTGATAAAAAGTAATGTACTAGTCATATGTTCAATTGTTAATGGAGCTTTGAAATGGTTGGAAAATAAAAGTCGTTTTGTCTGTTTAAACCTGTTGTTTTGCTTCAACTTTATCAGGTTATGGGCCCAGCCGCATAATCTAGTATTCGTGAGCAAAACAAAGGGCCAAATACTACTTTTCGTCAAAAATACTGTCGGCATCGGCACGGAGCACGTGTGACGTTAGGCCAGCAGGAAGGAAAATTACTTGTTTCATCAAGGACGGGACGAGCAGGAAGTAAGCACGACAATGGAGGACAATGTTAGAACTCCTGGCTTGCATATAAAGCTGGAGGGAGCATCAAACTGGAATATATGGCGGTTCCAGACTACGGTTTTGCTGCGAGGCCAGGGCTTGTATGACATAGTAAACGGCACTAAAATAAAACCTGAAAATGATGCCGACCGTACTCGGTGGGAAACTTACGATGCAAAAGCCCAGACTTTGTTGGTTACAAGAATGTCAGAAGATGTCATGCTACATATTTTATCATGTTTAACTTCGGCTGAGATGTGGCGAAAATTACTAAGCGTCTATGAACAAAAATCGGAGACGAGCATTCATATTATGCAGCAAAGATTCTTTCAGTTTAAATACGAAGAAGGTGCAGAGATGTCTACTTTTCTATCAAAGATACAGAAAATGCAGAATCAATTGAAACAGCTCGGTGAAACTATATCGGATAAGTTCGTAATAACGAAAGTTTTGATGTCGTTACCAGATCAGTACAAACATTTTGTATCAGCCTGGGAATCTGCGCCTGACGATAAGCAGACCTACGATAATTTAGTAGCAAGATTATTGATAGAAGAGGAAAGATTGAAAGAAAGAGGGGAGGTGCCCCAGCAATCATCAGCTTTTGTTGCTAACAGAACGGATAAGAAGAACGTAAAATGTTACAAATGTAATAAAATGGGACATTATCAAAGCGAGTGTCGGAGTAATGTAAACAATCGTAATGACAGTTCGGCAAATAATAATAGATTGGCTAAAAAATGTTTTTACTGCAACAAATTGGGACATGTTAAAAGCGAGTGTTGGTTTAAGAAAAATAAGGACAGAAACAGTAACGCATTTGTGATAGCGAGTTCAGGTGAACATTTTCAACAGTCACAGTGGTTAGTGGACACCGGCGCAACCCAACATATGTGCTGTGATCGAGATTTATTTACGACATATTCTTCGTTGTCGAATAAATCAGTGATTGTCGGTAATGGGAACGCAATTAGTGCAAATGGTTGTGGACAGGTGGCGGTACAGGTTTATAATGGCCGGGAATGGATAAACACGACCATAGACAATGTCTTGTACGTGCCGGACCTAAAAACTAATTTATTCTCTGTGAATTGTGCGACAGATAGAGGATATGTCATGGTGACAAATGAAAATTTATGTAAATTTTACAAACAAAACAAACTGTCGGCGGTGGCTAAACGTTATGGAGAAATGTATTATATGGATTTTCGCTTCAAATGCGAGGTTGCGAGTGTTGCAAAAGGAGTAAAGAACGAAATAAACGAGTGGCATGAAAGACTCGCATATCAAAACTTTGATCGTGTAAAGAAAGTTTTGGAGAAAAATAACGTTAAAATAAAGCAAACAAAAGAAAAGAAATTGGCAAAAGAAGTGAATAAAGTGCAGGAATCAGTTAAGATAGTAACTTTAGAAAACCAACCATCACAGGAGACTAAAACTGTGGTAAATGAAGGAAATGGAAAATCAGAAGATGCCATTTGTGTGAGAGAAAGTGATGTTGAGGAAAGTTCTTTTCATGAAACAGAATCTGAAAGTGAATATGAACCATGTCCGGATGAGTTGAAATTATTAACTGATGATAATACACCATCACTCGACAGTGAGAGACCTAAAAGAAGAAGCAAACGAGTGAGGAAACAAACAGCGTTCTATGAATGTCTGAATGTTGAAAGTATAGAGAGTGAGCCAGTTACGTACAATGAAGCTATGAAAAGGAGCGATGCAAATAAGTGGAAGGAGGCGATTAATAGAGAATTGCAAGCCTTAAGAGATAATAATACCTGGGACCTTTGCGAAGAACCTGCTAGTAAAAAGACTGTAAGTAGTAAGTGGCTAGGGGCTTTGAACAGGATGATATGTTTGACTTATGTGAGATTTATGCGCCAGTAGCTAAGTTATCTACTTTCAGGTTATTTGTGTCAGTAGCCACAAAGTTAAATTTACCAATTTATCAGATGGATGTGACGGGGGCTTTTTTGTATGGGAATATTGATGAAGAAGTATATTTAGAACTGCCAGAAGGTGCCTATAGTGGGAATAAAAAGTTTGTTAAATTAAATAAGTCTTTATATGGGTTGAAAAAGTCACCAAAATACTGGAATGATAAATTTAACTCTGTAATAATAAAACAAGGTTTTGGAAGATCTCAAAGTGATTGTTGTTTATATACTAAGTGTAACAGGGATTCCAAAACGTATGTTTTATTGTATGTAGATGATTTGTTAATATTTGGAAATAACAAAACAGAAATATGTGATCTTAAGTCAATGTTGAACAGTGAATTTAAAATGAAAGACTTAGGCTTTGTTTCAAATTACTTAGGTATAAGGGTAAAACAGGATTTAGAAAATGGAATTACTGAGTTGTGTCAAAAAGAATATTTAGAAAATGTTTTACAAAAATTTGAAATGCAGGACTGTAAAGAAATGTGAACTTTAATACTAAAATATTAGAAGAAACTAATGATTTTGTAGCTGACAGGGACATTGAAAAGAAATGTAGAAAGATAATAGGTTGTTTGTCTTATGCAGTATTAGGAACAAGACCAGATATTTGTGCTGCTTTATCAATTTTAAGCAGACATCAGAATAAAGCAAATGATGTTTTGTTAACAGCTTTAAAAAGAGTACTTAGATATATTAAACACACTATTAATTACAAGTTAGTATATAAATGTAATAGTGAGATGTTAGTTGGATATTGTGATGCAAATTGGGGTGGAGATTTGATGGATAGAAAGTCTACCACGGGATATTGTTTCATGTTTGCAAATTGTTTAATTTCTTGGTGCTCAAAGAAACAAGCTAGTGTTAGCCTGTCTTCAACAGAATCAGAGTACATAGCAATTAGTATGGCCTCAAGTGAAGCATGTTGGCTTATAAATTTACATAAGGATTTTAATATTGAAAATGTTTGTCCTGTCAAGATTTGTTGTGACAATTAAAGTGCCATAATGGTAGCTAACACTGATAATATTAAGCGCTTGAAACATGTTGATATAAGATTCCATTTCATTAAAGAGTTGATTAAAAAGGGGACATTGATTTTGAAATACTTAAAAACAGAAGATTAGATTGCAGATATGTTTACAAAGGCATTGAATAATAATTTGTTGTTGAGGTTTATAAATAAGTGCGGCTTATATCAAAAGTAAGTTTTATGTTTGTATTGCAAGTATATATTACATTGAGGGGGGGTGTTAGAATAGGTCAATGTAATATAGTAAGTACTTTTTGGTTAGCAACACTGTTAGGCCATATATTGATAAAAAGTAATGTACTAGTCATATGTTCAATTGTTAATGGAGCTTTGAAATGGTTGGAAAATAAAAGTCGTTTTGTCTGTTTAAACCTGTTGTTTTGCTTCAACTTTATCAACTTTGTTGACTATTTATTAATTTCTTTTGTTCAATAAAAAGAAGTCATACAATTACGTGTCATATAATTTGCAATTCCAAACACAGGTTCATATATGAAAGTTTTCGATTATTCACTTAAATAATTTCTTCAATTAAATAATTTCTTCAAAGATTCTGCTGAAAATGGCATAACGACGGTGTGCGTCTTGTCTCCGGCGAGCATTTGTAACGCTTGTAAGTATCTAAGCTGAAAAGTTTTATAGACAGGTTAGAATTTACAATGATTGAAGAAGAATAAATATCGAGTATAAAATCGAGATAGACCTCGTGATTGAAAATAACATGCTGATTTTATTCCCAAAGACAGTAGTGATTTTATTGCAAAATAGCGACTACCCTTCTGATGTGGTAACATGTCAAAACATCGGGATTTCTCAGCTAATTCCCAGTTAGGTATTTAATGTATTGAAACAATAAACCTACTGGGATCAATTCTTTAAAAATATGTGAAAACCAGGTTCATCGTGCGTCGATGCCATCCCGTATTTATGTAATATTATAAAATACTACCAACCTGCATGCCATATGGATTATCCATAAGTAACTTAGTAGCTATCTGAAGATTTCTAGTGGATTCTATTTCAGCTTTGGCTACAATTACGTTAGCATTCGCCAATCTATACGACTTAGCTTCTGTGGCCATTGCTCTTTGCAGTTGCGAGGGCAGGCGTATGTCCTTACTATGAGTAGGAAAAACGTAAGATTTAATGGAACTTAGTATAGAATGGATGATTTACTAAAGGCCGATTTTCGTCAGGAAACTTTTAATCAATACCAAAAGTCTGATAACCAGTCTTAATAAGGGGTATCGTGTTACCTAGTCACTGGATTGTGGAGGTCAGAATGCAGTCGCTTCACGTAAAATACTGGTATTCAGCTACATCCGATTAGACTGGAAGCCGACCCCAATACAGTTGGGAAAAGGCTAGACGGATGATGAACTTTTAAACTGCCCATATAATGAAGTAACGAAGTCAAAACTGTGCATTGAATAATTTTGGAAAAAAAGTAATTGCTACGAGGTCGATGCTGAAAATATAGTTTTTAGAATTTTTGTCCGTTTGTGGATGTATGTTCAGGATTAGCGCAAAAATGGCTGAACGAATTTGGAAGAAATTTGGCAAACAGATAGTTTATAGCTGGGATTAACACACCTCGTAGCAATTACTTTTTTTTTAATATTCAATGTTACAGTTTTACTATTTTATTTTATGTATTAATTTTACTATGTATCAAACCGCAGTTTTTATTCCTCAGATTACAGTTAATGTGCAGATCTAAAAATCGGCTCTTAGTGCTGTGAGACACCATCAGGTACAGAACATAATATTATTGTGGCTAAACTTTTGAGGGAATGCGATGACTTTAGTTCGTTTGATGAAAATGGATGAAAACTTACAATGTCAAGCTGCATGACGTCTGTCACCGCGACATTCGCAGGCTTCAGCGATTGTAGTTATATTCCACCGTAGCGCCTCTTCTGATTTTAATTAAAATAATTGTATCTGTCACTTACACTTCAAACCCCACGATCTTGACTCCCCAGTTCAAGGTCAAACTCTTCATAGTTCTGAAGACCTGAGAGCCAACTGCGGGTCGGTCGCCGAGGATGTCAGATAGTTTTCGCGTTCCAAGAGCATTGCGGAGAGTTGTAGCTGCTAAAAATTGTGTGGCAATTCTGTGTGAACACAATTTTTTATTGAAAATGAACATCTCGTTCTCTCGTTTATTAAAATGAGTCATTTATATATACAACCTTAGTTTTTGTTTATACTAAACCTCTTAAGGGGTCATAGTACTCATCATTATAAACATCTTTCATTTGGGACCAAAGCTGAAATCGCGAAAAAAAATCTGCTGTTCCCTATACAAGCTGAAATTTTAATGGTTGTTTTCCCGCGGCAGAATGGTTTGCCCTTAATAGTACTATTGAATTATAGAGTTAAACTCAAAAGATTAAAATGTTTTTGTTTTCAAATAATTAAAAAAAAATATGCGTAAACTTGAAATTGTGAGAAACAATAGTATCACTAGACATAACGTAGGTGCTTCTCGAACCGCATTGTGTCGGCGCGCTTCCGACAAAGCGAAGAGCGGTTCGTAAATGTTCAGACCAAAATAAGCTGTCGCGCGTAGTGATACGGCATAAACTAGTCTGCTCGCACGCGGGCGGGCGGCAGCGGAGGCGGGGAGCCTCTCCTCACGCAACTCCGCCCCGCATCGCTGGCGCCGGCTCTTTCAGTTGAACCGCGATCGTTGTATGACGCGTAATACGTTATCGTAATTTGCAAAAATGGATCGACATTATTAGTCTGAGTTACAGTTGTTCCAATTTAGAGTACGTCGCTATTGTACAACCTGTATAGTCCGTGCAATCCACGAAGACGCGCCCCACTATTCCTCCTAACCGTTATAGTATATGTGTGCAAGCTTCCGCCAATATTGAGTGTTATCGGTATACACTAATTACCTATGGGTGCACGCGCACACTACAATGAATAGAGTCACTGTCAAAGGGAAAGATGCTCTACTTCAATTTTATAATTTATTTTTAGGTGTGGATATTTTATGTGATTATTAGTTAATTAATATGCGATCATATTACCATTTTTATAATAAGGGGTAATTATAGACATAAACGAAATACGTGTAAAAGTTTTATTGAACTTTATTGAGAAATCAAAATCGTCAATCACTCGTTTCAGAAATATCTGATTCAGAGTCTGATGTATCACCGACATTTATAATAAAACTGAAAGAAATCAAGATCACAGTGTCTCATGTATTCGTCTTCTATTTTTCCATGTGCTGACAAGTATTGAACCAGAACCAGACATCTTTATTTACTCGATCAAAAGCTTCATTTAAAATGTGCATAATTGAAGTGTAATTTTGATTGATATTGCGGTTAGCAACATCGTTATTTATAATACCCAAAATGTTTTCGATTGTGTTTAAATCTGGATGATAAGGAGGCAGCCGAAGCACTGTGAATCCATGATCTTTCAATAATTCGTGAACTTTGTATTTGCGGAAGTTTGAAAAAGTTGTTTGACCCACCGCTATAGATGTTTCACATCAAAAACTCACCGTGAAAACGCAGGTGAAGTGAGCTGTCATTCCACCTGATGCTAAGTATTCCTATAGTCAAGTGTCCCCAGTTTCCTCTACTTGTGTCAAACAAGCAAAATATTGTGACAGCCTGTATATGGGAAAGTGAATTTTTCATTTTTTGTCGAATTCCAATGAGATTTCACTGACTTGAGGTATATTTAGAGAGGTACCATTTAGGTACTAAATATCCAGATATGTTTTATATCCAACTTCTCAGTAATCTTGGCTACACAAAAATACACCCGCCAAGCTGACGTCAGAATGGCGGGTGTATGAAACTATTGCAATAACTTGCGATCCCACGAGGTACAAATTATTTCACAAGTGGTTTTTTTAATTTTAATTTTTAATTTTAATTTAATTTACTCACCAAAATAAGAACACGTATTACAAAAAATTAATATTTGACAATGACAATATACAGTAAATAATGTGTACAGTTAGGTACTCAATTTTGAGATATATTTCGACCATTTCTGAAAAATACACCCGCCAACCTGACATTCACGATATTATTTTACGATAAGTCTCTTTAAACATCGACCACTGTTTCTCTAAACATTCCAACCTTGTTTTCACGTAGCTAACGGTAACTCTTTCTTTAGGAGACTTTTTGAAGTTGATGTATCCTCTCTCCAACTTTTATTAATATCTACTTGCAATCTTAGAAATAAATCCATTTTTATAAACTGTTTATATTCCAAAACTAGTTTAAATTGAAAGTTCCAAATACTGCAGAGTTGTTAATTATTAAACTTCTTAAAATTTTCATAAGTTCAAAATCTTGGTAAATTATTCTAAGTGTTTGTAAACACTGTCGAAATTGGGCATGGATTCCCCGTCTATCATACTTTTGCATGAAAATTTTACAAGTCCACTTGTTTTGCAAGATAGATAGCTAATCTAAGTTATTTTCACTTTAATATGACTGAATCCCTAACTTTTCAATTTATTAAAGTACTCACGGTTTGTCCAAATGATTTGCACTGTCACATACATTTTTCACTTCTTTGCACTTAAACAGTCAAATTTCGCCGATAGGGGGCGCCACTGTCGTACTGTCCAAAACTCATTCAGGGTGCAACAGTCAGTCACGGCATCCATTATAGTCGGACTCGAATGACCATGAATAAGAACTAATGATTACTTTTTTTTTTTTTTTTTTTTCTGTTGGGCATCTCACAGCTGGTTCCGAAAACCGTAGCTGTTTAACCGGTCAATCCTGTGGTTGCCTTAAGCTACTACACTCAAAGCCTCCAGCCAGGGCACAAATAACTAAGCTAAAAATTTAAGGATGAACGCTCACTAAGGGCACCCCCTGCGGGGTTCGAGCCTCGGCTTAGGGCGTTATCCGGAGGGAGGACATCAAAAGATGGGACGGGCTGGATCAAAAGGTTTTGATCATTATTATTAGTCGGAGAATTTAAAGCTACGTGCACAGCTGCAACAACTGCTGGCACCTCGTTTTCGAGCAAGGGTCGGGGGGAGTATTATTTACTCGGGGGCGCGGCGGTCGAGATCGCAAAGGACCTCGGCGGCGAGGTCAGTATGACGGGAGGCGTCTGTGTTTGTACACTGTACTTGTTTCCCTATTGCTCTCCTGGAGGAGGGTTATGGGGTCATCGGGATCTACGAGGATATGCCTTGGACGGCGAACATGACTGATTCTACTCCGGACATAACTGGCGGCCTCGACAACCAGAGGGTTGCGATGTTTGGCCGCGGACTCAAAGAAACGCTTGGAAAGGCGTTTTAGAAACTGATGGATTGTGGGAATCTTTAGGTCGAGGTGGAGTGCCTCGTTCCTGACGAACCAGGGGGAACCTGTGGCCCTACGGAGGAATTTATTTTGCACTGTTTGCATCCTATGGATATGACGGGGTTTCGCATGAGCGAAGACGGCACCCGCATAGGTCATGATCGGTCGAATGCACGCCGTGTAAACGCGCAATTTGCACCTAAGTGACAATTTGCTACGTGCATTCACCAGGTAAAAGAGTCTACCGAGAGCGAAAGAGGCTCGCGAACGAACCATCTTTATGTGCTCTGCGAAAGTCAAATGATGGTCTAGAACGACACCGAGATATTTAGCTCGCTTCTCCCAAGGGATCGGCTTGCCGAACATGGTGATTGGTCGGGGGAGGGGGTTTTTGAGCCTTGAACGCGGCTTTGTAAAGAGAACCGCTTGGCTTTTATCGGGGTTGACTTCTATCCGCCATTTTGTAAACCAAGCTGCCAGTCTATTGACTGCGCGTTGGAGATTTAGGCGAATGATGTCGGGGGATCTAGGGCTGAAGTAGATGGCAGTGTCGTCTGCGAACAGACCCAACTGCGACCTACCGCAACCTTTTGGGATATCGCTTGTGTATAGCGTAAAAATGAGGGGGGACACCACAGAGCCCTGGGGGACACCTGCGCGGATGGGACGGGGAGTGGATAACGCTCCTTCGATACGATAACGGAAGACGCGATTCGATAAAAAGTCTCGTAAGATGAGTACGAGACGATCTGGCACGCCGAGTTGGTACAGCTTGTATATTAAGCCGTTGTGCCAGACTTTATCGAACGCTTTCGCTACGTCGAAGAATACCGGTCATAGTCCCGCGCTGGAAACCAGCGCTTATGGATTCTACGATGCGGTGGGCCTGATGCACGCTAGAGTGCTCAGTTCGAAAGCCGAACTGTTCGTCGGGGATGAGGCCCTTGGTCTCGGCGAAATCTCTGAGGTGCTTATAAATAAGCCTCTCATAGATTTTTCCGAGAACCTTGAGCAGACTGATGGGACGGTAGCTAGAGGCCTCGGTTTTGGGCTTGCCGGGCTTTGGGATACCGATAACCGTGGCCTCCTTCCATGACTGGGGGAAGATATTGTTGCTTAAGGTACCATTGAAGATGGTGGTCAAAAGCATTATTAGGTGGGCAGGGAATAGTTGGATCACCCTATTGGTGATGCCATCTGAACCGGGGGCTTTACGGACTTTAAGACCCTTGATGATGTCGTGCACCTCGTCCTGGAGGACGGGGGGCAGTGGACAATCAGGGTCATCGACGGGAGGGAGGGAGGCTCTACGTTCGACTTCGGCGTCGACCTTTTTCAGGTGAGCTTTGTCTACAGGTAGAGAACTGGGAGTGCATTGGGCCTAAAGGCTGTCTGCGAGGCATTCAGCCTTTTCGGCATCGTCGAATGCGATGGATTTATCGGGACGGGTCAGGGGGGGCATGGCTGAGACCTGGGGAGACCTGAGTTTCCTCTAGAGCTCCCAGAAGGCCTGATGGGTGGGCTCTAGTTCGCCGAGTAACTTTCCCCAGCTCGCGTCCCGCAGTCCGCTATACGTGTCTTTACAGATCTCTGTAAATAGCGCATATGGGCTTTGTTGGCGTTACAGGGAAAGCTATCGTAGGCACGTATGGCCGCGTTCTTCTCAGTCAGTAATGCACGCACGTCGTCCGGCAAGTTCCAGCGACGGTCGTCCGTCGCTGGAACTTCCCTTGAACAATCGTTCAGGACGGTTTGTACGTGATTAGTGAGTGAGTCGATCGCGGCCGTGGTGTCGGCGACCGAGTCGAAAAGGTCGGGGATAGAGTCTAGTTGAGGGGACGTGTTGGATTTCAGCTGTGTGCTTACTTTCTTCCAGTCCGTGATCCTCTTAGTGATAGGGGGGGCGTTCGGGTCGGAAAGACCTATGCGGGGGTATAGTCTCATGACTACCGGGCGGTGATCAGAGTCTAGCTCTTGTACCGTTTCTATTGAATCTAACTTTAGGTTGACGTTCTTAAGGAGCGCCACGTCTAAGATATCGGGGGCACGATTTGGATTCGTGAGCGGAAAATGGGTGGGAGTCATGGGAGCGATGACGTCAAAGGTCAGGGAGTTTGAGAGGTCGAACAGGTGTTGACCTCTGAGATTGGTTACCGAACTGTTCCAAGAGGGATGTTTGGCATTTAGATCGCCCGCTATAATGAGCGAGTTACTCATAGCGAGTAGAATCGAGAGGTCGTTTGAGAGGCGTTGGTGATGGTAATGCCCCGTGGTGTTACCGGGGGGATTATAGACCGATACGAGAGTGATCGGCTCGTGACCTGACATGCCTAGACGGCAGGCGGAGACTTCTAATACCGAGAGGGGGGGAGGGTCTAGTGGGATGCAGTGAAGCTGCTTTCTATAATAGATCAGGGTGCCACCCTTGTGACATCGCGACCTGTCATTGCGAACTATCCGGTAATTGGCAAGTGACGGATCACGATGGCAAGGCTTTAGGAAAGTCTCTTGTATTAAGAGAACGTCTATTTGATGATCGCGGAGGAAGAGCCCTATTTCTTCCCTTTGGGATTTTATGCCGTTGGCGTTAAAGTAACCTATTATTAGGGATCGGGGTTTGAATCTAGCTAAGGCCTCGTTATCCATTGAAAGATTTAGGGGTTTGGGCGAGGGATTCTAGGGCTTGCGTAATATCCGGATACGCATTATAAATGGATTGAATCCTAATGATATTGCCTTGGGCGGCGACGATGAGTTTTGCCATTTCCTTAGCACGCGGGGAGGCAAAACTCGCGTAATTTGACGTGATTATGTTGAACGAGGCAACACCTGACATCTGCTCGGTCACGGGACCGGCAGTCGGGGGACGCGGAGCTTGGGGAGCAGGCGCGGGTTTAGCGGGGGGCGCGGCCGGCGCGGGGGGCGCAGAGTGCGCGGGACGCGCGGAGGGCGCGGGTGGCGCGGTGCCACGGAAGCGGGGGTCCCTAAGGTGGGGGGGGAGGAGATGGGGGGGCGGCGGGGGGGGGGAATGACCGTAAGAGGGCACCAAGGCAGGGAAAGACTGCTGGTGGTGGAGATAATTCCACGGACTAGGCCTCTGAGGGCTTAGTCGTTGGGGCATAAGGGCGGAGGGAATCCTATAAGAGGATGAGGAGGGAGTTTCCCTTTGCTGGCGGGCGCCGGAGCGCTTCCCCAGCTTGGGAGAAGAGGCCTTAGGGGCTTTTGAACAACCCCGGTAGTTAGCCGGGTGGCCCTCTTTGCCGCATAGAACGCAGCTAGGAGGTACGGTACATAGGGTACGGTCCTTGGGACGGGGGCAGTCGGAAGTGCTATGCTCTCCCAGGCACTTTACGCACCTGGGTGTAGCATGGCAATTCCGCTGTGAGTGGCCGTATAACTGGCACCTGTGGCATTGACCGACAATGCCACTCTTTATGGGTTTTTCAATCTCGAACCCTGTGAGATGACACAGAGAACGAATTTGAAATATCGGATGGTAGCCCTCTACGGGCGGACAGATAACGAGGATCATGTCGTAGAGGTCACCGCCTCTAGAGCGGTGCATACGATGGACCTCGTCTACCGGGACGTTCTGCGACTGAAGGTCGGCGAGAATTTCAGAGGGGAGGATTTCCCTAGAGATGCGTTTTATGACAACGCGAACTTGTTTCTCTTCTGGGAGAGAGTAGGTGTGGTATGACACACCTCTCGCTCTCAGTAGACGGGTTAGTTCCCTATAGTCGCGCGACGTAGGGACTAGAACTTTTATACCCTGCTGGGTATTTCGGGCGCTGGTGAAGCTGATCTTTTGATCAGCGCACCATTTTGAGATGTCCGTCCACTTCCCCTTGTCCTGTACGAACAGGGGGGGTGGAGGGGGAATCTTTTTCGCGGGGGGCGCGGGGCAATCCATTGCGGTGGATGATGCGGTCGGGGAGGCGGGGGACGCGAGGGGATCCTTTGCGGAGGATGACGCGGTTCGGGGGGCGGGGGGCGCGGGGGGGGGCCTTCGCGGTAGACGCGGTCGGTGGGGCGGTGGAGGGGGAGGGGGAAGCTACGGTAGCGCAAGTTGCGACGGTAGCGCGTTGTTTTACCCCAGCGGGTTTGAGGGTGACTACGGACGAAGAGGAGTCAGAGTCCTCGATTGCGGCGACCTTACAGGCCTGCGCAGAGAGCTCTGCTTCCTGTTCTTCCTCTTTCTCCCCTTACCTTGGACGGCTATGAAGCCGTCGTCGGAGGGGGAGGAAGAGGTAGAGGAAGCAGCGGCCTTTACCTCGTCTTCCTCCGAGCCAGAGGGGTACGAGGGTTGCTTTGAAGAAGCAGCGGGGGCGTCGGTGTCCATTGACTCCGACGAGGGGGAGGGGGAGGGGGGTCTGAGCGACTCTATGGTCGGAGGGGTGTCTAGAGCGTCGCTGAAAGTAGCGACGCTGTTATCATGATGGGGGTTTTCGCCTCTTGAAATGCTCAAGAGGCTGGAGAGCTGATCCCCATATTTCCCGCGGAGGGAAGGCTCCGAGTCGAGTATAAATTCGAGGAGATGAACTAATTGCTTCGAGAGAAGCTCGAGGTCTACTACTTTGGTAGCCATAATGGCGGGGGGGGGAGGGAATAGCCTAACTATGCCTATCTCCCCGGTGGGAAAGCCGGGGATGTGTACAATCCCTCCCTGTCGGGTAATACAGGGAGGATGAGTGCCTATCGGTGAGCCCTAAGCTTGATTTGGCCCGTTGCCTATCTTAATGTGCAACGGGGTCCTATCCAGTCTAGTGTGAAGGGTATGAAGATACCCGACCACGCTAGGTGTGTTGCTGTGGAGGCAAAACTGTCACCACGTGTTGACTAGGAGATCCCCCAAGGCCAAACACTGGGACCCGGCCAATTCACTGCCTAACCCTGAAGGGGGTCGGCGGGTGTGTTGGGTCAACACCCCACTCGGTTTCGTTGGCACCGTATGGTATCCACCGAGTGACCACGAAACTGTGGTTTTGCCCGGAAGAGGCCTAGTGAATCTACAGACTAGTATCTCTTGTTAGAGAAATAAGATAGCCTTGAAAAAGGCCTTTTTGGTGGATCTATGCCCGATCGATAAACGATCGGAGATCGGATGTAGTCGAGCGACTACGAAAATCGTTACGAAGCGCAACGGAAATATGACTCAGGGCAATGAGTCATGAACGGGAGAGCGCAAGCACACAACCGTCCGTGACCGGTGCCGAGCGTCAAGTGACTAATGTTTACGCTGACGAAGACAATTTATCATAAGGATGTCGCGACGCCCCCGGAAGGGGGCGTGGCGAGCGGGGTCAGGGCTTCGCCCTTCGCCCGCGGAGGCCATACATTGGCCCATAAAAATGGGCCCCTCATTAAGGTTGCCTAGGACGGCTAAAGAAATGACGCACTTTTGTGAGGCAAAAGTGCGTCTATGTAATTGGTTGCTATGAATATTTCTGTAGGCGCGCCGCGACGCCCTTAGTGGCGTCGCTTTCTTCACGACATCCCGGCGGTCTGTCCCCGCCAGGTGAGACCCCCGGTTACCCGGGGGAGGCCCAGCGAGAACGACCAGCGACGGAGATGCCGACTCGACTCCCTACAGGTCTAATATGTAGCTTCCCCCTCTCCCCGCTTACAGATCGAGCCGTTTACGGATTGAGGGGTAGGCAGTCTCGTATGTGTGAGCGGCTAGTACTGTAGTGTAACACCGCTCAGTGAGTACGTGCGTCGCGACCCGCATCGCACCCGCACGTGTTGAGTATAGATGCATGTATAGTAGCGGTTGTCTGTATTTAAGTTATGCGACGTGCCTATATTAACTTAGAACACGCCACACAACTAATGTATGTATACATATGTGGAGTCTTATTATTTCGAGTAAGCTGCGTGTAACCTGGGTGCAGCTTACCCGAGGCGTCAATCCGGTGCGATGGGGTCAGGGTCCGCTACCAGGTCGCGGGGCAGGGCTTTTGCGTCAGGCGGCCGCGCGTGCAATGGCGCTATCTGCCTGACATGGGGCCAGGCAGAAGCGTCGGCCCGCGCGAACATAGCCTTCGCGAGTCGCCCCACAAACTCATCCAGGCTCTCAATCTTGAGGTCCCGCTGGATTACGTCATTCCTCACGAAACGAGGGGCGTCTACTATTGTCCGCAACGCAATGTTTTGCTGCGTGCGGAGCAGCTTTCTGCTCGGCTCGCTCGTGAGGGCGTACCAAGCGGGAGCGGCGTACGTCAAGACTGAGCGCACGTACATTTTGTACACGCTCAGCTTGACGCGCACCGGGATTTGAGATGAGAGCACAGGCCGGAGGAGGTTGCGGGCGACCATGCCCTGTGCGGCGACCTTGCGGACGTGGGGCCCCATCGTGAGGCGGCGGTCGATGGTCACACCCAGGTATTTGACCCGGGGCGACCAATCGACGTCGACGTCCTGCAGCTTCAAGGGTGGTGGGAGTGGCGCGTTTCCGGTGATCATCGCCTGCGTCTTACCCTCGTTAACGGAGAGCCGCCATTTAGACAGCCACTCCGGGAGAGCGTCTAATGCACGCTGCATTTTCGACGCCGCGTACTTCGCATTGAGCGATTTAGTAATGTACGCGGCGTCGTCCGCATACAGTGCGAGCATCGCGTCTTCGGTGGTGGGGATGTCGTCGGTGTAACGCGAGTAACACGCAGGCGATATGCAGCTACCCTGCGGCACGCCGGCGAGCACCGGGCGGGCGCTAGAGAGCGCCCCGTCGACCACCACCCTGATGGTCCTGTGGGAGAGAAAGCTAGACACCACCCTTACGACGCGACGGGGCGCGTCTGAGGTGGCGAGTTTGTAGAGTAGGCCCTCGTGCCACACGCGGTCGAAGGCCTTCTCCATGTCGAGGAATACTGCCACCGAGTACTCCTTCTTGTTCCTAGCGGTCGCGAGGTGGTGCAGTACCCTCGACAGCTGGAGCGTCGTGCTATGTTCCGGCCGGAACCCGAACTGCTCCGGTCTGGGCTCTATGTGTTTTTGAAGATGTCGCAGCAGGAGTGCTTCGAACACCTTGGAGATTGTCGGCAATAGTGTGATGGGCCGATAGCTCTCCGGCTTCTGCGTATTTTTTCCCGCCTTGGGCAGCATTATGACGCGCCCCTCCTTCCAGGATTCGGGAAAGGTCCCCGTGCTCAGTATCGCTGTGAACAGGCGCGCCAGTGCCGCTACCATTCGGTACGGCAGGTGGCGCAGCGCTGTGTTCGCGATACCGTCGGCACCGGGGGCCTTCCTGGGCTTGGTCCTCAATATGGCGCGTCTAACTGCGCCCGGCGAGAAGAAAATCGGTATCTCTTCGGGAGCTATCGGCGGTGCGAAGTAGTTCTCCAAGTGTTTCTCGACTGCTGCGACATGCTCGTGGTCGCTGGTTGGGTTCGGCTGAAACTGACGCTCCAGGTGCTCGGCGAAGACCTCCGCGCGGTCCTCTGCTTTGTATCTGAGCGCCCCGTCGCTGTTGAGTAGAGGGCGTACCGGGGCTGGGGTATTCGTTAGCTGGCGGCATAGGGTGTGTAGTGACGGCCAGCTGTCCGTCGTGGCGTCGATCCTTTCTTCCCAGCCCGCGGCGGTGTGGGCCGATAGCTCGGCCTTGACCTTCTCCGCGAGACGGTTTAACTCGGTTTTCAGTGACGGGCATCTAAGCTGTTGCCACTGCTTGCGAAGGCGCCTCTTCTTGGCCATCAACTCGGTTAAACGTGCCGGCAGGGGTGGCAAAAGCCCTCTCCCCCCCGGCAGTGACGTCGTAGTCGCCACTTGCAAGGCGCTCTGGATGCAAGCAGTGACGTCACCCGCCATCTGATCCACGTCCGCGGAGGTGACGATGGGCCGAGTGGGCGTGGTGGTGTCTAGCGTCTCTCCGAAGGTGGTCCAATCCGTGCGTCGGCGTGGCGCTATAGGTTTCAATCGGGTCGGCACACCCGATAGGACGACGAGCACAGGTTGGTGGTCCGACTGTAGCTCGTCGTCGATCACTTGTTGCGTGATCTGGCAGTGTAGCCCTCGGTGGACTACGACGTCCAGCACATCAGGCATCTGTAGATTTGACCCCGGGTAGTGGGTGGGCGTCTCCGGGCCGGACACCGAGTACCCGAAGGCTTCCGCGTCCGCGAAGAGCCGCCTCCCCCCGTTGTTTGTGTTCATCGAATTCCACGCTGGGTGCTTGCAATTCAGATCGCCGGCAAGGAGGGCAGCGTTGCCGTACGCTGCCCTCCGGCGCGCTAAGCAGCGCCCGCAGCTCGACCACATCCAGGGGAGCCGCGGGCGGTTTATAGCACGCATGGACGTTGACGTCCTCGCCGGCAACATGCAGTTGCACACCCAGCGCGTAAAAGCTGTTGAGCGTTGGTACGGGGAGCTCTTGATGGACGACTCTTCGCCTCACCAATACCGCCAGACCACGGTAGCGGGAGTGTAGTGCCGACCTTTCATCCTTCCTGTAGACATGGTAACCTGGGAACCTGACCCTATCTTCGGCCCCCATGTGTGTCTCGCTGATTAGCGCCACGTCGACGTTCTGGTCCCGAAGGAGATGGCGGAGGGGAGCGACCTTATTAAGGCCGCGAGCATTCCAGTGGACGATCCTCAACGGTCTAGCCATCACACAAGGCGAGTAATGTGGCCAGACCATCGAAGATCACAGTCTCGATCTCTCGGCCCTGTCTAATAGCCCTGATCAAATCCATCAGGAGCTTTATAGCGCAGGTTGTAAATTCTCTATTATCTTTGGCCGATCTGTTTGCCGATAAAATCGGCAATTGTGCGACGACAGCGCCGCCACTCGTCAGTGCAGGGAACTTTCCCTGCGTTTCTATTGGCCGCTGTGTTTTTACAACTCTGACCGCGGCAGTGGCGGCGCCGTGCGGCTTCTGGGCGAACCTTTGTGGTTCCACCTCTTTCCGCGGCGCCTGATTGGCGCCACCAGTAGGTTCGCCCTTTTCTTGTTTTTTGGATGTTGTTATTGATAATTTCTGTGTGTCCCTCGTTGCAACCTGCGCTACATAGACAGGGGCGGCCGTAAGGGGGTCTTCTTGTGTGCTGGTGGGGGGATTCTTCCTCTTCCTTTTCCCCCCGCGTCTTTTCTTCCTCCGCCCTGAGGAGGGGGCTTGCGTCCGGCTCGTGGGCTCGTTGGCCGCCGCCATCAACGTCGTACCATGTGCCTCTACTGAGGGCGCAATCTGTGCTTGTACCCGGCTTTTGGCCGTGATGGCGACGGTCCCCGCTCGCTTGTTTCGAATCTCCTTTTCGAATACAGGGCACTTCATATTGTTCGCGGGATACGGGCCACCACAGTTGGCACAGGTGGCCGGCTCTTCCCGCGGACGTGGGCAGTCCCTGGCCGCGTGCTCGTCCCCGCAGCGCACACATGCGAGCGGGCGGTGGCACTGGTGCGAACTATGCCTAAATCGTTGGCACCGGTGGCACTGCGCGGGCCCACGCTTTCCACGCCAAGCCTCGATCTTGACCCCACACATGTTCATGAACACGGTGGAGCCGTAGATGTTCCTGACGTCCGGGGTCCTCTTTAGTATTGCGTGGAACACGCAGCCGGGTCGTCCTAGTGCGCCCTTGATATGGCGCACGTACTCCGGCTGGTATCCCAACGCCCGGAGTTCCTCCTCTATCTCCTTGGGGTCCGTGTCCGCTGGCAGGCCCCTGATGGCGATCTTCACATTCTTCTCCGCTGGCAGCGAATACGCGAACCAGCTCACACCGCTGTCCTTCTCCAGGCCAGTTAGGTAGCGTTGGACCAGCCGATACTCGTCCTCGGTGTCCGGGGTGAATCTCACCCCGGTCCCGTACGGACGGGCGTTCGGCGGCCGGCCCAGCTTATCCCGTATGGCCCGGAAATGAGCGGCCCAGTTGGGTAACGTCTCCACCACCAGCGGTGGGAAACGTAACTTCTTCTTCCCCGGCTTCTGTTTTGAAGAAGTGGACGCCGTCGCAGCGCCGGGGGGGCCATCAGGGGGGGGGGCGGTAGATGCAGTAGGGGCAGGGGATATAAGATTGATACTTACCCCTGCCGATGGTGGTGTTGGCGACCGCGGTGGGGTACGCCGGTGGACCGCGTCCGCGAAGGTAGGCGATGCCGGTAGTGCCTGACCGCGCGGCGCGCTTTCGCGCTGTGGCCGCGGCGGGTCAAGGCAGTACCGCTTCGTCTCTTCCACCGCGGTCTCGTCCGAGCTGCGCCTGCGTCGTTGGGCTCTGGTTTCAAGTTGGTACTCGAAATCGAGCCCCAGCGACAGTGTAGGTGACGTCATGGTTGGGTGGTTCGGTTGACTCAACCCGGCAGCTCCTCCCACGGTGGACCGCTGTCCGGATCGCGGTGTCATGTCCGGGGACATGTCCTCGCGACCGGAGGCGGCCGAGCCCGCGGATGCCAGCGACATGCTCGACCCCGCACGTGAGGAGCATGTCGACAGCACAGCGGGCGAGTCGTAGGCTGAGGTCCGGGGGGGCGCCGGCGAATCGGGCGCCATCCGGGTGAGTTGCACGGGCCGGGTAGACGGCCCGGCGCTGGTGGGTCGCTCCCGCTCAGCCAGCATCGGCTCCGCCAAAGAGGGGCGGGCGCCGGAGGGGGCGGTGCGGGGAGCGGGCATGTTCGATGTCATCTGCTTCGGCTGTTGTTGCCTATCGCTAGGCGGCGAGACGAACCGCGGCGGCGGAGCAGCGGTCCGTGTTGGTGGCGCGCGAGTCCGCACCGCCGGCATCGGGGCTCGCGGGGCGGGTAGCGCGAGGTATTCTGCGCGAGGCGCGCAGCGGGCGCGTTGGGTCGACCGGGCGCGGGCGCGCGCGCGGGCGGTATGGGTGCGCGCGCATGCATTGCGCGGCTCGTGTTCGCAGCTGGCCCCGGGGCCTGTATCGGCACCGGGCGGAACGCGGCGGGGCGGACCGGAACGGCGTGAACACGGCTCGACGACGGCGTGGGCGCAACGCGCGCAGGCGCCAATGACGTCGGTGGGCCGGCAGCAATCGCAGCACTCGACTCCCCCCTCTTGGTAGCAGAAGTGGCGGCAGCTGGAGCTTCCTTCCTCTTCTTCTCTTCCTTCCTCTTCCTGTGACCGGCCGGGGGCGCACCGGACGACGCGTCGCCAATATTTGGCAACGACATCGCCCGGTCCAACACCGGACGGTCCTCCTGGGTCCCGGCATCGCGGCCTAACGAGCCGCGCTTGCCGGGATTTGACATCTTCACTTTGTTTTTCGGGCCTCCGCAACCGCAACGGCGTGAACGCCGGGCGTCCGGGGCGCCTCTCCCTGTGCCTGCACAGGTACCGAAATATTCTGTGCACTCACAGAGAGAAACGAATTAAAAAGAGCGATCCGCGCGGATAGAATTAACACACGTACAATTGCTTGAGTTAGCCAATCCTAGCGACCGAGTAGCCAATCCGACAATTTTTTCGACTAAAAACGATGAAATCATGGTTCACAGGAAATTCTTAACCGCGATTCAGCGGAGAGTGCTAATGTACAACGCCATCTATCGAGACGTCAGGAACTAGAATATCGTTTACAAGTGTTAAACTAAACGTGAGATTGTACAGCGACGTACTCCAAATTGGAATAACTGTTATTTCGATCCATTTTATTTATTAAATTCAGAAAATAATTTTATGTAAGAAAACAAACTTGTTTTTCAGTTTCGTGTTCAGTAAGTTGTTGGTAAAAAAGTATTTATGGCGGTTTTAAGCCCGTAAAAGTATGAAAGGAAAATTTGAATAACTTTTAGGTAAAGGAGTTATCAGCTGTAGCGGGAGGGTCAAGGACCGCGCGTCGCTCACGCCGGTCACCCAATGATCCCGTGTCTGCCGCTTCTACCTCGTCAGCCGTTGCATCTACATCGCCTGTAACAGCATCCTCCAAACGAAAGATCGTGAGGAAGGCTCGTCGCTAAGTTATCGCATGTATTACACTGACCGCTTTGTGATATCTACATTTGTGTTAAGTTGGTAGGCACACTTTTTATTTTTGATTTCCCCTTTTATTAATCTACCCATAGTATTTACTTTTCGTTTATCTTTTTCTCAAACCTTAACTTGCCGGTAGATGGTTTCATTTTTGTGTTATTGTATTAATTTGACGTCCTGTCAGTGTCATTTTTGCTCGTGACGTTACGTTTCGTTTCACGGCGGTTGTCATAGTCCGGTTGTATATATCTTATTGTTGTGGCTCATAGTCTTTTTAGTATATTCAAAATTTTTGTTAAAGTTTTTTGTTTTTCTTTTTTATGTCTTGTTATGTTAAATAATAATTGTTGTATTAAAATGTCTACCTGTAAGAGCAATTAGGTGGTTTTATTAGCTAAGCGTATTTAATTAGTAATATTGTTTTGTTTTTATGGACTTAAGTAGTTAGTAATAGCTTCTATATTCTTTTTTTTTTTGTTAGATTATTTTTTTGGTATTTTATTCTTATATATTTTATAACTTTTGCAAACTATGGTCGATGCGGACCTTGATGTTGATTTTTTCTCATGTTCTTCCTCTTCCAGCAGTTTCCTTAGCGCGGCGAGTGGTTCTTCCTCTCCTCTCACTCTTGGCGATCAGATTTCTTCTTTACTTTCCCACCTCCCCAACAATCTCAACATAGCCCACATCAATGCCCAGAGTGTTGCTTGCCATTACTCTGATCTTCTGGCTTCCATTAACAGTGCACACATAGATGCTTTGCTGATCTCGGAGTCCTTCCTCAAACCCTCTCTTTTATCTGTTCACTATGCCCTTCCCGGCTTTGTTCTTATCCGTAATGATAGAACTGGGAAGGGTGGTGGTGGTGTTGCCATTTACTTGCGGACTGATATTCCCTACAAGATTATCAGCACATCACCATCTTCCTACTCAGGGGCAGCGGAGCATCTTTTTCTATAAATTTCCTTGCATCATGTTAAAATGTTTCTTGGAGTGATGTACAGTCCTAACCTCAGTATCGATTACTTTGACTCTTTTGATTCGCTCTTAAATGATTTCTGTCCCTCTTATGACCACGTAGTTTTGATGGGCGATTTTAATACTTGCCTTCTTAAAAATGACAGTCGTACTCACAAACTTCAATCTCTCTTATCTTCTTTTAACCTTAGTATTCTGCTTCTTTCTGCTACTCATCATTTCCCTAACTGCACCCCTTCTCTTTTGGACCTGATGATCGTCTCTAATACTAATAATGTATCTGTCCACGGACAACTCACTGCCTGTTTTTCTTACCACGATTTCATCTTTATGTCCTACAGGATTCGCCCTCCCAAGCGTAAGCCGCAATATATTTTCCTTAGGAACTACAAGGGCATTGATCTGGAGGCATTGCTACGTGATGCTGGTAGCATCGACTGGACGGACGTCTTGGAGAGCTCTTGTATTAACGATATGGTTTACGTTTTCAACAGCTCAATACTCAGCTTATACGATCGTCATGCCCCTATCCGTCGAGTCAAAGTCAAGTTTGTTCCGGCTCCTTGGCTTACTCCTGCTATTAAGGATGTAATGGCATGTAGGGACAGAGCTAAAAGGAGGTTGAAACGCTGTCCTTCCGAGCGCAACTTGAATGCGTTTAAGTTGCTGCGTAATCGCTGCAGTCGTATGTGTAGAGATGCAAAGAGACGCTACTTCCATAATTCTCTCGACAACCGAAACTCTTCAGAAGTCTGGAAGTTTCTAAAAACTGTCGGCATTGGTAAGTCTCCAGTTACCTCCAGTAATGACGTTGACGTGTGTGCTCTTAACAAGCATTTCTCACATCCCCCTGTTACGTTGGATCCGCACGTCAAACTTGCTACTTTAAATAAACTTTCCAGTTTGCCAGTGCCACAGTGTCCTTCTTTCAAGCTGAGTCCTGTATGTGAAGATGAGGTCAAAAAATCAATGTGTGCTATCTCCTCATCTGCAGTTGGTAATGACAATCTTTGCTCAAGAATGATTTCTCTTATCCTCCCCTCATTACTTCCTATCTTGACTCACATTTTTAATTTCTCCTTGTTTTCTTGTACTGTTCCCGAGGCCTGGAAACAAGCCCATATCATCCCCTTACCCAAAATTCCTAAGCCGGTCTCACCGTCCGATTTCCGACCCATTTTTATCCTCCCTTATCTCTCTAAAGTTCTTGAGCACATTGTTCATCAGCAACTTTCTACCTTTCTATCTTCGAATGACCTTCTTAGTCCTTTTCAATCTGGTTTTCGACCTGGTCATATTACGGTAACGGCTCTTTTGAAGGTTACCGATGAAATCCGCTGGGCTATGGACCACAAATCTCTCACCTTGCTTGTTCTGCTGGATTTTAGCAGTGCCTTTAACTCTGTCGATTTCGACATCCTTCTAGGAATCCTTAAATCTTTCAATTTTTCTTTTTCTACTGTTGGTTGGTTCGACTCCTATCTCAAAGGCCGCTCGCAGCGAGTTCGTCTCGACGAGTCTTCTTCTGACTGGTGTTCTCTTATCGCAGGTGTGCCTCAGGGTGGCGTTCTCTCTCCTCTTCTCTTTTCTATTTTCATTAACTTTGTCACCAGAGTCATTTCTTCCCACTTCCATCTCTATGCCGACGATCTGCAGCTTTACACACACTTTTTAATACAAGATGCGGAAGCAGCGGTGTCTGCCATGAACAGTGACCTGGATTTGATTAGCGAGTGGTCGCGGTCTTTCGGATTGCAAATCAACCCTAAGAAATCCCAGGCCATAATTATTGGCGGGAGGTATATGCGTAATAAGCTCGATGTTGTGTCGCTGTCTCCACTCTGTTTGAATGGAGTTCAGATTGAATACGCAAATACTGTTAAAAACTTGGGGGTGACCATGGACTCCTACCTATCGTGGGCTGCCCATGTTGGTCAAGTCAGTCGTAAAGTGCACTACACGTTCCATTCTCTGAAATGCCTCCAGAGCTTCTTGCCTTTGAGTACCAAAATCTCCCTTGCTCAAACTCTCATTCAGCCCATCATAGACTACGCTGATGCCTGTTATTTGGATGCCACCGAGGAGCTTTTAAATAAACTTGAACGTTTGCAAAACATCTGTATTCGTTTTGTTTTTAACCTCAAAAAGTATGATCACGTTTCCAACTTTCGCAAGATACTCAAGTGGCTCCCTATTCGTCTTCGCAGGAACTCTCGGATATTGTGTCTGTTATTTAACATCCTTCACAACCCTAAAACGCCATCCTATCTGCGGGAACGCTTTTCCTACGCCCGTCCCTCTGATGCACTTTGCAGGTCGCATCTTAGAAATCTCCTTAAATCCCCTCCCCACTCAACCGACTTCTACTCCTACTCCTTCAGTGTGCATGCGGTTCGGTTATGGAATTCACTTCCGCCTGACATTAGGGACTGCCAAACTGTTGCGGTTTTTAAAAGAAGAGTGAAAGAACACTATCTTTCCACTTCGTCATAGTTGCATAATATGTATTTATTATTGTAGAAAGTAATTTTATTTAAGTATTTTAGTGATATGTATTTTAGAAGTATGTATTTAAGTATATTCTTATGTTGTATGTTTATATTTAAATTAGTGTATAGTTTTATTTTATGTATTCTGTTTTCTCTTTTACTCTTACACACGTTGTCTACATCTCTTTAATTACTTTCCTATCGCAGGTATGCTGGAAGAGATTTCTATAGAAATAAGCATCACCTTTGTACGTATTTTTCTGTTCCTTTCTTCTTGTCTGTTTATATGTGTGTACATAAACGGTTAAATAAATAAATAAATAAATAAATAACAGTCAGTCGATCGCGCTGTAGAGATACTATGGGTTCTAGGTTGCTTTTAAGTTTTGTTTTTCACAATGCTAAATCCCGCCATTTGTGAATGTTTAAAAAAAATATTTTTATAAATCTATTGTACTACCAAGATAAAATCATTTTGCTGCGGAAAAACAACCATTAAAATTTCAGCTTGTATAGTGATACTTAAATAAAATACACTTACTAACCTTTGTTCATCTTCAATATTCAGACGTTATTTAAAACTTAAAAAAGAAAGCACGTCCTATCAAACCGAGTAAGAAACACTAATGAACGATTCTATATGATTCCAAACTTTCTTCCTATTCCTCCACTCCAAAATGATTTGATTTAAAACCCTTTGATTACCCCGACAAACCCTTTCAAAGGGTTATCTTCTTCAATTGGAAATCATACAAGAGCCGGTAACATCTTGTACTAGTTAACTTATTAATAACGTTAGTGTTATGAAAGGGGTACCACTACCAAGAGGTAACATTTTCCGTCACTGTAGGCGCACAATCTGTAACACTTTCGAAAGAATTAACTTATTCGGGGTTGTACGGTCCCTGGTTTTAGGTAAGGATTTACTGAGCAGGGAAAATACACTTAAGGAAATATCTTGTAAGTATGAGTCTAGTCAACAAATTTTAAGCGAGCGCTTGCAGGAGGCCTGTGAGTTGGTGGATCTGGTGAAGTACAGACGCCAGCACATCAAGCTACCCGAATCTGTCAAATTTTCCTAATCAACTTTGAACCTTATACATCAGCGATAAAGTTGAAAATCTATTACACAAATTTGACAGATTGTAGTAGCTTGATGTGCTGGCGTCTGTACAATGAGAAACAATCACGACAAACAATCACACCTGTAGTTGTGCTCCCACTCCGTCACCTCTCATGTCACAGCATGTTGTTCCTGTCACTTCACCCATTTTAACACATACTATAGAAACTATCAATCCTACTCAAAGTAATGTTTTGGTGTATTCTGATAGATTAGGAGCAGGTTTTGGATCCTTGTTAAATAACCGATCTAAATATGCTATAGTTAACTGTTGTTACCATAACCTGTATTTTAATGAGCTTGTTCATAAGATAAAAAAAACACAAATGAATGAGCAGACTACTGTAGTTCTTTTAATTGGAAACAGTCTAAGCATCACTAAAAGAGACATAGTTAATAGTGTAAAGTACATGTTAATGGGGCGACGTCTTCGGGGTCTCTAGTTAAAATGGGCGTGCCTCAAGGTTCAATTCTCGGCCCTTTGTTATTTCTAGTTTATATAAATGATCTTCCTTACATGATGGCTAACTTATCGGATATAATTCTATTTGCTGACGACACTTCTCTTATTTTCAAAATAGACAGGAAAGATACAGATGTCTTACATGTCAACGATTGTCTGGCTGTACTTTCAAAATGGTTCGCAGCTAATAATCTTTTACTTAATGCGAACAAAACTAAATGTATTGGTCCTCATTACCAAATGTACCTCAAGTAGGTCTAAATCTAAAACTTGATGGCAAAAAACTAGATGCAATAACGGAAACTATATACTTAGGAATTACTTTAGATTCAAAATTACAATGGGGCGCCCACATTAGAACTCTTTTAGGTAGATTAAGTTCAGCTGCATATGCAGTAGGAAAAATAAGGCAGTTGACTGATATAGCCACAACTAGGTTAGTATACTTTGCTTATTTCCACAGTATTATGTCTTATGGCATCCTGCTGTGGGGGTCGGCAGCTGACGTAGATTCGATTTTCATTTTACAAAAGAGGGCAATCCGCGCGATCTTTAAAATGGGTCCTCGCGAGTCCCTTAGAGACAAATTTAAAGAAATTGATATATTGACTTTGCCTTCTCTTTATATCTTAGAAAGAATTATGTATGTTTGCAAAAACTTAGGACTTTTCAAAATAAGAAGCAATTTCCATAATATAAATACACGTAGTAAACATGAAATTGTGATACCCAAATTTAGAATTTAACTAAAACTAGTAAGTCATTTCTTATAAACGATATCCGCTTTTATAACTAGTTGCCAAAGTCTGTTATAGAACTAAGCGATGGGAAGTTCAAAACCCACATGAAACGTGTCCTAATCAAAAAAGCATACTATAAGATTAAAGACTACGTTGAAGACAAGGAAGTTTGGCAATAATTACTTCTGCACATGTGGCTTCCCTGGTACCTCATTAACGGCATAACAGTGTAAATGTCTATTAACTGCTCTCAAATTACGATGATTTTACTTTTTTTACATACTTCATTGACATAATCTTTTCATTATTTGACATTATATAATTTATGCAGCTACAATATTCTATATATTTTGTTTTTAAATCAAATTAGATTTGTTGCAGCTGTAGTCGCAATCATGTCATTTGGTTTAAATAGGTCCTTATTTTTATTATTTTGTTTATCTTTCATATAGATTCCTTTCTTTTAGATTTTGTGAATGTGAGAACGTTGTAGGCTGTAGACTCGTGGAGCATTTTCTATTTTACTAAGTACCTGGTACTTGTTGATATGCCTACACTGTCCTCCCATACCTATTAACACTGTAATTTGGAAACATTGTAGAAACCATTTATTTTGAAAAGAGTAACCGTGGAGTTTCTTGCCAGCTCTTCTCCATAGGAAGCGACCAATTGGAATCGTGCACCTAGCTTCTGACGTTTCATAAGTGCCCTTGTAGGTTTATGTGAAATAAAATATTTTGAATTTGAATTTGAGGTTACTTTCAAGTTTTGTTTTTCAGAATTCTAAATCCTCAATTTTTGAATATTTAAAAAAAATCTTTTTGTAAATCTATTGTACTACCAAGACAAAATCATTTTACTGCGGAAAAACAACCATTAAAATTTCAGCTTGTTCACTTATCTCGTCAAACTGTAGGGAACAGCAGATTTTTTTTTTCGCGATTTCAACTTTGGTTCCATAGTGAAAGTTGTTCATAATGATGAGTACAATGACCCCTTAAGAGGTTTTGTGTAAACAAAAACTAAGATTGTGTATTATATTTATTGTTATTGAAAAAATCGAGATTGACTGACTGTCTGTCTAGTATACAAGGACGTCTTTACACCACTAAATAGATGCATTAAGGAAGATTTTTAACAAACTGGAGCAACAGCTAGCTCTGTAATAAATTTGTATTGTGTCTTCAACATACTGTAAGAAGTTGGTAGGATCATCCTAGCGCTGATTTGCAATATTCGTTTTCTCCTCTACCTATCGTTATTACTCCCGAAAAGGTTTATTTTGTTTATATGTATATATTTGTACTTTTTCGAGTTATCTATCCCCTTTTTCATGAGGGCGTATCAGACTCTTACTGACTAAAACCCACCCGTGTTCCTTCGGTTGTCCTGTTGCCGGGGGCCACGATTTCCCTATCGGTTTTCTTCGCACCCCCGGCAGGCATTGGCCCTAGCGGACCCCGTCAATTCTGCTGCCATCTCTTTGAGGCGCGCGTGGAACACAGCGTGCCGTCGACCTAGGCCTGATCTTTATCTAACGGCAAGCTACCCATTGCTCACCGTCTGCAAGCCCGTGCCTACGGTGGCCGGCAATTGGCTCTCGATTCCCGACGCCCAGGGCGTCTCCTCCTTCGGTGGTTAGGTGCGTGAGAGCGCGAAGTTTGCCTTTCCTTCACGCGTTCCGCCTCCTCATTCGCGAGCATTACCGCTTCGCAGAAGGGGGTGACGGCCTGCCATTTCCTCTCGCTCCGTTCCATGGCCTGAACCAGGGCCGGACGCAAGAGATCACCGCCGCCGATCGCCTCCACGAGGACACAGCGATGTTTCGCCCAAGCTGGGCAGACCTCCACCGTTTGCTCCACCGTGTCCTCCGGGCGATCCACACAATGGTGACACCCGAGCGTTTCCTCCCGCCTTATCCTGAACAGGAACCTCCCGAAGCAGCCGTGTCCGGTGAGGACCTGCGTCAGGCGGAAGGTGAGGACACCGTGGCGCCTCTCAAGCCACTCCTCAAAGAGGGGTCTTATCACCGTAATTGTGGCGTGCCCAGTGCTAGGTTGCGACAATCGCACTCTCCATGACGCCATGAGATCCTGCCGGAGCTCTGTCCGCTGTGCCACAATTTCTTGCGGCATAGGAGTTAAGCCCCGGCGTTTTGTCTCCTCGCGCCACTCCCAGATGTGCGCGAGGATCTTTGCCTCCAGATCCCATGGCGGTAATCCGGCAAGGAGACTCGCCGCCTCGCAGGAGACCGTGCGGTATCCTCGGGCCAGCCGGATGGCCATGACCCTCTGGGACGCGATCAACCGGCGGGCTGGCCGCAGCTTCAATGAACGCGCCCACACCGGTGCCCCGTGAAGGGCCATGGACCGCACGAACCCCGCGTAGAGCCTCCGGCAGGAGGCGTTTGGATCCCCTAGATTGGGCAGGAGCCGCTTCAAGGCAGCCCCGGCCCGCTCCAGTCTGGGAGACAAACGTCGGAAATGTTCGACGAAAGTCCACCGGCTGTCGAGGACGAGTCCCAGATACTTGCTTCATCGTCGACTCGACACCGATGTGAACACCTCCCGCCATTACCTTGGAACCCGACGATGGCGCATTCCAAGGACCATGAAAACCCATGGCCTCGGACTTGTGGAGGGCCACCTCAAGTCCCAGCTGCCGGATCCTGTCAACGATGAGTTATCTATCCCTGATGTTGCACCTGCCATGTATTTATTGTCTCTGCATCACCTTAAGGTTGACTGGTAGAAAATGCCTCAGTCCGCCTTAGTACAGTATTTTAATACTTGTGCATAATATAAAGTTTTAATAAGCAAATAAAAATTAAATAAACAGTCTTGTTTCTCACTTACTTATAATCAGAAACGTTGACAACCGCCCAAATTGGATCGTAAATTCTGTAGTAAACAACTGCATCCACGTCAACAGTCAGAGCATCTTTTGTTAAAGCCTGTTGAGACGTTCGGTGGTAAAATTGTATGTTTATATTGATTTCTACCTATTTATTTAAGTAATAACAGTAAACGCTTTTCCTTGGTTACCGCATTAGTCCTATGATTTTATGGTGTT
Organism: Agrochola lychnidis; assembly: GCA_963680765.1. Taxonomy (NCBI): domain Eukaryota; kingdom Metazoa; phylum Arthropoda; class Insecta; order Lepidoptera; family Noctuidae; genus Agrochola; species Agrochola lychnidis. The sequence goes on from OY796852.1 coordinate 9,717,399, forward strand.
TTAAAATTTTCTTAATAATCTGAATTAGGTTTTTAAGTATGCTGGACAATTTTCAAATATTGTTTTTTGTCTGGTTTCAAATATTGTTTTTTGTTTTTCGTCTGTCAGGTCAGCTGTTATTGATAATTTTTTAAACTGACTCGTTGAGTGGTCACATGGATAACTGCTAAGCGTAGAGTTCTAGTCCAGGGATCAATTTCCAGGTCGGGAAAAGTATTATTGGGTTTTTAAAAATAACTGTGCACCTCTCGGCCTGTGCTGATAGCGATAAGAATTTATATTGGATAGCTATGTCGATGAAAAATTTTATTAAAATTTCAGAGAGATAGGTACCTGTTGTATAATAGGTACCTACATACTTTGTAGTTTATAAGTTGTGTGTTTATTAGTTCTAAGTCTATCCTCTATCATATTATTGTTCCTACCCTATTCTTATGATTGACTCACTTGTATTTTGAGGCTACTTAGCTCAATACACAAATAACGATATTTAGTGTTTTATTAAGGACATAATAGTACTCTTACCTCTTGAGGTGGTACTGCATAACAAATGATTCTTAAGTCTGTGAACTTAACGATATCAACGCATGGTAGGTATTGGACGAGACCAGGTCCATAGGGTTCGGTGCTACGCAATTTTCCATTTCGTAAAATTACCGCTCGTTCAAACTGCCTCACTACCTGTATAGTACAAGAAATCAGTTTGATAAGTTAACATACATACATACATAAACTCACGCCTTCTTCCCATGGGGGTAGGCAGAAACTACAGAACGCCACCTGCTACGATCCTTACACAGTCCTTTTGCCTCGTTTACGTTCATACATTTGGTCATACTCGCACGCCGGTTGCGAGTACTACGCACCTGGCCTTTCTGAAGAACATCACCAATAAGGTCAGTATATGTCCTCCTAGGGCGTCCCCGCCCGGCCTTTCTCTTTACATGAGCCTTGTAAATACATTTTGTTAGTCGCCTTTCATTCATCCTCTCAACATGCCCAAACCATCTCAGCATACCCTTTTCAATTTTTGTCACTACATCTTCTTTTAAATCACACCGCTGTCTTATCACATCATTCCTCAGCCTATCATTCATAGTCAGGCCACACATGCTTCGCAAGGAACGCATTTCCACAGCATTTATTCTACTTTCATGTTGTTTTTGCCACACCCAACATTTGAAAAGTTTAATAGGTACCAATATCAATCATAGACTAGTTTATTGATGCAGCGGGAGAGGAAGGCCAAAGAAAATATACATGGATTGTGTGAGGAATGATATTAAAGAGATGGGAGTGAATGATAGCGTGACAGTTATCAGGGGAGAATGGAAAATGAAAACGTGTGGCGCCGACCCCACGTAACATGAGACAACGGTAAGAACATGATGATGATGAATCGTAGACTAGAGCAGAGTTTGCTCTGTGTCTGTGCTCTCTGGGACCGGACTCCACCAAAGCAGAGACGTGCGGAGATGTCTGAAGCGGAGACGAGAAGAGATGTTTTTCAGCTAGGGTGTATCCACCGAAGGTGTGCGGAGATGCGATCTACTGGCTAGGCTGAAGCGGATATGTGTGCTGGATTGAGCGGAGATGTGTTCTGGCTAGAGCGGAACTGTTACGGCGCCGCTCACTGCACGCCGCTCACATCTTTTCTCGTTTCCGCTGCGCGCCGTTGCCAGCTTGCGAGGCACAGCTCACATCTCAACTTTGTACCGCCGCCCAGCTATTGGCGAGGCACAGCTTTCATCTCCGCTTCGATCGCGCCATACAAATATGATACACCTCCGCTCAGTGGTCTCCACTGAAGTTGAGAAGAGGCGAGATGTGTGAATAACGAAATTTTATTGGTTGTTTAAAACACATGTCCTTTCCTCTCGTCTCATCTCTACTTTGGTGGAGTCCCGCTTTGCTTGGGCAATGAGAGAGAGCATCTATTTAATATGAATATACTTACCACGAAGATAACAAACAGCGAAAGCGGCAACGTCACAATAACAAAGAGATACGACAGGAGCACAAGGCATGTTTCTATATATTTAACTTTAGAATCTGCAAAGGAAAAAAGATTCGTACATAATCAGGGTCAGGGCGTTTGTCTACCGCCACCGTCAATAGGACGTCAGTGAGAACGAGATGACGGCGCCGAAGTAGAGATACATACATTTACTATGGCCGTGTTTCCACCGTACGTCCGTCATCCAAGCGCCAGGATCCCAGCAACCCGAATTTTCGAGTAGTTCGACGCAAATGCTAGAATTCGACCCGCGATTGTGACGGACCAATGTGCCGGCAATACAAAACACGTTTGATCACTGCCATCGCATCGGTACCATTCGCCCGACACTTATTTTGTCTATCATATAATTATAACAAACTGAACCATCGAGTTCAATCGCGGTGGACAAACGATCGCCGTCACCATCGTCCGAATAATATCATTTCTCGTTGACGTCTTGGTGACGGCTGAGGTGGACAAACACTATCAAGGCCTTCACTAGCAGGCTGGCCATCTGAGGGGTAATTGCATAACACAATTACTATGGCAATGGCTTTCATTTTGACAATTCAACAACATGCATAGAGTGATTTACGTTATCGAGCAGGCGAATTTCTCAAACATATGAAGCAATGAGTTAGAAATTTCCTTCAAAATAAGGTAGTGATTAAAAGTGTGTTACGCAAATGGATTGCTGGTCAGTCTCCCGTCAGGGACGGAAGAAGATTATAAATAGCTTCCGTAAATTATTAAGATTTGCATTACCATCGTTATAAATTTATAATGGTTGGCCACTAATAAGCTCTCTCTATAGGTGTCGTAAGTTTGTTGTTGTAATCAAGAGAATCTTCTGTGTCAAAGGAATTATGGCACTGTATGAACCTTTTTTAATTGAACATATTAAGCTCCAATGTATCTCGTCAGGTCTCAGACCAAATAAAAAACCTAGATATAGCGCTGTCAACAGTGACGTGAGGCCGGTTTTGTAAACATGTGTGCACTTAGTGAGGTGTAGTTTGATTGTAAATGTGTGCCTGTGAGCGTGTATACACAGAGCAGAGGTGTAGTTTTGGCAAGCTTCACTGTATTGTTCCTAGCGCTATGCCTTGGTTTTTTATTTGGTCTAAGGCGCGTTTTTTTTTTGTACGTACCTTTACCAGAATCAGATTGATCTAAATTGAAGCCTTCGTATATTCTGGTTAAGGAAAGCTGTTGCTCTCTTTTTTTTCTATCTCCATGAATGCTATTTTCTTGATCAGAGGTATCTAAAACTTGCAATTTTGTTGTTTTATCAGACATAATTACATTATTTGATTAATTTTTGATGTTTGCCAGAAAGGATGAAACCAAGATGAAACTCAGGGTAGACAGTCCAGAAAATGTGACGTTGAGTAATTCAGCGATGAAAGTGAATTGTCACAGTGAAAAAAGTAGCTTTTTATTAACAGAAACCTTAACACTAAAACCTATAAGTAAAATGACATTATTCCAGATTACACACTTAGGGCCTCTTTCACCACCCTCAAGTAAAGTGTCGAGTAGGCTAACCGCCAGTTAAAGTCACCCGTAATTTCATGTGCGAATTTCACGACGTTCGAGTAGCACTAATCATAAGATTAAGGCTGCGTTTCCACCAGAGATCTGCGAGGTAGCTGAGCGGTGCGAGGATGCGTAACGAAGCTGTGAAACGATGTGAGTGTTTCCACCAGATATGTGCTAGGCCGCTGAGTGATGCGAGGATGTGTAGCGATGCTGTGAAACGCTGCACAGATGAACGCTGCGAGGGTGTGTAGCGGGCTCTTTTCAGATACGATTTCTCACTCGCATCCATCCCTAATACACATCCCTCGCACACATCTCTTCCACACATCTTTCGGACACAACTCTCGCATACATCCCTCGCACCCATCCCTCGCTAGTTTTGTACGTACAAAAGCCGCACCGCTAAGCTGTTTCCACCAGAGCTGCGCTGAGCGAGGCTAGGTAAATGAAGCGATTCTATTGGTTTTTAACAAACACATCCCTCGCTATGCATCCTCGCACATCTCTAGTGGAAACGCAGCCTACTTACTGACCCGTAACTTACTTGCCACGACATCTGCCAATTAGCGTGTTTACTTTACAGTTAAAAGTTGTTCGTTATCATTTTGTGTCGGTACAAATAGCAAATAACACCAAAAATCATTTTATTTATTAATAAAAATGGATTTATTTGACTTGATTGATCACCAATTGGATGAATTAGAACATTCTAAGATGCAACGAGTAACCTAGGATTCGTAACCTAGGATTCGCGTATTTAAATTCCGTGTTGATTATTTTACGGACTTAGATGAAACTGATTTTTTTGCTAGATTTCGTTTATCGATGTAAGTAAACCAAGTGCTTCACTTTATAAAACACAAAATAATACCTAAATCGCAAAGGTGTATTTTCTGGTGGTGCTATGTTCTTAACACCTCCGGTACGGTAAAGTTCTGAGCGTATTGTAGCAGACTTTTTTCTGACCGTACGTTTCAGGCCCTCATACTTGATCTTCAATATTTTGGTCGATCTGAATGTGCCTCCAGATCGAGCATTGAATTCGTTATGGATACTTTCTCAAGCGGCTTCTTTCGTCATCCACGTCGAAGCATCTTTTTGCTGGTTTTTTTTTTAGTTTTGTATTTCTGCACAAGGGATACCAAAATGTCTCTCTCATGTATAGAAAAGTTTACACTTCTATCTCTTTTAACTTTATCCATGCTAATTAAAAAATATATGTAATTATACTTATTAACAATCACACGTTTTCTAAACCAGACACAAAAACACCACAAATGACAACTGCCAATGGCGTTTGACAAGTACAGACATTATTATTGAATGAATGTAACGTATGATTTGTTACGTCATTCACCTAATCAGTAAGTTGTTACTCGGAGCTTTATTTACGTTTGTGAAATTGACAAAAGATACTCGTAACTTTTATTTGCCGATTAACGTTAACTAGAAAATAACTAATCAAAGCTTAACTTGGAGATGGTGAACGAGGCCCTTAGTGGTATCTCATACACCATACACCTGTCCCCGCCGCCGAGGGAGCGACTAGCTATCAACGACTTGGTCGCATAAGACTCGTATAAAAAATTGTAGGCCCCGCGTAAGTAAAAGAGATACATTATATTAATAGTTGATCGCTGACTTCACATTGCCCGCGCTGGCGAGTAATTGTTTGTCACAGCAGCGACAAGAGTTATCAAAGAAAGTTCTCGTTCAGCGACTCTGTTTTAGCGGACAGAACACTCGCTGAGAGAATCTCGCATAAATAGAAGTCTGTCTATTGAAAGCTGAGAGTGAAAAAGAGCGGCAAATTAAAAAAAAAAATTACGTCTGTTATCCCCGGATCAACTGTGGAAAAACGTATTTGATACTTGAATATTTTTATGCAGAATATTTTTGTTTTTACAGATTAACACTTTCACTGTCCTAAGACAATTATCAATACAATTATTGCACGTCCAATAGTGCGTTATATACAATGCATGGACGTATGAACTTCAACCGCCGACCAATAGTGTTGTCCAAGTACGTCGAAACACGATCAATGTATAGGTAACAAACATGGTCAAATCGTTGATCTCGTGTATATTTTGGCGGACTGTTTCATTGATAAACCTCTATGAGGAAAACGAAAGAGATAATTATGTACCATAATAGATAAGTAAATTGCATAGACATGACATTGACAATGTCATTTTGTTTTTGCTTGTGTGTTTATTGGTGAATAGTTATAATATTTTCTATTATTGGTCTTGGCTTCATTTTATCAACGATGACTCAGATTGTATCAGGCGATGATTTAGTGCGTATTTTAGAAGATAGTGATGGTGAAGATGAGGTACTAGAACGATTAGAGAATTTGCAAATATATGGACCTGAAGAAACTATTGAAGCCATTAATGAATTCATAAATGAAAATAATTTAATGGAAAATAATTTCGCGGTGTCTTCTACTTGGAACACGAATATACTACCTTTAGAAAGAGAATGCTTCACAGGCTATTTGAGTAAACGACAATTTCATCATTTCAATGCTGGTTCCGATTTGTGGACTGTTTTTTTTTCAAATCTTGACAGATGATATAATCGATTTCATGATAGCGGAAACAAATACGTATGCGAGTCAACTTTTGCAACAAGGAAATTTTCCAACTTATTCGCGTATAAAAATATGGACGCCGGTGACTAGGACCGAATTGAGATCATATTTGGGCATTATATTATTAACTGGTTTGATTCCGTTCCCTACAATAGAATCATATTGGAAAAATAAAAAAATCTACTATCATCCATTATTTTACAATATCCACATGTCTTATAATAGTTTTTGTCTAATTTTGAGATGCTGGCATTTCGTTGATAACACGAATCATAATGAAGGACGTCTTTTTAAAATACAGCCATTAATTGACAAAATCATTTCAAATTTTAAAAGGATATATACACCAGGACCAGTAGTTGCAGTTGACGAACCTGTAGTGAAATTCAGAGGAAGACTGACTTTTAGAACATATAATCAATACAAATCCGTTAAATACGGTATGCGAATTTATAAATTGTGTACAGACCAAGGGTACACATGCAATTATAAAGTTTTTGCAGGAGATAATGAAGTCTCAGCTTGTCTTGATAAACCTGGTTCGTTAGTAGTACAATTAGGACAGGATTTACTAAATGAAGGGAGATTTTTTATAACTGACAATTATTACACCAGTGTATCATTAGCAAGATATCTTAAAGAGCGAAGCACGGATTTTTGTGGCACCATTTGCAGGAACAGACGACATCTGCCAAAAGAGGTTGCGCAAGCTATACTGAAAACGGGTGAAATTGCCGTAATGCAAAATGACTGTATGACTGTTCTAAAGTGGCATGATAAAAGAGACGTTGTCATGCTCTCGACTTGCCATGGTAAAGAGATGGAAATGACAAAAGGTTTCAGACCAATTATGAAACCGCAAATGATCATGGACTATAACAAGGGAAAATTAGGAATAGACCTGTCCGACCAACTTGCTAGTTATAACTCACCAGTACGCAAGTCTTGCATTTGGTATAAAAAGATCGCAATAGATCTTATTTCTATTGCAGTTGTAAATTCAATAATTATATTCAATGAAATAAATACAACAACAATAACAATGTTGAAAGGTCAAGAAATGATTGTGGAAAAGTTGTTGAACATACGAGATCCATCACCAACACAGCCAGTACTGAATATGACACATAAATTAACGAATATACCACGAAAACCCAACGGAAGGATGTACTAGTTGCTATAAAAAAATGACTAGTCAAACGACTGCTTCTAATGCCCGAAAAGAAGCGAAGCAAGTACAAACTGAATGTACAGCTTGTAATAAAGTTTTTTGTCTTTCATGTTACAATGAGGTTCATAATTAAATCGGAATGTCAGAATAAAAAAAATAATGATTTTTGAAAAAGAATAAAAAAGAAATAAATGAAAATTTTATCTCCATTACGAAAATAGAGCCATTGTATTGTGGATTAAGATAGTTTAAAAATGGATTATAAAAAAATAGTGGAGTCCTTATTTCGTAAAAGAAACGACCCAAAACGGCTTTATAGTTTGTGCTTTGCGAAAGTCATCCAATCACTGAAACCGTATGGCGACGCCAGTTTGGAAAAATATGAAGTGTGATTATTGGACAATGTAAGGCATTTAAGACTTTTATGTTTTTTTACGAGTAGCTAAAATATAGCTTACCAAATTGATCAAGTATTTTTTTGATTCAGGTACATGATCTGAAATGTGATTTAATCAATCTGGGTCTACCAAGAATTATATGGACAAAACTGTTTTTTAAATTTCTACCAAAACACACAATGGTGTACTTAAACGACGAGGGATTAATGTTTTCAGGCAAATGTGACGATTGTAAAAATACATTTGTTGCCATTGACGATTTAGGTGACATAGTGCCACGATACAAAGTTAATTGTGTGGCACTTAATGCAGTATATTGTATCGACTGTGGAGGTGACTTATTATGTCTCAAGAAAAGTTTATTAGCGTACCCCCCAAAGAAATAAAAAAAAAGTTTTATTTAAGTTGAATTTTAGTAAGAAAAACCATTTTTATTTTTGTTTGATTAAAATATAATATACCAAGTTTTACTTTTTTTTTTTTTTACATATTAGATATGGCAACCTAGGGAGCCAGATTACGTACTTGGCAGGTTGAAAGAATTATCTGTTTTTTTTTTTTTTATTTGATTGATTTTTCAAGTTTCTCGTGAACAATACTATTCTTGGTGGTTAATAGTGTATTTTATGTCATGCACGGACGTACGGAGCTAACTCATCAGTGCATTACATGTAATGCATGGACAGTGAAAGTGTTATTAAGAAAACAAAGAAAATCAATTGTGTAGATAAGCTTTTATGATCATAAGGTTGTAAGTCACATCATCATCATCATTTCAGCCGAAAGACGTCTACTGCTGGAAATAAGCCTCCCCCAAGCACCGCCAATTCAACCGATTCTGTGATTCCCGCATCCAGCGGACTTCTGCGGCCTTCACAAGGTCATCGGTTCGGTCTACCTTGTGGACATTCCGAGTATAGATTCGAAACACAACCACTCTATCATCATTGAATAATCACACTATAAGTCTTTGATACACCATAAAATTAAATAAACCACCTTGGGACTGCTGGTGGCCCTCTCGGAAATAGAGCAAGTTCCCGGATTTGAGGATTATCGAGTCCTCCTCCTCTCTTCGGACTTCAGATAACCCTACTATAACCCCATCGTAACCTGCTCAATTCTTCTTCGACTTTGGTGATCTTCTCGTCGGTCCGGAGTGTACGCGAGTTGTATGTTGTATGTTGCCAGGACCAGTTTTCGGTGATTGTGGTAGCCGGATCTCTTCCGGGGATTCTTCACACCCCTTGCCTCACCGTGGCCTTGACCGCTACCGCAGTTAAGGGTAGGTGGGCTGCCGGGCACTAGGGGCCATTTTTTTTGGTGCATGTCATTTTTGGGAGGGTGTGCCATAATCGCCACGCTGGGCAGGCGGGTTGTCGATCGCAGTAGTGTTAAAAATTCATAAAGAACGTTGCTGCCCATTCTCCTGTAAGTCCCTTATTCACCTTTTACGACTTCCTTGGGAAGAAGGTATTTTTTTTTTTAATACATTTTTTTAGTTATCCTGATTCTATATACACTCAGCAGCACGAAATTTGGTCCAAGCCTATCATGTAGTTTACTATCAAAATGAAACACGAAGGACATGTTTGTTGTTTTAGAAAACTTAGTGGATGATCTGATACCTAAATTTAAATCAGAAAATTCGGAAAATAAAATGAATACTTTGTTAAACCATTAAATTACAAAAATGACATAACATTAAAATAAACGTTTTGTTACAAACAACACAAAATAAGGACATTTTACAAAAAAATTGTTACGTGTATTTCCACCTCTGGCTCTGATCACCGCCTGCATGCGATCAGGCATGCTCTGGATGATGTTCTTAATGTTTACTTGGGGAATTTCGTCCCAGGGAACCTCCAGAGCGGTTTTCAAATCATGGAGGGTCTAAGGAGGGTTGAAACTTTACTGGATTCGCTTTTTAAGCATGCCCCATGTTATATGGGTTTCATGTCTGGGATTTTTGTTGGCCACTCCAATTTGGCAATTTAGGTTCCATAGCAGAAAACCTTGGATGTTAAACTGGATTACATAAATAATAACACAGATTTGTATATTGGTGTCACGCGATTTCTCATCGCTATATTCAATTATGATTCCACATTTAAAACTGTTATCTTGATGGACCAGGTCTAATAAACATAAATCCTGTTTACTTACATAATATCAAAATTAATAAATTCTATTTTTTGTAAATTTTGACGTTCAAAAGTGCCTTTTATGTGCCTAATTGTAATTAGTTATTTGACTTTGAATATTCAATAGTTTACCAGTCATTTTCGAAATAACTGTAAACAATTGTACTTTTTCGTTAAATGCATCCTCGCGTTCGCTTTTCACTCGGTTGGAATTATTTATCATAGTGTATAACAACTTTCTCGCACTGCTTCTTAAAGTTTTAGGCATTGTTTTGCTTGAAATACGACAAAATATACACAAATTTGTTTTTTTTGAGAGGTTATAAAAACAACAACTGACAACAATTGACACTTGCAGCAGTGTTATCAATTTATGAAAATGTGAAAAAATCACTCTCAGCTTTCATTAGACAGACTCTGTCACGCTTTAGCGTCGCGACGAGCAATTACTCGCTGGTATGCGTGTGTAATAAATACGCATACCAGCGAGTAATCGCTCGTCATCGTCGCGCACTCGCTGCTCGTTGCTCGTCAACTCGTTTTTAGTTGCTAGCTCTACTCGCCTTGAGACAGGTGCCTGAGAACCTACACACATGTACGGGTCGGTATGATTTGGCACAGGCCGCGCGCAACAACATAATATTTTGCTGGAAAATCTTGCCGAATCATGCTGACCTGAACATTTCTGTCGCGCGCCTAAAAAACCAATCGTGTGTGAAGAAAGCGCGTTTAAAGATGTTGAAAGGGAAGGGATATAAGCCCATCGTGGCTTTCCCGTGCACAATCCTGTACGCTCCATAGGATTCGCGGAAGCGCGTACGTGTAGAGGGTTTTAAGAGAGTTTATACAGAAAGTGGACAACGTCGTAAATAGCTGTCAAATATTTCGCTGTTTTGATTAATTCATTGGCAATATTACTGTATGGAAATAAGAAATAGGCTAACTAGTGAAATAAAATATTGTTTATGAAATGCAATAAATATTATCGTAACACCGAATATTTAGTTTTAGATGAAAAAAAGTATTTAGAAAGTTTCCAAATTTCTTTTTTCACCTAAAACGGTTACAACATTAAATTCGGTGTTATAATTGTTACTGTTCACTAGTTAGCCATATTTCTTATTACCATACAGTAATATTGCCAAATTAATCAAAACAGGTAAATATTTGACTGTTATTTGCAACGTTGCCAACTTTCTGAGCAGCTGATGCGGCCGTGCCTCAGACAGTGCAAGTATACAGGGTTAAATGAACTATAAAACTCTGCAGACGTGGTGGTTATCGCTATCTAAACACGATAAAACAATTTTTGGGGTCAACAACCGTATGTAGTTAAAGAAATATCAGTCTATATTTTTATGCATAAATTTCACAGACTTAATAGTTATTTATTTTATTTATTTAGCAACAACGGTTGTGTTACAACCAATTACAGTAACTAAAACTATAAAATTAAAGAGACAATTTCAACACTATACACATTAAAATATACAATAATAACGGAATATAATATAATAGACAATAAATATAATAGAAGAATATGATAGACAATATACACATTCAAAAATACAAAATAAAAAATGAAAACTGACTGCCTCGTTTGTCTGGTGGTCGCAAGCGCTACTGCTGAGCATGAGGTCCTGGGTTTGATTCCCGGGTCAGGCAAAGTGTTATTAGGTTTTTCCATCTGGAATTTCTCAGTAGCAGCCCGGAGTCTAGATTTGTGCCCGGTTGATGGCATTAGGCTCGCCCCCTATTACATGGGACTTAAACATAACTGGCGAAATCTGGGTGTGCTTACTACAGGTACACCTCTGCCCAACCCTTTGGGGAAATAAGGCGTGATGTTATGTAAAAAATGAAAACATAAATAAAATAAAAGAAGGTAACAACACTTTCACAAATTCCTCTCACAGTACTCCTGACATGTCAATAAAATCTTCGTCCATCCATCCGCAAACAGATCAGTTGTTGGGTTATAATTAGTGTCCGACCGAAAGTTCGGTTTCGGTTTCGGTTTCGGCCGAGTTTCGACCAAAAATCAAGTTTCGGCGGCAGTTTCGGTTTCGGCCAAAATTGGCCGAAACTTTTGCCGAGACCGAAACTGATTTCGGAAGTTGTCGTGCACGCTCGCCTAACTTCGTTTCTCGCGGCAACGCTTTGGCGGACGCTGGCGGCCCTGTTCGGTAATTGTCGTGCGCCGTTTGGATAGCTCTGTAGCAACACAACTTAGTCAGTGCGTTATCGCCCGACGCAAATATTCTTTAGAGGTTATGTTTTGATGGAACTGATTACATGTAAGTTTTTGTTTCGTTTCTGTACTTGAATAATTTATATAGTTAAATATCGAGTCATTAACTATGTTTTGTTGTTATTAATAAATCAAGTCACATGTAAAAAAGAGCACATTTTGCTATGAGAACTTAATTTGAAAAAATAATAAAAATATTATTAATATTTTTTTATAAATGATTACAACAAAATCAATATACTGTGTTTCCATTTCAAGTCCTAATTGATGCAGAATAATGGATAAAATGCACTAAATTTTAGTATTTTTGAGGAATTTTATACTTGACCACGTGAGTTTCGGTTTCAGTTTTGGTTTCGGTCGAAACTGAATTCATGGCCGAATATTCGGTTTCGGCTGGAAAACCAGTTTCGGTCGGACTCTAGTTATAATTCAAGAGATTATTAAGCGTGGCCAGAGTGCGAGGAATTGGCGACTTAGCACATGCAACAGTACGACATGGAGGCGCGGCAAACAGCCTGTGCCTTCTGCCCCGGCAGTAATTGTCGGAGACAAAGAAGCGCGCTAGCACGTCAAGCAGATTGGGAGCGTCAATAGCGCCACGCAGCGTTTTACAGGATACTGAGAGCTGACCTCGAGCTTGCCTTACCTCTAGCGAGTTGTAATCGAGGCAACCCAGTAAGAATTTAGTCGGATAGAGGTAAGGATAGTAGCCATGTTTCTGCTTATCTAGGTACCTAAGAAACGCTCTTTGAACTTTTTTCTTAGACTGGAGAAGCCTTCACTTCCCTCTCTGTAAAAGTACAAGAACAAATCGCACGCCCAAACCAATACTGTCACTATCCAAATAAGTTCACTTTTCAGGAGAGCCAAATAACGATTTTTGGTATGAATATGAGTGATACGTAAGAATCTATGCACAATTAAGTTAACCTTTGTAGAAATGATGGGTAAAGGTTGTATCTGTAATTATAGAACAAAAGAATAATAAATATTTAAATTATATCGTTATTTAAATTAAAGTGACACTTATACTTTCATTATTTTATTGTTATTTTTAATGATTTTAAAGCCAAACTTTAACTAAAAGTGTAATTATGGCGTCAAATTATTGAACTAATAAAGTGATTACTATAATACAAACGTGACACTAAGCAACATTTTCATAATGGTATCAAACTAATGATTTAAATATGAGAAAATCTTAGTGCAAATGTAAACCTTAACGCGAAATGTCACTATTTCAATTAACAAAATGACTAATAAAAACCGGTTTAATCACTGAAATGACATTTTTGCACTCAAAAATCGTCAATTTTGTTCTTGACGACACATACTTTTTCGTTGAAGGTTGTTGCTCTGAGGGGAGGGGAATATTTTGTTTATTGACGAAGCGGACCACTGCCATTTGGCGGTTATTTATGTTACTTTCAGAATAGTGTAAGCACGATTACGCGTAGTTTCACGTTTCCCAACAGATGGCATGGTAAAATTTTGAATAGTGACAGTATTGGATTAAGCTTGCGAAATGTTCTAGCACGGTCATAAAAACTACTTTCAAATCGATTCTGCGGTTTTCATTCAGTGCTCCGTGAAAATGCCTGATTGTGCTTTTATTTTTTGCTTACTTTAGGTTTTATATAGAAGCTGAAATTTTAATGGTTGTTTTTCCGCAACAAAATGATTTTGTCTTGTTTGTACTACACAAAAGATTTATAAAAAATAAAAATACTTAAAAGATTCAAAAACGGCGGATTTAGAATTGTGAAAAATAAAACTTGGAAGCAACCTAGAACCCATAGTAGGAATACCTACAACGCGAACGACCGACTGCGCGAGCGACGCGCTGTTGTTGACCCTCCCGCTATAGCTGATAAACATCTAAAACATCTAAAACCTGCTTCGGGAGGTTCCTGTTCAGGATAAGGCGGGAGGAAACGCCCGGGTGTCACCATTGCGTAGATCGGCCTGAGGACACGGTGGAGCATACGGTGGAGGTCTGCCCGGCTTAGGCGGAGCAACGCCGTGTCCTCGTAGAGACGATCGGCGGCAGTGATCTCTCGGGTCCGGCCCTGGTTCAGGCCATGGTACGGAGCGAGAGGAAATGGCAGGCCGTCACCTCCTTCTGCGAAGCGGTAATGCTCGCGAAGGAGGAGGCGGAACGCGTGAGGGAGAGGCAAGTTTCGCGCCCCACGCCCCTAACCGCCGCAGGAGGAGACGCCCGGGGCGAGAATCGCAAGCCGATTTCCGGCCACCGTAGGCGCAAGCTTGCGGACGGTGAGCAATGGGTAGCTCGCCGTCCGATAAGGACCAAGCCCGGGTCGACGGCGCGTTGTGTTCCACGCGTGCCTCAAAGAGATGTCAGCAGAATTGACGGGGTCCGCTAGGGCCAAGCCTGCCGGGGGTTCGAAGAAAACCGATAGGGAAATCGTGGCCCCCGGCAACAGGGTAACCGAAGGAATACGGGTGGGTTTTAGCCAGTAAGAGTCTGACACGCCCTCCCGCTCCGCCCAGAGCGGGAGAAGTTATTTGATAATTTCCCACACAAAAAAAGGGCATTTCCAACTACCCCGGCTTTCAGCGTTCATCAGCCTATTTTTACTTATATAGCACAAATAGGATCGTATAATTTGAAGCAAGTGAAGCATTTTATGCCGTCTTCACCTTCCAAAGCGCTCAAACATCCCGCGCAGTGATTTGTTGACATCGTACCTAATCAGTGAAATCACGCAAGGAACATTTCACAGCAAAATTCAAATAAACACAATTCAAATAAAGCGATTCAAGCAGTGCGCACAGCAGTAGGCGTCTAGTCGTACAGCAGGTGGGCCGCATAGATTGTTTGCGGAAAGAACGTCCTAGGCACCGTGTATTTCGCGTCGCTTACGCATACGAGTTAAATCACTTCACAGCTCGCGAAACATGTGTTCAATTTAAAAAAATATATATATTTTGATTGTTGATTTATATTGTTAAATGAGTGAACTGGCACTTGAAATTTCAACACTGAATCTATTGGGGTGCTGAGTGAGGATATTGAACAAAATTAACTTCAAAAATGAACTTTATACTATTTTTTGACTATTGTTTTGAGAGCAAACGATAAGGACCTATTGCATAGAGGGCACGGCACTGGCACTGATATCTCAAGTTATTGATATCTCAAGACGATAAAGCACCATCATGTGTGCAGAGTTTCGCTAATTAATTTAATTTGACCGTGTATAGATATTTGTAATACAATGTGTCACAAAAGCCCTGTCCGATCCAAAAAATCCGTAATAAAAGACTTTTTATTATTAAAAATTAAAAAGATAATGCATTTAAAATTCACGTTTTTAGTACCAAAATTGTACCAATTCAATAAAAATTTGCAATTTTTCGAAAGAGGTAATGAGTTATGCCTTGTAGACACCCGCTAACCGACGCGCCACATGTAATAATAACCCGGTAAAATTCCCCATTGAAAAAATATGTGGTGATTTTTTTTTTACTTTTTTCCTTAAAATTACCACTTATATAAACTCTCATTATGATTCTTAACAACACCCTCATGGATTGGACCGGGTTTTTGTTACACGTTGTATAAACATAATTAGTTGTAAAATAATTTCCGTATATAAACCGGGGTAAGTACAGGACTTACCCCGGTTTATATACTTAAATTATTTTATAGGTAAAGAAATTAATCGCTACTTACTATGTTTGCCTATTCTAGTTGAAGTGCTACGATGATTGTTCTTATTTTGATCACCACGTCAGTTGCCTGATTTGGCCTGTTTTACGAAATATAGAACATATAGAAGATATCGTAATTCAGTACAACACATTATGTTAAATTATTTTTATATAAGTGAAAAAGAATCAGAATGATTGATAGAGTAAAAAATCTATAGGAAAAGTACATATCAGCATTGCTTGAAGTATTTTCCATGTGTGACATGTAACTTAATTTTCGCAGCTAATATTTGGGACAAGGTGATTTGGGGTATTGAAATAATTAAGAAATAAAAAAATGTGTTGTAACTACATAACAAACACAACGTTGCGTTGACGTCTTCATCTACGAAAGCCGGAGTCGATCTGTCTATAACCAAATCGCAACTACGGCAACATGCATCGAAATTTTGTAGTTACCACAACGCAACTGCAAGAAGCTGCAGCGATAGGACTTTTCACATGTAACCACTATAACTTGTCCATATTTTGTCGCTTCGATCTGGTGTGATTGTGGTACATGTGATCGGGTCCTAAGAAGTAGCCCCAGTAAGTTTAAAATTATGCTTGATTACTGCTCAGATGCGTTTAACAAGAGGACATACAGGCGCCAAGTTATGTAATAAGTTTTTATCAGATCTATTGCCACCACGCTCCCTCAAACCATCCCATCTGCAGCGCGAGAAAGACAACTGCAGCTCGGACTGTTAGTATAGTTGCTTAACATAAGAGGGCGTAGCAACCCAGAAAAACCCTTACAACTTCTTGAGGAGGAACGGGACAGAGACTGTGTCAAAAGCTTTTGCTAAGACCAGAAAGATCGCCAACACTTTTTGTTCATCATCGAGATTTGTGGAAACAAAGTTCACCAGGTCTTGGATGGCATCATTAATTGACTTTTAGGATCAGAAACCGAACTGAGAAGGTGTTAACATTTTGTTTGATTCGAGGTATTTAGTTAATCGTTTGTTTGTTAACCTTATGTACAGGGTGAATTTCAGCAAGTTTTAAGAGAATTTTGGAAAGCGCCAGTTGAAAAGGCAAGATTACAAATATAAGTCAAAGGTGGAAGACAATCCCTCTATAACGCTTTAAGAAGATAGCAGGGATGTTGTCGCGTCCAACCGCACAGTCGATTTTAAAGCCGTGGATGATTGAATCTCAGCTATATCGGTGGGAAGTATAATTTATATTGTTCAAATCGTTGTGCGAATTGCTTTTAGTTAGTAGTTCAGTAGAAACGTCCTTGTATTTTTCGTGTAAGTCACTATCTGTACGGCTTCCCAGAGCTTTTTGTTGCTAATATGAGTGCTAGAAGTGAATGTGCTTTATTTGTTGTAAAATGTTTAGTCCAGTAATAGGATGTGACCACAGATTTAGAGGGTGTGACGATATCAGGTTGTTATGTATCCACAACGTAAATATCAATGTTGCGATTAGATAGCAACCTGAGGGGTATTTTCTCCGCCGGTTGAATGCGTCCCAGAGGGTCATGGCCATCCGGCTGGCCCTAGGATACCGCACGGTCTCCTGCGAGGCGGCGAGCCTCCTTGCCGGATTACCGCCATGGAATCTGGAGGCAAAGGTCCTTGCGCACATCTGGGAGTGGCGAGGAGGCGAAACGTCGGGGCTTAACTCCGATGCCGCAAGAAATCGCGGCACAGCGGACAGAGCTCCGGCGGGATCTCATGGCGTCATGGAGAGTGCGATTGTCGCAACCCCGCGCTGGGCACGCCACAATTGCGGCGATAAGACCCCTCTTTGAGGAGTGGCTGGAGAGACGCCACGGCGTCCTCACCTTCCGCCTGACGCAGGTCCTCACCGGACACGGCTGTTTCGGGAGGTTCCTGTACAGGATAAGGCGGGAGGAAACACCCAGGTGTCACCATTGTGTGGATCAGCATGAGGACACGGTGGAGCATACGGTGGAGGTCTGCCCGGCTTGGGCGGAGCAACGCCGTGTCCTCGTAGAGGCGATCGGCAGCGGTGATATCTCGCGTCTGGCCCTGGTTCAGGCCATGGTACGGAGCGAGAGGAAATGGCAGGCCGTCACCTCCTTCTGCGAAGCGGTAATGCTCGCGAAGGAGGAGGCAGAACGCGTGAGGGAGAGGCAAATTTCACGCCCTCACGCCCCTAACCGCCGCAATAGAAGGAGACGCCCGGGGCGGGAATCGCGAGCCGATTTCCGGCCACCGTAGGCGCGGGCTTGCGGACGGTAAGCAATGGGTAGCTCGCCGTCCGATAAGGACCAAGCCCGGGTCGACGGCGCGTTGTGTTCCACGCGCGCCTCAAAGAGATGTCAGCAGAATGGACGGGGTCCACTAGGGCCAATGCCTGCCGGGGGTTCGAAGAAACCGATAGGGAAATCGTGGCCCCCGGCAACAGGGCAACCGAAGGAACACGGGTGGGTTTCAGTCAGTAAGAGTCTGACACGCCCTCCCGCTCCACCCAGAGCGGGAGAAGTTATTTGATAATTTCCCACCAAAAAAAAAGGGGTATTTGCTGTTTAATTTAGTTACATAAAAAGGATTAATTACAATGTTACTCAGTTTATACAATTAAGAGGTTGTTTTTTTTTTGGATAATGTGTCAATAATTAGAGGGTGTAGGAATAAGGAAAGTTGCCGAAGAGTAACAGCGCTAAGAAATACAATCAATGGTGTCAATTCTCTTGTCACAAATGTCTTTAAACTAGACTAAAAATCACCAAAAAAAAAATATTCCTGTCAAACGACTATTTCCCATTCTGAAATAGACTAAAGTGACACAACTTTACTATATTTTAGTTTGACAGCACTAAGATGGTACTGAGATATTAATTTAGTGAAAATGGCAATTTCGCTATTCTGAATTTGACGTTTTTCGCCTAAAATTTAGATTTTCTAATTAAATCTGACTATTTTTAATCGCGACTAAAAACGTGTGGAATAAAATTAGTTGTCATTAACTTTAAATTCACACCAACGACTTCAGATGCAAAAAACAAATTTATTAAAAAAAAACAAAAAACCCGACTGCAAAAACTCATAACTGAAAAGAGAAAAACAAGCATTATAAATTATAATCTATAGGATTTTGGTATTGTAGGCGGGGACAAATAAAAGTTTCACCAAAATTTCAGGTTATTGGTTTGTCCCGCCTGCAATACCAAAATCCTATAGATTATAATGCTTGTTTTTCTCTTTTCAGTTACAAGTTTTTGCAGTCGGGTTTTTTTTTTTTTATTAATTTGTTTTATTTCAAACTTTTTAGTTTTATTAATATATAAATATATATATATATAATTGACTCACTACTAACTTTTATTTTATACCAATAATGTGTTTTTTTTTTAAACCTACCCCTCCCTTTTTTGGATTTGCAGATGCAATACATAAATATTATATAGCTTATGTCACTCCCACTATTAAGACAAACCTAACGACACCTCATATGTTAAAATCCATCAAGCCGTTTAGGCTACAGAGCGTGCCAAAGAAATAGACACATTCATACAAATGGACCCTGTTAAGCAGAATAGATCCAACCAACAATTTTTATGAAATTAAGTTACGTACATGACGAGAATCTACACATCGAGTTTCATATTTGCACAAAAGATCCTGGCGGTCTGATGACATTGCCCTAACAAAAACTACCAGATGATTATAACTTGGCCTGATATTTTTGTTTACACTTCTAAACTTCAAATCGCATTTGCTCAAAACTAACAAAATGTTGGTTGGATCTATTCTGCTTAACAGGGTCCAAATATACATACATACTCTCGAAAAACATTACCCTCCTTCAGGGGCAGTCGGGTAAAAACAGTATTTTATCTTTTTTTTTCTTTTTCTTATATCTCAAAAACTACGTGTCCAAACACAAAAACAATGAAAATTTCGACCCCCTTTATAAAGTCCTTAAACCCCTAACAGTCTACATGTAGGTAATAATTTTTCTTATTTTCCATACAAAAAGTGAAAACTTCCATATAAAACACGTCGAGGCTGCCCCCAATACGCGCCTCCGTCTCTTAAAAGATTCATGTGGTTAGGTATCACGTGTGGAGTCGCGATTATCAAATCGATTTAGATGTTTCAAAAGTATTTTTAAATTTAGAATAGCTTTGAGATTCTCATAGTTAAAAGTAAGGAATTTTTGTGAAAGTTTAGTTAGTTTAGTTCGGTGTACAAAAGAATCGGCACCATTGTGTCCCTAGTAGTAGTGGTTTAGTTCATGAAGGGTTAGCTCCGATTTAACGAGTACTGGTTTGACTCTTGTGATTTTTCTCAGGTATATGCTTCCGTTTGTAGTCCAACCGAAAACATGTCCTTTAAGTTTCATGAATTTCAGCAACAAAGAACTTTTTCGAGCTGGCAGGAGGGTGCTCTGATATTTAAAATGGTCGACGTTCGCCAAGTCACTCAAGTGGTCTGTGTACATAATTTAGATGCTTTTTGCAAGCGTACTGCGGCCAGCAGCTCGTTTTTAGTCGAGAAAGTCGAGAACTCGGCTGCAATCGGCCTGACGGTGCCCGGCTTTCTCGTGAGCCGGTTATACGTCACGCACATGTGTATTATTGAGTGAGATATCAACTGTGGTGCAAATATTAGCTGTGGGAAAGAGATGAAGCTATAAAGGTCGCATAGCTCCATCTCTTTCTCCCACTGAAGTAATATTAAAATAATACTGTTTATGAGCTGGTGGTAGGCCCGCTGTTGTTGTTGACAAATTCTTACGCGCGGCGCCTTGATTGACAGTATTTGTTTGTTTCCGGAGTAGGTAATAGGTGAATTTATTCATGTGATTTCATTAAGTTCATGTGTAGGATAGCCGATACCATATTGGAAACAATTAGGTGCAATTTGGGTTTTTTCTGAGAAATTACTGTCGTGTTCAAAAACATGTTTACTTTTTCCTTGATAACCGCAACGCACAGAACAAAGTCCTTATCTCAGCTTTAGTACGATTAATCAATGAAAAAATGACAGAAATTGAAACAGTAACGCCGGACAATTTTGTGAGTGGTCACATTTTCACTTTCACGCTGCAGACACTGAACATGCAGCTTCATCTTTCCATGTTTGCTAAGAATGATTATGATAGACATTTTAAGGAAATACATTTGTTGAAAAAAAAGGATGCGCAAAAACTATCCGATGAAATTGCAATTGGCAAAAGCGATCTACTCCTTTCGTTAGCAAGATAGGAGTGATAGCCTAGTGGTGTGAGCGTCGGACTGCCAACTCATAGGTCTCGAGTTCGAACATAAGGCACCCACCTGCTGCGGTCCTCAAGCAAGCGAGACAGTAGTTATCACTACTGCACTTCAGCCGCGGGGTTGAGGGCTGCGCCGGGGCACAAACTCGGGCGTAAGAATTCGCAGAATTGATGGATGTGAAATTGGTCAGTTAAAACTGGCAATTAAAATGTATGTCATCTTGAGTTTTCATTATTGTAATATTTTTATTTTACAGTTTAGCCTCGGTTTGTTTAGTATTTAGTTTATCAATTCTTAACGTTTTTAATAATTATTTTGGAAGTGGTTTTAGTGGATTTTTCATGTTTTCTATTTCACAGTTTCTTTCATAAAATGTGATAAATTACGAAAATTTTATTTACGCAAATAAATTATATCTCGGCGCAGCCGAGAATTTGAGCACAGTCCTCTCGCCTCAACAGAGCGACGGCGACTTATTAGTGATTTGTGAAACAAAAATATACTTAAAGTTCCCGCAACGTGCGACGGAAGATCGTTTTATCCACGAACTAAGAACGCCGTAAGTTCTAAAAGTTGTCATAATAAAATCAAAATTAATTAAAAATGATGCCTACACAATTTTTTTCGCCTTGTATTTAATACAAATAATCAACAAAGGAGATGGAAACGATTACATACACTTTGAGCCTGAATGTAACGAGATGAAAATGGTGTGAATTTATAGATTCAAACATATATTAGTGTATAGCAGTGACTAGTTGCTATCCCACAATTCACACAGCGATCCATATTTTCAATAATATCCAATACACAAAGTGGCGATATAATTCAAAACAACAATTCCAAGTCAATCGTGTGAACGATCTTCGGTGTCCAGTGTGAAAGCATGGGTCGTACAAGGTGGGCAAGGTCATAATCCGTAAAAAACAAAGCAGTGATCGTTGAAAATTAAAAATAATCGGGAAAGCACTCAAAACGCATCGGAAAACACGAAACAAGTGGCATGTCTAGTAGGGGTGGGCGTTGCGACGACGAACCGTTTACAAGACCATTTTGTGTTTTGTGATGATGAAACCGTTTCACGTCCTGGGTTCAACTTCAAACAGTCTTCATTGCACAAACCAGTCATCAAATTACTTGGTGCGATTTTTCATTTTACACCTAAGAAAATACAGTCAGGTACAATGATTCAACTATCTATCACACTCGTAAAACAGTCCTTCCAATAAAAAGTGAACTCTTTGTCAATGAAATACAGTTACTAATGTATTAATTACCAGTTGTCAATGCTGTTGTTCGTGATGCGAAAAAACCATTTCATACATTTCAAATCGTCGACAGTTGTAAGAAACTGCGCTCGACGAAAACGCAATTCTATTCCATGTTGGAATAAGTTTCGTCCTTTAACCGTTTTCTGCAACCGTTATCGTCGTTGGGAAAACGGTTTCGTCCGTCAAAAATTTGACAACGACCCACCACTATGTCTAGTGTCAATGTCAATCAGCTCATGCCAGTGCAGAATATACACTGCCAGTGACATAGACTAAAAATATAAGACTGATTTTAATAGAAATGAAATTGATAATTATTATTTTGGTTTTTCAGTAATTAATGATGTTTTATTCAAATTAAATGCACTATATTGTTTAAATTATTCATAGTGCATGAGGTGGATAGGTTTTCTTTTTAACCGACTTCAAAAAAAGGAGGTTTCTCAATTCGATCGTATATATTTTATTATTATGTGTGTTCGCGGATAACTTCGTCGTTTATGATTTTGATGGTTCTTTTTTTGTTGGAAAGGAGATATCCCAAGAGTGGTACCTTGATAAAGAAACCAGGATCTGGTGATGGTATCCCAGAGAAATAGAGGGAACTCTTCAAATATTAAAAGCACACCTATAGCAAGTTGGATATTTTTTATAATAACTCGTGCAGTTGGTGTCCTAAAGTATCATTGGGGAAGTGGAACTGATGATGAAGACCACAGATGGTCACCGGAACTACTCAGTACTAAGTATTCCACGGATTGCGATTTGATTACTTTAACATGGTTGCCAAGTAACTTATGCTCGTCACAGTGCATATGGAGAAGTGGAGCTGATGGTGAAGTACCAGAAGAACTCCTCAACGATTGACGTCCCTGTATCGGGAAAAGCAATATTTTGTAAAAGGTCATGAGCAGTTGAAATTAGGCTATTGTAACTTGACCCACTAAAAAGCGAGAAATAAAAACTTTTTTACAAAAAAAAAAAACAACCGACTTCCAAAAATAAACTACAAATTGAAAAATAACTTAAACGGAAGTCGGTGGTCCATAAAGAAAATACTAAATTAAAGATACCAATTTCCGAAATTTAAGTTATTTTTCAGATTGTAGTTTTTTTTTGGTAGTCGGTTGTTTTTTTTTATACAAAAGTTTTTGTAGTTGTGTAATCGATGACTTTAATCGATGATCTCACGAAAACTATCTTTATTATATTTCTCCGCTTCCAGATTGAGAATTGAGCTGATTTTTGATATTCAAGGATAAAAAATATGACTAATTTTTTAGATCATATCTCAACTTATTACATTAGTCTGTGAATGGGTGACCATCTTTACACACCGAGACTCCTCCGTGCCTCGAAAAGCACGTTAAGCCGTTGGTCCCGGCTGTCATTCGTGGATTTTTGACAGTCGTTACGGGTCGTCAGAAGCCCGAGAGTCTGACAACCAGTCTTACCAAGGGTTATCGAATTACCCAGTTACTGGGTTGTAGAGGTCAGATAGGCAGTCGCTCCATGTAAAATACTGATATTCAGCTGCATCCGGTTAGACTGGAAGCCGACCCCAATATAGAAAAGGCTAGGTAGATCTCAACTTATTACATTTGGGCCCACCGTTTCCCATCTCCTTTGTATCCTATTAGTCATTCGAAAATACGTGAAAATTTGAGGTAATTTCGTGATGTTTTTTTATTAATTTTAATATTTTGTGTTTCTGTTCCTCAAAAAGTTTGGAAATATCATGTAGTTACTCATATTATTTTAATTTTATACCTAAGTCGTATCAATTTCATGAAAAATAAAATTGAAGATATGCAATTTCGGTTACTTCCCCCTTTTTTAATAGGCTCAGTAGACGAGGCCGGTTCCCTAGTCTGTTTAGTGATGCGGTTTAGTACCACACGGCTTCTGAATTGAGAATTTGAAGTTGAGAACTTATCAAACTCTACTTTAGGATTACTTAAGATGAAAGCCACCGAAATTCAAAATTTCTTTGCAAAAAACGTTAAATGTTTTGCGGGCTTCATTGAAGGAATCACCTGAGATAGGTAGTACTAAAGTGTGTATTTGTGCACGAGGCCAGTGACCGAATGACTGAACTGTCAACTGAACCAACTAGTGAACTGACCTGGTGCCCGAAGCATTACTTACCGATAGTAGTCTAGGAGCTTCAATTGGGAAGGGAAACATTATTGTCGTCTGCTGATTCGCAGCAATATCATTTAATGTTTGCAGATATCGGAGCTGAAATTTAAGAATGTGTAAAGATACTATGTAGGATATGGACAATAACTGAAGTAGCCAATAAAGAAATCTATGAACTGATTGTTATCTTATGTTGGCTGTCGACCCATCTGAAACACAGTGTAAGGGCGGAGTTCCTTCACAAGATATGAATGTTGCATCCTCTTTCCTACCAACCATGCACAATCACCTGCACCCTTCAAGAAATCAAACGACAGAGCTGTCTATGTCGCGACATATTGGTCGAAGATGAGTTGGTTGAGTTGTTAGAACGAAAAGAAGAAGTAGGATATATAAGTAACGAACTGCGAAAGCAAATAACTAATATATCTACTAAAGAAAATATAGAACTACACTCATGGACAAATTTAGAGGAACGCAAAAAAAGTGTGTATAAAAATGAACCGGTCATATCTGGCCACAGTTTTCCGTTAACGTCCCTGTCTTGCGAGTCTCGTATACTGTCCGGTTTGCCGATACCTCTTGACAACTCGATGTACCACAGATTTTGATACTCGTAATGTTTGGGCGACATGTTTGTAGGTGTTCCCAGTTTCAATTAAAGTAACAGTCTTTGCAACTTGAGTGGTGTTTAGATCTGGCATTCTCAGTTTATTTGCAGTAACAATTCACACTTAACACGATAAATAGGACAGTCAAAGCAAAAATTTAAACAAAACCTAAATTTAAACTCAAACTCAAAAGTAGGAATTTTTTTTCGCAGTATGAAAGAACGCAATAAGTATTATGCAATAATTACATAAAACAAATGACATTCGAAAAACAAAAAACATTCCAAAACTTTGTTTTTTTTTTAATAGCATTTACTAATTAATGTTTGTGGCCAGTACACACGTTAATTACAACAGGAGAAATTAAACTCTTTTTTTGCGTTCCTCTAAATTTGTCCATGAGTGTATAATAAATGTGTACTTTCGTGCTTTGAATATAACTTTTTTTTTATTACATTATATTTACCAGCATAATAGGTGGATCTTCCATTATTATTTGAGAGGCTTCCTTCAAGTTTTCAGCTGCTTTAATTTCACCTTCTGCTTCAATTAATTTGGCTTTAGCTATACGAGTACCCTCAGCTTCAGCTGCCATTGCTCTTTGGAGCTCAAAAGGTAAAAATACATCTTTTCTGGAATCAAATAATCGAACAGAAACTATTTTAAGAAAAATATGGATTCTCTAAAAACAGGAGTATCTAAATACATCTTGGAAAGCATCATAGAATACTTTTTAATGTACGAAAATCAAGCTATAAGGCCGTCTTTTTCGTTGGTAACTCTCCCATGGTCCTAGCGGGTGAACGGAGACGCGAGTAAAACAAGTGACGCGCACCCGACCGAACATGGTATTGCCACAGTGTAAAAAGTAACAGTGGACAGACGCCTTTGATGTTTGCGGAAATGCCGACACCGCACAAGGCCGCAGTACTTACCTAGGGTTGTCACAGACTACACAACTGCCCAAAAAAGTAGGGTAATGTTTTTAGGTTTCATTTATGTACGCATGTATGAACATGTGCATGTGCATGTGTGTGCGGAACAAAGAAAGGTACATAGTATGTACCTTTCTTTGTTCCGCCATAACTGCTAAATGCCTCAACAGTTTGGACATATGGGGTATCGTTACAATTTTTACATTGTACCGAGTGAAGTTGGTTATTTTTTTTTGCGCGGCAATCTTTAATTTTATTTCGGAATAAGAGCTTGTTAACAATAAAAATGAAATATAATTTTATTATTCAGTGTTTAATACTTTACCTATTGAATAAGTTTGATGTCCGCCATCTTGGATTTCAAGATGGATGTTATTTTCGTAATCAGCACCACGAGGAACCTCGAAAATGACACCCATATTATTAAATTAAAAAACATACGTCCGCCATCTTGGATTTTAAAATTAATGTCATTTTCGTAATCGGCACCCCGAGAAACCTCGAAGATGACACCCATATCGATTTTGAAGAAAAATTAACGTCTGCCATCTTGGATTCCAACATGGATATCTTTTTCGTAATCAGCGACCCCAAAAACCTAGATAATGACAAGCTTAACATTATTTAAAAAAGGCATGACCGCCATTTTGTATTTGAAAATTTATGTAATTTTTGTTTACATAGAAACAAAAAAATAGCGAAATTTTTGTCGGATATTTTTTTCGGTGTTCCAGTTTTTGCTGGCACGCTTGTACATCCGCCATTTTATTTACGTTAGCATGACATGACAAAAATATTAAAAATTAAGCACTATAAAATAATAAATTCACTTTTCTACTGAGTGTGGAAATTGATGAAATCGCAGTTCTTTATATAAACGAGATGACGACTTGCATTCTCGCACAGCACATGTCGTTTGCACCATTTCAATTGTGTACAAATCAAAAATATTATTTAAAACAAGACATGCGTTAGCCCTGAAAGTCATGTCCCGAGCTACCAACAATGGTGACGTATGCAGCTCGGGTTCGCTCTACTCGCCCCTCGCCCCTCACACCCCGCACGATTGCCCTGTCTAGACGGCTTCGTCGAATGACTGTTGCGTTGTAACAGATGAGTCTGCAGATGTATCTATGAAATATTTCGTCATTTACTTCGGCTGTATAAAATTTCAGGCATTTAAAAACGATTTCAAATAAGTATAACATTTATTAGCATTTACAAATTGTTATCGATATAAAAAGAATAGGGGGCCTACCACCAGCTCAAAAGCAGTATTATTTTAATATTACTTCAGTGGGAGAAAGAGATGGACCTATACGTCCTGTAGAGCTTCATCTCTTTCCCACATTGAAGTGCCTATTTGCTGTTTATTTGCCTGAAATTTCGTTCGCCCACGACTTTGCCGGTGTATAAGTATTTTTCATCTTGCTTCAATTCGGCATTTTTTAAATTTAGTGCTAGCTTTGATCCGCGGCTTCACCCGCATGGATGTCGAAAAATATGCCACCGGAACGTACTCTGAGATAGGAAGCGAAGCCATGATCGTATATGTAATCGTCGAAGAAAAAGTCATTGACTCCTTTCCTGCGCCGCCGTCAACCATAGTTATTTTGTTACGCCTAATTTTGAATCCGTTATATCTTTTAAAGTAACTATTCATTTAAATTATATGATGTTAAAGCATATTTGAATCTAAATTAAATGCCCAATTTAAATAACATATTGGATAAGGATTAATATAATAACGGTCAAAATAGCTTCGGTAATAACAATGAAATATTTATCAAATTCTGAAAGATAAAAATGGTTACTATGGGTCATCCTTAAAGATAGACATTTATTAAATTACTTTTTGTTGAAATTTTAATAATAATATGTACGATCCTGTAGAAACTTAATTTTATGTATCTTTTACGGTTTACGCCGCGCATGTCCGTAAAGTTGGCATGATTTTTCCAACATCTTCAACAATCATCATCATTTATTTCAGCCAATTTACACAAAACCTTAATGAACACCTAAACCTAAACCTTTCGCATGAATCACTCCGTCCATTGGTGAAAACCGTTTGGTAGATAAATTTATCGCGTCCAGACAGACAGACGCTGCGGGGGGGGGGGGGAATTTGTTTTATAATACAAGCTGAAATTTTAATGGTTGTTTTTCCGGCGCAAAATAATTTTGTCTTGGTAGTACAATAGATTTATAAAAGATTTTTTATAAATATTCAAAAATGGCGGATTTTGAATTGTGAAAAACAAAACTTGAAAGCAACCTAGAACCCATAATATTCTACAGCGCGATCAACTGACTGACTGTACTGTGAGGACTTATCATTGGAATTCAACCTCACACATCATGCAGGCTGGCAAGAACGCTCTATGGTATCCGAACATTCGAACATTTTGTATTTAAATTAGGATTTTCGTATGGTGTGCATTTGTTGTAAGAAAAAGGAGTTGAGCCCATGGCGTCGGTCGCGTAATATTGTCCTTTGCTTTGTATTATTGATTTAAATATAATCTTGTGTTCTCAAAAGTCATTTAATTTAAACACAATACACGATCCCGAGTATCGCAGCCAAGCGAGGTGCTCACAAATGGTGGAGGCGCCGCCCTTCTAAAGTGTAGTCCTCACAAATGGTGGAGGCGCCCTTCTAAAATTTACAAAGATAGTCGCTACAAATGGTGCTCACATATACATAGTAGAGGCGCATTAGTCCGGAGCTGAAGAAGATATGAGATACGACGACTAAAAGTCCGAAGCTAAGTGGTTTTTATTATTATTTTATATAGAGCGAGATGGCGTATCAAATGCAGCCCTTCTCGGGGATCAACGGCATGTGCCTAGAGAATTTTATTAAGGAGTTCAGGCTTGTGGCCACCGAAAACGAATGGCAGGAATATGATTTGGCTCTAATATTACGTGCATTTCTTGTGGGGCCAGCAATGTATTTCCACAAATATACATACCACGAGGGTATGAGTTTTCAATCTTTTTGTAAAGAATTATGGGCAGAATTCCCATGCAAATGCCACAAAGAATTAGCGGCATATAGGGGACAAGAAACAGAGATGTCCGATGAAAGCGGACAAAACGACATGAATTTAGATAATCACACCAATTTATTTTCTAGTGGAAGACAGGATGACCCACTGGAAGAAATGAAAAGCTGCCAAGAGGGCAGAGATGATGATGAAGATGACTATGATGATGATGAAGACGGCTCAAGTCAGGTGTTCGAAAAGGAACACATGGAAGAAGCCACAAAATCGGGTCAGTCCAGTCCATTTATTAAACCATTCACGTGTGTTTCAGAGAATCAGATTATGTCCTTGCCAAGGGAAATTATTGATCACGATGAGGAAACTCCTACACATAACTTCGTCGTTGATCTAATTAATGAAAATATTTCTGAGGATGACGTGGAGTCATGTTCAGTCATAGAGAAAGAGAGGGATGGTGAAGTAGTCGTTGACTTGGTCAAACATGTTGAAATTCTTCAAATGGCCGAGACCACAAATGTTCAAGTTTATGTTACCCATAAGGAACATAAATGTATAAAAATTCTGAATGCCACATTTCGACAACAACGTGCTAAAAACAATTCAAGAAGAGCACCAAATAAAAATAAGGAGTCGTATGTGAGAATAATTAAAAACTTCGTACCGAAAATCAACAAATTTAAAAGGTCGAAAGTTTATAGACATTTTATAAAAAAGTTTTACATTTTAGAATACGAGTTTTTAAAATTAAATAATAAGAAGTTCAGCGATTTTACCCCTATCAATAGATTAAAACCTTTTCATAGTAGTATTTAATTATTAGTTTTTATGTCACTTATTTTATTGTCAAATTATGTCATTTAGATGTAAACATCATTTGACGCATTATTTTAGTGATGAATATAAAACATTATTTTAATGCATGATTATTTATTTCTCGTTACATATTATGGGGAGCAATCATCGGACGCTGCCGGGAGCGAGTGAGGTATTGTCACTCCTCACATCGCTGAGAAGTCTGAGGGAATGAGCCACTGTCTGCGTCTTCAATGTTATATGTCGTTTCGTCTAAATTAGCATGAACGTACTCCAGAATTTATTAATGTGAATTAGAAGAGGCAAATATTTTTGGAAACTGTGATCCCTTCAGGAGGGAGGGGAAGTACTCTGTCTTGGTTGACACCAGCCTCGCTAACGGGGGCATAGCCCTTGCAAGGTGTGTCTAGTTGACACAATTGGTTCAACTTATGACTGAGGTCTCACAGTTTAGTCAGGACTTACTGACATTCGATAAAGAGTGAGTCTTGTGAGGATAATATGAGGTTTTGAGATTTTCCCTCTGGAGTATGGTCGTGAGTTTTTAATGTTGTTGAGCGCTTACTTCTTGATCCTTCGTTCCCTCTGGCTCAATTATGTCCGATGGAGTTAAGGCTTAGGATGTAGAGTTCATTTTCATAAACCCCCTCTGGGTAGATGTGAACTGTCACATCTGTTTGTTTGTTGTCAGAGGCTTGCTGTATCTTTTGCGGTGGTTTTGGTACAGTGAGGTTTAAGCAGAAGTATGTTAATTTTTTGTGCACTATTAGCACATATTGTCATTTAACTTGGCTGATACCTAACCTGGTATCAGGACTTTGCGATTCGTACGTTCTGACTTAAGCCTTCTCCTGCAAGAGAAAGACCTCACCTTGTATTTTAATTGCCATCGTTAGGTAACGTTTCTGTTAGGTATAGGCAGGAAGAGTACGATTGTTCGGATACTTTGAATAAAGGTCTCTACCTGATCCCTTTATTCAAGGTAGCTCATGTGAGGACTTATCATTGGAATTCAACCTCACACATCATGCAGGCTGGCAAGAACGCTCTATGGTATCCGAACATTCGAACATTTTGTATTTAAATTAGGATTTTCGTATGGTGTGCATTTGTTGTAAGAAAAAGGAGTTGAGCCCATGGCGTCGGTCGCGTAATATTGTCCTTTGCTTTGTATTATTGATTTAAATATAATCTTGTGTTCTCAAAAGTCATTTAATTTAAACACAATACACGATCCCGAGTATCGCAGCCAAGCGAGTTGCTCACAGTACCTACGAGACAGGCGTGAGCGCCGCGCGGTCGTTGTCCCTCCCGCTACAGCTTTTAACTCCTTTACCTAAAAGTTATTTAAATTTTCCCTTCATACTTTTACGGCCTTAGAACCGCCATAAATACTTTTTTACCTACAAGTTACTGAACACGAAACTAAAAAAACAAGTTTATTTTCTTACATAAATTATTTTCTGAATTTAATAAATAAGATGGATCGAAATAACAGTTATTCCAGTTTAGAGTACGTCACTAGGGTACAATAAAAATGAAGTATTTATGTCGTATTAAAAATTGTAATCAACTTATTTACAAAGATTGTAATAACTAACCTATTTTTTCACTGTTCGCTATTTACAAAGGTACGAGTAGGTACTAATACTTCCCGGTAACGATATTTTATCAATCACTGACAAAATGCAATTGTGGCTGGCGCAGGTTTTCGTGGAGTGCATGAACTCTACGAAAATGATAGGGATGTATGGACAGTTCACATACACTTCACAGTTATACACAGTTCACAGTTCTGTTGTTGTATGTGTCGTCTTTCCAGTTTCAAAACCCCGTGAAGACGGAGCGACTCCCAAGATTTGCGGCTCCGCGTAAAGTTATAACTAGCTAAAGTTATAACTAACCCCCTAGCGTAAAGATTGTACAATAGCGACGTGCACCAAATTGGAATAACTGTAATGTCGATCCGTTTTTGCAAATTACGATATCGCATTACGCGTCATACGACGATCGCGGGTCAACTGAGTAAGTCGGCACCAGCGGTTCGGGGAGGGCGGAATTTCGTGGGGAGAGACCATGAAGATATAGATAAAAATGGAGACCACACTTCGAATATCTACTTGAAACTTAACCTATGTATCACTATCTCACTCTCTGTGGGCAGACCCTCTCTTTCTAAGTAGGGTAACCTTTGTTTTATTTTTTCCTAGGACATCGCTATAAGTAGTTGCTTTTTTAGTGGTTTATTTATATCTACATCTCTGTTTTCTACTAAGACGTAACCCCTAAAGATGGTATACATTATGATATGTAAGCGTATAATAAATTACGTAAGAAGCCGTTTGCTATAGTGTGAAAGTTTGTATGTTTCTGAGTTTGTAAATTTGGCTAACTCATGCAAAAGTCCGGGCAGCGTCGACATATACAGAATTTTGCACGAAAATAGACCATGATCAGCTATCCAATTACGAACCACATTTTCGTAAACGATTAAGACTAATCTGTTTCATTTTGACAGTTGAACAAAATTTATTGCATTATTTTCGTTGTTGAGCAGATTTTTTTCCAACTTATGAAGCAATGGATTAGCAATCTGTTTTAAAATGATTGAGATTGTGATTGAGTTACAGGACATAGGTTTATTCCCGCGGCAATACGACATGAATGAGTGAGATCTGTGCGGGTGCTAGGAGCCGCGGGCAGAAACTGAAAATTACTTTTCGTATAGCGTAAAAACGAAAAGGGATCATTGTACTGTAATCATTTTACAACAACTCTTATGTGGGGCTAACCCTGAAATCGCTAAAATGAAATCAGATGTTTAATTAATTTTGTAGATTATAAAACATAATGAAGAGCTGATTTTTTCGAGATTTCTGGGTTAGTCAGTGGAATCTTTTTAACCAGTGCGCAATTTTTTATTTTATTTATATCTATTATACGGGACTATAATAGGAACGGTAATATGTAAAAAAAAACTCAAAAGGAAACAAAATAACTTTCCAAATTAAAATGATTTATTATTATCTGTCTATTGGACAGAGTCAGCTTGCGAAACTGAAGACCAATAATGGCAGAGTCGTATCCGCCAAACCTGAGCTGTTGAGAGAAATCGAGAGTTTCTATGGACAGTTATACACGTCAACCAGTAACCCCGTTACGAATCTAGCAAACGACCCAAGAGCTAGATTGACCCGACACTATACCGAAGACATCCCGGACGTCAGCTTGTACGAGATTAGGATGGCTCTGAAGCAACTTAAAAACAACAAGGCGCCGGGTGATGACGGAATTACGGCTGAACTCCTGAAGGCCGGGGGAAAACCTGTTCTTAAGGCCCTCCAGAAGCTTTTCGATTCCGTCATACTCGAGGGTCAAACGCC
Source organism: Agrochola lychnidis (assembly GCA_963680765.1). NCBI lineage: Eukaryota > Metazoa > Arthropoda > Insecta > Lepidoptera > Noctuidae > Agrochola > Agrochola lychnidis. Next base: position 9,750,592 of record OY796852.1, read on the forward strand.
ACAGGCATGGAACAGAGGTGTGGTGGTACTCTTCTTTAAAAAGGGCGACAATGCCCTGCTTAAGAATTATAGGCCCATCACACTTCTGAGCCATGTCTACAAGCTGTTTTCAAGAGTTATCACGAACCGTCTCGCGCGCAGGTTTGACGACTTCCAGCCTCCCGAACAAGCCGGATTCCGTAAAGGCTTTAGCACCGTAGACCACATACATAGTATAGTATCACGAGTATATCACTAACCTTCGGTTTGCCGACGACATAGTTGTCATGGCTGAGACCATGGAGAAACTCAGTACAATGCTCGATGACCTCAGTAGAGCCTCCGAAAGAGTGGGTCTTAAAATGAACATGGACAAGACAAAAGTCATGTCAAATGCCCATGTGACACCCACTCCCATGAAGATCGGAGACGCTACGCTCGAAGTTGTGGACGAGTATGTTTACCTAGGACAAATTGTCCAGCTAGGTAGGTCCAACTTCGAGAAAGAGGTCAATCGTCGAATCCGACTCGGCTGGGCAGCGTTCGGGAAGCTACGCAATATCTTTTCGTCCCACATACCACAGTGTCTCAAGACGAAAGTCTTTGACCAGTGCGTGTTGCCAGTGATGACCTATGGTACTGAAACGTGGTCGCTCACAATGGGCCTTATCAGAAGGCTAAAAGTCACCCAAAGGGCAATGGAGAGGGCTATGCTTGGAGTTTCCCTACGTGATCGAATCAGAAATGAAGAGATCCGCAGGAAAACCAAGGTAACCGACATAGCCCGAAGAATTGCCAAACTTAAGTGGCAATGGGCAGGGCACATTGCTCGCAGAACGGATGGCCGATGGGGTCGAAAGGTTCTGGAGTGGCGACCACGTACCGGAAGACGTAGCGTTGGAAGGCCTCCCACAAGATGGACCGATGACCTTGTGAAGGCCGCAGGAATCCGCTGGATGCGGAAAGCACAGAATCGGTCGAAGTGGCGGTGCTTGGGGGAGGCCTATGTCCAGCAGTGGACGTCTTTCGGCTGAAATGATGATGATGATGATGATTATTAATTTATTACTTTTCTATTATACATGACTAAATATCATTGCTCTGTGTAGTTTCTGTCTCTTACCACGTAAATCACTGAGTATATTTTTTGTATGACTCTTTAAGGCTCCTGGCCGTGACTTCACTCGACAGGGTTTAGGTAAATTCTTGCGATGCTATGTTTGTGTGCACCGTTCACGCACACACGCCTAAACATCGAGCGTAGTGATCGCTTAAACAGTTTTGATCCTATAGACGGTATTTTGTTAAGTTACGTAGGTACGCTTATGAAATAAGTCTGGAATGTTTGTGTATATTCGTTTAGTATATTTATAACAATTCTGTTTTATATGGAATTTTATACTTTTTGTATGGAAAACATGAAAAATTATTACCTACATGTTGAGTTTTATGGGTTTATGGGTTTCATAAAGGGGGTCGAAATTTTCATTATTTTTGCGATAAGACACAATTTTCGAGATATAAGCAAAAGAACAGAAAAAAGATAAAGTACAGTTTTTGCAACTGAATGAGTTATTAATTTAGTGAAAATGAAAAATTCGCTATTGGTGCCGATTCTCTTGTATACCGAACTAAACTTACTAAACTATCACTAAAATTCCTTAATTTTGACTATGAGAATCTCAAAGCTATTCTGCAAAATAAATTCTCTAAATTTAAAAATAATTTTGACACATCTAAATCGAATTTGACAACCGCGACTCCACACGTGATACCTAACCACGTGAATCTTTTTAGAGCCGGAGGCGCGCAGGGGGGGCAGCCTCGACGTGTTTTATATGGATTTTTCACTTTTTGTGTGGAAAATAAGAAAAAATATTACCTACATGTAGAGTGTTAGAGGTTTAAGGGTTTTTTAAAGGGTGTCGAAATTTTCATTATTTTTGCGATTGGACACACCGTTTTCGAGATATAAGCAAAAGAAAAAAAAAATATTCGGTACTGTTTTTTCATCTGAAGTCGAGGTGTTTGTGTGAATTTTAGTTCATGACAACCAATTTTATTCCACATGTTTTTAGTCACGATAAAAAAATAGTCATATTTAGTTAGAAAATCTAAATTTTAGGTTAAAAACGTCAAATTCAGAATAGCAAAATTGCCATTTTCACTAAACTAATATCTCAGTGCCATCTTAGTGCTGTCAAACTAAAATATAGTTAAGTTGTGTCACTTTAGTCTATTTCAGAATGGGAAATCGTCGTTTGACAGGAATAAACTAAATTTTGGTGATTTTTAGTTTAGTTTAGAGGCATTTGTGACAAGAGAATCGGCACCAATCTGAATTTGACTTTTCTCACCTAAAATTTTGATTAGTGCCGATTCTCTTATACGCCGAACTAAACTAACTAAACTATCACTAAAATTTCTTACTTTTGACTATGAGAATCTCAAAGCTATTGGTGCCGATTCCCTTGTTCACAAACTAAACTAAATTTAAGTTCAGTGCATCTTTTTCTTACAATTTCATTAAGAAAAGGACAGAAGATAAATTTTAGTTTAGTCCTGCCAAATTAATCACCACCCATACAAGTTTAGATGTGATTAAAAATTTGCCGACTAAAATTACGTCAATTAACGTCAAGCGCTGATTAATTTGACAGGACTAAACTAAAATTTATCTTCTGTCCTTTTCTTAATGAAATAGAAAGAAAAAGATGCACTTAAATTTAGTTTAGTTTGTGAACAAGGGAATCGGCACAATTATGCAAAATAAATTCTCTAAATTTAAGAAAATTTTTGACACATCTAAATCAAATTTGACAATCGCGACTCCACACGTGATACCTAACCATGTGAATCTTTTTAGAGCCGGAGGCGCGCACGCTCGACGTGTTTTATATGGAACTTTTCACTTTTTGTATGGAAAATAAGAAAAAATATTACCTACATGTAGAGTATAAGGGGTTTAAGGGTTTTATAAAGGGAGTCGAAATTTTCATTATTTTTTGCGATTGGACACACCGTTTTCGAGATATAAGCAAAAGAAAAAAAAAAGATTCAGTACTGTTTTTGCATGTGAAATCGAGGTGTTGGTGTGAATTTAAAGTTCATGACAATCAATTTTATTCCACACGTTTTTAATCGCGAAAAATAGTCAGATTCGGTTAGAAAATCTAAATTTTAAGTGAAAAACGTCAAATTCAGAATAGTAAAGTTGCTTTTTTCACTAAATGAAAATCTCAGTTCCATCTTAGTGCTGTCAAATTAAAATCTAGTTAAGTTGTGTCACTTTAGTCTATTTCAGAATGGGAAATCGATTGCCCATTCTGAAATAGATTAAAGTGACACAACTTAACTATATTTTAGTTTGACAGCACTAAGATGGCACTGAGATATTAGTTTAGTGAAAATGGCAATTTTGCTATTCTGAATTTGACGTTTTTAACCTAAAATTTAGATTTTCTAACTAAATATGACTATTTTTAATCGCGACTAAAAACATGTGGAATAAAATTGGTTGTCATGAACTAAAATTCACACCAACACACCTCGACTTCAGATGAAAAAACAGTACTGAATTTTTTTTTTCTTTTGCTTATATCTCGAAAACGGTGTGTCCAATCGCAAAAATAATGAAAATTTCGACACCCTTTATAAAACTCTTAAACCCCTAACACTCTACAAGTAGGTAATATTTTTTCTTATTTTCCACACAAAAAGTGAAAAATCCATATAAAACACGTCGAGGCTGCCCCCCCTGCGCGCCTCCGTCTCTAAAAAGATTCACGTGGTTAGGTATCACGTGTGGAGTCGCGGTTGTCAAATTCGATTTAGATGTGTCAAAATTATTTTTAAATTTAGTGAATTTATTTTGCAGAATAGCTTTGAGATTCTCATAGTCAAAAATAAGGAATTTTAGTGATAGTTTAGTTAGTTTAGTTCGGTGTACAAGAGAATCGGCACCCATGTCTAACTAAATATGACTTTTTTTAATCGCGATTAAAAAGGTGCGGAATAAAATTAGTTATCTTGAACTAAAATTCACACCAACACCTCGCTTCAGGTGCAAAAAACAGTACTGTATCTTTTTTTCTTCTTTTGCATATATCTCGAAAACGGTGTGTCCAATCGCAAAAATAATGAGAATTTCGATCCCCTTTATAAAACTCTTAAACCCCTGACACTCTACATGTAGGTAATATTTTTTCTTATTTTCCTTACAAAAAGTAAAAATTCTATATAAAACAACAAGGCTGCCCCCTGTGCGCCTCCAGCTCTAAAAAAAATTCACGGGGTAGGGCAAATAAGTACCACGTGGACTCGCGATTGTCAAATATAATTTTAGTGTGTCAAAATATATTTAAATTTAATTTAGAAAATTTTTGTTGCAGAATAGCTTCAAGATTTTCATAGCCAAAAGTAAGGAATTTTAGTGATAGTTTAGTAAGTTTAGTTCGGTATACAAGAGAATCGGCACCATATTGCCATCTTAGTGCTGTCAAAATAAAATATATTCTAAAATTATTTCACGATAGGAAATCATCGTTTGACAGGAATGAACGAAACTTTGGTGATTTTTAGTCTAGTTTTGAGGCATTAATTTGTGACAAGAGAATTGGCACCAGTATCTATAAAGGGATCTGAGACACTTGCGCGAAAGACATTTTCGCGAAAGACACTTGCGCGAACCCACTTGCGCGAAAAAGTTGCGGAAATGAGATTTCTTCATAACATCACGCTATCAATTTCAAAGGGCCCAACACTTTGAAATTGATAGCGTGATGTTATGTAGAAATGTGAAAATTTTCGCAGCCGCCATCTTAGATTTACGTTTTGACATCAAAATCTGCTTTAGAATCCTCAAAAACTATGAAAAAGACACCTATGACAAAAAATCTGAATATTGTCACAGCTGCCATCTTGGATTTATATTTTGACCTCACTATCAGCTTTAGCATCCTCGAAAACTATGAAAACGATACCCATGACGAAATATTTTTAAATGTTCGCAGCCGTCATCTTGGATCTTTATTTTGACTTAAAGTAGTCTTCAGTAGCGTTAAAGAACTTCGTTCCAAAAATACTTCACTTATTGCTACAACAGCATATCGGCGCGGGCATATCGGTGACGCGAACCCATAACTTTTTCCCCTACCAAAAATCATTCAAAACTGTGAAATCTAAAGTCAAAATATAACTAGTGAACCCAGCAGGCAGATGTTGTCCTGCGACAACAGCGCCACGCGAGTCCAACTATAGTTATGAACCATCCAAGTTACACAAAAAGAATTTAAAAAAAAAACATCTAAATCAGTCAAGCCGTTTAGGATAAGAAGAATTACGAACACACGTACACCGGTATTTTATTTATTGCCAGGCATGCAAAATTTTAATGTTCTTCAAAAACAAGCAAAGTACTTTAAAATAAAATGCGGATCAAAATGTGGTAGTCGACGTACAATTTCTGGAATATGTTAACATCGGACACGTACGTGCGTGTGTGCGTGCTGCGACGCAAAGTGATACGTCCTCACGCTGGGAAGGCCCGTTCGCTACTGACGGAATAGATTTTCCGCGATCGTTTATATAGTTCACTTTGCCATTTATTTACGTAATGAAGTAATTGTTTATTTATAAAATAAAATTTAGATTCTATTAAACAATTAACTTAAAATTAATATATAATTTTTAAAATTTCTTAAAAGTGTTTCTAAGTATTAGAAAAAAATATTTATTTGGCTTGAAGTTTTGAGAAAGTTACGTTATTTCAACATTTTTTTTCTGCTATATTTTGTATGAAAGTTGAAAAAAGTGGTTCCCCTATGTACAAGTAGACCATATAATGATGTTGATGATATTTTTTAATTTTCAACATCAAAAGCAGTTTCTTCTAACGAAACGATCAAACGTCAGTCTCGCGTCATTTTTTGGAAAACTTGTTGCGAATTTTAGTGATTTCCCACGAATCCTTAATTTATTTCAAAAATCCCTTTCCCCTATGTACAAGACGAAGAATTGGACTTTTCAAATCACAAATAATTTTGTTTAAATTCTCGTCCCCTTTCTCACAACGAATAAACAAAATTGATCAAAATCAGTGATTTCGTGCGGTGCGGCGGCACGGAGCCTTAAGTGAGAACGTATACGCATCTAAAAAATTAATTTGCTAGTAGCTTGACTATCATAGTTTCATGCAAATCATTACAATCAATTGAGGTCGTGATCGGATGGTTAAACATTACTTGCAACAGAGGAGTAAAATGTTGTGATACGACATTAAATTTAATTTGTTATCTATGTTATTTGCTCTAAGTTGGCCCATCATAATAGCTCGTTGAAAAACTTTGTCACAATATTTTACAATTTTATAAGCTGCTACCGAAGGAAAATAAAGTTTGCCTCGGTTGACAAATGTCGTAAAAGAATTAAATTTATTTATAATTATAGAATATGAATGATCTTTTGGCAGATTTATAAGTGCTACTAACGCATTATAACAATGTTCACAAGAAACACGGGTAAAAATTTGTTTTATAATGTAACCAGTTATATAATATATTTTCCTGGTATGGACTAGTATGAATTGCTTCTAAATTTTGAAACACATTTTCAACGTCTTGTTGATTGTCAGGTTCTTCCTGAGGTTGAACCAAACTGTTCGGTTTATTGAAATCAAAGACGTGTGAAGTCTCAAAGCCATTTTCTATGCAGTTAGCATTGATGGACGGTTGAATAGAATGTCTGAACAACATCTTTCTCATTATATAGCGGAACTCGAGAGGACATGGATTATCTTGTGCCCGACCACGAGCCCTAATGCATGAAAAAAATATTTCCAAGTTGTCTTGTGAACACTTAAAAGTCAACAAATATTTCATTGGATTTTGCTCCAGTGTACACAAATCAGTAACAAGTATTGACAAACTATGTATGTTCATTAAAAACCCTAGAATAATAAGTTTTTCTAGGATGATTTAAAATACCTCTACCATTTATTGTTAAGGATTTTAAATACATTCCAGTATCATTAAATATTGGTTCCCAATAACGTTTGTTTTTAACCGATAATGGAGACTTAGAACCTTTCCCGAACGGTGACTTTGAATTCATTAGATCAAAAAGTCTATCAATCATGTGCAAGAACTCTGAAGTCGCTTCGCTATTTAGAAAGTCAGGATGACCACTAACCCTCAAAAAATCTATTGCATTAGCAACAGATGAACTAAGTACTTGCGCAGCAAGCCTAACATTCATTTTTTTGTTTTTAAAATCTATATGTAAAGCGCTTAATTTATTGGCAAATTTCAAACCCTCCTTACTTTGTATTTCGTGTAATTTTCGTATATATTCAAACGAAATATCGCCAGTATTTGACTTCACTTCAAAGTCGGCCAACACATTTCTAGCGAGTTTTAACATATGTGCAGCGTCAAGCAAACAAAAAATATTGCTCTTTCCGTTGGGATGTTGAAAGGACGGTCTTAAATTATTTTGATCTAGTAAACAGCCTAAATATTCATAAGCCTTTATATTGGATGATGCACCATCACAAGTCAAAGATCTTACGGTGATACCAATTTCATCAAGCAGAATTATTGTTGTTTTTATTAATTCGGATAGCAGTTCCCCAGGCAAGTTATTTGCAATAAAAAAATATGCAATTGGACACTTAAAGCGTACACCTTATGAAACTATCTGAAATACGAGGGCTTCAGAAGCTAATTTTTCTGGATCGCTTACAGAAATTGGTCCTAAATCTACATATCCAACCATTTTGTCCAATTTTTGATCGTAGGTCAAATTTTGTTTTAATGCCATTCCATCAAATATTAAAGCAACATTTTTTAAATATATTTTTTCAGGTAATTTTACTTGTTCTTTTAAATATTCGAGTACTTCAGATAAGAAACCAACATTATAGTTGAATAAAGACAAAGATCTTCGTATCGTTTCTACATGAGGCAAATTTGTATATTTTCTTAAAAATTCGTAAGCCTTAGGTGAATAGAAATTTAAAGTTAAAGCAAAGGCTTTCACTTCTTCACTATATCGAACACCATTTGGATTACTCTGTGGTTTTTTGAATTCCTTACAGATATCAGCAAATCGCCCTTGGATAATATTTTCAATTTCTGACTGTCTCGTATACTTTTTAATAATTGCCATTAAGGAAGACACATCCTGAATTTTTTTAGTTTGTCGTGCCACTTTTTGCTTAAGAAGAGAAGCCTAGTTTTCTTCTGAAGTATGTCTTCTTTAGTAGACTTTATTTTGACTTGCACGCCCCTATCAATCTTCGCGGAAATATGGTCTTCACTGCTGACCTATGAAAACAAGAAACATTGATTGTTTTATTTAAATATACTAGTTGTGCCGCGCGGTTTCACCCGCATTGCTCCGCTCCAAGGGGTCGTAGCGTGATGTTAGATAGTTTTCCTGAAGAATTCGGTTAACAAATGTAAAAAATGATTTTCTAATCCGACTGGTAGTTCCAGAGATTAGCGCGGTCAAACAAAACAATAAAGAAACAAATAACTCTTCGGCTTTGTAATATTAGTATAAATTTACATGGCATAATAGGCCATAAGGCCCAGATAGAATTGATACTCCACATTATTTGAAGGAACGCACCTTCATGAGTAATCAGAGCTGACGCGCCAGACTTGCAGAGGCACCTAAATTAGCAAAAAGAAGTAATACACTATATTCCATTTGAAATAAGATTAGACATTTAAACAAACCTTTTTTACAGTCCGTTCAACCGATTTTGACTTCTATACCGTAAGCATAAGGATGGCATTAAAAGCAAAAAAGTGGTTACAACACCAACTGTTTACTGCAGCTGCCATTTGTCATGCCACCAACGCAATAGAAGTCAAAATCGGTTGAACGGACTGTAAAAACGGTTTAGTTAAATGTCTAATCTTATTTCAAATGGAGTATAGATATGAAGTGACGCCTACTCAAGGCATAAATGAAGCCTCAAACAAGAAGCTTAGTGACGGTTGCCATACCGCGGTCGGCACTAACGAGTTTAAATATGTAGTATTTTAAACCAATTATGAAATACATAATAAATACACATAAAAAATTTATATTTAAAATTCAGTAAAGGAAAGGGAACCTTACAGGTAACTTGTTAAGATTGCTTATATTTTCAAGTACTTTTCGACATTGTTTTTTACTAGTTTGGTCCTCAACATTGCAGCCAACGCGTTTCACTCCCTTTTCCTTAGGTGGAGAATAACTTTCATAAATACCAGAACTACTGCTTGGTACATCAAGAGCAGTTATTTGCACCCTAGACTCTTCATGCAATGAACTTGTTGTCTGAAAATTATGATGAAATATAATTTACAAAATGTTGCCTTTTGCCGTATATTACATTATTTTTTATCTAAACTACTTACTACATTTCTAAATAAATGATAATATGTAATATAGATAATTAAATTATGTTAAATGTTTACCTTGCATGGTGATACTGTTTCTTGATTTATTATTATAGTAGGAACTGCTGTTTGTTTTAACCGCCTTGTTGTTGAATCATAATCTGATTCTTGAAAATGCAAATTACAAATCCTTGCACTTTCATAAAACTTCGTTTTCAATGGTACAATGGATAACCACAATTTTCTCTGAGAACTAGTATTAGGAAATCTAAAACAAAAAACGTAATTATTGTATTTTGTGTTATTAAATTAACAGAATAATAAGAAACAAACATCTATCACATATATCTAAATAAAAAAATAGTCTGCCTATGAATGGCGGCATTTTACCTATTATATTTATACTGAAACAGAAACATACTGTGGTCCAGAACCCAAAGAGTAAGTGTATGTGATAAATAAGAAACGTATAAGTAGTTAGGGTCCCACAGAAAGTCCCAGATATATCCACAATATGGTCACAGTACTTCATTACGACTTCATATAAACAAAACAAAATAAAATTGCACAAAGTCAATGAAATTCAATGTAAAACTATTTGATATTGACATAGTTATCATTTACTAATATTTTAAAAACACTGGTAAAACGTCTTAGGGATTTTTTTGGTGAAAATATAAAGAAATATGTTTACAATGATTCAATGTCAGAAATCACGATTTAAACACTTACGCGTGAAATCTTATATCACCTCCTGGACACCACGTACTTTCACAACCACGTACTATACAATTTTGCACCATGTCTTGAATTATAACAATGATTACCGTGAAAAATCTCAAACGAAGCTGTGGACCGCAAAGTAAACAACCGCCATAAAGGCCAGATTTATGTTGACATATAGGGCCAATGTTGCTAAATTACCGAATCCTCAAGAAATGGGATTGTAATTCCCTGATTCACCAACCCAGTTCTGCATACGTGAGCTATAATTTTGGGATTTATAATATAACTAATCGTAGTTCTACTATTTAAATAAAGGTAGATTATTTGACAGTGTTTAACTTTTGATTTGGTTAGTGTGGTGACTATTTCTAAGAATTTACTAGGAGATTTAAATATGGAGATAGTAATACTACAATCCACACTAAAAAGAGAGGTCTGCCCACAGAGAGTGAGATAGAGATAAGTAGGTATTTGACTCAAGTTTTTGTTCCAAGTGTGGCCTCCATTTTTATCTATATCTTCATGGGAGAGACTCACCACCGCCCGCTCGCGTTCGTGCAGACTAGTTTATGCCGTATCACTACGCGCGACTGCTTATTTTGGTCTGAACATTTACGAACCGCTCTTCGCTTTGTCGGAAGCGCGCCGCCACACATGCGGTTCGAGAAGTAACTACGTTATGTCTAGAGGATACTATTGTTTCTCACGCTTTCAAGTTTATACATATATTTTGAATTATTTGAAAACAAAAACATTTTAATTTTTTGAGTTTAACTCTATGATTCAATAGTACTACTAAGGCCAAACCGTTCTGCCGCGGGAAAACAACGATTAAAATTTCAGCTTGTATATCAAGATTTCTTTCATAACGGTGTAAGTAGTATGTAGTTGGTGATTTTTATATTCAGAAGAGCATAGCCTTTTTTTCAATTAGTTTGTTTTGATCTCCAATATTTTTTATAATCTTTAGATAGTAATATCATGTACGGTTTACGATGCGCAATTTATTGATAATCAGCCTATAATGTTCCAACTGCTGGGACACAGGCCTCCTCTCTGTGAGAGGTAGTGGACCTTAATCTACCACGTGGGCGCAGTGCGGTTACGTCTTCGAATTTTTGGTTCTACGACACGCCGGTTTCTTCACGATGTTCTCCTTCACCGTTTTGAGAGCAGTGATAATGAAATAATTTACATTATGTGAAGCGCCTGTCAGGATTCGGACGTACGACCTACAACTCATAAGTCGCGGCCCTTGCCACTGGGCCATCACTGCACTGATGCACAATTGCGCAGCCGTATCTGAGAGCACGTGTTGCCGCCTGCGACGATCGCGTGCACCTGACGCATACGCTTTTGCCCGGCGGTTCCACTATCCGCACACTTGTAAACACCCGCGCTGCTCGCGTTTTCCGTAACTCGCTTGAACGATGGGACTGTCACGAACGAAAAAGTCAGACTATAGTGGTACCACAGCTATAAAAATGTAAGTTCAGAAAATATCAGTAACTATTCTAATTGGTAAAGACGCTTGAGAGGAAAAATACATTTCAACTCGTTCTATGACAACTCCCCATCTAACTGTGGTCTTGTCTATTGCCGTCCTGCACTTATAACTTATCGACTCCCGGCTTGTTAATAGATTATACAACGAGTGCCCGCCAAGAATATTTCTTATCGTAGCAATTGTTATTAACTCTGTAGCGTATCTGCAATTGAGAATTGCCGTAATTAAGTAACTAAGTAATAATCTCATTTCAGTTCTGATTTGCCATTTGATAGTTTACTTGTTTTCTTGGATGTTCAATAGACAAGGGAGTGGCTTCTCTATGTGGAAGTAAACGACTGCATCAACTGTCACTGAAACTGAATCTTTTGTAAGAACCTGAAACGAAGAGTCTTTGCTTACTTTGAATTATATACCGTTAAAAAAGCTTAAATCAATAACATTTTACTATTGTACAAAACAACAGAACTGAGTACAAAAACAATGAAAATCAAATCTAAGGCACCAGACAAATTGTTATACTTATTTTACAGTTATAAATAAAACTTTACTTCTTGGGGTGGTAGGTTAAAAGATTGAGTTCTAAGGTCAATCATAACAACGTCGTCGGTGCAGGGTATCACCCATATTATTCCTGGCCCTGCTGGTGAATCATTCCGAAGTCTGCCGAATCGAAAAATAACTGCTCGTTTGTACTGCTTTACCACCTAAAACAATGTACAGGGTTATTGGTTATACATCGGCAATCCGATAAAAGGATGTAGGGGAGGTCACTTGCAACCAAATTACCCCTAATGACCCCTATGCCAATGTCAACCATTTTCGAGTAATTTGACATTATAAAATGTATGAAATAAAAACATAAAATTAATGGATACCTTCGAAATTATAACATCTGTGGATTAGACAGAGACCTAAAGATAAAGTGACTCGGACGATAGTAGGTAGATAACAATTTCATCATATTTGATATGGGGTCGCTGGCTAGTTCAGTCAAACTACCGGTATGAGTATGACGACGTTCGGTGATGCGATGGTTCGAATCCAAATCGAAACAATAAACTCTTTTTGAAGTATTCTTTAGATTATTCGTAACGAATTCAATGTTGTAACAGTGTTACATTTTAAGCCTCCTTCGCGAGAATTACTGCTTCGCAGAAGAAGGTGACGGCCTCCCATTTCCTCTCGCTCCATAACATGGCCTGAACCAGGGCCGGACGCGAGAGATCACCGCCGCCGATCGCCTCCACGAGGACACGGCGATGCTCCGCCCTAGCTGGGCAGACCGCCACCGTATGCTCCACCGTGTCCTCCGGGTGATCCACACAATGGTAACACCCGGGCGTTACCTCCCGCCTTATCCTGTACAGGAACCTCCCGAAACAGCCGTGTCCGGTAAGGACCAGCGTCAGGCGGAAGGTGAGGACGCCGTGGCACCTCTCTAGCCACTCCTCAAAGAGAAGTCTTATCGCCGCAATTGTGGCGTGCCCAATGGAATACCACCTTGCTTTCTAAAATGGTCTGCAGATACTATTTGTAAACCTGTAATGTTAATATTCAATAAATGCATTCAGGATGGCACATTTTCATCTTTTGTCTGGAAAAATGCAAATTTAGTTTCTATCTATAAAAGTGGCTCTAGACTAAAATGTCGAGAATTATAGACCAATCTCTTTACTTTGTGCTTTAGCCAAACTATTTGAAAAACTTGCTCATCTCAAAATTTATCCTTTTATTTAACAACACTTAATTCCTGAGCAACACGGCTTTGTCAAAAATAAATCTACTGCTACAAACTTAATGATATTTATGAATAACTTGTTTAAAAATATGGATTTAAGAGCTCAAACTGACGCCGTTTAAACAGACTTTAAAAAAGCGTTGTATTGAGGTGATCACAGAATATTACTTAAAAAATTGCTGGGCTGGTTTCAGTCTTATATCTGTAACCGCAATCAACCTGTAGTGAGTAACGGGTACCATTCTGAGACCTTCCTTGCTACCTCCGGTGTCCCTCAGGGATCAATTATTGGCACTTTATTGTTTTCAATTTACATAAATGACATCGGAAACTGCATTCATAATAATAATTTTCTGTTGTATGCTGATGACCTTAATGTTTCCAGGAAAATTATATCGATCGATAATTGTTATCTCCTACAGCAAGATTTATATGGATAATCTCAACAATTACCCTTAAACTTAAGTAACTTATCTACGACTCCTAAACTTTAATAACTTATCCACGACCCCTAAACTTTAATAACTTATCCACGACCCCTAAACTTATATAACTTATCCACGACCCCTAAACTTTAATAACTTATCCACGACCCCCTAAACTTTAATAACTTATCCACGACCCTTAAATTTACGTAACTTATCCATGACTCCTTAACTTATGTAACTTATCCACGACCCTTAAACTTATGTTATGTTTGTATGTTTGTTTGTATGTTTGTTTTTATGTTTGTATGTGTGTTTGTTTGTATGTATGTTTGTTTGTTTGTATTTTTGTATGTTTGTTTTTACGTTTGTATGTGTGTTTGTTTGTATGTATGTTTGTCTGTTTGTTTGTATGTCAAACATACAAACAAATATACAAACAATCAATGTTTGTATGTTTGTTTGTATGTTTGATTCTTTGTATGTTTGTTTCACCTTCCGCCTGACGCAGGTCCTCAACGGACATGGCTGCTTCGGGAGGTTCCTGTTCAGGATAAGGCGGGAGGAAACGCTCGGGTGTCACCATTGTGTGGATCGCCCGGAGGACACGGTGGAGCATACGGTGGAGGTCTACCCGGCTTGGGCGGAGCAACGCCGTGTTCTCGTGGAGGCGATCGGCGGCGGTGATCCCTCGCGTCCGGCCCTGGTTCAGGCCATGGTACGGGGCGAGAGGAAATGGCAAGCCGTCACCTCCTTCTGCGAAGCGGTAATGCTCGCGAAGGAGGAGGCGGAACGCATGAAGGAGAGGCAAATATCGCGTCCTCACGCCCCTAACCGCCGCAGGAGGAGACACCCGGGGCGGGAATCGCTAGTCGATTTCCGGCCACCATAGGCGCGGGCTTGCGGACGGTGAGCAATGGGTAGCTCGCCGTCTGATAACGACCAAGTCCGGGTCGACGGCGCGATGTGTTCCACGCGCGCTTCAAAGAGATGTCAGCAGAATTGACGGGGTCCGCTAGGGCCAATGCCTGCTGGGTCTGCGAATACGAGCCGAAAGGGACATCGTGGCCCCCGGCAACAGGGCAACCGAAGGAACACGGGTGGGTTTTAGTCAGTAAGAGTCTGACACGCCCTAGCTCCACCCAGAGCGGGTGAAGTTATTTGATAATTTCCCACCCCAAAAAAAAAGAGGCATTGACGGAGGTCAAATAATCAGCCCTGTTTTTATCAACGGAAACCTGAATGCACAGAAGTTTCTAGATCTTCTTAACGGCCCGATAGCACGATATTTAGAAAGATTGCCTGCGGTAACTTTCAGGCGGGTATGGTTCCAGTTAGACGGAGTTCCTCCACACTCCGTACTCGTCGCGAGAGAGCGGCTTAACACCATTGTCGGCGAACAATGGATTGGGTGCTATGGCCCCCAAGGGTGGCCAGCTCGGTCGCCTGAGTTCACTCCTCTAGACTTCTTTTTATGGGGCTTTATTTAAAATGAAGTTCACTCGCGGGTCTCCGAAACCGAAGATGAACTGCGCAATCGTATTGTCGCCGCTTTTGACAAATTAAAAGCCATGGCTCTGGAACCTGAACGAAATTTGTTGAGCAGGCTTCGGGACAACATTGTGCAGCGATGTAACTTGTGCATTCAGAAACGTGGTGGATAATTTGAAAATTTTAATTTCCTTTTTTTTACTAATGTGCAATAGTTAATTTAGTTAGTTCAGTTCAGTTATCGCGAAATAAAAACGTGACGGTAAACATTAACTAAGAGAATTTTGATTTCATCGAACATTGACAAACGATCAAACGTCAGCGCCGACAAAAAAGCCGCCATTGGATGTCACCCGCGTCAGTAGTTGCCGCTCTTCCTGAGGTCAAGGTACGTTTTCTAAACAGAGTGTTTACTTTTATAGAATTTATTTTGATATTTATTTTGTTTGAAAATTTAACTTTTTTAATTTACAGTGTTTTATTTAATATTTAATTTTGCTTTATTTCTGTGGACTAGTATTATTTGTGGTTTCATTTATTGCATATATGTGGTTTCCATACTGTATATTCTTGCCGTTTCTAAAGCATAGTCACCAAACTTTTTAGCATCAATCATAATTCCTGATGATAAAGCTTGTAGAATTATGTGTAATCTACGTATCAAGACTTCATCAATACCTGTTATTTTTGCAGAACAACTAGCATTACAGAAAAATCTTCTCGCTGTATTACCATCATTAGAGTTGCCACTAACATGTCTTGGTTTATCAATTATTAAGCTCAGCTTTTCGCGAAACCGTTTTTGGACTAAATTTTTTTTTCTTGTTTTAGTCTTTTGTTTTCGTCATTGCTCACTGACCATTTTTCAAATGAAAGATTATATGATATATGTAATATCATTTCCATGCAACGAATCCAAGCATGTAATGTAGATAAATCATACTGGAAAGAATTTTCGTTTTCTGGTCTGACAGTGACTTTTTCTAAATCATTCATTAACCGGGAAGTAGCACCACATGCAGAACATGTGGAACTTGAAGAAGTGTCAGTCAATACTTGAGCTACTTTTCCATCTATCATTGTAAGGAAAAGTTGATGTTTTACCTGTGTTCCTTCCCCGTGTTTATTGATCAATGATGAATAATTTGATTTTGAACATTATTAACAACAGCTCTTGTTTTGTCGGGAGTTTCTTATGAATATTCGATTGAAATAGGCTGACAAAACCTTACAGATGACGGTACAGGATTTTTCCAGACAATAGCGCCACTTGCTTCATTCACTAACCTTGCAGGAACAAAAGAAGTAATAAACAGATTAGCATCTGAAACGAGTTCAGATTCCTCTGGAAGAATTCGTTTGTACTCACTTTGAACAGATGAGCCATCACATCCCCACTTGCTGGATAAAATTAAGCTTTTTAATCCAGTAACATTGACAGTATCAATCAATAAAATTCTAGCTGCTGTATGATCCAACAAGTCTTGTAAAGAAATAGTTTTTGCATTATGTATTGGTAATTTCCATCGATGCTGTACTGTAAAGAAAGTTGCTGTCACACAATAAGTGTGACAGCAACTTTCTTTACAGTTCTGTATTTTGTAATATGGTGGCAGAAAAACAGTTCTTTTCATTTGTTAGATTTCTCAGGTACAAATACTGTGCTTTCGTAAGATCCAAGTCAATGAAGACACTTAAAGCTTCATCGTCAGTTAACATTCTTTCCGAACCAATCGAGTCCAAAATTATTTTCTTATGTTGTTTGTCTGCAGATCTAGTAACTTAAATAAGGTTTGCCTCAATTCCTTCACTCATTGATCGTAATCCTTGCAAATATGCGTCATAAATGTGTTGGAATCCATATTCGTTGAGTAAAGTAGTATTTTTACGCCTCTTACTTGATGACTATGTGGATATTATTTTTATTTCTCTTCTAGTTTTAGTGATGGTCTGGCAGTTTGAGTAGTTTTTGCGGCCTCCTCAAATGCTCTTTCTTTGGTATTGCTCGTTGAGTTGAGCTCCTTAAGTTCTAAGATGAGCTCCACGATTACTGACAAATGCTTGCACTGACTGGACAGGTCCACTCAAATCTGTGTGGTTCTTTTCTCAAAAGACCTTTTCAGACACTAATCTACATGGTCCTCATATGGCCTGACCAAGATTATGTCTGGACTTTAAAAGAGACTGCGACCTCTGAGTTTGTTTCGGCCTTTCTTCTCAGAGTAGTCAGATAGGAAACGCCGAACTCATCTAGCTTATTTTTAATAATATTTTTTATATGACGTGTAAAAGTGATTCCGATATCCTATTTACAGAATAAACAATTTCATTTCATTCCATTCAAAAGAGTCTTTATAAGGAATACAAGGTCTACCTCGCTTCGCGTTAGAAGTTTGAGGCGTGCAGAGAGAATCCATCATCTGTTCCTGAAGCAGGCAGAGTTACAGAATATTCTGTATTAAGCCAACTGTTATTGGTTTCAAGAAATTGGTCCTTCTTGCGTGAAACTTGAGCCCACCGATTATTGAATTGTGGTAATAATGTCTTTTGAAAATCACTTATTACTACTTGTATGTTATCTCCTGACATTGATAATTTTCACGTAAAAATGTTGATAGGGCCGACACATTTCTTTCTTTCTTTCTTCTAGAGCAATTAAAAGAACTCATTATGAAATAGTTATAAGTATTTTATATTGTGATTTAATAAAAATTGTGGTAAAATGTGTTCTATGGCCAAGCTTTTTATAGGAAAATCTAATAAGGGTGGTGTGCACTATGTACCATTTTTATCTTAGATGACCTTATTCTCACATAACACGTATGCAAAACTATATCAACACATAGAATATATGCCAAACCACAAAATTTTACCACAAAAACCATTCACAATAGTTATAATCTATTTAGCTCTCTTAAGAAGCCTGCGACCACGGCTCGCAACTACAAATCGAAACGTTTGCAAAATTCGTTCGGAATATTGCTATCTCTGTTTGACAACAGCAGGCGGCTGGCGGACGCGGTGCGCATCCGTGTGTGTGTGTGACTGGATAGATAGCTACTTACCATTCATTCATAACGAGTCGACGGCATTTATATTTTATTATTAGTAATCAGGTATGTTCATTACTTGCTTTATTTCTGTTGAATACTTTGGGGAATCGTTAGTATATGTACAGACTAGTAATGCGTTTTTTGGAAATTTCTTTACAATGCCAATATCTCAATGTTTTAGAATATCTCTGGATCTAGGCCTTGTAGAGAAAATCTAGTAGATATGAAATGAAATTGTTTATTCTGTAAATAGGATAAGTATCGGAATCACTTTTACACGTCAGATTAAAAAAATCGGTACCGCGGTAATCAACGCGTTGATGCCTTTTACTCCACAGTTTCGGTAAATTGTGTTACAGTTTCGCGAAATCAATGGTTTAGTCCCATCTCAAAAATGCTCAACGCGCCTAAAGAAGTATTCACTTCAAAAAACTTTCAAAACCTTTAAAGTAAAAATACTTGCATAGAACTTTGATCCGTAACTAAATATAAATAAGGAGCAGAATGGCGTCGATCGTCCAAGGAGCAAGTAGCCGAATAGAATACTTTGAAGAAAAATACTTGTATAGAACATTGGTACGGACCTTATCTAAATAAAGAGCACAAAAGCATTTAAAAAAAAAACTTCCAAAACCTTTAAAGTAAAAATACTTGAATAGAACATTGATCCGTAATGTAGTATAAATAAAGAGCACAATCGCATTTACAAAAAAAAAAAACTTCCAAATCCTTTAAAGTAAAAACACTTGCATAGAACTAGGGGTTTCGAATACAGGATTTTTTCAGTACCGGTATTAATAACGTATAGAAAATGTCCAACACCGGGATCCCGGTATGAGACTATTTTTTTACTTAATATCGTTTTTTTATTCAACAACTAATAAGTTTCACCACAAAATAATAAAACACTGCTTTTTAAATATAAAGTCACTTTTTACATAACTTTAAGGAAAGAGAGATTCCTTCCTACGAACTCATTTTCAGGAAGAAAGAGCCGAAAGAATGTTGATTTTATAGAGATTATATGCAGGATATTACTTTATAGCAAAAGATGCATGTTCCTCTCAGTAGTAACTGTAGTAAGTCATGAAGAAAAACCCATAAGGGGGAAGCATCAGGGTAGCCCGCGAAATTCAAATTTTCTTACGTTTTTTGCATTTTGCAGGTCAGTGTCAGGTTTTATGTTGATTAAAATATGATTCGCGATCGTAACGGATATAGCTTTACTCAATTATAATCATTACAATCAGCAATACAACTCCATAAGTTGACACCTTTATCTTCTTCTTAATCACTATTGCTGATTGTAATGATTATAATTGAGTAAAGCCATATTTGTTACGACCGCGAATCATATTTTAATCAACATAAAACCTGACACTGACCGGCAAAATGGAAAAAACGTAAGAAAATTTGAATTTCGCGGGCTACCCTGGCGCTTCCCCCTTAAAAGCACTATGAACAATTTTGACTCATTTTTATGTGATTTTATTAAAACAAATTGTATGTTGATTTTAAAGAGATTTATTTTATAAAAACATAAAGATAAATAGATCACTAAGTTGTAATTACTTAGATACTGATTATTCAAATTTAAATGTTTTATTTTATTTTATTTAGGTACTTTTTTCATACTATGTATCAGATTATTTTGTTATTTTTGTTAGGAGATTCTGTTTGGAACTTAAAGTTATGTAAAAAGTGACTTTATATTTAAAAAGCAGTGTTTTATTATTTTGTGGTGAAACTTATTAGTTGTTGAATAAAAAAACGATATTAAGTAAAAAAATAGTCTCATACCGGGATCCCGGTGTTGGACATTTTCTATACGTTATTAATACCGGTACTGAAAAAATCCGGTATTCGAAACCCCTAGTTCTATGAAAGTGTTTTTACTTTAAAGGATTTGGAAGTTTTTTTTTTTGTAAATGCGATTGTGCTCTTTATTTATACTACATTACGGATCAATGTTCTATTCAAGTATTTTTACTTTAAAGGTTTTGGAAGTTTTTTTTTTAAATGCTTTTGTGCTCTTTATTTAGATAAGGTCCGTACCAATGTTCTATACAAGTATTTTTCTTCAAAGTATTCTATTCGGCTACTTGCTCCTTGGACGATCGACGCCATTCTGCTCCTTATTTATATTTAGTTACGGATCAAAGTTCTATGCAAGTATTTTTACTTTAAAGGTTTTGAAAGTTTTTTGAAGTGAATACTTCTTTAGGCGCGTTGAGCATTTTTGAGATGGGACTAAACCATTGATTTCACGAAACTGTAACACAATTTACCGAAACTGTGGAGTAAAAGGCATCAACGCGTTGATTACCGCGGTACCGATTTTTTTAATCTGACGTGTAAAAGTGATTCCGATACTTATCCTATTTACAGAATAAACAATTTCATTTCATATCTACTAGATTTTCTCTACAAGGCCTAGATCCAGAGATATTCTAAAACATTGAGATATTGGCATTGTAAAGAAATTTCCAAAAAACGCATTACTAGTCTGTACATATACTAACGATTCCCCAAAGTATTCAACAGAAATAAAGCAAGTAATGAACATACCTGATTACTAATAATAAAATATAAATGCCGTCGACTCGTTATGAATGAATGGTAAGTAGCTATCTATCCAGTCACACACACACACGGATGCGCACCGCGTCCGCCAGCCGCCTGCTGTTGTCAAACAGAGATAGCAATATTCCGAACGAATTTTGCAAACGTTTCGATTTGTAGTTGCGAGCCGTGGTCGCAGGCTTCTTAAGAGAGCTAAATAGATGATAACTATTGTGAATGGTTTTTGTGGTAAAATTTTGTGGTTTGGCATATATTCTATGTGTTGATATAGTTTTACATACGTGTTATGTGAGAATAAGGTCATCTAAGATAAAAATGGTACATAGTGCACACCACCCTTATTAGATTTTCCTATAAAAAGCTTGGCCATAGAACACATTTTACCACAATTGTTATTAAATCACAATATAAAATACTTATAACTATTTCATAATGAGTTTTTTTAATTGCTCTAGAAGAAAGAAAGAAAGAAATGTGTCGGCCCTATCAACATTTTTACGTGAAAATTATCAATGTCAGGAGATAACATACAAGTAGTAATAAGTGATTTTCAAAAGACATTATTACCACAATTCAATAATCGGTGGGCTCAAGTTTCACGCAAGAAGGACCAATTTCTTGAAACCAATAACAGTTGGCTTAATACAGAATATTCTGTAACTCTGCCTGCTTCAGGAACAGATGATGGATTCTCTCTGCACGCCTCAAACTTCTAACGCGAAGCGAGGTAGACCTTGTATTCCTTATAAAGACTCTTTTGAATGGAATGAAATGAAATTGTTTATTCTGTAAATAGGATATCGGAATCACTTTTACACGTCATATAAAAAATATTATTAAAAATAAGCTAGATGAGTTCGGCGTTTCCTATCTGACTACTCTGAGAAGAAAGGCCGAAACAAACTCAGAGGTCGCAGTCTCTTTTAAAGTCCAGACATAATCTTGGTCAGGCCATATGAGGACCATGTAGATTAGTGTCTGAAAAGGTCTTTTGAGAAAAGAACCACACAGATTTGAGTGGACCTGTCCAGTCAGTGCAAGCATTTGTCAGTAATCGTGGAGCTCATCTTAGAACTTAAGGAGCTCAACTCAACGAGCAATACCAAAGAAAGAGCATTTGAGGAGGCCGCAAAAACTACTCAAACTGCCAGACCATCACTAAAACTAGAAGAGAAATAAAAATAATATCCACATAGTCATCAAGTAAGAGGCGTAAAAATACTACTTTACTCAACGAATATGGATTCCAACACATTTATGACGCATATTTGCAAGGATTATGATCAATGAGTGAAGGAATACAGCTATAATCCCTAGTTTTCGTTAATTTATTTATTTAATCACCATAATTGGCAAAGTGAATTAAATGTAACAGTCATCTACGTGGTAGTGCACCCCTCCACTACAGTACACCGGTGTACACCCACAATTTAAAAAATGTATCATTTTGTCTTTTTGTCTACTCGTCTCGTCGTCAAAATCGAGGACGACTAGATACGACAAAATGACTGATTATCTCGTGTTGAACTGTCAAAAATCGAGATAAATAACGTGTCATGTTAGGGTTTATTGACAAAACGAGTCAAGTATTTTGTATGGCGTAGCTGTCAGAAAACGATAAAACTACAGAAATAGACAAAAATTAGTCGCGCGAGGCTGGATAATTGTTGCGTGTGTCATGTTAGGCCTGCTGGAAGAAGCGTGGGTCCTAACTTCCCTTTGAGTTTTAGCTTCTATTTCTGCCTCCAGTTAGTAGCACAAGTAGTAATGAAATGTAACTAACTGTCGAATTAAAATACGCAGCTTTTAAAACTTACCCAGATAATTATAAAATTGGTTAGAAATATAATGTGTAGGTAATAAAAATAAATTATTTCACTGTAGTGTCTACTGATAAAATCACCAATACCGGTATCCCGGTAGTGGACATTTCAATAACGGTATTGAAAAATGACAAATAATGTCCGGGATCTTGGTATTAGCCAATACCGGGATCCTGGTATTGAAAGCCCTACATAGAACATTGATCCGTAACTAAATATAAATAAGGAATAGAATAGTCTTGCGAGTATTTCGGATCGGCACTTGATCGGCGTACTTGCAAGTAAATACCTAGTATAAAAACCTGGTCCTATAATATAGCCCTCGTTCGCACGGATGTAATAAAATCGCGGCGATATTTTTCGTGCACTTGATTTTCAACGCTCTGGTTAGCGCCGAGAGTTGAAAATCCAACAGTGTTTCTTCGCGCAGGGACGAGAGTACGTCCCAGCACGTTGGATTCTCAACGAGCCACCCTATACCTGGACTACCGCGTTTCGGCCGTGTGTACAATTTAGACGTTTCTACGACTCGCTGAGGGTCTTTAGACGCATAAATAGGTCATCATCATCATCATCATCAGCCTATAAATGTTCCCACTGCTGGGACACAGGCCTCCTCTCTGTGAGAGGGAGTGAGCCGTAATCCACCACGGGGGCCCAGTGCGGGTTGGTCATAAATAGGTACCTACCGATTAATATTACTGATGAAACATAAGTACTCGTCTGTCCAGATACGGATGTTTGTAAACACATTTATGCTATCGAAAGAAAGAAAAGATAGAATGAAAAATAAGTTTTTTTCAGAAACACGTGTATACAAAAAGATAATTAACTCGAGTAAAACAGTCAAACAATGGATTTAAATATAATCACGAGCACAAAACAGAAGTAGTCGGCAGCTGCTTTAATTTAGTAAACAAATAAGTACGGACATACAGTACAGTAAAGTATATACCTAATGTTATAATACTGACAAAAAATACCCCGAACGAATTCCAACCAAGCAAGTTGCGCTAGTGTGAGTGCCTGTCTGAGCGATATATAACTACAGTGAGCAGTACGACCACGTACAAATTGACAATTATTCCTTGACGCGCTGGCACTACTAGCTATAAAAAATTATGATAAATTTGGATGTGTTCCGTAATACAAAAAATGATGAATGAAAACTTAATGTATTTCCATTTTTTTACGATAATTTGTAACTTGATAACATAAACTATGCTTTTACGGAAACAATATTACAAATATTGTTGTTTATAATATAGAAAAAACAATATGAAAACATGTCATTTTCACTGTAAAAATGTACGAAATGCAATTCGCTTACACTTCATTTGAAGGTAAGTTTTTGAAAATAAAAAGACGTAGGAGCCTAGATAAATACTGTCTCAATCCGAATATCAACATAATATGGCGGAAATATGCTCAAATTGCAAATGATTTATGTATTACGTTTGTATGGACAATTCATGCGTCGCCGCATTCTTAATAAAGCATTTGGGACGTTTTATCACAATTGATGCTTCATAACTCCAAAAACCGTAAAAATCCGCAAGTTTTTTTAATGGATATGTTACGTAGATACCTTGTATACCAAATAAGATTAAATTTAAACTTCGGCAAGCTTCGCTAACTAATAGAACTCTCGTTGAAGATGAAACAACCATGTTTTAGTCATCTTTTACGTAAAAATATGACAGTTTTATTTTAACCCATATTATAATTAAAATAACTTCTTCTTATTCTACATAAAATATTCTTTCTAAATATATGTAAAGAAAAAGTATTTTCTTATTGTAGTTTGTATAGTAGCACTAAAGAGTTTATGACAGTGACAGTACGGATGTCAATGTAGAAAAAGTAAGAGATGTCAAGAGATGTCAAGATAGCATGAAAAAACCTAATTATCTTTTAGTTGTTAAATATTTTATTATTTGAATATTATAATAGGGTGTAATAAAAGACATTAAATGTCGTTTCTTCGATTATAGCAACACATTTGGTTTTTATTATTACGCCTATCAAACCATTAAGAAATATCTTATAAAACGACATTTTTGTTTAAAATTACTTCAAAATGACGAAACTTCGTTTTGAATTTATACTATTGCCTGGAAGTGATGGAAAATCCAATGTTTTGTCTGTAAGTACAGTAGCCACAATTGATAATAAACTATACGCAATACCTGAAGAGCTACAACCAGCTTCTCTACACGGTGAAATAATAAAAACGGATGCGTACCGCAAAGTAAAAAATAGTTTAAAGAAAAGGTACCAGGTAAGAAGAGTGTGGATAGCAATGACAGAACAACTTAGAAGTATTTACATGGATGAAGATGATAATATACAATTTGAGGATCAGTTTCTGGAAGAGATAAATCAAGAACAATTTGCTGACGCACATCAAACTGAAACTGGTATATTGGAGAAATTATTAGAGAAATTAGTTGAAAATTCACAGGAACATAAACAGCCGCGGCAGAGCTTAAAGCATATTGCAGAACAGTTTGTGATTGAAAAATTTACAAGCAAAACTTCAAATGCAAATCAGTGGATGAATATTTTCGAAAAAGAATGTTTACGTTTTGATGTGACAACAGATGAAAAAAAAATAGAAATACTCAGATTATTTATGGATAAGTCTTGTATGGACTGGTACGGCTCAATGATTATAAAATTAACAATGAACTCAGAGTGGTCAAGTTGGAAAAATAAATTCTGTGAAACTTTTGCAAACAAGGGCTGGATTCCAGTTACTTATGCATTACTTTTTAAATACAAGGGTGGTTCATTGCTAGATTATGCTATAAGAAAAGAAAAACTCTTATATCTAAACTTATCTCTTATATCTTACTCTTATCTCTTCTCTCTCTTATATCTAAATATGAGAGAATCAATTGACACAGGTACTTTAATTAATCTTATTGCAGCTGGTTTACCGGAATTTATTCTCAATAAAATTGATAGGGCAACATTAAAAGACACTGTGGATTTATTTAATGAAGTGAGCAAGTATGAACAGATAGTAAATAAAAAGACCTTCATGGACAAGAAAAAAAATGTGTATCAAAGAACTAAAGGTAAAAATGAAGATCAAAATCCATGTAAGATTTGTGAAAAACTAAATAAAGGTACTCGGTATCATTCAGAGGCTATGTGTTGGTTCAGACCAAAAGAAGATGATAAAGTGAAGAATAATTTCATAAAACATGTAAACAATTCAGTGATAGAAGCGGAGTTAAATGAAACTGATCAAAAAACCTAATTGTCACACCATTAATATATGTTAAACTACTGCTGAATGGAAAATTAGAAATAAATGGAGTTTATGATTCAGGCTCAAATGTTTCTTTGATAAATTCAAAATATTTGAATGTAAAAAGAAAAAGAAACAGTATGAATGAAGCAGATTTAGTAACGATTAATGGTGTTAAAAAAACAAGTGGTTTGACAACTTTGCATGTTAAAATCTTTGATCTAGAAAAAAGTGTTGATGTATACATAATTGATGATGAGAATTTCAAGTATGATTTTCTGATAGGATTAGACTTGATAAAAAAGTTCAAACTAATTCAAGATGAAAATTTAAAAATAACTTGTAAACAAAGTTTAAATAATGAAAATAATGTGGAAGAAATTTCTACTGATAAAAAATCCAATGACACTTTACTAGAATACAAAATAAATTTTAATGAGCATATAAAAGAAGAAGATTTTGAAATAAAAATAAATCATTTGAATCAGTGTCAAAAGTCTGAAATAGATAAACTGATTTGCAAATATGATTCTGTTTTTGCGAAACATAAATATGATGTGGGCACTGTTAATGAATATGAAGCAAGAATAGACTTATTAGTGGACAAATATTGTAGTAAGAGGCCTTACAGATGCACGGTTGAAGATAAAAAAGAAATAGAAGAACAAATAGCAAAATTATTAGATAATAAATTAATAGAAGAATCCTACAGTCCATTTGCTGCACCTGTTACATTGGCGTTTAAAAAAGAGGATAACCGAAAGTCCAGATTATGCATAGACTTCCGAGATTTGAATAAAATAGTAGTACCACAAGCCCAACCGTTTCCGTTGATTGATGACCTAATGATAAAGACGAGAAATTGTAAATTTTTTTCAAGCCTCGATATAAATTCTGCATTTTGGTCAATACCTTTACGAATTGAAGACAGAAAAAAGACAGGATTTGTAACACAGGATGGACATTACCAATGGACTTGCTTACCATTCGGATTAAAGACCTCGCCAGCAATTTTTCAGAGGATACTAAGCAACATATTGAGGAAATATAAACTTACTGATTTTGCTGTAAATTATATAGATGACATTCTTATATTTTCTAAAACTTATTCCGAACACATAAACCATCTAACACAGTTACTGGAAGCCATCAAAACAGAAGGGTTCAGGTTAAAATTTACAAAATGTACTTTTGCAACGGACCAAGTTAAATATCTGGGTCATATAATACAAAATAATTCGGTCAGACCCATAAAGGATAACTTGATTTCAATAAAGAATTTTCCCGTTCCAAAAACACAAAAGAATGTAAGACAATTTCTTGGAAAGATAAATTTTTATCATGAGTATATACCAAGAAGTGCAATAATATTAGATCCATTGCATAATTTACTAAGGAAAAATCAACAATTCGTTTGGTCTGATGAATGCCAAAAAACATTCGAAATGATAAAAAGTCTGCTATGCTCTCAACCAGTTTTGGAAATTTTTGATCAAGATTTACCAATAAATATTTATACAGATGCTTCTTTAGAAGGAGTTGGAGCCATTTTGAAACAGACACAACCTGATGGAAAAGAGAAACCAGTGGCTTATTTCACAAAAAAACTGAATCAAGCTCAAAAAAAGAAGAAAGCAATATACCTGGAATGTTTAGCTATAAAAGAAGCCGTAAGATATTGGCAGTACTGGTTAATAGGAAAAGCATTTACAGTTTATTCAGACCACAAACCACTAGAAAACATGAATCTAAAATCAAGAACAGATGAAGAGTTAGGTGATTTAACCTATTATTTATCACAATATGACTTTACAATAAAATATGCTCCAGGAAAAAACAATTTAGAAGCAGATTGTCTAAGCAGAAATCCAGTATTAGAATTAGATGACAATAGAGATGAACAATTAAAAGTTGTAAACCTGATAAAACTAGAGGATATTATAATAGATCAAAATAAAAATGAAGAAATACAAAATAACAAAAATAAATTAATTGAAAAACACAATGTATACTTAAGAAAAGACAGGGGAAAAGAAAAAATAATGCAGTCAGAAGAGTTTAGCATCAAACTCCTAAAATATATACATGAATACCTATGCCACATTGGAATTAGACAAATGCAAACAATGATAAGTCCACTTTACACTGCTAAAAATTTGACAAAAAATATTAAGAAAACCTGTAGGAGCTGTGAAATTTGTATTAAAAATAAATCAAGAGGACAAGATCGGTTTGGTTTGATGTCTCACCTAGGTCCGGCTACAAAGCCTTTCGAAATAATCTCTATAGACACAATTGGAGGTTTTGGAGGTTCAAGATCATCATCATCATCATCATCAGCCTATAAATGTTCCCACTGCTGGGACACAGGCCTCCTCTCTGTGAGAAGGAGTGGGCCGTAATCCACCACGCGGGCCCAGTGCGGGTTGGTAGATGTCACATGTCTTCGAATTTTCGGTTCTAGGACATGCCGGTTTCCTCACGATGTTTTCCTTCACCGTTTTGAGAGCAGTGGTGATGAAATAATTTACACAAAGTAAAGCGCCTGTCTGGGTTCGAACCTACGACCTACAACTCGTAAGTCGCGGCCGTTACCACTGGGCCACCACTGCTCTCAAGGTTCAAGATCGACAAAAAAATATTTACATCTGTTAGTAGATCACTTTACTAGGTATGCATTTATTCTCACCTCAAAGACGCAAAGTGCCAATGATTTCATGAAATTAGTCAAGAATATAGCAAAAACGGAGGATATTGGTATGCTTCTCTGCGATCAGTACCCGGGAATCAATTCGAAAGAATTTAAAGAATTCTTAAATGGCAGGCAGATACCGATGATCTTCACAGCAGTCAATGCACCATTCTCAAATGGCCTAAATGAGAGGTTGAATCAGACTTTAGTTAATAAAATCAGATGCGAAATAAATGGAGCACAAAAAAAGAGAGCCTGGGCAACAATCGCTCAAGAATGCGTCAATATATATAATAAAACAAATCATTCGGTTACTGGCTTTGCACCAAGTTATCTTTTATATGGTACAGATTTAAACATTTTACCGAATGAATTGAAAGTAGAAAAATCAAGCAGTGACTGGATTAGAGACAGAGAAACAGCACTCAAAAATACAATAAAATCACATAAGTATAACAAAATACTATTTGATAAAAATCGTAAACACTATGAATTTAATATAGGGGACATGGTTTACGTGGAAAATGGAAACAAACTAAATAGGAAAAAATTAGATGAATTAAAAATTGGCTCCCATGAGATTCTAGAAAAAATTTCAACCTCTATATATAACATAGGAACAAAACACAAAAAAAATGAATCAAATCTATTCCATATCACAAAATTTATTCCGGTCCCTGCATTCTGAAATGAAGAAGTTGTAATAGAAGGGGAAGAGCAGTTTAGAACGAAAAGTTGTACATTTTCTTCTTTAGGGGGGGAGATGTAAAGAAAAAGTATTTTCTTATTGTAGTTTGTATAGTAGCACTAAAGAGTTTATGACAGTGACAGTACGGATGTCAATGTAGAAAAAGTAAGAGATGTCAAGAGATGTCAAGATAGCATGAAAAAACCTAATTATCTTTTAGTTGTTAAATATTTCATTATTTGAATATTATAATAGGGTGTAATAAAAGACATTAAATGTCGTTTCTTCGATTATAGCAACACATTTGGTTTTTATTATTACGCCTATCAAACCATTAAGAAATATCTTATATATATACCACATTATATGCTTCTTTTTTAACCAGTGGTCAATATCTAACTCTGAAAATATGTAATTTTCGGAATACAATTCGTTGAATTTCCATACTGCCGAGTTCTAATGCGATTTTGTCACTGTTTTGTGTACTAAATGGATAAAAAACGAATTGCATATAATAGTACGACTCCTTAAGAAAAAATTTAAACCAAAAAAGTATACAATTTGCTTTCAATAAAGTATTTATGATCAGCACTTGTTCTACGATAATCCATAGGCGGCGTGGCGGCGTATTCGCTTTCGCAATCGTTTTCGTGGAGTGCATGAACTCTATGAAAATGATAGGGATGCACACTTGTTGTATGTGTCGTTTTTCCAGACGTAGTATTGGCTTGTATCAAACTTAGCCGCTAGATCCCGTTTGAAGTACTCGATGATCTCGTCGATTTCTGGCGAATTAACACCCGATCGGCCTCTATCCTGTGCATGCGCTGGTGTTTTAAAATGCCTATGATTGAGTAGCCGCTGTGTCGCCGCTACGATCGTCTGGGCCTGTGGGACATAGGGGTTCAGAACCCCGTGAAGACAGAGCGACTCCCAAGATTTGCGGCTCCACGTAAAGTTATAACTAGCCCTAGCGTACAGGTTGTACAATAACGACGTACTCCAAATTGGAATAATTGTAATGTAATGTCGTTGCAAATTACGATATCGTTTTACGCATCATACGACGATCGCGGGTCAACTGAGAGAGCCAGCGGGCGCCGCTGCGCCGGCGGCGCGGGGCGGGGTTGTGTGGGGAGAGGCTCGCCGCCGCCGCCGCCCGCGTGCGTGCTTCCTGGTTATGCCATATCGCTACGCGCGACAGCTTATTTTGGTCTCAATATTTACAAACCGCTCTTTGCTTTGTCGGAAGCGCGCGGCCACACATGCGGTTCGAGAAGTACCTACGTTATGTCTAGTGGCTACTATTGTTTCTCACGCTTTCAAGTTTATGCATATTTTTTTGAATTATTTGAAAACGAAAACATTTTAATGATTTGAGTTTAACTCTATGATTCAATAGTACTACTAAGGGCAAATCATTTTGTCACGGGAAAACAACCATTAAAATTTCAGCTTGTATATACCTATGTTATGATCAGGGACTGAATTACCCAAAAATTAAGGTACCTTTAAATTTCAGTATGACGTCATACCGTTATATAAGGGTTACCAAAATATTTCGAAACCGTTATTTTTTTCAGTAGCGGAATTTTGAGGTTGGTAATACATACCGGTATATTTCAGTAGCAGTACCATTAACCTTTATAAATGTATCGGTAGCAGTACCTAAACCGTAATAAGTAGGGGTTTTCTTTGACGCACCGCCGTCACTGTCTGTCGTTCACTTGCTGATTGTAACTCAGTACCAATTGGTTTTTATTTCCGATCGGAATGACACGACTGTGTAAGCACCCGCGCCGCGCCGTCTTCTTTCGCCATTCTTCTGCCACTTGTATAGATAATATTTTTTGTAGTTGTGATAACTTACACAAACAAATTGTAAATAAGTTGCCATCAGATCACAGTGGACAAACAATAACATTTTGCTTCTACATACCTTTACAAAAAATTCAAATAAGGTTTGGGCCAATTACATGTAAAAGTTTAGAGAAATTAAATAATTCTTTGGCCAATAAATTATGTGTTCAGAGTTTTAATAATATAGGTGACCTAAATGAGTTTTACACTGAGTTCTTTTTACTATTAAACACGCAATTTAATGACACTTTTCCACCAAAGATTAAAAGTATTTACTCAAAGTTCTTATTTAGTGCTTGGGCGACTCCAGCTATTCGTAAAAGCAGGGAAAAACTATTTGAACTTTATGACCTACAGCAACATATGAATAATACAAGCTTTCATAAGTATGCTGCAAAATATTCAGAAACTTTTAAAAGTGTGTGCTTAAATAGCCAAAGCTCTTTATATTAGCAATAAAAACTACCTGGCAAATAATAAATAATGAAACAGGTAGGAAAAAGCGGCCAAGTGCGAGTCGTACTCGCCCATGAAGGGTTCCGTAGCAGCAAGTAACATTGAATAAAAGATAAATTGCGGTTTACGATTTATGACGTATTAAAAAAAACTACTAGCTAGATCTCGTTCAAACCAATTTTCGGTGGAAGTTTATATGGTAATGTACATCATATATTTTTTTTAGTTTTATCATTCTCTTATTTTAGAAGTTACAGGGGGGGGGGGGGACACATTTTACCACTTTGGAAGTATCTCTCGCGCAAACTATTCAGTTTAGAAAAAAATGACATTAGAAACCTCAATATCATTTTTAAAGACCTATCCATAGATATCCCACACGTATGGGACTAATGAAAATTTTTTTTTTGAGTTTCAATTCTAAGTATGGGGAACTCCAAAATTATTTGTTTTTTTTTCTATTTTTGTGTGCAAATCTTAATGCGGTTCACAGAATACATCTACTTACC
This sequence comes from Agrochola lychnidis, assembly GCA_963680765.1. NCBI lineage: Eukaryota > Metazoa > Arthropoda > Insecta > Lepidoptera > Noctuidae > Agrochola > Agrochola lychnidis. The sequence continues at coordinate 9,782,776 of OY796852.1, forward strand.
AAATTTCAATAGCATAGCTCTTATAGTTTCGGAAAAAAGTGGCTGTGACATACGGACGGACAGACAGACAGACATGACGAATCTATAAGGGTTCCGTTTTTTGCCATTTGGCAACGGAACCCTAAAAACCAGCGAAATACTAAATTTAGTTTAGAGACTGCACAAGGCTCCATTAAGTCAGATATAGATATAACTCAAGAATTTGAAAACTTTTTTGCTAATTTTCCCCTTAAAATTACTGAAGATTTAAATTCCTCACCCGCGCTTTCTGCTGCCTTACTTAGACAGAATGTGAAGGCATGTCCTTTGGAATTTAGGTTTCGGCATATACAAACCCCCAGGCTGTTATAAAAGCTTTTAAAGATCTTAAAATTAAATCAACAGAGGATTTCTGGGAAATGTCTGTAAAAATCTGTAGATCTATTCTATCGAAACCATTGCGCCCTATTTATTAGCTTACATATTTAACACCAGTGTAGACCAAGGAGTCTTTCCGGATCTCATAAAACACCACAGTAAAGTAGTTCCATTGTTCGGTGACAGTAAAGAACCCAAAAATTATAGGCCTGTGTCAGTTCTGCCAGTTCTCAATAAGGTGTTTGAAAAGTTGATGCTCAATCAAATGTAACGTCACTTTAATAAAAATTCCATCTTTCATGAACAACAGTTCGATTTCATCAAAGGGCGTTGTACTAACGCCTTTACTAACGCCGGTGTCACCCTAATAAAGAACATTTTTAATGCCTGGGAAGAAGCACAAGATGCCATTGGAATCTTTTGCGACCTCTCAAAAGCGTTCGATTGTGTAGACCATGAGACACTTCTGCTGAAACTAGAGAACTATGGGATTAGGAATACAGGATCTTGATTTACTTAGATCATACCTGAAAGATAGAAAAGTTAAGTTCAGGTAAACGGCGTAAATTCATTAGTCTGAAATGGCAATGGGCGTTCCTGAAGGTTCGATATTGGGTCCATTTTTCTTTTTAGTTTACATGAATGATTTACGCCAATTACTTCAAAATCAACCGAAGATGGTGTTATTTACAGATGACACATCATTGATCTTTAAAATAAACCGACGGTCACAAAATCTTGACGACGTGAATAGCTCTATTCTGCAAGTCCAAGATTCGTTTACGGTAAATAATTTTGTATTTGGTTGACGACAAGGTTGCGTTTTTTAATGACGTTGTAGTCAACCTGTACTGTATAACATCCATGCTCCCGTCAAAAAAGTTAAGATAGAACGCCCACCTGCACCATGGATGACTAGAGGAATACAGATGGCAATGCGATGTAGGGACCGTGCGTTCCGTAAATATAAAAGGGATTGTACTGATGAGAACTGGACTTTGTTCAAGGCTGCAAGGAACAGATACAATCAGATGATACGCAATACTAACCGCCGCCACATTCTGAATACTATCAATTCTTACTCTTTTGCCGATATTTGGAAATTTCTTGGAATACTTGGTATCGGTAAATCGCGATATTTAGACCTTTCTAACTCAATTAATTTAGACGATCTCTATCGACATTTCTCCACTGTTCCATGGATCGTCTAACCAAGTAACAAACTCTGTCTCTAATATTTGGTCTAACGCGTCCTTATATTAATCCTTTCAGTTTAATTCCAGTTGAACCAGGAGAAATCAGAAAGATCATTCTCACCGTCAAATCAAAAGCGGTGGGATGTGACAATATCACCCGTGGTATGATCTTAACCATTCTTGATCATCTACTATCTGTGATTACCCACAAAAATTTTCCCTGTACATCGGAGTATGCCCTTCCCTGTGGCGTAAAGCCTATGTCTGTCCAGTACCTAAGGTATCTAATCCGTCTCTTCCAACCGACTTTCCTCCAATTTGTATCCTTCCCTTCCTATCCGAACTGCTCGAGGCCTGACAAACAATTCTCCAATTTTGTTTATTGTAATTTACTCATTAGCCCTCTTCAATCTGGGTTCAGGTCTGGCCACGGCACTGTTTCTGCCCTCTTGAAAGTAACTGGCGATATAAGGACAGGACTTAAAGATACCGAAGTTACTGCTCTAGTGTTGGTTGATTTCTCGAATGCCTTTAATATCATCGGTTAAATACCTATTTAGCTCAACCCTTTTTCATGAAGAAATCGGTATAGCTCAACCTTTATTTTAAACCGGTACCGATATATTTTTGAGGTATCTTCACCTTTAACCGTAACCGCTTTCAGTCCCTGGTTATAATTGACTGCTCAGCTTCATAAAGGTATGAAAACAACATAAAAGTTTAAATGTGCAATACCTTTTGGCTCGTCTTTTTGCAATTCGCGGTAAACTATAGAAGTATACTAACATAAAGTAATATTGCTCATCCCATAGCGAATAGTGTGATAATTTATCTTAATCTTCTTTTAATATATATAAATTACGTGTCACGTTGTTTGTCCGCGATGGACTCCTAAACTACTTAACCGATTTTAATCAAATTTTCACACCGTGTGCAGTTTGATCCAACTTGAAAGATAGGATAGCTTACATCTTAATTTAGGAAAAAAAAAGAAAAATTATGTTTTTATAAATTATGGTAGGGTAGGTAGGGTAGGTAGGGTAGGTAGGGTAGGTAGGGTAGGTAGGGTAGGTAGGGTAGGTAGGGTAGGTAGGGTAGGTAGGGTAGGTAGGGTAGGTAGGGTAGGTAGGGTAGGTAGGGTAGGTAGGGTAGGTAGGGTAGGTAGGGTAGGTAGGGTAGGTAGGGTAGGTAGGGTAGGTAGGGTAGGTAGGGTAGGTAGGGTAGGTAGGGTAGGTAGGGTAGGTAGGGTAGGTAGGGTAGGTAGGGTAGGTAGGGTAGGTAGGGTAGGTAGGGTAGGTAGGGTAGGTAGGGTAGGTAGGGTAGGTAGGGTAGGTAGGGTAGGTAGGGTAGGTAGGGTAGGTAGGGTAGGTAGGGTAGGTAGGGTAGGTAGGGTAGGTAGGGTAGGTAGGGTAGGTAGGGTAGGTAGGGTAGGTAGGGTAGGTAGGGTAGGTAGGGTAGGTAGGGTAGGTAGGGTAGGTAGGGTAGGTAGGGTAGGTAGGGTAGGTAGGGTAGGTAGGGTAGGTAGGGTAGGTAGGGTAGGTAGGGTAGGTAGGGTAGGTAGGGTAGGTAGGGTAGGTAGGGTAGGTAGGGTAGGTAGGGTAGGTAGGGTAGGTAGGGTAGGTAGGGTAGTAAGTGATAAAGATGGTCCACCCCAAACATTTATATGGCAAAACAACGTTTGCAGGGTCAGCTAGTAGTCTATAGATAGACTGACCAGACCATAAGAATTTCTGTGAAATTTTTTAACAAAATCTATTCGGTAGTATTTGCGTGATGCTGGAACATACATTCAGATTTCAGACAAACAGTCAAACAGAAAAATAAACATAAATGCTAAAAAGTATATTTTCGGCATTAGAATTTTTCCATGACCTCGCAGCAATGATTTTTTTTCACAAATATTCAATGTACAGTTTTAACTTCATTACAATTGTATAGGTACAGATAGATTGTTAATGCCTTAGCTCTAAAAGGCTGGTTTCACAGCTGTTCGGGAGACCCATATGGGTAGCGCCCGCAGTGCTCTGAAACGAGGGAGTTAGTACGATACGGTTGCTAGCGTTGTACGGGCTTTACCCGGAGTGGGTCGCGTATGGACCAATCCGCGTCGCTGTGAAACAATATTTTAGCGTCTCACGTGTGTTTTCGTTCCGGGAGCGTACGGGTGGACCGCACGGGTCTCCCGGACAGCTATGAAACCAGCCTTTTAGGGCTAAGGCATTAACAATCTATCTATACCTATACATTACAATACATTAGTATTTGGAAGTAATGATCAACAAATAAAACTTACCTTAAAACATACTACTATAACAACTGGAAACAAGATGATTACTAATAAAGCTAGTATCCGAATAATTTTTTCTGTACGAGATTCTTTTGCTAAATCTGAAAAAAATAATTAGCTATTTACACTCTCAGACCAAATAAAAAACCAAGACATAGCGCTGTCAACAGTGACGTGAGGCCGGTTTCGTGTGCACTTAGGTGTAGGTGAGGTGTAGTTTGATTGTAAATAGTTGTAAATATGTGCGTGTGAGCGATATGCACAGAGCGGAGTTGTAGTTTTGGCATGCTCCACTGTATTGCAGTTCGCAGCTCTATGTCTTGGTTTTTTATTTGGTCTGAGCTTACACTAAATTAAAACGTACAAAAATACCTATGTTTTATAAAGTTTAAAGCAAAGGTTTTCGGTTCAGGATCCCCGTTTTGCAGAATCATGTAGATAATTCAGGCCCACATCTATTGAGACCGAAATGACTATTATATATTTAGAATCATTGTAATAAAATAACTACAACTAAGTATATGTAGTACCTACCTCGTACAGATAATTCGGATGGTAAACTTGTAAAATCTGTTGTTGACTGTCGTACTGACAAAAAAGACATACTGAGCCAAATATTATGAGAACCAAATGAAAAGCTAATGACTAAAATACACTAAAATATTGCTCAATGTAAACACCAAACACCAACGGAAAAATTACAAGTAACGTCAATCAAAAGCTGTCTATTTCTTAAAAAGTTGCATTCAATTTGAGAAAGAAATGAAATAAAAAAGTTTTTTCAAAAAATTTATTAAAATTATTTGACTAAGTTGTTAATTTATAAATTGACTTGGTGGTGTGAACTTGGTCCTGGTCCTCCCATGAATGATTTCAAGAAATCCATCGGAAACGGAAAAATTATTGTGGAATTCTTTTCCGCCGAAATCGAACTGAGTGACTGGAGGTACCGCAACTGAAATAGATAGACATGGTTTATTAAAGAAACTGCCTAATAAACCCACGGATATACGCGTTTCAGAAAGCCCAGGATGAGATGAACCCACAGGGTAGACTGTCGATCTATTCTCTAGATCAGTGGTTCCCAAACTTGACTGGACCGCGACCCACCTAACAAAAACTTCAAATTCGGAACTCACCTCTTGACTGTTATGGTGAAAAAAGGGGCATACTTAACTATATGAATGAAGGAGAACGACTGTTCCAATAAGAAAAATATACAATCGAAAATTTTAATACATAATTAAATACAAGGAGTGCTATTTTAATGAGAAGGATGTATTTGTTTCCTATTTTTTGTCATTAAGTATAGCTTTAGCATGAACTTCAATTTTAGTTACTTTTAATCGCAATGAGTTTGATACGTCCAATTAATTTCGGTATTTAGTTTTAATATTAATTATAGCCGCAAATCAATTTTTCAAGGCCCACCCAATATTCGCTCGCAACCCAACAGTGGGTCGCGACCCATAGTTTAGGAACCACTGCTCTAGATCGTCAGACCGCGGGAATCCACTGAATATGTGCTGCGCAGGACTATGTGGCGATTTTTGACCTTTGTCCATCGGTACATGTCTTATAATTGATAGGTTATCTAGCCAGCTTGGCTAGACCATGCCAAGTATAATTTTTTACCTGCAATGCCATTGGGTTATCTATCATTACAAGTGAAGCCTCCTTCAGGGCTTTAGATGCTTTTATTTCTCCTTCTGCTGCAATGATCTTGGCTCGAGCTTCACGATCTGCCTCGGCTTCTGCGGCCATCGCTCTTTGCAACTGCACAGGCAGTCTCACATCCTTTCTGGAAACAGTCAAGCAGTATGAATGCTTAAAGGGTACATGACTTGAAATATAATAAAAATGCCTAATTTTAGGGGTCCGATCTTTGTTTTTTTCTATATATGATACATTACCGTCACGTCGGAGAGTCTAGAACGGCAAACCTTTAGTCGACTGTTGTTAATTCTCAGTAACTTCAGTACGATAAAAAGCCCCACTTTGCTAGGAGCGGACTTGCAATCAACTAATAGGCAAAACTAAATTCCACCCTCAGGCTATTACTGAGAATAGCTCCTTGGAGAGACAAAACGGAGAGACTGGAAATGGAAGTCAGTATTTGAGACATATGTATTCCTTCTTGAAAAGAGAATAATTGAATCTGAGGAATGAGGAATCGGGACTTAATGATTGGCTTGGGTAACTGACAGATGTAGATCAAGTAACTGACTTGTTGGGGGAAGTGCATGAGCTACTGCTACTGGCATACCCACATTCTCTTTTAAAGAAGAAATACATATGACTTTGATGTGATTCTTTCGTAAAGTATTCAAATACTGGCTTACATTTCGACCCTCTCCACTTCAACTCCCCAAGGATCAGTCGCTTCATCAAGGCTGGCTTGCATCATGTGACTTATTGCTTCTCTGTCTGACAGCAGCTGTGCCAAGTCTCGCATTCCAAGAACATTCCGGAGTGTTGTTGCAGCCAGAAGACGCGTTGATGCACTGGAAAATAAAATAAGCTTTGAAGCAAATAAGATTATCAATTGGTTTGTTAATTGCTAGTTCATTCCCTTTTTCAACTTGAATCCGGGATTTCAACACATGAAGATGTTCATGTACAGTAGGCCGCATGCCAGTGGTAACATCACTATTATAAGCTGACCTCTTATTCTATTGAAATTTCGTACAACGCTAGGCCAGCTCAAAGTCAAAGTGGACTGTACAGTCAATCGCATATCTGTGGTTGCAATTTGTCATTAACAGAGCCTTTATGTCTTAGTAGTAAGGGTTACTTTCGCAGTGCAAGTGTTACTACTCAGATGTGCGATTAACTGTACGTGCAAAAGTTTAGATGTTTTGTTATCGATTCATTTATCTCTGTGTTTAAAGTAGTCTTTATCGCAAAAATCGATGAAATAACTCTTCAAACAGTTACTTAATAGAAAATACAAGAATATGGATGGAAGTATTAAACTAGCTGCGCCCCACGGTTTCACCTGCATAAGTCTCGATCCCGTGCGAATATCGAGATAAAAAGTTATTATTTGTCATAATCCAGGTCATGGTCAACCCATGTGCCAAATCCATTCAGCCGTTTTAACGTGAAATCATAACAAACAAACAAACTCACTTTCGCATTTTTAATATTAGTTAGGATTATGTCCATGGGATATCTTGAAAATGTCTGAAACCAAAAACGAAAGTATAGATGAAAGAAATTGCTGTGACTAAGAACTTTTAGGGGCGTTTTATACACGAAGAATAAAAGATGAAGTTAAAGGAGGATACCTATAATCAGCCACTCGAACAACGGCATTCAGAGGTTCCTTGATCCGGTAGTAGACCACTGCGTCCACAGCCACTGTTACTGAATCTCGCGTCAAAACCTGAAACATTGTGTAAAAAATGTTATTTACCGATCGATTTTCGTTGGTTAGCGTTCGACTTATGTAATATGTTCACGATCGACGTAAAACTACCACGCACAATGAAGGGTTCCGTAGTTGGGATGAATTTATCGCAAGAACAAACTTAACTTTGTAGTTGAGAAACATGTTCTCCGGAATGTATGGGAGAACATGTTTTTACAACCGCAAATGTAAGTTCGTCGATTATTACTCGTTAACTTGTAAAGCATACTAAGCTGTGATAGTTTTCCTTTTAATTTTGTTACATATACTACTGCTGTGAATTTTTTCACATACTTATCCAAAACCAACCATTTAGCTAGCAGGGGGGAGGACACTTGACTCTTACAAAAATTTGCACTTTAAAAGCTTCATATTTCAAAAACAGATCCCTGAATCTAAAAATGGTTTTCCCAAACTCACAATATTTCCAACGACTCCCCACACTACGGGATAGATTAGAAAAAAAAAAATCATCGCCACTTTACGTGTAGGAGAGAAACCTTAAAAGTTTTTTTATTCATGATTTTATTGTACCACTTAGTCGACGTGATTAATATGTATACTCGTACCAAATAACAGCTTTCTAGTACTAAGCGTCTATGAGATAAGCCGTGGACATATAGACAGACAGACAGGCGGACATGGCGAATCTATAAGGGTTCCTTGTTTTTACTACGGAAACCTAAAACGTAAATTCAGTCATTGCAATGTTTCTAATATCTCGGTTAGGTAAGATCATCATCTTCCTGTCCTTGTCCCATGTTACTTGGGGCCTGTGCAACATGTTTTTCTTTTTCCACTCTCCCCTGTCTACCGTCACGCTATCATTCATTCCCTTCTCTTTCATATCACTCCTCATACAATCCATCCATCTTTTCTTATATTCATCACTGTTTTAGTCACATGCGTTTCCTCCCTCCTCATCACATGCCAGTACCAAGCCTAACGATTTCCTTAAAAAAAATCTGTTACTTTCAAACTTTCCCTAATATACTTATTTCTTACTTTATCAATTTTCGTCACTCCACATATCCATCTCAACATTCTCTTCTCCATTGCATGCAATCTTTTCTCATCCGTTTTCTTCACGACCCAGCATTCCGATCCATACAGTAAAATATGGTAAGATACAAATTAGAATGATTGCCGTGAGTTTCATAAAACTCTTTATACTTTATTACAATGACATAAGAGTTAACGTTAGGTTGTTTACGTCATTCAAATATGATTACGACATCGTCATTATCATTCAGCCGAAAGATGTCCATTGCTGAACATAAGCTTTCCCCAAGCATCGAACCGACAAGAGCAAAAACTTAAAAAATATTGGTACTTAATCAAAGACGTTTAATCGCAAAAATATGATTCTGTTAAGATAATTTATAACTGTCTGATGATTAGCATAATTCAAGCGATTTTTATTTGTCTTTGTCAAAAACCGAGTACCTACCTAATCCAGTTGATTAAATATACATTTCTACTATAACTCCCAGGTCAGGTAGCAAAACGACAATAACTCATACGCGCACCTTGTAATAAATTAGTAAATGTAAATGAACGTGTCCAACTCGACTGAGAGGATGTAATTGTAACTGTGAGGCATGAGGCAGCTACTTGTGGGATGACATTTTCCAAGTTCAAATGTCGTGGGAAGACACCGCTCTCCTAGCAACATCACGATGCCACGGCTGATTGATATTATTAAAAGATTACAACGAAGGAAATTAATACTACTTGTGACCATAAGACCAGGACGCACACTTTCACTGTTTGCGAGTAATTTTTAGTTTTTTTATCCAGTACGGGGAAGCTGACTATCTCACCTGATGGTAAGTGATGATCAGGCCGCAGGTGGAAGCGAGCTTTACCCAGAATCCTCAACCACAGAGGAACTGGCTATCTAACGTCTAACTGTCGAAATACAACAATGCTATACAACAATCATTATTGCAAATACAACAATCATTGTTGTTTTGACGACGGTTAAGACGACTTAATTAAGATGGTGGTAGCTAGCCAGGTGGACTTCGAACAAGCCCTACCACCAACCAAATCGAGCAGAAAATAATAATGAGTAATTTTAATATTATATGATCCATTCTACTTGTAGAATGGATCATATAATATTAAAATTACTCATTATTATTTTAGATACTTGTATCTCAGTAGTAAAGTACCTATTGTTGATACGAAAGAAGAAGACGGATAACCAATTTGTAACATGTTTTGTGGATACATATTGATACAATATTATGGAACAAAGATTGTATACAGTCAACTGAATTCTTATCAATGTATACATCTTTTTGAGGCTGTCTTTACATAATAAAGAGTATTCTATAGAATCTATCTACCTCACTTATGTAATCTTGCAAAAGTTAAAGTATGAATTTTGTCTGTACAGTTCTACTCAGCATACGTAGACTGATGGCAAGCTATGTCGATATCATAAATTAGTATGTCGGAGAGACCTGCAGAATAATGACACGAAATAGGTGGAATTCTGGCAAATTTCTTGAGAAAGACATTATGATGACGTTGAAGAGTTCAGTCATCAACACTGGTAGCCGGTTGTCAAAAAAACGGTCTCTAGGTTAATTATTTTAATAAAATAATAAAAGTGTTATAATTATGTTAAATTAGTGTATTATAGTCGAGCCTAGATATTAAGTATTCTACCCAGTAAATATACAGTGTTTTTTGTCGCGAAAACTTCGTACAAAAAGGATTTAAAACCGGCTGTCAACTCAACACTTCAACTGTGACGGATTTCAAACTATCATCGATCCCGGGGAGTATTTTGTTTTAATTAAGTGATTTTGTATTAATATTTACAGACCACAGAACATCACAAAGTACTGCTCAGGTCTCTGAGCTACGTCCATCACACACTGGCACGGTTTATGTCTCCTTTTGCTTGACAACTAGTGGAAGCAAAATCGAAGACGAAAACATTCGCCCAGACAATAAACACTACATAATTTACTATACCAATTATGCTCATTATGAGCTTATACTATAAAATATAATCATTTAATGTGTCACGAATTTTTACATAAAATCAAGTTTAATAATTGTACCTATATATCTGGTTTTTAAGATAATAACAAGAAAAGCAGTGTTTTTCTATAGTATTTCTCTTCTGTTTAACTTTCCCATCTCACTCTAATCAACTTAATCTAAATGTAACAGCTATTTCTCAATAAATTACTCAATTTACTTTTTCCCCCAACTACCTCCTACTTATCCACATATTATCAGAACATCTTTTCTTGCACTGTTATTTAGCTGCATAACTTCACACATTCCAGGTGACTCACAATTATTCAAAATGATGACTCGCAGAGCTACAATCAAGGAAATGGAAGAAAAACTGAGAGCTACCTTGAAGGATCTCGAAGCTTCTCAAGCTGAATGCAAACAACTGCTCCAGGAAAGGGAAGACAGTGAAGTGGAAGTGGAGAACATTATCGCCAAAAACACCTTCCTCAAAAATGAGCTAGCTGAGCTGCACACAGAACACATGAACTTAGCCGACCAGTACAGTCAACTACAACACCAAGTGTCAACATTTCAAGAGTGCAGTGACACCCACGAACTGGTATTGAACCATATTTCAGAACTAAAACAGAAATTATGTGAAGCCCATAAGGCCCTATCTATGTCAGAATCTGTTAAGGTCAGTGAACAGGTCGCTGACACAAATAACCTATTTGATGATTTGGTAGGCAGTAAGTCAAAATCAGTGTGTGAACCAGCTATAACAATAGATTTGACTGGTGATGATACCATACCATTGTGTCCTATTGTTATGAGTCATAATAAATTAAAGAAATATATTAAATTCAAGAAAATAATTAAACGGTCACAGAGAGGAATTAAAAAACAAAAACTTTTAAAATTAAATCTTTCCTTTAGAAAGGAACGTGTTAACATTTCAAAAAGTTTAAATAGTTGTATTGTTGAGTTAGATGAATGTAGGCAAAAATATGATATTGATACAAAGTTCCTTTATAATGATATTCAACACAAGGAGCACTTGCTGAAGGATATTTTTGAGAAATATGAGACTTCACAACAACAACTAAGTGAGCGCTTGTTTGAGTCTGGAGAACTACTGGATTTGGTGAAGTGGAATGCTGAGAGGTATGAGTCCCTGACTAATAATCTCTCATGCAGCTGTGCCAACCAACCATCACCTCCTCAGCCTCAGCCTGACTTGCCTCCACCGGTGTTGTCTCTTCCAGCAGAGACCTGTGTTAATACACAGAATAATAATAAATCTATATTTTTCTGTGACGAATTAGGTTCTGGCTTTGGAAAAATATTATTCAATTACCTTAGCCATAGTTTTACCAATCATAGTTATCATAACATAAGTTTCAAACAAATTATTAAAAGAATTGAAAGCACAAACCTAGATAATTATTCTACAATGGTTTTGCTATTAGGTAATAGTACTGGTATTACCAGAAAGGACATAGTGGATGGTGTGGACACCTTATTAAAGTTAAATATAGGAAAGCTAATGTTGTGTGCTTTACCTTACTCTGATATTTTATCAGATTACGAAAATAATTATATTTATAAGTTGAATAGTACTATTCACAGGCTGACATGTTGTCATAGTGACAAATTATTGTATTTTGACACTCACAAGTTTGTTAGTGGTTTTAAGTTAACTCAGAGAACTTTATCTCTGTCTTGGGAATCTAGACATATGATTGCTATGTTGATAGCACATAATATTAATGAGGTTATAGGTAATATAACAAATTGTAGTATTAGTGACGAGTCTGTGTTGTCTAGTTATACTAACAACATAGTAATTAATTCTGAATTATCTTGTTGTACGAAGGAGGATCCACCTACAATACCAACATCTTTGGAGGCCACTACCAGTCAGATAGGGTATTCTCTTCCTGCTGGAACTCATACGGGCATTCTAGACTCTTCAGTTGTAGTTGTGGAGTTCACTCCGGATAACTTTTTAAACTAGTTAGTAAGACAACAGAAGTTACCCCTTCAAATAACCAATTATTATTAGAGAATAATAAAAAGGTATCTTCTGGCAATATTTTACATAATAACAATAATAAAAAACCAAAAGGGGGCAACATATTTTAAAATTTTTCAATCAAAATATCCAAGGTTGCTCTTCCAAATTACTGGAAATAGAATTGTTTTTAGAAAATACCAAGTTTGATGTCATTTGTTTAACAGAACATTGGTTAAAAGATCATCAAGTATTGTCAATTCACTATGAAAATTATTGTGTAGTTAGCCATTTCAGCCGAAAACGTATGATACATGGCGGGTCATTAATATTAGTAAAAAATTCGATTCAATCGAAAGAACGAAAAGACATCATAGGACTGTCTGTTGAACACACCATTGAATTGTCCTGTGTTGAGCTTGATAAGCATGTTATAGTATGCGTATACAGACTTCCAAGTTACCAGAATCTACCTATATTTGATTCTGTAATGGAAGATGTACTAAAGAAACTTAGTGCTAGTAGTAAGTCAATAATCATATGTGGTGATTTTAATATTAATTTATTAGAAAATAACTCGAACACTATCAGATTATTAAGTCTTTTTAGGTCATTTGATTTGTCAAATGTTTTTATTGAACCAACCCGAGTGACAGCTTCTTCTGCCACTTGTATAGATAATATATTTTGTAATTGTGATTACTTACATAAACAAATTGTAAATAAGTTGCCATCTGATCACAGTGGACAAACAATAACATTTTGCACCTACATGCCTTTACAAAAAATTCAAATAAGGTTTAGGTCAATTACATGTAAAAATTTAGAGAAATTAGATAATTCTTTGGCAAGTAAATTATGTGTTCAGAGTTTTAATAATATTTTTGACCCTAATGAGTTTTACGCCGAGTTCTTTTCACTATTAAACAAGCAATTTATTGAGACTTTTCCACTAAAGACTAAAACTATTTATACGAAGTTCTTATTTAGTGACTGAGCCACTCCAGGTATTTGTAAAAGCAGGGAAAAACTTTTTGAACTTTATGGCCTAAAGCAACATACGAATAATACAAGCTTTCATCAGTATGTCGCAAAATATTCTAAAACTTTTAAAAGTGTGTGCAAAATAGCTAAAGCTCTTTACATTGGCAATAAAATAAAATCAGCTGATGATAAAATAAAAACTACCTGGCAAATAATAAATAATGAAACAGGTAGGAAAAAACAGCGTAATACTGAATTAAATTTAGAGACTGCACATGGCCCCATCAACTCAGATGTAGAAATAGCTCAGGAATTTGAAAACTTTTTTGCTAATGTTCCCCTTAAAACTACCGAAAACTTAAATTCATCACCCGCGCTTTCTGCCGCCTTACTTAGAAATAATGTAAAAGCATGCCCTTTAGAGTTTAGGTTTCAGCATACAAACCCCCAGGCTGTTATAAAAGCTTTTAAAGATCTTAAAATTAAATCAACAGAAGATCTATGGGGAATGTCTGTAAAAGTCTGTAAATCTATCATCGAAACCATTGCGCCCTATTTAGCTTTCATATTTAACACCAGTGTAGACCAAGGAGTCTTTCCGGATCTCATGAAACTCAGTAAAGTAGTTCCTTTGTTCAAGTCCGGTGATAGTAAGGAACCCAACAATTATAGGCCCGTGTCAATTCTGCCAGTTCTCAGTAAAGTGTTTGAAAAGTTGATGCTTATTCAAATGTTACGTCACTTTAATAAAAATTCCATCTTTCATGAACAACAGTACGGTTTCACCAAAGGGCGTTGTACCACTGACGCCGGTGTCACCCTAATAAAGAACATTTTTAATGCCTGGGAAGAAGCACATGATGCCATTGGAATTTTTTGCGACCTCTCGAAGGCGTTCGATTGCGTAAACCATGAAACACTTCTGCTAAAACTAGAACACAATGGGATTAGGAATACAGCTCTTGATTTACTGAGATCATACCTGAAAGATAGAAAGATTAAAGTTCAAGTGAACGGCGTAAACTCGTTGGGGTCTGAAATGGCAATGGGTGTTCCTCAAGGTTCGATATTGGGTCCATTCCTCTTTTTAGTTTACATTAACGATTTACCCCAATTACTTCAAAATCAACCGAAGATGGTGTTATTTGCAGATGACACATCATTGATCTTTAAAATAGATCGACGGTCACAAAATCTTGACGACGTGAATAACTCTATTCTTCAGGTCCAAGATTGGTTTACGGTAAATAATTTGGTACTAAATGAGAAAAAAACCAAGTGCATTAGATTTAAATTACCGAATGTTAAAAGTAGCGAATGTGTCATCATATTGAATGGAGAAAAACTGGAATTTATTAATCAAACAGTTTTCCTAGGAATCACGCTGGACGAGAAATTACAATGGGGACCTCATATAACATCTCTTGCGGGGCGGCTAAGCTCGGTCGCTTATGCTGTTAGAAAGATAAGACAGTTAACAGATGTAGAAACCGCGCGTTTGATATATTTTAGCTACTTTCACAGCATTATGTCATATGGCATTTTACTGTGGGGTCGGGCTGCTGACATTGAATCCGTCTTTATTTTACAAAAGAGGGCGTCAGAGCCATTTATAACCTATGTCGTCGCGAATCTCTCAGGGAACTTTTTAAAAGGATTAATATTATGACGGTACCTTGCCAATTCATTTATGAAAATATTATGTATGTAAGGAAAAATCCACATCTCTTTAATAAAATAAGTGATAGACATAATTTTAATACTAGAAATAAAGATAAACTAGATCAACCATTTTTCAGGTTATCTAAAGTACATACATCTTTTATGGGGTACTGTGTTAAATGTTACAACAAAATACCTTGTGACATATTGCAATTAAATGAAAGAAAATTTAAAACTCATATAAAAAGTACACTTTGTAAACAAGCATATTATAAATTAGAGGATTATATCCAAGATAAGAGTGCTTGGAAACATGCTGGTCCTGCTCCATAGGACAATTTAGAATCAAGACAAAATCAAACTGGTTGCTAATGTAATTGTAAAATTTATTACTTTGTGTTTTATGACATTGATTTTACATTCTGTGATTACTTCCTTACACACTGACTTATTAATTGTAAAATTTTAGGAAAATCGTCTACTTTTACAATGTTTGTAAATATGTGAGAACCATGTATCTATCACAAATTAAATTATCTATCGTTGCTTCATTTTTAATTGTTTTTACCTATTGTGGTATAGTAATTTTATTCTAGGTGCATCGTCTTCAGGCTCCGTATCCGCCCTCCGGATACGGAAGCCATTGAGGCGGAGCTGTACGAGGGGTACAGAGCGGCGAAGACCGCCCTCCAAGCGGAGATCCTGCGGGCTAGGACACTGGCCCGCGAGGAGTTGCTGGAGACTCTGAGCAGAGACCCGTGGGGACGCCCATATAAGATGGTGCGGGAGAAGCTCCGCCCATGGGCTCCCCCGCTGACGCAGAGTCTCCGGCCCCAGCTTGTGGAGGACGTGGTGAGCGCTCTGTTCCCTTCAAGAGGGGAACATACGCCCCCGCCCATGGCTCCGCCTATTGCGGTGCCCGATGCGGACCACACCGCCGACGACGACGACGATGCTCCGGAGGTGACCGAGGTAGAGATGAGAGTGGCGGTACGCAAGATGAGTGCGAAGAATACCGCCCCAGGACCCGACGGCATTCCCGGAAAAGCCTGGGTCCTGGCCATGGGGACTCTCGGGCCTCGACTAAGGGGGCTCCTATGCGCATGCATGGAGAGGGGCCAGTTCCCACTTTGTTGGAAGACTGGGAAACTGGTCCTCATCAGGAAGCCGGGGCGCCAAGCGGACTCTCCGTCCGCCTATCGGCCCATTGTGCTGCTCGACGAGGTGGGCAAGCTCTTTTAAAGAGTCATTGCAGACCGCCTCGTCGGGCAGCTGGTGCGAGTGGGGCCGGATCTGGCGGAGAGCCAATTCGGTTTCCGCAGGGGGCGCTCCACGGTGGACGCCATCATGCGCGTGCGAGCCCTCACGACGGGGGATGCTGTGGCCCGGGGTGGGGTCGTCTTGGCGGTGTCTCTAGACATCGCCAATGCCTTTAACACCCTGCCCTGGAGTTGCATCAGGGAGGCACTTCGGTATCACCGGATGCCGACCTACCTCTGTTGTGTGGTCGAGGCCTATTTGACGGACAGGGCTGTCATCTACCCCGGTCACCAAGGAGAGTGGAACCGGCGAGAGATGTCGTGCGGTGTCCCACAGGGATCGGTCCTGGGACCGCATCTGTGGGACATCGGATACGACTGGGTGCTGCGCGCCGATCTCCCTACTGGCGTCAGCGTCGTCTGTTACGCTGACGACACGCTGGTCCTGGCGCAGGGGAGGTCGTACCAGGCGGCGGCCGACTTAGCGACACGCGGGGTTGCGACAATCGTCGACAGAATCCGGCAGCTGGGACTCGAGGTGGCCCTGCACAAGTCCGAAGCCATGGGTTTCTATGGTCCTCGTAGTGCGCCACCGTCGGGTTCCCAGGTAATGGCGGGAGGGGTTCACATCGGCGTCGAGTCGACGATGAAGTATCTGGGACTCGTCCTCGACAGCCGGTGGAACTTCGTGGAGCATTTCCGACGTTTGGCTCCCAGACTGGACCGGGCCGGGGCTGCCTTGAAGCGGCTCCTGCCCAATCTGGGAGGTCCAAACGCCTCCTGCCGGAGGCTCTACGCGGGGGTCGTGCGGTCCATGGCCCTTTACGGGGCGCCGGTGTGGGCGCCTTCATTGAGGCGGCAGCCAGCCCGCCGGCTTAACGCGTCCCAAAGTGTCATGGCCATCCGGCTGGCCCGAGGATACCGCACGGTCTCCTGCGAGGCGGCGAGCCTCCTTGCCGGAGTACCGCCATGGGATCTGGAGGCAAAGGTCCTCGCGCACATTTGGGAGTGGCGCGAGGAGGCGAAACGTCGGGGCTTAACTCCGATGCCGCAAGAAGTCGCGGCACAGCGGACAGAGCTCCGGCGGGATCTCATGGCGGAATGGAGAGTGCGATTGTCGCAACCCAGCGCTGGGCACGCCACAATTGCGGCGATAAGACCCCTCTTTGAGGAGTGGCTAGAGAGGCGCCACGGCGTCCTCACCTTCCGCCTGACACAGGTGCTCACCGGACACGGCTGTTTCGGGAGGTACCTGTTCAGGATAAAGCGGGAGGAAACGCCCGGGTGTCATCATTGTGTGGATCGCCCGGAGGACACGGTGGAGCATACGGTGGAGGTCTGCCCGGCTCGGGCAGAGCATCGCCGTGTCCTCGTGGAAGCGATCGGCGGCGGTGATCTCTCGCGTCCGGCCCTGATTCGGGCCATGCTACGGAGCGAGAGGAAATGGCAGGCCGTCACCTCGTTCTGCGAAGCAGTAATTCTCGCGAAGGAGGAGACGGAGCGCGTGAGGGAGAGGCAAATTTCGCGCCCTCGCGCCCCTAACCGCCGCAGCAGGAGACGCCCTGGGCGTCGGGAATCACGCGAAGATTTCCGGCCACCGTAGGCGCGGGCTTGCGGACGGTGAGCAATGGGTAGCTCGCCGTCCGATAAGGACCAAGCCCGGGTCGACGGCGCGTTGCGTTCCACGTGCGCCTCAAAGAGATGTCAGCAGAATTGACGGGGTCCGCTAGGGCCAATGCCTGCCGGGGGTTCGAAGAGAACCGATATGGACATCGTGGCCCCCTGGCAACACGGCAACTGAAGGAACACGGGTCGGTTTTAGTCAGTAAGAGTCTGACACGCCCTCCCCGCTCCGCCCAGAGCGGGAGAAGTTATTTGATGATTTCCCACCCAAAAAAAAAAAAAAAAAGGTGCATCGTCTTCACATATAATAATTAGTTAACAAATGTACGTACATATACAAACAATATTGTAAAACATTTTAAAAGAGTAACGGTGGAGTTTCTTGCCCATTCTTCTCCATACGAAAACTACCTTTTGGAAGGGGCGACTAGAATCAATTTTATTATTTTATAATTTTTGACGTTCAAAAGTGCCATACATGGGCCTATTTGAAATAAATGATTTGACTTTGACTTTGACATCATATTTCATAAACAACCGATATCAATACCATTATTGTAAAAAGTCCTTCAAACTAGAATTAATAGGTCATTCATATTGACAGCTACCAATATTGCTTTTGAAACAAACAACACTTTCTCAATGTTAAGGATTCTATACAGTGGGACAGCCATCTTTATTAACACAGAATATGGTAATTGTTTTGTATCTTCATTTAGCTTGAACTAGCACCCCATCCTGCTTCGCACGGTTTTTACGACGTAACAAACCATTGTAATATCTCATTCATAATAATAAGTAAGTTTAATATTTATGTATTACTAGCTGACCCGGCAAACGTTGTTTTACCATATAAATGTTTGGGGTGGACCACCCTTATCACTTGGGGTTATGAAAAATAGATAACGACCGATTGTCAGAACTACCGAATATACATATAAGATTTCATAAAAATCGATCAAGCCGTTTCGGAAGAGTATGGCAACTAACATGTGACACGAGAATTTTATATAGGTAAATAGATAGAAATGACTCCACCAAAGTGGAGACGAGACAAGAGGAGAGGAGAGGTATTTCAAATACTACACAACATGGAACAATTTACAAACTATCCAACTCATATGTATACCTACATTATCAGCAAATAAATGATTTCTTTCTTACTTTCAAATAACCAATAGAATTTCGTTATTCAGACATCTCGTCTCCACTGAGCTTCAGTGGATACCACTGAGCGGAGATATATCATATTTGTATGGCGCGATCGAAACGGAGATATGAGCTGTGCCCCACTAAGATTGAGCTAGGAGCGGGACAAAGCGGAGATGTGAGCTAAGCCTCGTAAGCTGGCGACGGCGCTCAGCGGAGACGAAAAGAGATGTAAGCAGCGTGATTCTGCTTCTTCAGACTTCTGTTTTTCTTTTCAAGTAAAAGAAGATACCGTTTTAGTAATAGTGACTTGACTGAGACGTCTGCCTTTCATGTCAGATCGTGCTAAACTGTGCGTTCATCTCAACATCCAACGCTCACCGCACGCAGCTCAGTTCCGCTCTAGCCAGCACACATTTCCGCTCCAGTCTAGCCAGTACGCATAGCATCGGTGGATACACCCTAGCTGAAAAACAGCTCTTGTCTCTGCTTTGGACATCTCCGCACATCTCCCCTTTGGTGTCCGGGCCTAACCAACCGGAATTAAGTTTCTGCAATGAAAATCGAATCAAAATCGTGTGGTATGGTGTCGTGTGGTGGAATTAAGTTTCTGCAATGAAAATCGAATCAAAAAGTGTTGTTCTTCTTAACTAGAAGAACAACGTTCCCACAGATAGACACGAAAAGCGACTTTAATTCTTATTATGAATAGATGCTATAATATAATTAGCGGTTGTCTGGAAAACAGTAGAGTCAATTGTTTGTGCAGACCTTGCTTTTTGGTTTACGTTCCTACGTTTCACACTGTACGAGTATCTAATTATAATTATCTTCCACCACAAAACAAACGAGCGTACCTAAATACTGATCCAAAATGGTTAAATGAAGATGATTCAGAAAGTATAACTGTGCATTTTCCAGAGCAAGGCCAGCTATAAATCTTATGCAATTTGTGGAAGCAGTGCTGCGGGCGCATGTAACGGTGCATTCAAGTGTTTAATATTACTTTTAGACTATTTCATGAAAAAATACAAGCTAATTAATGAATACCAGTGATCGGAGTAGGTAGATTGATTTAGGGTTAATGAACTGGCACGTATACATATTAGTATGTATATGCCTCCGGGATTCCGGGATTTTGAAATTATTAAGATTTTTTCAAGGAATTTTAAATGTTGTAATGTGTAGAATAAAGAATACATCAATATGAATAAGAAATGTTTAACCCTTTTGCTGTCTTTTTGATAGTATGTAGGTGATCGGACTCCAAGAAAAGGATATGTGTATTATAAAACAATATAATAATACAATATTTTTTTTATGTTTATCAATCGCATTCTATATATTTCTAATGTAGTAGTTTAAAAACCCTTACTTTTACAATATTTGATTCAATCCCGTAAGTACCAAAATGAAATCCCGGAAAAAAGGCTTATCCATGTTCTGATTTCTATGACTATTCACGATGCGAGTACGTAAAATCAATCTACCTATTCCGATCACTGATGATAACGTAATTGTAAGTAACAAAAACTAGGTAATACTGACTCAGGATTCTATTTTGATCACAAGCATCATACTCAGTTTCTACACTTCGGATTTTGAAAACTGTGAAAGAGATTCAAAAAGCATGAATGTACAGTTCGGAGACTTGATACACCACGTGGTTTGACTTGCGCAGTAGAAGATTTATGTGTTTTTTTAGTGGTATGAGGTCTGCGCTGAGGCGTCATCGGGGTGGCGAAAAGAGCGGCGGGAGGCGCGGTCAAGTCTCATCTTTCGAGGAGCATTCTACTATAACGTGATAATAAGACGTTGGCACACGTCTTATTATCACGTTACTGTAGAATGTTCAATGCCCTAATTCTATCATTACACCGTCTGATCGTCGTTAATTCATCCGGCAAACAAAACGTATTCAGGTCAAAGAAGCTGTCTGTTCTCGACAAAACAATGGACAAGTTAAAACAATCTGCCTTGCATCCATCATGATATTGACCATGTATTTACATAGGAAAAGCCCAAGCTTCTTTTTTGAACAACGATAATTGGAGCGACTTCGACGGCCTGCTATAAATACATGATGATTATGAGAACTTACACATGGAAGTCAGTTTACTCGATATATTAAGTGCAAAACTAACGTGTTGATTGCAGAATTTCATAACATGGAGAATTATGATGGCGACTGAAATAAACCAGACCAACAAATGCTAAGGATCCTGAGTTACTTAATCGATGTGCAATTAATGACCGTTTGATTCCGAAACTGTTGATTTATCATTAGTTGTTTAATCGTTGTGTCCTCATTCTGGTCTGTCTGCTATCGTGATTGCTTACAATTCTGCTGTACCGATATTTGGTGGAGTCTGTGGGTCACGTCAACAAATTGCACCTGCTTTAATTAGGGCGATCACCAGACACTACTAAGCCTGAGCTTTGGTTTGTTTCTTTAGTCGTGTGATGTAGTTTCACTGTTAAATAAACGTTCAATGGGCTGCTAACTAGGACAACATTTAAAGAAAGAAAGAAGAAAGAAAGAAAGAAAATGAATTTATTTGACACAGGTTAAGGCACACAGTTTTCAAAAACAAAAAAAAAAACAGGAAAAAGCAAAGAAAGTTTAAAACAGTATTGTGTGCCTCACGGCTGCGACAAATAGGCCCAGTTCAGCATAAATGTCAGACAACTAGTGCCTGACGCTGGTTTTCAACTGAACCTTATGTTACGAGTACGTCTTACGGATGTAAATCAGTTTTATAGTGTGTGTAAATATTTAAATAAAGAATAAATAAATATGTGTAGCAAATAATAATAAATCGATATGATACAATTAAGTTAAAAGATAATTAAAGATTTAAACAGTGGTATTTAACAAAATAATTATGATGGCATGGTTGCACAATAAACAATAAAAAAAGGACTAAAGGGACTGTACGTCAATAAATAATAGATAGCTTTATCATAATACAATTTATATCAATGAAACATTAAGGTTGATCATGTCTAGCTTCCGTTGCGAATCCATGAGATACTGCCGTAAGCGTCTTCTAAATGTGTCGATCATTTCTATCGCTCGAAGAGGTGGTGGCAGGTTATTCCACACTTTAGAAGCTGCATAACGGAAACTACCTCTAAAAGCTGCTGTACTATGAGACTGGGTCGAGAGTTGCTGCGAGCATTAAAAGTTAAAGTTTAAAGCATAGCAAGCGCATTTAAAGTTTAGCCCTGAGCATACATACCTATTTAACTAATACCTTTAAACGAGCAATTCTTGTATATATATATAATCTGAATCTCAGAAACGGCTCAAACGATTTTCATGAAATTTATTATGCAGGGGGTTTTGGGGGCGATAAATCGATCTAACTAGGTTTCATTTTCATACAATGTCAAAAGCTCATCCAGATATTATTATATATTTGTAGAAGCCTTGTTTCATTACCATACGTTCTAACAATGAACTGACTGATATAGTTACCATAATAACCAATGTAATGATCAAGCCCGGGTCGACGGCGCGTTGTGTTCCACGCGCGCCTCAAAGAGATGTCAGCAGAATTGACGGGGTCCGCTAGGGCCAATGCCTGCCGGGGGTTCGAAGAAAACCGATAGGGAAATTGTGGCCCCCAGCAACAGGGCAACCGAAGGAACACGGGTGGGTTAAAATCCGGTTAAGCAGCCACGACCTTAGTGGTCAAAACTGCGAGAAGCTATTTAAAAAAAAAAAAAAAAAACACGGGTGGGTTTTAGTCAGTAAGAGTCTGACACGCCCTCCCGCTCCGCCCAGAGCGGGAGAAGTTATTTGATAATTTCCCACCCAAAAAAAAAGGCGTGACCTTGTGGAAATTCATATCAAAATAAAATAGAAGTTGATATATTTAGTAACCTATTCCGCTTAACTATTCTTAAAGACATAAAAAACCCTGTAAAAAATCAGCACGAGCAGTAATCCTATTTAAGTGAGGTTGTCGGGTGGTATGGCTCCTCAACAACCTCACTTATGTAAGATTACTGCTCGTGCCGATTTCTTACAGGGTTTTTTTATAACTCTATAGGAATAGTTAAACAGAATATGTTGTAGCGGTTACACCGCCACATACAAAACTACGCATCATAGACATGACGTCACACAAATCCTGCATCGCGCAATTAGAGTTTACCAAGCGATCGACATAGATACAAGATTTCAACTTCAAACTGATGGGGCAGTTGCCCGCCAGACACAACACCCGTCTGGTCGGAGGATCCTCCCTTTTCTATGGTGGATAAGTGAACGTTACACCCTATTCCTCATGCCACTTAAAGGTTATTAAATGTAATTTTCAACATCTATTGTATTTTTTCTGACTGATGTGCCATAGTGATTATACAGGTGTTTATCGAAATTCTGGAAGCGCTCCGTTCTTACATCCATTGCACTTCTGCTTACAGCATTATTTTATCAACAGCAAAAACAAACAGAATTGATAGTTTCATTGGCATCGAATGCAAGATATAAAAAACTTAGGTATACCAACCACGTAAATCTACGCTTCTTGCATATTTGTAGCGCATGTTTAACATTTTGCTTCAATAATAACGTAAATAATTGTACCACGTGGCCGCTACAAAACTGGCTCTGGTATGGCATTGGTATTGAAAATCGTTAACCCAGTTGTTTCCCACCATTCAGTTGGCTAACGATTAATTGATGTGGCTGTAAACTATCAATCAAAGTTTTACGACATGTAAAACAAACGTTTCATGTAAACCAATTGTCTGGAAATCGACCCAGTGATCAGTCACTATTTGTAGACAAGGGCGAGATACATCATAGATATTAAGATTCCTACATTAATATTCGCAGATGGTGGACCATCTGCGTATGTCGTCTTCATCATCAACAAGCTTCTTCGCTTCGTTCGCGTTAAATTTCAGCCTCCGACCCACTGCGTCGCATCCCATCGCCTGCGTTCGTTTTCGCTTAGCGTTCTTTCCGTTTTTTTTCTTTTTGTTTGTTTCCTAAGGGTTGTAGCGTGATGTTACATACCCTTTAGCTTCCTCGAGAATTGGGCTATACAACGCAAAAAATTTTTTTTAGCTCTTTATAAAATATAATAAAATAAAATATTTCAAGATGTAGATTTCCTGTCCTTATCCCAGTTTATTCAGGATCAGCTCAGCATGTCCAAATCAATTATTTTAGTTAGTGCTTGTTTTAAAAACACAAAAATCTAAAACTCATTTATTTACTGGGATTTTGGGAATTACTCGAGACGCTTTCATAGCCAGGTGTTGTAAAATGGCATTGACGTCTATACTGAACTGATTAGAACTGTTAATTAGCAAACACTTCCTCACTACGAAGCCATGCAAACAAAAATGCAAAGAATTCCACTGAATCAGTGTTAGGAGACATTTTTATTACAAAAACTCCAACCAAACTGCTGTAATTACATAAATATTACTGAAAGATGTATGTACTAAATAAATGCGTGGGTATCGGTATATTTATTTAATGTATGGACGTGTTTATTTGAATTCTGAAAGCCACTGACCGGCAGCTCTTGACTTGGTCATGCTATGCTTTTTACGTGCAGTTTTGAACATGTGGCGGGACTGCCAGACATGTTATGGACGATATCAAAATATTATGACCAGATGTCCGAGTTATTACACATTTGATTTTTTTGAGACCAAGTTGTATACAGGGTTTTTTTATTGTCAGCACAAAACGTAAATTCTTTCATTTGTATGAATATTTTTTTCAGTAATTAAATGAATTTTGATACCTATAAATTGTTTCGTTCAAAATTCCAAATACCAATATTGGGTTAGAGAATAGTCATAATACCGAGGATTTAAGGATGGATTAGCTACAGCTGCTTGGAGAGACAAATCCACTGAAAAGCTAAAAGAAGAAAAATGGGTTTTTGACTTGCATCAGAGTACGAATAATATCAGATGGAAACATAATTGTAATAGTAAAGTAGCCATTACTTCTGCTTGTGACATTCAGATATACGGAAAAAATAAAATGGAATCCATTACCATTGAAGTTACATAATCAGTAGCAGAGTTAGGAATAAATTAAGTGCCATTACAAACATTCGCTTCGCCCAGGCCCAGATTATAGAGCAATATTGATAAATTACTTACTATTAAAAGCTATTGTAAACTTCATCATAAAATAAACCAAGCAGGTGCAAATCAAGAAAGATGATGATATATTTGTTAGGTACTTAAAAAACGTTTTACAAAAAAAAAACCGACTTCCAAAAAAAACACTACAAAGTAAAAAATAACTTTAATTTCGGAAGTCGGTGTCTTTGGTTTTATATTTTACTTTTTTGCCACCGACTTCCGAAATTAAAGTTATTTTTCATTTTGAAGTATTTTTTTTGGAAGTAGGTTGTTTTTTTTTTTTGTAAAACGTTTTTATTTTTCACTTTTTAGTTGTGGTACCTACCCCACACACATTCGAATACCACTACCTGCTACCAGTGGAACTTATCATATCATCTATATACTAACTGAGAAAAAAATACGTATTACTGTAGCCAACTTGAGGGGCTTGAGGGGCTTGTGGCTAAGTAATAACAGCTGCACGGGTCGATCGATCAGGTTAAGCTACGCTTGCCGCGGTTGGTCCGTGGATGGGTGACCATCTTTACATACCAAGTCCCCTCCGTGCCTCGGAAAGCACGTTAAGCCGTTGGTCCCGGCTGTCATTTGTAGATCTTTGACAGTCGTTACGGGTAGTTAGAAGCCCAAAAAGTCTGACAACCAGTCATACCAAGGAGTACCGTGTTACCTAGTCTCTAGGTTGTGGAGGTCAGATGCATCCGGTTAGACTGGAAGCCGACCCCAACATAGTTGGGAAAAGGCTAGGCAGATGATGACTGTAGCCAACTCAAAAACCACCCGAAAAAAGTTAATAAAATTTATATGGGACCAATTTTAGAGCATACTCATTCAAACAAAAAAGAATTTTCAAAATCCGTCCACAAATGACGGAGAAATCATTAAAAAAACATACGCTACGAACATAATTATAACCTCCTCCTTTTCGGAAGTCGGTTAAAAAATGAGATTAAATTTAAAATTTTTCACGTCTTCTTTAAAAGATGTCAGTATCACGCAGAAATGAGAAAAGGGCTGGGCTATAGGCACAGATGCTTAGATCTACCAGTTGCACTAAGCTACACAATCGATTTGCCTAGCCTTTTCCCAACTATGTTGGGGTCGGCTTCCAGTGCAGGGATGTAACGGATATCCGTATCCGCATCCGCAACTGCGGAGCATCCGCATAAATTTTGATATCCGCTTAACATCCGCATCCGCAACTTTTGATTTTAAAAGCTCCGCATCCTCATCCGCATCCTCATAATTTCTATGCGGATGTGACCCTACGTTGTTCGCACAAATAGTGATTTTTAAAAACTCGCGCCGAGCTAAATGGGCGGGCCGATAAGTGAGTTACGCGTTCCTATTGGCTGAATTCGCAATGTCCTTGTCCTATGACAGACGATCGGCCGCACGTGGCAGTGGAGGCACGACTGTGGTGTCACATGTCACAATTTGAGTTACTTGTAGAAGTGAAGTTGTTTACAGGCGAATTACGCTACGGTAACGTAATAATAGGTATAAGTACAGTGATAGTTCATTGTCGTACCAAAATATGAAACCAAAAACGAGTTACTTATGGACATATTTTAGTGAGACCACGAGTGATCAAGTGAAATGTAATTTATGTGAAAATGTTTACTCTCGAAAGGGACGCGGCACCACGTCGTTAAAAAATCACCTTCGGTCAAAGCATCCAGTTGAATATGAAAATTTTGTACAACATAATGATGACTTCAAGGAGCAAGTTGAATCAGACTCAGAGCATAATATGTTAACGCCTATGCAACAAGCTAAAAGACAAGTAACATTAGAGGAATGTTTTTCTAATAAAAGTGCGTGGGATGTATCACATCCAAAAAGTAAAGAAATGGATAAGCTTATTACCGAAATGATTGCGTTGCAAAATTTGCCCTTTAATTTTGTTGAAGGGATTGGTTTTCGGCGTTTAATTCATGCAATTTCACCACGATATCACTTAAGGGGGCGTCAATTTTTCACCGTTAACATGACCGAACAAATTTATCCCAAAATGAAGGCCAAAATTCAAGAGCTATTGAAGGAAGTGAATGATTTATCATTCACCACCGACATATGGTCAGAGCCCAGTGCAGGGATCTCTTTTAAGCTTGACATGCCATGGAATTACTCGTGAATTTAAAAGGCTTAATATTATGTTGAAGTGCGAAACTTTTGAAGGTCGTCACACTGGCGAGAATGTAGCTCAAAAATTCATAGACATACTTAATTATTGGGAGATACCGCCGCAAAAAGTTCATTGCATGGTTCGTGATGGCGGGGCCAACATGAGAAGGGCTTTCCAACTATCAAGTTACGATGATATAGACTGCACAGCGCATAAAATACAGCTCTGTATACGTTCAGCTTTGGAAAGTCAAGAACGCGTATCGAACTTGATAACAAAATGTAAACATGTTGCAACTCATTTCAAACACTCTGTTCTCGCTCAAGAGCAACTACATGATATTCAAAAAAACATACTTAATCAATCTGCACTTTCTGTGATTCAAGATTGCTCCACAAGGTTTGTAAATATAATTAATAAATCCTACTATAAATAATACCTATTATAAATTTGAAAGTTTGTGTGTTTAAATGTTTGTTAGATACTCAATCACGTAAAAACGGCTGAACGGATTCAGATGAAATGTGACAGACAGGTAGTTTATAATCTGGATTTATGGATATTCACATAGGATTATTATCCCGGTAGTACATTTCCGTGGGATAATTTCCAACCTCCACGCGGGTGAAGCCGTAGGCGATAGCTAGAATGTCATAAATATAATCTAACTAAAGCCCAGCGCAGACGAAAGACAATTGTAATTCAAATATTTATTTATTTCAGATGGGATTCAACGCTGTATATGATGGAACGTCTTCTCCAAATAAAAGATGCGCTAAGCTTGTATGCTAGTAAAAATACACATGTACAGCAAATATCTCCTCAAGAGTGGCTCGACGTTGATAAATGTGTGAGAATATTGAAACCATTTCAGGAAACAACTAAAGCTCTAAGCAGTTTACAAACGAGCATTTCGTCGGTCATACCACTTATTCATGTCCTTAAGACGTCGTTACAAGAAGAGCATCAAAAAACCGATACGAACACAATATTCAAAAAAGTAATTGATAAACTAACTTCAGAACTGAATGCTAGATTTGGTGATATAGAATATAATAGTCTCTTCGCTCTCGCAACGTATCTCGATGCCAGATTCAAATTGAAATTCTTTAGTGAAATTACGAAAAATAAGGTCCAGGACGACATTTTATCTTTAATCAGAAACAATGAGGGCAATGCAAATAAAGTCATAAATTCTTCCTCTCCCGTAAGTAAGAGACAACGGATGGATAATTATTTCGAAGATGACGAAGCTCAGCCTTCTACATCAGGCACACAAAAACAAATTTCTTCAAAAAAAGTATCCACATTAAAAACTTTGTTGATGGACGTTCTTGACAGCGATGATGAAAATGATAACGATGATGCGAACAATAGCACGGCTGATGAAACTACAACACTTATGTTATTGTTGAATGAATATAATAAAATAAAAAAGTTACGATTTGATAAAGATCCTTTGTTGTGGTGGAAGGAAAATTCTAGGTTTAAAAAATTGTATAAAATTATTCGAAAATTTTTGTCACCGCCGCCGGCAAGTATTCCGAGCGAACAATTGTTTAGTGGAGCAGGCCTTATCTATGGTGAACTTAGAAACCGCTTAGAAGGCGAAAAGGCCTGCAAGTTGCTTTTCATTAAATATAATTTACCTTTACTTAATTTTGAATATTAAATTTGTGCATTTGACTCCACAATTAGAAATTTCAGTTCACAACTTTAATATTCATTTTTTTTTGTACCTACCAAATTATTACCTACAACTTATAATACAAATATAAATACTATAAAAAACAAGGGCTATTTTTGTACGACATCCGCATCCGCACCCTCATCCGCACCCTCATCCGCATCCTCAATAAGGAATTTTCCGATATCCGTATCCTCATCCGCATCCTCAAACTCGATTATCTCGATATCCTCATCCGCATCCTCATCCGTTATATGACATCCGTTACAACCCTGTTCCAGTGTAACCGTATGCAGCTGAATACCAGTATTTTACATGGAGCGGATGCCTATCTGACCTCCACGGCATTGCTACACACATGAAACATAAAAGGGTTCTATCATAATAAGAGATGTCCCATCCCAAAACTTGCGTTCATTTGCTGTTGTCGTTGTCTCTTAAGTTTGAATGCCAATGATCCTAGCCAAACCTTCTCACTATAGATATCTACTGTAAAAGTGTGTATCACTACACCTACTTACAAAAATGATATCATATATCATAATAAAACAAAGTCCCCTCATCCGCATCTGTGTGAACGCGATAAACTCAAAAATTATACCGAACGGATTTTCACCAATTGACGGAATTCATGAGAAATGTTCAAGTGAAAAATTCATTAAAGGTTTTTTTTTTTTGGTAAATTGGCTGAAATATGACAATGTAAAATACTCTGAGTAGAATGAACATCATTTACATTTTAATCTAACTCACATGCTCGACGCAACAGGATGGTACGATTTTACGACAGAAAAATAAAATTAAGGTTTAAAATGCTCTGCTACCCGTGCGAACCTCGGGCGGGTTTGCTAGTTCAATGTAAAGCTTGATAAACAAGATAAGTACACTTACTTCCTGAGGAGGCACGTCAAATGAGACAGTTCGCAAGTCCACTTTCCTATAAGTGTCGATGCAAGGAAGCACGAAGAATAGACCAGGTCCCCTTGCACCTCCTTTTCTTACCCGACCGAGCCGGAATATGACTGCTCGTTCAAACTCTTGGACCACCTAGAAATGAGATCAAGCAGATTTGAAATAAAAATAGATATTCAACATTTTCTTTTGTTCAGGTAAATTAGAAGAAATTTAGTCGTAACAAAGCCTGAAAAGTTAAAATACAAATTTTCGTTGATTTCGAGGTAGGCTGACAAAGGTAGAAAAAGCTGCTTAATTGTTTCAATTGTATTTCATAATGTGAAACTTAGATGGAACCATTCAATATTTAACAAAATCATATTCCAATAGGTAAGTAAATAATGAATTATTATATTAAAATAATTATTATAATTGAGTCGTAAACGGTTTAGCAGCGAAGAACAATTAATTATTCTCATGTACGGAAAAAAGTTCTTCACATTCATTTAGATTGATGTATTTGAACCGATTAATAACGAAGGCGATGATCGACACTATACGTCCAAAGTGTTATTTGTTATTTACTGAACAGTTATTTATTTACCTTGAAACATTCGAACAGTGAAAACGGGAAAGTGATGATCACAAGCAGGAACGATAAGAACGTTGCAAATCGCTCTATACATCCCACCGAGTCCGGATTCGCTGTCACACACAAAACATTTCATCAATTAAATAAAAAATAACCAAAACCACTAATACCTACAACACTATGTTCCATTATTACGATTGATATCACGTAACTCCAATATCACAAATACACACGGATTTTCAAAAAGACAATAATATCGCAAAACTGAACAATAGGTTAATAAGTGCGACGAAAGCGCGAATTATTTGTGCAAGCTTCACTCTTACGTCAAGGTACTTACGCATTTGTATCGTGATAGCGCAAGAAGTACCCGTATCACAATCTAAAATATTCAAATTTTCAAAATTAGAGCTTATTTAATTTGTAGAGACCGCAAGCGCACTAAGTTCAGTGTTTACTCACGACTGGGCACGTTGTCACGCCTAGTGCTTATCGTTCTTAGCTCCGTGCGCATTTTGAGAGCCCGCCGTACCCTACTGTGTTATTATGTTATTGTAATATCGGAGGGAGCAGCAATAAATTCGCAATAACAGCGTTTTACTCGACTAACAATCGCGGACTGCGCTGACATACGGACTAACTTACTGTCAGAAGAGTCCAGCTGTTTACACGACCCAAAAACTACACTGATTCCAACTAAAAATATCAATTACAATGCGATGTTCCACAACAATAAGAAAGCTATAAATCACCGTTGATAGCGTTTAGTGAAAATGTATTTACGTATTTCGAGGTAGCACTCCACTTCCCCCGAATCCTTGTCGTAGCAACCGAAATCCATGTGGTACGAGAGAGCGCGAAATGTTAAACGCATTGACCGGGTTGTCAATCGCGGTAAAGTGGTCGTGTCTTCAAACCGCTGTCTATATTGATACTAAGGTGAGACGCGCGGAAGATCAGGTTGTTGATAAAAATAAATAAATAACGCACTTTTAGCCATAACGATGGGCGGCGCGGGCGCACACCGGGCCGCGGTGCTCCAAATTGCGAGAATTAGGTATATTGGGGCGTTTCATGCGCCACTGCACTACATAAATTATAACAGGATGTTTGGATAATAAGTACGCGAATATCAGATTGTTTTACGACAGTGCTCGAGCGCCGGATCTGTGGACCAGTCATTAGGACAAGTACCAACTGATTTTATGTTTCGGATGTAAAAATGATGTTGAATGTCTATTTTCAGTATTCATCATCTCTACAATGCTCGTTTTGTTCGGAACAGCTGGGTAATGTAATGTTGCCGTTGTAAACTAAAATATTTACATCGCAAATTAATTCGTTGTCTAAATATTGTACAGCAGAAAATAATTTGTTTACTGGTCTCATTACACGTTATGATTTAGGGCACTTGATCTTTAATTTCTGAACATTTATGTGCTCTATTTATAGAAAAGTAAGGCTATTGTACATTTTATCAATTAAGAATATGGTCTATTTGAGCCCTGTCAACGCCATTGAAAAATAATATCCTGAAATAATATTAATTATGGAGAATTCAGCTCCAAAACACAGCTAGCTGTAACGAATTTTTAATTTTGGATAAACTAGGTTTAAAGACGAAGTTAGTTTACGTATGTATAATTTATTTATTTAACAGTTTATGTACACACATATAAACAGACAAGAAGAAAGGAACAGAAAAATACGTACAAAGGTGATGCTTATTTCTATAGAAATCTCTTCCAGCATACCTGCGATAGGAAAGTAATTAAAGAGATGTAGACAACGTGTGTAAGAGTAAAAGAGAAAACAGAATTCAGAAGAGTAAAAGAGTAGTTAGTGAATAGTATATAGTATTATTAGTTAGTATCTAGGTATTTTTATAGTCTAATATATTTTTTTTAAATTTAAGTATCATGGAAAATAATAAGTGCAAACACTACATACAACCAACCTCATATTTCCCCAATTTTCCAGTGCGCGCACGCACTTCACTATAATATTATAATAATGCATATTATTTTCGTAATATAGAATAGAACCAAACCAGACCAACATTCACGTGGAAAATATGGTTTTTTGTTATAAACCTGATGTAGGTCACAGCTCTATCAAAGTCGGTCGATGTCCAACTCACACAACGCTATCTTTGATCTCAGTCTGACGTCTCCCGGTTTTAATACTACGGCTATTTTTGTTCTCAAATATACTGCAGTTTTATGTAAATGTAATGGGAAAATATTAACGAACAAATTGGCTGGTGGTATGGTACTGTAAATCACCGTAAATGATCATGACTGAGAGCGGTGGTGGCCTAGTGGTAACGAGCTCGATTTACGTGTCGTAGGTCGTGGGTTCGAACCCAGGCAGGCAAATTACTTTGTGTAATTTATTTCATCACCACTGTTTTCAAAACAGTGAAGGAAAACATCGTATGAAAACAATATATGTCCTAGAATAAAAAATTCGAAGACATGTGTCCGCGTGGTGGACTTTGGCTCACTCCCTATCATAGAGAGGAGGTCTATGTCTCAGCAGTGGGAACATTATAGGCTGACTATGCTAAGCACAAACTTATTTCCATGTTTCTTTATGATATTTCCCTTCGTCGTAATACTAAGAAAGCTATTTGAAATTCGAATTCCAGGGTACTTGCCGGGCGGCCAAAAAGAAGGCGAGGCGGCAGCGGCGCAAAGAGCGAAGTGCCGCGGCTAGGCTCCGCGCCCCGAAGTCCGCAGCTGTGGTGATCACACTGCAGCCGGAAGCGGAAAAAAGGGACGTGTCCTACCAGCACGTGTTCGCGACGGTGGACAAGGTGACCTGGAGGAGATCGGCGCCAAAAAGGGAATAAAGGTGAAAATCACGGCAACCGGGGCCCGGATGCTGGAGGTCCCTGGTGCGGCCAGTGGCCTCGCCGCTGACGCTCTGGCTGATAAGCTCAGGGCGGCCCTAAATGCGGACGAGGCCCGAGTCTCCAGGCCCACCAAGTGCGCTGACTTGCGCATTCAGGGCCTGGACGACTCCGTGACGGAGGCAAAGGTGGTGGCCGCCGTCGCTAAGGCTGGAGGGTGCTCTGTCGAGCAGATCAAGGCAGGCACCATCCATCCTGATCACACGGGGATGCAAGCCATCAGGGTTAGCTGCCCCGTGACGGCGGCCAAAAAGATAGCCGGGGAGGGCCAAAGGCTTTTGGTGGGCTGGGTTTCGGCGCAGGTCAAACTGCTGGAGCCCAGACCTCTGAGGTGCTTCCGCTGTCAGGTGGGCCACCACGTGGGGGTCAAATGCACCTCGGAGGTGGACCGCAGTGACCTCTGCTTCCGCTGTGGTCAGCCCGGTCACAAGGCCGGCTCGTGTAACGCCACGCCGCACTGTGTTGTATGTGCGGCGGCTGGCAAGCCGGCCGAACACCGAGCTGGGAGCAGGGCCTGCGCTCCACTCGCCGAGGCCAGAGGCCGGGGCAAGCGCTCCACCACCACCGCCGTCACCGCCGCAGCCGCCGCCACTTCCACCGTGGCCACCGCCGCGTCCACCGTCGCTGTCGCCGCTGCCGTTTCCGTCGCGGCAGGGCCCTCGCAGGGGGCTCGGGGGGAGGTAGAGATGGAATGCCAATAACGGCCCCATTTCGCCTCCTCCAGGCGAACATCAACCACTGCGCCGCCGCTCAGGATCTGTTGCTCCAGAGCATGGCGCAGTGGTCGATCAACATCGCCGTGGTCGCTGAGCCGTACTTTGTCCCGCCCAGGGATGACTGGGTGGAGGACCTGAGCGGCTCAGTGACCCTCATTTCGTCGGCCGCCGCCGGTACTCCGTCCCTCGAGTCGGTCAAGAGAGGACGGGGTTGCGTTGCAGCACGGTTCGGGGAGATTGTCGTGGTGGGTGTTTACTTCTCCCCGAACCGAACTCTTGCCGAGTTCCACAACTCCCTTGCGGAGTTAAGAGTCGTCGTCGTCGGGTTTGGTTCCCTCCCCGTGCTTGTACTCGGGGACTTCAATGCCAAGAATCTGGCTTGGGGTTCCCGGTATACGGACACACGGGGCAGGATGGTGGAGGACTGGGCTCTGGAGACAGGCCTGGTCGTCCTAAACCGGGGTTCTGTCCCCACGTGTGTGCGGATGCGGGGCGAATCGGTGGTGGACATTTCGTTCGCCAGCCCCGCTCTGTCGCCGCGTGTCATTGACTGGCGCGTCATGGAAGGGGTGGAGACCTACTCCGATCACCGGTACATCCGGTTTGACGTCTCCACCCAGACCTCGAGTGCGCCGGTCCGACAGGCCCCGAGTGGTCCGCGGTGGGCGCTGAAGCAGCTGGACCGGGAGCTTCTACTGGAAGCCTCGATCGTGCAGGCCTGGGTGTCATCACCGGACAGGCCTGCCGACATCAACGACGAGGCGGAGTGGTTCCGGGAGGCCATGTCCAATGTGTGTGACATGGCAATGCCCCGGGTCCATCCTAGATATGCTTCGCGCCGGCTGTACTGGTGGTCGCAAGAGCTGGAGGCTCTACGCAAGGCGTGTGTTGCTGCGCGACGCCGGTACGCCAGGCATCGCAGGCTCCGTATCCGCCCTCCGGATACGGAAGCCATTGAGGCGGAGCTGTACGAGGGGTACAGAGCGGCGAAGACCGCGCTCCAAGCGGAAATCCTGCGGGCCAGGGCGCTAGCCCGAGAGGAGTTGCTGGAGACTCTCAACAGGGACCCGTGGGGGCGCCCATACAAGATGGTGCGGGAGAAACTCCGCCCATGGGCTCCCCCGCTGACGCAGAGTCTCCGGCCCCTGCTTGTGGGGGACGTGGTGAGCGCTCTGTTCCCCTCTAGAGGGGATCATACCCCTCCGCCCATGGCTCCGCCTACTGCGGTGCCCGATGCGGACCACACCGACGACGACAATTCTCCTGAGGTGACTGAGGTAGAAATGAGAGTGGCGGTACGTAAGATGAGTGCGAAGAATACCGCCCCAGGACCCGACGGCATACCCGGAAAAGCCTGGGTCCTGGCCATGGGGGCTCTCGGGCCTCGACTGAGGGGGCTCCTAAGCGCATGCATGGAGAGGGGCCAGTTCCCACTTCGTTGGAAGACGGGGAAACTGGTCCTCATCAAGAAGCCGGGGCGCCCAGCGGACTCTCCGTCCGCTTATCGGCCCATTGTGCTGCTCGATGAGGTGGGCAAGCTCTTTGAAAGAGTCATTGCAGACCGCCTCGTCGGGCAGCTGGTGCGAGTGGGGCCGGATCTGGCGGAGAGCCAGTTCGGTTTCCGCAGGGGGCGCTCTACGGTGGACGCCATCATGCGCGTGCGGGCCCTCACGACGGGGGATGCTGTGGCCCGGGGTGGGGTCGTCTTGGCGTTGTCTCTAGACATCGCCAATGCCTTCAACACCCTGCCCTGGAGTTGCATCAGGGAGGCACTCCGGTATCACCGGATACCGACCTACCTCTGTCGTGTGGCCGAGGCCTATCTGACGGACAGGGCCGTCATCTACCCCGGTCACCAAGGAGAGTGGAACCGGCAAGAGATGTCGTGCGGTGTCCCACAGGGTTCGGTCGTGGGGCCGCATCTGTGGGACATCGGATACGACTGGGTGCTGCGCGCCGACCTCCCTAGCGGCGTCAGCGTCGTTTGTTACGCTGACGACACGCTTGTCCTGGCGCAGGGAGGGTCGTACCAGGCGGTGGCCGATTTAGCGACACGCGGGGTTGCGACAATCGTTGACAGGATCCGGCAGCTGGGACTCGAGGTGGCCCTGCACAAGTCTGAGGCCATGGGTTTTCATGGTCCTCGGAATGCGCCACCGTCGGGTTCCCAGGTAATGGCGGGAGGGGTTCACATCGGTGTCGAGTCGACGATGAAGTATCTGGGACTCGTCCTCGACAGCCGGTGGAACTTCGTAGAACATTTCCGACGTTTGGCTCCCAGACTCGAGCGGGCCGGGGCTGCATTGAAGCGGCTCCTGCCCAATCTAGGGGATCCAAACGCCTCTTGCCGGAGGCTCTATGCGGGGATCGTGCGGTCCATGGCCCTTTACGGGGCACCGGTGTGGGCGCGTTCATTGAGGCTGCGGCCAGCCCGCCGGTTGAACGCGTCCCAGAGGGTCATGGCCATCCGGCTGGCCCGAGGATACCGCACGGTCTCCTGCGAGGCGGCGAGCCTCCTTGCCGGATTACCGCCATGGGATCTGGAGGCAAAGGTCCTCGCGCACGTCTGGGAGTGTCGCGAGGAGGCGAAACGCCGGGGCTTAACTCCGATGCCGCAAGAAATTGCGGCACAGCGGACAGAGCTCCGGCGGGATCTCATGGCGTCATGGAGGGTGCGATAGTCGCAACCCCGCGCTGGGCACGCCACAATCGCGGTGATAAGACCCGTCTTTGAGGAGTGGCTGGAGAGACGCCACGGCGTTCTCACCTTCCGCCTGACGCAGGTCCTCACCGGACACGGCTGCTTCGGGAGGTTCCTGTTCAGGATAAGGCGGGAGGAAACACCCGGGTGTCACCATTGTGTGGATCGGCCTGAGGACACGGTGGAGCATACGGTGGAGGTCTGCCCGGCTTGGGCGGAGCAACGCCGTGTTCTCGTAGAGGCGATCGGCGGCGGTGATCTCTCGCGTCCGGCCCTGGTTCAGGCCATGGTACGGAGCGAGAGGAAATGGCAGGCCGTCACCTCCTTCTGCGAAGCAGTAATGCTCGCGAAGGAGGAGGCGGAACGCATGAGGGAGAGGCAAATTTCGCGCCCTCACGCCCCTAACCGCCGCAGGAGGAGACGCCCGGGGCGGGAATCGCGAGCCGATTTCCGGCCACCGTAGGCGCGGGCTTGCGGACGGTGAGCAATGGGTAGGTCGCCGTCCGATAAGGACCAAGCTCGGGTCGACGGCGCGTTGTGTTCCACGCGCGCCTCAAAGAGATGTCAGCAGAATTGACGGGGTCCGCTAGGGCCAATGCCTGCCGGGGGTTCGAAGAAAACCGATCGGGAAATCGTGGCCCCCGGCAACAGGGCAACCGAAGGAACACGGGTGGGTTTTAGTCAGTAAGAGTCTGACACGCCCTCCCGCTCCGCCCAGAGCGGGAGAAGTTATTTGATGATTTCCCACCCAAAAAAAAAAAAAAAGGGTACTTGCCGGGGTTGCGAAGAAGTCCGAAAGGGAGATCCTGGTCCCCGCAACATGGCAACTGAAGGAACATGGGATGGTTTTAGCAAGTAAGAGTCTGACACTTCCTCCCGCTCCGCCCAGAGCGGGAGAAGTTATTTGATAATTTTCCACCCAAAAAAAAAGCGTACTCGATTAAATGCTAACGAAGCGGGCCATTGAATTTGTGGCCCATCACGAGCAAGAAAGTGAAGTAAAAATTGATCTATTAATACACTTTATTACCCATATTCTACGTTAAAGTTTACCGAGCTCAAGTCATTAGCACAGAATTTATTTACCGACCTAATTAATACGGATAGCGTACTAGTATTAGACGTCGGCTCCTAATAATAAATCTTTGTAATGTTTGAGATCAATAGCTCAACGGCTAGGCGTCGCCTGGCGAAGAACTCGTGAGTTCGAACCCCACCAGTTACACGTGCTGTGAACGAACTTCCATAAATCTATACTATAACAACGTTTTGCAAGTATAGTTACTACTAGTGATATGCCGGATATCATCGATGTAAATCGATGCCGGATATCCGTGATTCACAGATATCCGCGGATATCCACGGATCTCCGACGGAGAAAAAGATCTGTATCCTGTATCTGTATACACTTCATTACGCATACGTAATGAAATGTCATCATCTGCCTAGCCTTTTCCCAACTATGTTGGGGTCGGCTTCCAGTCTAACCGGATGCATCTGACCTCCACAACCTAGTGACTAGGTAACACGATACCCCTTGGTAAGACTGGTTGTCAGACTTTTTGCGCTTCTAACTACCCGTAACGACTGTCAAAGATCTACAAATGACAGCCGGGACCAACGGCTTAACGTGCTTTCCGAGGCACGGAGGGGACTTGGTATGTAAAGATGGTCACCCATCCACGGACCAACCGCGGCAAGCGTAGCTTAACCTGATCGATCGACCCGTGCAGCTGTTATTACTTAGCCACAAGCCCCTCCTAATGAAATGTATTAATATAAAAGATCCGTTCAAGATCCGCCAAAAAGTAACGGATATACAGATCTTTTTCTCCCTCGGATATCCGCGGATACCCGCGGATACAGATATCCGGCACATCACTAGTTACTATAGTAGAAAAAAGTTGAATATGTCGATCAGTCTTTGATTTATTTGAGAAAGGTGAGCTGAGCTGATCTGATTCATACGTGTCCATGATTCACACTAAGTTTCATCGACTCGTGGGATTCCACTTATTAGAAGTGCTTTGTCATCATGTCCAGTCAGCACAGTTCGTCATTTTCTGCAGCCGTCATCTCAGTGTTCAACTTCTTTCCTAGCCTTCAAAGTGTCTTATCCAGTGCAATTATTATGAACGGTCTAGTGGTTGCAAGCGCTACCTGCTGAGAATAAGGTCCTGGGCTTCATTTTCCGGTCGGGCAAAGTGTTATTGGGTTTTACTAAATGGAATTTCTGGATTTGTGCCCGGCTGATGGCAATAGGCTCGCCCCCTATTACATGTAACTTAAACATAACTGGCGAAATGTGGGTGTACTATAGATATACCTCTGCCTAACCCTCGCGGAAACAAGGCATGATGTTATCTAGACACGCGGCCGCGTGTCGAGACAAGTTCTAGGCAAGACACGGCTGCAGTGTGTTATATTACACGAACCATTTGGAGCCACTTTTGACCCCTTAATAACTCAAAATCTATGTAACATAGACACATGAAATTTGGTTTATTTATTAAAACCCCTTAGATTAACTAGAACTCCAAATTTCATAAATAAAACTCAAACGGTTATTGAGATATTAACGTCTAAAAATCGTCATTTTTATCAACGACCTGTCACTAAACATCAAAAACATTTAACCCATTTCCGGATGACCTAGAAAGTTGAAAAGAGATTTCCCGAAAGCAGGCCCATGGTATGATACTGTGTCAATGCTTATTTATCAAAAATTATGTCGTATTTTTTTCAAGTCGTTTTATCAAAATTTATTTCTTCTAGCATTAGAGAACCTAATAAATATTTATTTTGTTGATACTTAAAGAATTACATCCGCCATTCAATCCTAACCTGAATGTTGCCAGATGACAGACTGTTCCAATAAAATAATTTGTAATCGATTGAAAATATCGATACTAACCCACATGGAGTACGTGGAGTATCCACTACACGAGTATGTTTCAAATGCTATTTATTATACTCAAATACTCTAAAATTATGATTTTACAATAAATAAAATATTATATGGTCTGAATATACTCAACAACTTAAAAGTGTTTCGAGGCAGTAATGTTATTTTATAAACTACCAGTGATCAGAGTAAGTAGATTGATTTGAGGTCAATGAACTGGCACGTATATTAGTATGGATTCGCCTCCGGGATTCCGGAATTTTGAAATTATTAAGATTTTTTAAGGAATTTCAAATGTTGTAATGTGTAGAATAAAGAATACATCAATATGAATAAGAAATGTTCAACCCTTTTGCTGTCTGTTTAATAGTATATAGGTGATCAGACTCCAAGAAAAGGATAGGTATACTATAAAACAATATAATATATTTTAAATATTTATCTATCGCATTCTATAAATTTCTAATGTAGTAGTTTAAAAATCCTTACTTTAACAATATTTGATTCAATCCCGTAAGTACCAAAATTAAAACCCAGAAAAAAGGCTTATTTATCCATGTTATGATTTCTATGACTATTCATGATGCGAGTACGTAAAATCAATCTACCTACTCGGATCACTGATAATCACCCAATCGATTTCGTCAATCGATTACCAAAATAATTAAACCTGGTAACACTGACACCACGCATAATGTCAAACTGTCAAAAAAAATCTGTCAGATCAATGGCATTGTTGGCTGTTTTTTTTACGTAGATTTGAATTTATTTTTCCGTATTTACTTTATACTTATATAACGTTACGATTTAATGCTGTCAATTTAAATTGAAGCCAGACGAACCATTGTTTATCTTTCCATGGCCCTGGGTAAGTTTATTATGTTCTTTAAATATTTATAAACACCGTCGTATTGTATAACCTCATTGATTTTAGCAGCCTATTAGTAGAAGGCCTATGTTCAGTCAGGGGTACGTCGCGCGTCGTCTGCTGTAAATATCTATAGTATGACGTAATTATATAACATAAGTAAATACACTGAATTCTTTTACCTTTTTCAGGTATGACGATGACATGTGTTATTGCAAGACTTGACATTATTGATTATATTATCTACAACTCTATCCCAAGTATTACTTGCTCAGGAAAATCTAAGCATATTATGTTATGTATGTGGCATGTCAATTGCAAGTCACAGAAGTCATCAGGTTAGTGTTTTTAAAATGGCAGAAGTACTATGAGTGATATAATTATTATACAAAAGTAAATAAACAACAATAAGAGTATTTTCTTACTTTCTGGGTTAGGTATACATTTGGATAAAGTTTGTCATGCTTACTGAGAGAGGCTGCTACCAGAGATGTTTATAGGCAAGCAAGTGATGATAAAAACAGAGCCACCCTAGAGTGTAAGAGATTTACCCATAATAGATCAAAACAATAATCTGGTTAGGGCCAGAATCAAATCGTGACATGTGAGCAGCAGGACTTAGTGTACATAATTATTGATAAATGAGCAAAATAGGACAAATCGTTTAAGAGATCAACATTGCTTATTACTGTTTTGTGGGAAAGCGTACACCTACCACCTACCGTACTTACGCTGCTTTCATACCATGACTACGTTATGTGAATGAAGCTGAAGCCGTTTTAAATTCTATGAGAAATAAAATGTTTTTAGTATGTAGGTATTGTTGTGTTATTTGTTAAAGTAAACCTTCCTATAGATGCACTGAAAATGCTGCTGCCAATGAGATTATTCATCTTTAATTGAGAGAGTTGGCTAAAATAATGTTTATGCCATTAAATCTTTCATATTTAGCGCGCAAGATTATTAATTTACCTTTATAAAATTCAAGTCTGTAAATGCGAAAATCGCCATTTTGATGACAGTCGAGGTCGAGGCTAAAAAACATAAAAATTGGGGATTTCGAACATCCAAACTCCACCATAAGGACAGTGACTATTACAACATTTAATTATTTGACGAATTCATCCATTTTTCAAGTTAAATAAGTAGTAGTAATGAAGTTTTTGATATCAAAAGTCGAAGATTCGCGCCAATCGTGCGTGTTTACATTTTAACTTTTCACAATTAACACACATACACATATCTGATACGACTTAAAATGTGACAAATGTGATTAAAAATATTATAAATAACTATAAAATGCCCAGATGTTAACTTATTATACGAACACACGTTCAATAACACGTAATATTCATTACTATTACTCAATTTGTGTTAAAAATCGTCGATCCGTCGATCATTGTTTTTTTTTTTATTGTAATGATGTGCGAAAACGATTATGCCAAACGTTTTTTTTTTTTTTTTCAATTTTGATTGTCTCGATTAATTTATTATGTCGAATGTCTGAAATCTATACTTGAAAATTAAAATAAAATTGTTTTAAGCATTAAATACAATAAACATTGTTTAAAATAATTATTTATACTTTTCTATTGTAATTTTAATCGTTTTTAGGACATTCAATATAAAACGAGTCAACACACAGAACGAGGATAGATACTTACCTCATTTATTGAATTTCGCGCCGAATTGTTTCTATTTATTTGAATTTAAATTCGGAACGTTGTTCAAAATTATTTTTAATTTATTGGACAATTATTTACTGTAGATTTTATTTTTGATACTTTCTGATATAGAATGCCTAGTATACATTTTTTAGATAGGCTTAAGAAAATTTTGTTCGGGAATGATGTTAAATTAATTCTATAAATTAGGTAGGTATTCCGCAAACACTTTTAAATGACGTCTATATTTTTAAAGTGAAATTTTTATAACATCGTCTCAAACTTTTTCGTCTGTGTGTTGCATGTCGCGTGACGGTCGGCCGCGGAGTAGGGATAAAGTGAAAGGCGCTCGTCAGAGCAGCCAAGGCCAATATGGCGGCGCCTATAGTTCGCAGCAGCTAACCGTGTAAAGTTTCAGTTTTACCGTAGTTTCATAAAACCACACAATCATTTTTTTTTAGTTGTATGAGTTTGATAGTATTTGTTTTTAATAGGATAATCTTACTCGAGTAATAGAAATTGTTTTTTTTTTGAGGTAGTTTCAAAACGAAATTTAAAAAAAACTGCCCAAGTGTATGTCGGACTACGCACGGTGAAGGGTTCCGTAATTGGGATGAATATTTACGCATAAACATTGCATAGTATCAATTTTATCGACTGCAAAAATAAGTTTGTATTTCTCGAAAAAACTATAAAAAACAAAGTTAATTCTGCGGTTGTAACCGAAAATAAACTATCTCAAAAATTATTAACTTCAAAAGCAAAGTCACTTAGAAACATCTTTAACATTTTAATGATGAGATCCAACAATACACGCTTTATATGCATAGATTTTTTTCATCTCTCGGTTATATGTAAGTATGGAGAATGCCACCCCCACTATTATGTTTATCGTAATTTCACTACACCATTGTTTAACAGTGCAAAAAATACACCTTTTTCAAAATTTTCATCGATAGAGTGTAAATAGTCTTCATGTTAAATGGCTGTATGACATCCGGACGCACGGACAGACGAACTTGACGAAATTAAGAGGTCCTTTTTTAACGGATTTTGATTTTCAAGTTTACAATCGGCATGAAATTGATGTCTATGACAATTGATCTACAATATTATTATTATTTGGAATAGCCGCCATCTTAAAATCCAGAATGTCCATCTAATTTGATATCAGCACTATCTCCCGAAAACCATGAAAATGACAGTCATGACGACAAATTTTCAAATGGGGTTAAAAACTGCCACTTGCTCACTTCAGATGGCGCTGATCTCCAGCGTCTTATAATTTGACAGCTAACTATACATTTTTGATTCGAATGCCAAAAGTTGATGTAAATTCCTGAATTTCATGACTAAATTCAAAACACCCCGTCGAGTCAACTGATGTGTCACGTGTCAAAATCTTGGTCCCTAATGTTAGGCGGCAGTGAATTCATTTCATTCATTCCCTGATCTCGAAAAACGTTGTTACAAACGTCAGGTTGGTATGTTCAAGGTAGTTGGTAGGTTGGTACTATGCTTGAGACGTTTTTGAATTGATAGATCGTATGTCTATTGTTTTAGGGACTATTGTCGTTTAATTTTTAATATAAACTTACGAATAGTTAAGTCCATAGTGAGGTCAAAATGTAAATCCAAGGAGCGGCTGCAACGGCGGCGGTGATCTCTCGCGTCCGGCCCTGGTTCAGGCCATGGTACGGAGCGAGAGGTGAGGGAGAGGCAAAGTTCGCGCCCTCACGCCCCTAACCGCTGCAGGAGGAGACGCCCGGGGCGGGAATCGCGAGCCGATTTCCGGCCACCGTAGGCGCGGGCTTGCGAACGGTGAGCAATGGGTAGCTCGCCGTCCGATAAGGACCAAGCCCGGGTCGACGGCGCGTTGTGTTCCCCGCGCGCCTCAAAGAGATGTCAGCAGAATTGACGGGATCCGCTAGGGCCAATGCCTGCCGGGGGTTCGAAGAAAACCGATAGGGACATCGTGGCCCCCGGCAACAGGCAACCGAAGGAACACGGGTGGGTTTTAGTCAGTAAGAGTCTGACACGCCCTCCCGCTCCGCCCAGAGCGGGAGAAATTATAAAAAAAGGGGGCGGCGGCAAAAATTAAATAATTAAATCATACATGAGAAGAAACTTTGTTCCTGACGGGCTCAAAGTCAAAGTCAAATCATTAATTT
Organism: Agrochola lychnidis; assembly: GCA_963680765.1. NCBI lineage: Eukaryota > Metazoa > Arthropoda > Insecta > Lepidoptera > Noctuidae > Agrochola > Agrochola lychnidis. The sequence goes on from OY796852.1 coordinate 9,827,067, forward strand.
CAAATAGGCCCATGTATGGCACTTTTGATCGTCAAAAAAACCGGCCAAGTGCGTGTCGGACCACGCAAAATTTTCTTTCTTTCTTTTCTTGAAAAATATGTTCCCCCATATGGAATTTATGGTAAAACATGTTTTTGCAACTGCAAAGTTAAGTTGGTCGATGATTACTCGTTAACTTGTAGAGCCTACGTAGCTGTGATAGTTTTCCTTTTAATTTCGTTATCTAAACTACTGTTGTGATTTTTTTCACACACCCAAAACCAACCATTAAGCCGGTAGGGGGGGGGGGAACACTTGACTCTAACAAAAATTAGCACTTTAAAGCTTAATATTTCGCAAACGGATCCCTGAATCCAAAAATAGTTTTCACAAACTCACAATGTTTTTGAAGGACCTTTCCAATGATACCCCTCACCATGGGTAAAAAAAACAAAAAAGACAATCACCACTTTACGTGTATGAGAGGGACACTAAAAAAATTTTTTTTTCATAATTTTGTTATACCACTTTGTCGGCATAATTAATATGTACCTACGCCAACCTATATATATATTATACCTATGCCAAATTACAGCTTTCGAGTACGAAGGGTCTTGGAGCTAGACCGCGGACAGACAGACAGACAGACAGACAGACAGACAGACAGACAGACAGACAGATAGACAGACAGACAGACATGACGAAACTATAAGGGTTCCTTGTTTACTACGGAACCATAAAAATGACAAAATAATAAAATTGATTCTATTCGCCCCTTCCAAAAGGTAGTTTTCGTATGGAGAAGAATGGGCAAGAAACTCCACCGTTACTCTTTTAAAATGTTTTACAATTGTTTGTATATGTACGTACATTTGTTAAATAATTATTATATGTGAAGACGATGCACCTAGAATAAAATTACGATACCACAATAGGTAAAAAGAATTAAAAATTAAACAACGACAGATAATTTAATATGTGATAGATACATGGTGCTCACATATTTACAAACAGTGTAAAAGTAGACGATTTTCCTAAAATTTTACAATTAATAAGTCAGTGTGTGAGGAAGTAATCACAGAATGTAAAATCAATGTCATAAAACACAAAGTAATCAATTTTACAATTAAATTAGCAAACAGTTTGATTTTGTCTTGATTCTAAATTGTCCTATGGAGCAGGACCAGCATGTTTCCAAGCACTCTTATCTTGGATATAATCCTCTAATTTGTAATATGCTTGTTTGCAAAGTGTATTTTTAATATGAGTTTTAAATTTTCTTTCATTTAATTGCAAAATGTCACAAGGTATTTTGTTGTAACATTTAACACAGTACCCCATAAAAGATGTATGTACTTAAGATAATCTAAAAAATGGTTGATCTAGTTTATCTTTATTTCTAGTATTAAAATTATGTCTATCACTTATTTTATTAAAGAGATGTGGATTTTTCCTTACATACATAATATTTTCATAAATGAATTGGCAAGGTACCGTCATAATATTAATCCTTTTAAAAAGTTTCGTGAGAGATTCGCGGCGACGTAGATTATAAATGGCTCTGATAGCTCTCTTTTGCAAAATAAAGATGGATTCAATGTCAGCAGTCCGACCCCACAGTAAAATGCCATACGACATAAGGCTCCCCGATTGCACACGTTTTTTTTAATAATAATACTTGCCGCGCCGACTCAGCGATCTGGCATCATTGCGGAAAATTGTAACAATTGTTACGAAAGAAATACCTACATTCTTACACAATATTGCTACGCATATTTACAAAAAGAATTTAATAGATCACGTTTGATTGACGAATAATAATAATTTCTTTACAAAAAGTAATGATATCCCATCAAAAACAAAAATGTGAAAATGGGAGCCAAATTCCATAAATATGGTTGTCGACTTTGCCGACAAAAGAATTGAAATCTAAATGGGTGCCGAGTTCTGTAGATAATCCTGAAATTTATTTATAAGAACATGCAACTTTCTAAAATAAAATTAAAACACAAATTCTTGTTTTTTCTGCTATAACAATGTTTGCTATTTAAAAATATAACTTCTTAAAGGAGACGTTTCATTTTTGTATGGGACTCCGGCCATAACATGTACACTTTAGAAAACCTGGGAAACGAACCCCTAAATACAATAAAGACTGTTTTTTTCCATAATATCTAATACATATGGGGCACAAAATAAAAACAGAAAATGTTTGACGTTTGTCAGGAGCAATACGACTATCGACAGCTAGCCATTTTCGTCCAGAAATACCTACAAATCTACAATCCACAAAAGCAGTTTTTTATTTTTATGATGAATCACACTTTCTAATTAATCAAAAAAGTTGTATAAGATAGCTATCTTAATATAGTACAGAAATACATGCCTTTCATATCTAGACACGCGGCAGCGTGTCGAGCCAAGTTCTAGGCAAGACACGGCTGCAGTGTGTTATATTACACGAACCATTTGGAGCCACTTTTGACCCCTTAATAACTCAAAATCTACGTAACATAGACTCATGAAATTTGGTTTATTTATAAAAACCCCTTAGATTATCTAGAACTCCAAATTTTATAAATAAAACTCAAACGGTTATTGAGATATTAACGTATAAAAATCGGCATTTTTATCAACGACCTGTCACTAGACATCAAAAACATTTAACCCATTTCCGGGTGACCTAGAAAGTTGAAAAGAGATTTCCCGAAAGCAGGCCCATGGTATGATACTGTGTCAATGCTTATTTATCAAAAATTATGTCGTATTTTTTTCAAGTCGTTTTATCAAAATTTATTTCTTCTAGCATTAGAGAACCTAATAAATATTTATTTTGTTGATACTTAAAGAACTACATCCGCCATTCAATCCTAACCTGAATGTTGCCAGATGACAGACTATTCCAATAAAATAATTTCTAATCGATTGAAAATATCGATACTAACCCACATGGATTAGGTGGAGTATCCACTACACGAGTATGTTTTAAATGCTATTTATTATACTCAAATACTGTAAAATTATGATTTTACAATAAATAAAATATTATATGGTCTGAATATACTCAACAACTTAAAAGTGTTTCGAGGCAGTAATGTTATTTTATAAACTACCAGTGATCAGAGTAAGTAGATTGATTTGAGGTCAATGAACTGGCACGTATATTAGTATGGATACGCCTCCGGGATTCCGGGATTTTGAAATTATTAAGATTTTTTAAGGAATTTCAAATGTTGTAATGTGTAGAATAAAGAATACATCAATATGAATAAGAAATGTTCAACTCTTTTGCTGTCTGTAATAGTATATAGGTGATCGGACTCCAAGAAAACGATAGATATACTATAAAACAATATAATATATTTTAAATATTTATCTATCGCATTCTATAAATTTCTAATGTAGTAGTTTAAAAATCCTTACTTTAACAATATTTGATTCAATCCCGTAAGTACCAAAATGAAATCCCGGAAAAAAGGCTTATCCATGTTATGATTTCTATGACTATTCATGATGCGAGTACGTAAAATCAATCTACCTACTCCGATCACTGATAATCACCCAATCGATTTCGTCAATCGATTACCAAAATAATTAAACCTGGTAACACTGACACCATGCATAATGTCAAACTGTCAAAAAAAATCTGTCAGATCAATGGCATTGTTGGCTGTTTGTTTTAAGTTGATTTGAATTTATTTTTCCGTATTTACTTTATACTTATATAACGTTACGATTTAATGCTTTCAATTTAAATTGAAGCCAGAGGAACTATTGCTTATCTTTCCATGGCCCTGGGTAAGTTTATTATGTTCTCTAAATATTTATAAACACCTTCGTATTGTACAACCTCATTGATTTTAGCAGCCTATTAGTAGAAGGCCTATGTTCAGTCAGGGGTACGTCGCGCGTCGTCAGCTGTAAATGTCTATAGTATGATGTAATTATATAGCATAAGTAAATACAATGAATTTTTTTACCTTTTTCAGGTATGACGATGACATGTGTTATTGCAAGACTTGACATTATTGATTATATTATCTACAACTCTATCCCAAGTATTACTTGCTCAGGAAAATCTAAGCATATTATGTTATGTATGTGGCATGTCAATTGCAAGTCACAGAAGTCATCAGGTTAGTGTTTTTAAAATGGCAGAATTACTATGAGTGATATAATTATTATACAAAAGTAAATAAACAACAATAAGAGTATTTTCTTACTTTCTGGGTTAGGTATACATTTGGATAAAGTTTGTCATGCTCACTGAGAGAGGCTGCTACCAGAGATGTTTATAGGCAAGCAAGTGATGATAAAAACAGAGCCACCCAAGAGTGTAAAAGATTTACCCATAATAGATCAAAACAATAATCTGGTTAGGGCCAGAATCAAATCGTGACATGTGAGCAGCAGGACTTAGTGTACATAATTATTAATAAGTGAGCAAAATAGGACAAATTGTTTAAGAGATCATCATTGCTTATTACTGTTTTGTGGGAAAGCGTACATCTACCATCTACCGTACCTACGCTGCTTTCATACCATGACTACGTTATGAGAATGAAGCTGAAGCCGTTTTAAATTCTATGAGAAATAAAATGTTTTTAGTATTTAGGTATTGTTGTGTTATTTGTTAAAGTAAACCTTCCTATAGAAGCACTGAAAATGCTGCTGCCAATGAGATTATTCATCTTTAATTGAGAGAGTTGGCTAAAATAATGTTTATGCCATTAAATCTTTCATATTTAGCGCGCAAGATTATTAATTTACCTTTATAAAATTCAAGTCTGTAAATGCGATAATCGCCATTTTGATGACAGTCGAGGTCGAGGCTAAAAAACATAAAAAATGGGGATTGCGAACATCCAAACTCCACCATAAGGACAGTGACTATTACAACATTTAATTATTTGACGAATTCATCCATTTTTCAAGTTAAATAAGTAGTAGTAATGAAGTTTTTGATATCAAAAGTCGAAGATTCGCGCCAATCGTGCGTGTTTACATTTTAACTTTTCACAATTAACACACATACACATATCTGATACGACTTTAAATGTGACAAATGTGATTAAAAATATTATAAGTAACTAGAAAATGCCCAGATCTTTACTTATTATACGAACACATGTTCAATAACACGTAATATTCATTACTACTACTCAATTTGTGTTAAAAATCGTCGATCATTGTTTTTTTTTTATTGTAATGATGTGCGAAAACGATTATGCCAAACGTTTTTTTTTTTTTCAATTTTGATTGTCTCGATTAATTTATAATTATGTCGAATGTCTGAAATCTATACTTGAAAATTAAAATAAAATTGTTTTAAGCATTAAATACAATAAACATTGTTTAAAATAATTATTGATACTTTTCTAGTGTTTAATCGTTTTTAGGACATTCAATATAAAACGAGTCAACACATAGAACGAGGATAGATACTTACCTCATTTATTGAATTTCGCGCCGAATTGTTTCTATTTATTTGAATTTAAATTCGGAACGTTGTTCAAAATTATTTTTAATTTATTGGACAATTATTTACTGTGGATTTTATTTTTGATACTTTCTGATATAGAATGCCTAGTATACATTTTTTAGGTAGGCTTAAGAAAATTTTGTTTGGGAATGATGTTAAATTAATTATATAAATTAGGTAGGTATTCCGCAAACACTTTTAAATGACGTCTATATTTTTAAATTGAAACTTTTATTACATCGTCTCAAACTTTTTCGTCTGTGTGTTGCATGTCGCGTGGCGGTCGGCCGCGGAGTAGGGATAAAGTGAAAGGCGATCGTCAGAGCAGCCAAGGCCAATATGGCGGCACCTATAGTTCGCAGCAGCTGACCGTGTAAAGTTTCACTTTTACCGTGGTTTCATAAAACCAACAATCATTTTTTTTTAGTTGTATGAGTTTGATAGTATTTGTTTTTAAAGTAATAGAAATTATTTTTGAGGTAGTTTCAAAACGAAATTTAAAAAAAACTGCCCAAGTGTATGTCGGACTACGCACAGTGAAGGGTTCCGTAATTGGGATGAATATTTACGCATAAACATTGCATAGTATCAATTTTATCGACTGCAAAAATAAGTTTGTATTTCTCGAAAAAACTATAACAAACAAAGTTAATTCTGCGGTTGTAACCGAAAATAAACTGTATCTCAAAAATTATTGACTTCAAAAGCAAAGTCACTTAGAAACATCTTAACATTTTAATTATGAGATCCAACAATACACGCTTTATATGCATAGATTTTTTTCATCTCTCGGTTATATGTAAGTATGGAGAATGCCACCCCCACTATTATGTTTATCGTAATTTCACTACACCATTGTTTAACGTGCAAAAAATACACCTTTTTCAAAATTTTCATCGATAGAGTGTAAATAGTCTTCATGTTAAATGACTGTATGACATCCGGACGCACGGACAGACGAACTTGAACGAAATTAAGAGGTCCGTTTTTTTACGGATTTTGATTATCAAGTTTACAATTGGCATGAAATTGACGTCTATGACAATTGATCTACAATATTATTATTATTTGGAATAGCCGCCATCTTAAAATCCAGAAAGTCCATCTAATTCGATATCAGCACTATCTCCCGAAAACTATGAAAATGACAGTCATGACGACAAATTTTCAAATGGGGTTAAAAACTGCCACTTGCTCACTTCAGATGGCGCTGATCTCCAGCGTCTTATAATTTGACAGCTAACTATACATTTTTGATTCGAATGCCAAAAGTTGATGTAAATTCCTGAATTTCATGACTGAATTCAAAACACCCCGTCGAGTCAACTGATGTGTCACGTGTCAAAATCTTGGTCCCTAATGTTAGGCGGCAGTGAATCACGGGGCAGGATGGTGGAGGACTGGGCTCTGGAGACAGGCCTGGTCGTCCTAAACCGGGGTTCTGTCCCCACGTGTGTGCGGATGCGGGGCGAATCGGTGGTGGACATTTCGTTCGCCAGCCCCGCTCTGTCACCGCGTGTCATTGACTGGCGCGTCATGGAGGGTGTGGAGACCTACTCCGATCACCGGTACATCCGGTTTGACGTCTCCACCCAGACCTCGAGTGCGCCGGTCCGACAGGCCCCGAGTGGTCCGCGGTGGGCGCTGAAGCAGCTGGACCGGGAGCTTCTCCTGGAAGCCTCGATCGTGCAGGCCTGGGTGTCATCACCAGACAGGCCTGCCGACATCAACGACGAGGCGGAGTGGTTCCGGGAGGCCATGTCCAATGTGTGTGACATGGCAATGCCCCGCGTCCATCCTACACGTGCTTCGCGCCAGCTGTACTGGTGGTCGCAAGAGCTGGAGGCTCTATGCAAGGCGTGTGTTGCTGTGCGACGCCGGTACGCCAGGCATCGCAGGCTCCGTATCCGCCCTCCGGATACGGAAGCCATCGAGGCGGAGCTGTACGAGGGGTACAGAGCGGCGAAGACCGCCCTCCAAGCGGGGATCCTGCGGGCCAGGGCGCTGGCCCGCGAGGAGTTGCTGGAGACTCTCAACAGGGACCCGTGGGGGCGCCCATACAAGATGGTGCGGGAGAAACTCCGCCCATGGGCTCCCCCGCTGACGCAGAGTCTCCGGCCCCAGCTTGTGGGGGACGTGGTGAGCGCTCTGTTCCCTTCAAGAGGGGATCATACCCCTCCGCCCATGGCTCCGCCTACTGCGGTGCCCGATGCGGACCACACCGACGACGACGATTCTCCTGATGTGACTGAGGTAGAAATGAGAGTGGCGGTACGCAAGATGAGTGCGAAGAATACCGCCCCAGGACCCGACGGCATACCCGGAAAAGCCTGGGTCCTGGCCATGGGGGCTCTCGGGCCTCGACTGAGGGGGCTCCTAAGCGCATGCATGGAGAGGGGCCAGTTCCCACTTCGTTGGAAGACGGGGAAACTGGTCCTCATCAAGAAGCCGGGGCGCCCAGCGGACTCTCCGTCCGCTTATCGGCCCATTGTGCTGCTCGATGAGGTGGGCAAGCTCTTTGAAAGAGTCATTGCAGACCGCCTCGTCGGGCAGCTGGTGCGAGTGGGGCCGGATCTGGCGGAGAGCCAGTTCGGTTTCCGCAGGGGGCGCTCTACGGTGGACGCCATCATGCGCGTGCGGGCCCTCACGACGGGGGATGCTGTGGCCCGGGGTGGGGTCGTCTTGGCGTTGTCTCTAGACATCGCCAATGCCTTCAACACCCTGCCCTGGAGTTGCATCAGGAAGGCACTCCGGTATCACCGGATACCGACCTACCTCTGTCGTGTGGCCGAGGCCTATCTGACGGACAGGGCCGTCATCTACCCCGGTCACCAAGGAGAGTGGAACCGGCAAGAGATGTCGTGCGGTGTCCCACAGGGTTCGGTCGTGGGGCCGCATCAGTGGGACATCGGATACGACTGGGTGCTGCGCGCCGACCTCCCTAGCGGCGTCAGCGTCGTTTGTTACGCTGACGACACGCTTGTCCTGGCGCAGGGAGGGTCGTACCAGGCGGTGGCCGATTTAGCGACACGCGGGGTTGCGACAATCGTTGACAGGATCCGGCAGCTGGGACTCGAGGTGGCCCTGCACAAGTCTGAGGCCATGGGTTTTCATGGTCCTCGGAATGCGCCACCGTCGGGTTCCCAGGTAATGGCGGGAGGGGTTCACATCGGTGTCGAGTCGACGATGAAGTATCTGGGACTCGTCCTCGACAGCCGGTGGAATTTCGTGGAACACTTCCGACGTTTGGCTCCCAGACTGGAGCGGGCCGGGGCTGCATTGAAGCGGCTCCTGCTCAATCTAGGGGATCCAAACGCCTCCTGCCGGAGGCTCTATGCGGGGATCGTGCGGTCCATGGCCCTTTACGGGGTGCCGGTGTGGGCGCGTTCATTGAGGCTGCGGCCAGCCCGCCGGTTGAACGCGTCCCAGAGGGTCATGGCCATCCGGCTGGCCCGAGGATACCGCACGGTCTCCTGCGAGGCGGCGAGCCTCCTTGCCGGATTACCGCCCTGGGATCTGGAGGCAAAGGTCCTCGCGCACGTCTGGGAGTGTCGCGAGGAGGCGAAACGCCGGGGCTTAACTCCGATGCCGCAAGAAATTGCGGCACAGCGGACAGAGCTCCGGCGGGATCTCATGGCGTCATGGAGGGTGCGATTGTCGCAACCCCGCGCTGGGCACGCCACAATCGTGGCGATAAGACCCCTCTTTGAGGAGTGGCTGGAGAGACGCCACGGCGTTCTCACCTTCCGCCTGACGCAGGTCCTCACCGGACACGGCTGCTTCGGGAGGTTCCTGTTCAGGATAAGGCGGGAGGAAACACCCGGGTGTCACCATTGTGTGGATCGGCCTGAGGACACGGTGGAGCATACGGTGGAGGTCTGCCCAGCTTGGGCAGAGCAACGCCGTGTCCTCGTAGAGGCGATCGGCGGCGGTGATCTCTCGCGTCCGGCCCTGGTTCAGGCCATGGTACGGAGCGAGAGGAAATGGCAGGCCGTCACCTCCTTCTGCGAAGCGGTAACGCTCGCGAAGGAGGAGGCGGAACGCGTGAGGGAGAGGCTAACTTCGCGCCCTCACGCCCCAAACCGCCGCAATAGGAGGAGACGCCCGGGTCGGGAATCGCGAGCCGATTTCCGGCCACCGTAGGCGCGGGCTTGCGGACGGTGAGCAATGGGTAGCTCGCCGTGCGATAAGGACCAAGCCCGGGTCGACGGCGCGTTGTGTTCCACGCGCGCCTCAAAGAGATGTCAGCAGAATTGACGGGGTCCGCTAGGGCTAGTGCCTGCCGGGGGTTCGAAGAAAACCGATAGGGAAATCGTGGCCCCCGGCAACAGGGCAACCGAAGGAACACGGGTGGGTTTTAGTCAGTAGGAGTCTGACACGCCCTCCCGCTCCACCCAGAGCGGGAGAAGTTATGTGATAATTTCCCACCCAGAGAAAAAAAAAAAAAAAGGCGGCAGTGAATTAATTTCATTCATTCTCTGATCTCGAAAAACGTTGTTACAAACGTCAGGTTGGTATGTTCAAGGTAGTTGATAGGTTGGTTCTATGCTTGAGACGTTTTTGAATTGATAGATCGTATGACTATTGTTTTAGGGACTATTGTCGTTTAATTTTTAATATAAACTTACGAATAGTTAAGTCCATAGTGAGGTCAAAATGTAAATCCAAGGGGCGGCTGCAACGGCGGCGGTGATCTCTCGCGTCCGGCCCTGGTTCAGGCCATGGTACGGAGCGAGAGGAAATGGCAGGCCGTCACCTCCTTCTGCGAAGCGGTAATGCTCGCGAAGGAGGAGGCGGAACGCGTGAGGTAGAGGCAAAGTTCGCGCCCTCACGCCCCTAACCGCTGCAGGAGGAGATGCCCGGGGCGGGAATCGCGAGCCGATTTCCGGCCACCGTAGGCGCGGGCTTGCGAACGGTGAGCAATGGGTAGCTCGCCGTCCGATAAGGACCAAGCCCGGGTCGACGGCGCGTTGTGTTCCACGCGCGCCTCAAAGAGATGTCAGCAGAAATGACGGGATCCGCTAGAACCAATGCCTGCCGGGGGTTCGCAGAAAACCGATAGGGACATCGTGGCCCCCGGCAACAGGGCAACCGAAGGAACACGGGTGGGTTTTAGTCAGTAAGAGTCTGACACGCCCTCCCGCTCCGCCCAGAGCGGGAGAAGATACTTAAAAAAAAAAGGGGCGGCTGCAAAAATTAAATAATTAAATCATACGTGAGAAGGAACTTTGTTCCTGACGGGGTCAAAGTCAAAGTCAAATCATTAATTTCAAATAGGCCCATGTATGGCACTTTTGAACGTCAAAAATTACAAAATAATAAAATTGATTCTATTCGCCCCTTCCAAAAGGTAGTTTTCGTATGGAGAAGAATGGGCAAGAAACTCCACCGTTACTCTTTTAAAATGTTTTACAATTGTTTGTGTATGTACGTACATTTGTTAAATAATAATTATATGTGAAGACGGTGCACCTAGAATAAAATTACTATACCACAATAGGTAAAAAGAATTAAAAATGAAACAACGACAGATAATTTAATATGTGATAGATACATGGTGCTCACATATTTACAAACAGTGTAAAAGTAGACGATTTTCCTAAAATTTTACAATTAATAAGTCAGTGTGTGAGGAAGTAATCACAGAATGTAAAATCAATGTCATAAAACACAAAGTAATCAATTTTACAATTAAATTAGCAAACAGTTTGATTTTGTCTTGATTCTAAATTGTCCTATGGAGCAGGACCAGCATGTTTCCAAGCACTCTTATCTTGGATATAATCCTCTAATTTGTAATATGCTTGTTTGCAAAGTGTATTTTTAATATGAGTTTTAAATTTTCTTTCATTTAATTGCAAAATGTCACAAGGTATTTTGTTGTAACATTTAACACAGTACCCCATAAAAGATGTATGTACTTAAGATAATCTAAAAATGGTTGATCTAGTTTATCTTTATTTCTAGTATTAAAATTATGTCTATCACTTATTTTATTAAAGAGATGTGGATTTTTCCTTAACATAATATTTTCATAAATGAATTGGCAAGGTACCGTCATAATATTAATCCTTTTAAAAAGTTTCCTGAGAGATTCCCGGCGACGTAGATTATAAATGGCTCTGATAGCTCTCTTTTGCAAAATAAAGATGGATTCAATGTCAGCAGCCCGACCCCACAGTAAAATACCATACGACATAAGGCTCCCCGACTGTACACGTTTTTTTTAATAATAATACTTGCCGCGCCGGCTCAGCGATCTGACATCATTGCGGAAAATTGTAACAATTGTTACGAAAGAAATACCTACATTCTTACACAATATTGCTACGCATATTTACAAAAAGAATTTAATGATCACGTTTGATTGACGAATAATAATAATTTCTTTACAAAAAGTAATGATATCCCATCAAAAACATAAATGTGAAAATGGGAGCCAAATTCCATAAATATGGTTGTCGACTTCGCCGACAAAAGAATTGAAATCTAAATGGGTGCCAAGTTCTGTAGATAATCCTGAAATTTATTTATAAGAACATGCAACTTTCTAAAATAAAATTAAAACACAAATTCTTGTTTTTTCTGCTATAACAATGTTTGCTATTTAAAAATATTACTTCTTAAATTTGAACAGTCGAATTATTTACACAAAGCACTTAGGATAAATTGAAGCTCAAGATTTGACTTGGCTAGTTTTTACCAGCAAGCTGAAATTTTAGAGAAAGAAGATATTTTGACCTTACAGTTACAATAAGAAACAGTAACTTGCGCATAACATAAAGAACAAATATATAAATACGCCTAGGTAGACAGTCAAAGCTGTAAACAGTTACAATAAGAAACAGTAACTTGCGCATAACATAAAGAACAAAGATATGAATATTTTACTTTATTTATTTGGCTCACCAACAATTAAGTACACCGATACAAAGATATGAGATACATGCAATAAACTTATAGACTAGTGTACAAATTTCTTACAGGTAAGCACATCATGAATTACTTATTTGATGTTGAGTGCCGACTTAAAATTAAATAATAATAATTAAATATGCCTAGGTAGACAGTCAAAGCTGTAAACTCGATAAAAAAATAGCGTCCAACTGTTAGCCGCTTAATGCACGCACACTAAAAAAGTAAAATTACAGCACAATGACGTGGCGCAAGTTTAAGACGTAGCTGTAATGCACACCAGCATAAAAAAGTTACCCTGTTTGTTTTAGTTCTTTTGCACCGCGACACTGTAGACAAATATAAAGATGATAAATTGATTAGCCAAATATAAGATAACTTGTATGTAAAAACTAGCCAAGTCAAATCTTGAGCTTCAATTTATCCTAAGTGCTTTGTGTAAATAATTCGACTGTTCAAATTTAAGAAGTTATATTTTTAAATAGCAAACATTGTTATAGCAGAAAAAACAAGAATTTGTGTTTTAATTTTATTTTAGAAAGTTGCATGTTCTTATAAATAAATTTCAGGATTATCTACAGAACTTGGCACCCATTTAGATTTCAATTCTTTTGTCGGCGAAGTCGACAACCATATTTATGGAATTTGGCTCCCATTTTCACATTTATGTTTTTGATGGGATTATGAAGTCATCTATAGATGCTATTGGTCCGCACATATGTATAGGGAAATTATAAGAAACAATGATCCAATTGTTTACCATCTCGCAAACGATGTAAAAATTAAATATCGTATTGTAGTATGGCGCCCTGCTAAGTAATCAACTACTTGATTAGTACCAGGTTGGTTTCATAAACATTTTCTTTAAAAATATTAGAGGAAAACAATGATTTCACGTCATCAATATGAATCACACATGTGTCGTCGTCGCATCGTCATGTGTTCTAAGTTTTGATGGCACTCTGAACCCAATTTTACCTTCTTTTGACTTACCAAAAGAGAGAAAAAACGGCCAAGTGTGAGTTGGACTCGCACACGAAGGGTTCCGTACCACCGTACAATATTTAGCAAAAAACACCGGAAAAACACACGATTCTTATAAGGGGACCACATTTAATTTTTATCAACTATTTTTATAGCGGCAATAGAAATACACAATCTGTGAAATTTCAACTGTCTACCTATTATGGTTCATGAGATACAGCCCACTGACAGACAGACGGACAGCGGAGGCTTAGTAATAGAGTGCCGTTTGGGTGCCAAACGGCCCTAAAAATTGACAAATCCTAATTGGTCATGTAGCATTATTAAGATTTTTTGAGGAGATCTTCTGCAACCTGTCTTCGCTTGATATATTGGCACCAGCAGATCCTGATCCACGTAACATACTTTCAATGATAGACAGAACTAATCACTTTTAATATTCAAGATAAAGTTGCCGCACATCAAATGAAGTCAAGAGATTTATCTTTAATCACCAACTATGTAATCAGAGATAAACCATAGAACAGATAAAAGAGGGTTATCTGTTCTGTGAGATAAACCCATATAATACTATCTCCACCTATATTCCATTTGAAATAAGATTAGACATTTAAACAAACCTTTTTTACAGTCCGTTCAACCGATTTTGACTTCTATACCGTAGGCATAAGGATGGCATTAAAAGCAAAAAAAGTGGTTACAATACCAATGTTTACTGCAGCTGCCATTTGTCATGCCACCAACGCAATAGAAGTCAAAATCGGTTGAATGAACTGTAAAAAGGTTTAGTTAAATGTCTAATCTTATTTCAAATGGAGTATATGTATTTTTAAAATGAGCGAACCTCCACAACTTTTTTTTTAACAACGATCTGTGAGTGAAGGGGCGTGCAATTTTAAATTAATAGATCTGTACCTACTTGAATAGGTTCAGTCACCCTCAAAAAGATGACAAGAGTTCCTTTGACTGTCTACAATTTGTGGTCCATAATATCTACTGTATTATCTACAATTAAGTACCCAATGTGTAATTTGTTTTGTGGATACACATTGATACAATATTATGGAAGGAAGACCGTAGAAATTTTAATGAATTCTTGTAGATGTAACGGTACATATTTTGAGACTGACTGTACAAGTATATAAGTACTCACCTACGTTGTTGCATAAGATCTAACGGTACAATAGAGAATCGTGGGGATAAATCGGCTGTTGTACATTTTTCGCGTCTATTGTTATCGAATTGGTGAAGTATCTCTGGAACACACGCTTTTTTGGCAGCAAGAATGTCTATTAAAACCGGCCAAGTGCGTGTCGGACCACACACAATGAAGGGTTCCGTAGTTAGGATGAATAAATCCCAAAAACAAACTTAACTTTGTAGTTAAAAAATATGTTCTCCCATACGGAATGTATGGGAAAACATGTTTTTGCAACTGCAAAGTTAAGTTGGTCGATTATTACTCGTTAACTTGTAAAGCCTACTTAGCTGTGATAGTTTTCTTTTTAATTTTGTTATATAAGCTACTGTTGTGATTTTTTTCACACACCCAAAACCAACCATTTAGCCAGCAGGGGGGGGAGACACTTGACTCTAACAAAAATTAGCACTTTAAAGCTTAATATTTCGCAAACGGATCCCTGAATCCAAAAATGGTTTTCACAAACTCACAATGTTTTTAAAGGACCTTTCCAATGATACCCCTCACTATGGGAAAAAAAAAGAAAAAAAGTAACATCACCACTTTACGTGTATGAGAGGTACCCTAAAAAAAATGTTTTTCATAATTTTATTTTACCACTTTGTCGGCGTAATTAAAATATATACCTATGTCAAATTACAGTTTTCTAGTACTTAGGGTCTCGGAGCTAGACCGCGGACAGACAGACAGACGGACATGACGAAACTATAAGGGTTCCTTGTTTACTACGGAACCCTAAAAACGATTTTTGTTTAGTGACTGAATACTTATGTCAACGAGCTAGATCGTGCATCAATTTTTAAGTAAGAAATTATAATGGTAAAAGTCGATAGCTGAGTAGGTGCGGCATGATCAGAGAAAACCGAAAATATATTTTTGATAACTTTCAGATAGGAGTCCCGTGGTCAGAGATCTACTTTCAGACTTCCAAAATTAACAAAAAATAACGTGATTTTCAGAGCCGTTAAGTCACTATGCGTTAGGTTCCATCCGATCATACGGATATCAAAACCTCTGAATTTTTTAAAATATATTTTCGATTTTCTCTAGTCATGGCGCACCCACTCAGTTATCAACTTTTCACCCTGCATATGCTTACTCAAAAAGCCTCTGGGCTCCTACCATAAGGTAACTTTACTTTTGACGTTCCGATTTTTGCGTTCTCGATAGTTTGTATGACGGAGCAAGCTATATTTTATTGCCAAAAGTTATCATATACATAACTAGCGAAGCTGGAGCAGCTTCATACGGTTTTTACGGCTTGAAAAAACATCGAAAATTCTGTATTATACCTATGTAAGTTTAATAAAATTAATGTGTTATATAGGCACACATAAACGTCGCGGAATAAATTTTCTAAATAATGGTAAAAACCGCTTCAACAGTGCTATTCTGTAAAAATCTCACCGTGATAACTTAGGTGAAGTGAGCTGCCAGTAGTGTCAATCCTTAGCAACTGACAGCTCACTCCACGCTCACTTCACCTAAGATAACACGGTGAGATGGTTACAGAATAGCACTACAGAATGTATTGCGTTGTTTAGAAGAACAACGCGATCACACAGAAAAACACGAAAAGCTACTTTAATTTATAATATGTCCACATTTTCTGTGACTGTCTGCAACATCCTACGGCTGGGTAAAACCTTCCCCAGGACTTTATATAACAGGAACTTGAATTAAGATTAAATTCGCCTCTCCACAAATAGAGAGACGTATTTAATCTGACAGACCAAAGTTTGGGACAATATGGGACATTTCAATTATAAAGTGATTCCATCATCATCAGCCTATATGTTCCGACTGCTGGGACACAGGCCTCCTTTCTGTGAGAGGGTGTGGGCCGTAATTCACCACGCGGGCCCAGTGCGGGTTGGTAGATGTTGTCTTCGAATTTTCGGTTCTAGGACATGCCGTTTTCCTCACGATGAAGTGATTCAATACTGAGGTTCTTTTAACAGAAAGCACGATGTAGGAATTCTAGTAGTGTATTAAGATAAATTATAATAATGGTTTACGATATCGATAGAACTGGTTTAGCACTAGTTTTAAACACTCCAATGACATTATAATTTCTCAATCACATGTAAAGTCATGTGTATCACTTACTTGCACTCATCTTGGGGTTTTTACATAATTGCTGACAAGAAGCCATTCCACCGTATAAGAGTAAGTACTTGAGTCACCTATTTCCGTCAGTCGCCAGGTTCCAATGCATGTTGATAAGCAGTTCATACACTGTACATGCATGTGTATCTTGGTTTCTAAATTTCTTGCTGTACACAAGGCTGGCATACTGATCTGTGCATAGTAAAATACAAGGTTAGAAGTTTCAGAATATTTGTTTGTACGAGCAAGCAAACGGACAGACATAGTCAGGAATCAGGTTATCTTCTCTAACAATAGTCTTAGATTCGTGATTTATTTGTTCTGCTTACTAAGACACCTTTTTAGGGTTCCGTAGTAAACAAGGAACCCTTATAGTTTCGTCATGTCCGTCTGTCTGTCTGTCTGTCCGCGGTCTAGCTCCGAGACCCTTAGTACTAGAAAGCTGTAATTTGGCATAGGTATATATTATAATTACACCGACAAAGTGGTAAAATAAAATTATGAAAAACATTTTTTTTAGGGTACCTCTCATACACGTAAAGTGGTGATGTTATTTTTTTTTCTTTTTTAACCCATAGTGAGGGGTATCATTGGAAAGTTCCTTTAAAAACATTGTGAGTTTGTCACAACCATTTTTGGATTCAGGGATCCGTTTGCGAAATATTAAGCTTTAAAGTGCTAATTTTCGTTAAAGTCAAGTGTCTCCCCCCCTGCCGGCTAAATGGTTGGTTTTGGGTGTGTGAAAAAATCACAACAGTAGTTTATATAACGAAATTATAAGGAAAACTATCACAGCTAAGTAGACTTTACAAGGTAACGAGTAATAATCGACCAACTTAACTTTGCAGTTGCAAAAACATGTTTTCCCATACATTCCGTATGGGAGAACATATTTTTCAACTACAAAGTTAAGTTTGTTTTTGGGATTAATTCATCCCAACTACGGAACCCTTCATTGTGCGTGGTCCGACACGCATTTGGCCGGTTTTTAGCTACTGTAACTGCCGTGTTGCAGCAGCTGGAGTACATATTTGAAGCCCAAATAAGAACCACAAATATAAAGGTCAGTTTCATTGGTAATAAGGTACTTTATTCGAATTTGGGATAAATTATTGGCTTTGGAAAATACCTATGCAGTTCTTTCGGTATGACGTTAATTTGGATTCAATCTTTGCCTATGTTTTATTTTATTTATTCACCGATCTTTAAAATCTGTTCGAAGTAAAACTTCTACAACGTATTTGCTACGTAGGTACACAGGGCTACACATCAAGCTATACATTACCAGTTTATGATGATTTCGCATTGGATAGGATTTCCGTATAATGCGAGGTCAGCTTAAACTAGAAATGTATAGTTTGATGTGTAGCCGTGTGTACACATATTGAATCAGGATGCGTAACGAGTTTACCAGATGTATTACAGGATATGTTTTGATATTTAGTCAGCGGTGGCTAGCGTGCTGTTTGATTGCTTCTACACTAGTGTTTTATAAATATTTCATCTCGTAGAACGGGATGTTTATAGCTATATTTTAATGCTTGCCATATTTTATGAAAGTAGTCAATCTCAGCAATTCTATAGGATTTCCATCAGTTATTTGGCCAACTATTTAGTTGAGGATATAATGATATATTCGTTAGATTTTCTGTTTCTGACAACAGAACATGCAAGTACATACATTAAAATGTTTTGAAAACATTATGATTTCGGTGACTCAATGAGAAAAACACGTCATTCGTGATCTTGTACGTAAACGATTGGATGTTTAATAAAATCAGTTGGTCAACACCCTACTTGCGTGACACACGATCAATCAGGCAGAAACTACATAAATACATTCAAAATTGAATTTAGTTTGAATTAATCTAATTTTAAGTATCTTTAGCTAAAATTAATCTGGAACACTATTTCGCTAATAACGTGTTCAATCTTCTCGATAGTACAATTAATTCATTGGTATATAAACACGTCAACAATAGTAAACCTAACAATTATCTAATTTCATTAAATACATCTATATTCTGACAGATGTATTTAATCATTGTTAATAATAAAGTTGTTTCATACTGAATTGTCCATAATTCAGCTGCGCTTAAGAGGAGGGTCCCTAAATTATATTGACACCGGAAATTTCAAATGTCGTAAAGGACAGGGAATACAATGTCCTTTACGACAACTGAAATTTCCGGTATCGATATGTTAATTTGCATTAATATTCTCAAAACAATCAAAATGGAAGTTTAGTATATGATTTATTGGATCTTTTTCTTTCCATACATAAGACAGTTACGGAATTGGAACATTTTCGCTCGATTCATATTTTATTCGAAAATCATGTCTTTTTAAAGATTTGTTAAAACGAAAACAAGATTGTTCGGCTTTTATGTCTAAAATAATTATTGACAGTAAGAAAATATAGTTTATTATCCAGATAAAAGATATTTTTTCTCTAGATCAATTATTACTTTAGTTAGAAACGAAATAAGAATTGAGACTTACGACATTTAGTTCCGTGCTCGAACATGACCAAAGAGCGCACGCGATATTCAACTTTATTACTGATGTGTTAGCGTTTAGCACATAATAGAGTGATGGGGTGCATGGGGGCGGAGTTTGCGTGGAAAGTGTCTTTGGAGTGCCTGGTCTAATTCAAATTGGCTCAGATTTCAGCGTCCCAAGCTGAAACGTCCTAATTTACTTCGACGTTTACGTCAGGCCCACATTATAGGCATTATTATGTTAAACGTTGTTTAGATAATGGATTTTGTCAGTTGTATTGTTATTTAATGAGTTGACATAACACGTACATAACATTACAATTGGAATCTCCGAAGGGTGAGGCAGAGGTGTATCTATAGTGCAGTTTCACCTACATTTCGCCAGTTGAATTAGTTGAATGTATCTAGAATAGAATAGAATAGAAATGTATTTGCTTTAAATCTTATAATATAGTTATGATCTTACATGTTTCGCCATGGACTGGCATACAAATACATATATAAACATGTTAAATGTATAAATTTTGTACAAAATATTTAGTTTTATTATAATTTTAATATGTCTAATAACATTGTTTATTAGGGTTTCGTATCTGTTTATAGTTATTTATGCAACTGTTGTATAATAAGGGGTAGTATCACATGAGTGTTTTCATATCTAATTATATACAGTTGCATACAAGACTTTATCTACACCCATGATATGAATGCTCTATAAAAGGTTCTGAAACCAGTGGGTGTTTGTAATTCAAGATCAAGAATAAAAAACATCCCACAAAATTCAGTAGTTACATAATGAAACTCACGAGTGAAATAATGAAATTTAGTAAAACATTATAACACTCATTTGGATGATATTAAGGTTATTATGACACTGGCTGTTTTAATGTTGGCAATAAGCTGTTTCTGAAACTTTTATAGAGGTTTTATAGTATGGGTGTAGATAAAACACTTAACAATAATAGATATTATATTAAGTAATATAATTAAAACTCATTGACTTATCTTATGTTTATCTGTTACTTTTTATAAAAAATATATTTTACACTATATATAAACAAGTACATACTAATAAGCCATTTGTGTAGTTTGGATTGAAAGTGTTTTATAGGGAGTTCCCTTATTTCTTTTGGAATATTGTTGAAAATTTTAATTGCTGTGATAAAGCAATTTTTATGACATAATGTGCTTTGATGTAAAGGAATTCTATATAAATCATCTATGAAGATTTCCACAGGATAAAAATCCCCACGTTTATCAAGCAGTGAATGAACATAAAGTTTAGAAATTCCACATGACTACTTCAAAAGCTTCTTTACAAGCTTCACCGTATATCTTTATTTTCTCACAATATCATACTGGTAGACAAGATTGCATTCTGTAGACCATTAAATTGACTTTGCTAAATAAATGGGTCCAGTACCATTGCTTCATATGGGAAAGGCTTGCACTAGATATTTACTATTGCAATCTTTCAATTTTCTGTGTACTTACAAGTATGTGAGTGCCAGGTATGTTACGGTCTCAGGTGATAATATTTACTCCTGCGCCGTTACCGGTTTGCACACTGTGAAAGAAAAGTATTGCTCACTTTTAAACTGTTATGAATATGTCATTTAATTTATGAATAAGAACGACTAACCAGTGGGAGATTCCTGTGTTTAGTGGAAAATTGCCTTAGCTTGGTTTATTAATTACAATTTAGTACATATTGATTGATGACTAAAACCGGTTTACTTATAGCATAGCAACATTTTAAAGAATAAGGGTGAATTTCACCAATGAAACCGAATGCGTTCAGCACATATTAACTGCGTTCAAGAGCTGCCAGTAATAATATTCCACAACAATTGTTCCACTGACAGCTCTTGAACGCGGTTAGTTGCTAAAATTCGCACTAAAAAAGTAAATTACTCTAGCAGGGAGTAATAAATAGTCATGCGAGCCGATTTCCGGCCACCGTAGGTGCGGGCTTGCGGACGGTGAGCAATGGGTAGCTCGCCGTCCGATAAGGACCAGGCCCGGGTCAACGGCGCGTTGTGTTCCATGCGCGCCTCAAAGAGATGTCAGCTGAATTGACGGGGTCCGCTAGGGCTAATGCCTGCCGGGGGTTCGAAGAAAACTGATAGGGATCGTGGCCCCCGGCTACAGGGCAACCGAAGGAACACGGGTGGGTTTTAATCAGTTAGTGTCTAACACGCCCTCCCGCTCCGCCCAGAGCGGGAGAAGTTATTTGATAATTTCCCAATAAAAAAAAAAACCGCTGTACCGCGCCTTAGGAATACGCGGCGAGGCGGGGGGCAGTGTTGACCAATGAGCGGCAGGCGAGACGCCGTGCGCCGAGAGCTTTGACGAATTAGCGGCCTGCACTGCTCCCCCGTCTCACCGCGCGCCTTCCTAAGGCGCGGTACAGCGGTATTGGTCAAACTATAGTACAACCAAGTACAGTCAGGGCAAGTAATTGTAAAGGATAATGGACACCCTACATCAATTTTCCGTGTTATAGCCATTTCATACAACGTCAAAGAATGACAGTTGTGGTTTGACTATACGGACAATTTAAGTTGGTAGTCAATTTGCTTAAAAATTAATCTCCTTGACTTTACAACAATGCAAATCTAAAAACTAGTCGGAAATCGAGAAGTACTATACCTAATAATTATTTCATCACGTATCAAGTAAGTATCATTAGGATTAAGTTAGGTAAGTACTGACTACATACTCGTAGTTACTTTGTACTGGCAGAACAAAATAAGTATATGATATAACCTGATATTATTTCTTACGAACATTAGGTAACTGAGCTTTGATTGTTATTGTATAATAATAGAAAGGGTTTATACAGAGAAACAATACTAGAGCTAAGTGCCATAGATTTTCAAGAATGCAGAACTAAGTACTGGATTCTAAATCGGTTCTGTAAAATATCAAATAAACGATTATGAAACTGATGCTGATTTTGAGGATGGTAGAAATACTATGTTTCCTTTGCGGACTCGATTATTTCCACTTTTGAAATAATTTAAAGTGAGTTAGGTAATGTTTTCTAAGTTAAGTAGAACCATCACTGAACTTAACACACATGACTTACTTGTATAAGCAAGAACAGTTGATATTTTCTATAAAAATGTCACCGGGAACACTTAGATGATAATTTCACCTTAAGAGCGTTTATTCTGAAAGAGGGCAACGTCGCAAATAAATGTCAAATATTTCGCTGTTTTGATTAATTTGGCAATATTACTGTATGATGTTTTTGATGTTGTAACCGTTTTAGGTATACAAAAGATATTTGGAAAGTTTCAAAATACTTTTTTTTACATCTAAAACTGAATATTCGGTGTTACGACATTAATTATTGCATTTAAAAATCATTATTTTAGTTCCCTAGTTAGACATTTTTCTTAATTCCATACAGTATTATTGCCAAATTAATCAATACAGGTAAATATTTGACAGCTATTTATGACGTTGGTAACTTTTAGGATAAACCCTCTTAAAGTGAGTGGCATAAAGTGAGCTGTCAAAAGCGTCAATGATAGCTCACTTCACATAAGTTTGAAGAAGTGGTATTTACACACAGTGGTATATCCCCTGTTCTTCTTTAGTAATTGCTGTTAAAAATCTGCTATTGCTGTTAATTTTACTGGTGTCGGTTTACTCTCTAAAAGGTATTAGACACTTAGCGTGTAAACAGGCAATTAGCCGTTAAATCCGAATCCCCCACACCTGTCTAAAGGCCTTCACATACGGTAGCTGTAATGTAAAAATGTATAATGTTGTATTTTAGTGAGATAGCTTGTCATAAACCCTGCAGGAGCACACACACATGCACATAGACACACACACACACGCACACGCACATGGTGACGATAACGTATTTATCTGAAATCACTGATACCAAGCTAAACAGTCCTTAAATATATACTTATAACATTTTGTATATTACATTTGTATGTCTTCAATGTGCATTCTACACGTAACAGCAGTCGAATGCAGAAAAGATTTATTTTTTCTTGTCCTACATTACATTACCTGCTGCGTGCGATATACTTTTCGGTTGTTGTAATGAACATCCTGGGATGCATGTATACAGTATAGCTACCGTATGTGACAGGCCTAATGCGCCGGCGCAGCCACAAATTTAACTTGCTACACGGCCACGCATCTCAAGTGAGTACCTAGCCGCAATCTAGAGCGAATTTCAACATGAAATACTATGCCGGAATACTATGTTTTATTACTTTAATTCTATTTAGAATATAGGTCTCATTTTCTATAATATTTGCTTTATGACTTCGACATAGATTTTTGTATTCATATTAAAGTGTTTAGGAGACGATCGAGATTGTTTTTTTTTTACGAGTTATACAAATAAACTGTACTCCATTTGAAATAAGATTAGACATTTAACTAAACCTTTTTTACAGTTCGTTTAACCGATTTTGACTTCTATTGCGTTGGCGGCATGACAAATGACAGCTGCAGTAAACAGTTGGTATTGTAACCACTTTTTTGCTTTTAATGCCATCGTTATGCCTACGGTATAGAAGTCAAAATCGGTTGAACGGACTGTAAAAAAGGTTTGTTTAAATGTCTAATCTTATTTCAAATGGAATATAGGTGCTGTCAAAAATATGTTCGTAGATACAGATAATTTAATTCACACGCCGTCTTACTTGCAAAAGATCAATTTCCGTTTACTAACTAAATAAGTAAACCCTATTTCAAATAAAACTAGGGAATGTATTCTGTTGTCAGCATCCGTCGCTAAAATACCGTTTGTTAAGAATTTTAATGTTCGCGAGGAATGTGACAGACAGCTTCCTTTTAAGAAATTCTGTGCAGAACAAAAATGACGTAAAACAGAGTTAGTACAAACAAAGATACACTTTGCATAAGAAGTGGTCCTAGACAGCGCAGCTCCGGCGCAGCTCCAGTGGTGAGCGCTAAGATGCTGCTTTTAAAACTATGAATTTTAGCAAGATATTGTGAGCATGTAAATGATTCCGAATAATGTTTTCAGAATCCATAAGTTTACTCTCTACCAAAAATCGCTCAGCGCTTAAAAAGGGTCCACGTCATAAAAAGTTGAAAAAAAAAACCGTCTGCAATTATTAAAGATTTCATAATGTGAGATCTGGAACGCAGTCACGTTGTAGCCTTGCTCACTCGCACTTAGTTTTTCCCTCTCTCGCTTACCATCGTCTACCATTTCAGAGTCTGTAGATACATGATAAGTTAATTTAGATGCATAATTTTATTTAGAAGTGTTTTTATGTTATTTTCTAACAAATATAGTTAAAAAACAAGTGCGGGAGAGTGAGATCTGGAACGCAGTCACGTTGTAGCCTTGCTCACTCGCTCTTAGTTTTTCCCTCTCTCTCTTACCATCGTCTACCATGACAGGTCACTCATGTGTAGCTCAGTAATAAATAAATACATATTAATTAATTAATGCGTTTATCTGAGATACCACACATAATAAGATAACTTTTCAAGCAGTCTGATGCTGTTGCTGGTATTAAATCTCAGATTGAACTAAAATTTGTTTTTGTTGTGAAACATCTATAGCGGCGGATCAGACTGTTGACGTGGATCCTTTTATGCATATTAGCTGTACTTAATAATTTCGATGTTTCACATCTGCCAAACGTCCCGCGACGGCTAATTATTTTTATTAAAGAGTTTACCAGGGTCACTGTGGTGTGTGTGCTCATTAAGTTTACTGGCTCTACATGACTCCTTTTTCAAAAGCTGCTTAGACGGTTTCTAACTAAAAGTGGTATTTTAAGCACCCTGAGTTCTTGTCAACTTAGAAACGATGTAGTTAGTAATAAATAGCCGAGTCCTGCATAGTGAATCTATTATATCACATAATGTCTTATGATGCAGCTTTTTGTATGGCTTTATTGGAATACGAAACATTTGTTTATATTTTTAATACTGAACCAAATCCTCTTATATTCGTAGATAAACATTAGTATCTATCTAAGCATTCAACCTACCACGTGTTTTTGGAAATAAGTACCTTTAATAAACTATAAGATCCTGTATATTATGATGGTTTTGTTAGAAGTGGAGTGCTAACAAAACCATCATAATATACAGTATGTTATCTAACGAAAAGCGTTCCTGCCATAGTATAGCGCCCAAACATGATAAATAAATTATACATTTTTATAATTCAATATTCACGAAAAGTATTAAAAAATTTTTTTTTCAATATTAATTTTTAGAGTTCCGTACCTCAAAAAAAAAAAAAACGGAACCCTTATAGGATCACTCTTGTGTCTGTCTGTCTGACTCTCCGTCTGTCACAGCCAATTTGCTCCGAATCTAATGGACCGATTAGGTTGAAATTTGGTACACATATGTATTTCTGTGACCCAAACACGGACGTGTAATGTCAATGAATGAATTTTAAATATGGGGGTCACTTTTGGGGGTCAAACAATAAAATTTAAAAAAAAGATGTTCAGACTGTATCGTGTGACATATTAAATGTAAGGCTTATTGCGAAGATTAAAATATATTTTTTTATGATTTTAATATAAATATATTTAAATATATTTATGAAAATAGATGAAAACTGACCATTCCCCCCCTTATTTCCGAAACTACTGAGCCTAAAATTTTGAAAAAAATAGAGAGAATTGTTCTTTACTCATAGATTACAGGAAAACCTATAAAAAGAAGTTGAGGTCTTAAAATAACATAGTAAATCTCTCAATATTGTGCGTACAAACATACATTTGCAGTTGGAATGTATGGGAGAACATGTTTTTCAACTATAATGTTAAGTTTGTATTTAGGATAAATTCATCCCAACTATAGAATCCTTCATTGTGCGTGGTCCGACATGCACTTGGCCGGTTTTTATTTGCATGTGTGGACGCTATAATACTACATATAATGAATACTTACTGTAGGTACTTGGTTCTATCTACATAGTAATAAAATTTTAAAATCTACGAATGGACTAGCCAATTTACGACTCGATAATTACTTTAGGTCTCATTATCAGTAACTTAAGGCTTAAATATGTCTGTCGGTTCACACACGGGTATAAGTATTAGCTATAGGTACATTATATAAGGCCTAATGTGTAGCAATTAGCTGAAACATACTTTCTAAACCTTTAAAGTATATAAAATCAGTGCAACTGGCGTGGGACTATATCTGTTTCGTAATGAAATATTTATACTAAGCATTGAATGTAATAAATCGGTCAAGATGTAGAACAAACGCTGGAGCAATATCCTTCGTACTTACGTGTGATATCAACATTTTTCTATACAAGTACGCAACAGTTCAAAGACACTCTTTATTAAAAGAAAATATAAGCAAATACTCGCACAGGTGCTGGACTAAAGCGGAACTAGGCTGACCACATCTGTCGCATGTCAGAGCAGCAATACGCAAAACCCACCACTCAGGGGATCCCAAATAACAGAAAACGACTACGCGGCAAGCCCAGAAAGCGATAGCGGGATGAGCTGGACTCCTTCTTAAAGGATTGGCTCGTAATTGCAGTAGATCGGGAAAAGTGGAAAGAGGGAAGGAAGGGAGGCCTTAGTGCTACGGGGAAAAAACAGGCTTATAATACAGGATGAAATTGAAAACATGCGACAAATTGAAATGGGAGATTCAGTAACTGTTACCTAATCATTATAAATTGTTATTTCCGAAATATAAATTTTGAAAAAAAATCGTGTAATTTTCGTCTTAGATAGTGCAAACTAAATTATTGTCTTCACGTAGACACGATTTTATGGCGTTCCATTAAAATTAAATAAATTTAAAACAAACAAAAAAATTCAAGTATCAATTTAAGGCTCGTTCAGACCAGCGCGACACGCGACGCGACACAAAGGCACCGCCAGTCGCGCGCGATTTTTTTTTTTCACAATTTATATTTCGGAAATAACAATTTATAATGATTAGGTAACAATTACTGAATCTCCCATTTCAATTTGTCGCATGTTTTCAATTTCATCCTGTATATACATAAGCAATTATTCATCGTGACATTCTGTTGCATTAAGTTAGTTAGACTGGAAGCTAACCACAACATAGTCGGGAAAGGGCAAGCGACAAAATGATGATTGATAACAAGATTCGCAGGATTGGTGATGTCCTACTTTTAGAACTTTGCCATTCAATCTTAGGAACGTTATAAAGACCTTCGAGGGTCAGCTTACAATTAGGTATTAATTGGAAACTCGTTATGGACTACCTAAGTGATTCAGGTTTCATTTAAGTACAGACGCCAGCACATCAAATTACCCGAAACTGTCAAATTTTCCCAATCAACTTTGAACCTTTTACTTTAGCGATAAAGTTGAAAATCTATTAAATAAATTTGACAGATTGTAGTAGCTTGAAGTACTGGCGTCTGTACATAATAATTATAACCTAACAATCTTAGAATAACAATATGTAACATGTGTATAAAATAGGGAAGGGAAAGGATCATGGAGTATCAAAATATTTAGGACCTAATGGGTAACTGTTTAAGATGGACGAGACCGAAAAATAAAAGAGACTTAAAATTAACAACAGCATTTTGACGATAATAAACGCATAGATGAAGCCAATATGAAGAATACATTCAATAATGCAAAAGCTACACCAAATCATTTACAGTCCGGGCATCGAGAAAATGCGTTTTTGACTGCTGTCAGTTTCATACTAACGAATATGTGTTTTGCGAATTTGATCCTTATTACTACTAGAAATTGTCCAACTGACAGGTGACAGGAACGCATTCTGTCGATGGCCGGACTGTAACTTCTATTTTTCACTGACTTGATAACGAGCGCTTGAGTGTAGGCGCAAACAGGTACGTTACATAATATGTCAAATGTTACTTTAGACCACTGAGTGATAAGGATTGGCTAAAATAAGCTTTGTATTAAATTGCTGGCTTGCTGTTTCTTACGGAATGTTCCAGTAATAAACGATGCCAGGTATTACTTCGGGAATTTCAAGTATTATTTATGAATATAATTTAGATGTTTGTTGCAGCATTGTTTATTCTGCACGTGAAAATGTATGATCGATCGATACATCAATAAGCTTTATCCGAATTGTTACTCCAATTCTTCGATGGGATAACATTTGGTAATTTTATTACTATTGCTTGTGAGTCATTCTTAAATTAGAGGTATACTAAAACCGCTCACGCTGTACCTGCTTTATTATCTATACTTTTTGGAAGCTTTCCACATAATAATTCCAGTCAATCAATACAATATTTTTTTGGAACTAGAGTTAGTCGATTGTGGCAATAAACGCCTTCTTCAGGCTATTTCACTAGCCAAAGAAATTCTTTTAAAAGCTGTCAAGCTGGCAAGAATAAAGCCTGTAATCTGAAACTCTACATACTATTTAACAACATTTTCAATCTACATTATGATTCCAGTTTCGATGTATCACCGAATTCCTGGGAAACTTGGCTCAAATACCCATTGAAATTGATACTCTTTGACCCCATTTTAGAAATATTCCATAAGTTTAGTTTCACGTTGTAGCCGTCAAAACAATCGAATGGTATCAAACGTTTCTATGAATGTGTCCCCTGTAGGTCCATAACTCAGGTGCATAGAGTGGGGTCCTATATTTATAAGGCGCCTGCGCCGATGCAAGTTGCCGGGAGTGTGTTGTGTCGTTGTGCACCTCAGATACGAATATGCGGGTGAGTTGGATTATTTACGTATTTATGAGGACTTTTAATGATTTTGTGTGATAATGATAAGTGTTACATTTTTGAACGATATATTTTTACTTGTTTTTTTTAAACCACGAAATAGTTTTCTAACTATTCGAGACTTAAATAATATCTTCTTTTTACTGTCCTTTAATTCCTAACAATTTATTATTTTATTTTGTACCCCCTTAAACTTATATATGTTTATAAAGCTTTAGCAATCTTTTTGAGATTTCTGATGCATTCAAAATAATCACACTTATTTGGTAAGATTTAGTAACTGCAAATATTATAAACTGAGTTTATTTTATACTTTCATAAACGAGAGCTTTTATAAATGTATGATGCAATACTTTAACATCTCTCCTCTTATGTAAACACGGAAACAACCAGGAGATATAAATCATGTCCGTAGGCAACAAACAGGTTGGTATCTCGGCATTAAACCTCTTTTGAAATCATTATATCAATTTTAAATCTAGCCACTTTTTACTATATCCACGTCTATGTAAGGAGAAATAAAATAAGGTGGCTTATTCTACTTCCTCTATGTCAATCATGATCCAGGTACTTAATAAAATAGATTATCTATAGATAATATTCCATACATAGTACAAAAATTGTTTCCAATTTTTGCAACTTTGCAACATCAGCTTAGCTTTTTCAACTATAGAAGTTTCTTAGAGGGTTTTTAAGAATCGAACCTCTAATTAATTTTAAGTACCTACTTTTAAAATGATCATTGTAGGATTCCACAAACCGATTTCATTATATGGATCCTAATCTATCTGATCTAGGATGAGCATCGCTAACATTTACTTCTAAAAAACCCATTTGATTTATTTTACTTGCCTCCTTAACCATAACTTTGTTTTCTTCTAGATGTTTTTGGTATTAGCATGCGTGAGCGCAGCGGTGGCGGTGGCAGTGCCGGTGGAATATGGCGGATACTTCGCGCATGCACCCGTCGCGGTACATGCTCCAGTGGTTCATGCGGCCCCGGTGATCCATGCTGCGCCTGTGGTACATGCTGCCCCGGTAGTACACGCGGTACAGGCTGAAACAATCGTAAGTTTTTACAACGTGTGTCTTGTGGTATATTCGTATGCCGTATTTAAAACGACTCTTTTCAGTTTCGTTTTTGGATACGGGGCTTCCAAACCCCGTGAAAAATTTGTGTTACTAATTTGTGTGTTGTATATGGAGTGGGAGAGGAAGACCAAAGAAAAGATGGAAGGATTGTGTGAGGAATGATATGAAAGAGAAGGGAGTGAATGATAGTGTGACGGTTGACAGTGGAGAGTGGAAAAAGAAAACGTGTTGCGCCGACCCCAAGTAACATGGGAAAAGGGCAGGAAGATGATGAGTTTGTGTGTTGTGTGTTTATGATCCACAAACACAAATTTTAAACGACTTTCTCTTTTTTTAAACATGTTGTTCGGAAAAACATGACGGCTTTTCGTTTTTTTTGTTGAATACTTTTTCTCGGTCTTCAAGCTACCTATAGTGTTGGATAAACAGCATGACCATAGATGTCAATATTGTTAGAACCAAATTTTTTTTTTTAATAATATTCGGAAATTACGCGGAAACTTTTGGCTTACCTTTGAGGCTTTGAACGTTAAAGCACATTTTTACTTATTTGGTGCTCTATTTCTTCATACGCCAATCATGGAGTTATTTATTAAGACTGGACATAGATTTTAAAAATATGTTCTTGTACCTAAATGCAGTCACGTAAATGAAATGAGGTCTGTATGAGATGTGTGTGTGTATGTTGATGCAGACCTCATTTCATTTACGTGCATCAGTGCAGTAAGCAATGCGATCTAATCTTTAAATGCCAGCAGTACGCTACTTGACACATATGAGTCACCACCCTGAAATCTCATCAAGCCATAGATTCCATGTTGCAAAATCATTAACTGTACCTAGTGTAGTAGTGTGTTTAGGAAAGTTGTAAAAAAAATATTCCAGTAGGTACTATTTTATTAAATGCAGGAAATGTTACTTTCCAGTTTTCCAAAGGAAACGACAAATTGGAACCGTGGACCTAACTTCTGTCGTTTCAGTTCACATGTAGGAAAAATAATGGATTTGTTTCGATCCAAAATTACTTTTTAGAAAAAGCTTTGGGATGAATATTATCGACGTAATAAACTTGCCTCTCGTTGTCCCATTCACTGGCAAACGATCAAAAGAAAGACTAAAAGCTGTGGCAAGACAGTGCTTCCTTACCCAAACTATTCGTTCCACCTGCTGAAGATGTTCCACCTGGACATGAGTTGCCTTGGGTAACCTGGAAGTCTTTAAACAGAATCCTGACCCAGGTTGGTCGAAGCATAAGGAAAACCTGTTCAGGTGGAAATTTATAGACGACTCCCGCCTTGGAGTGCAAATGTGATGCTGTTCCACAAACGTTGGCACACTTAATATCATATCCTGCGTGTCCTGTCAGCTGCACGTAACAGGAACTGATAGACGCTAGTGATGGCGCTAAACACGTAGCCGGATTCTAGGCCGAGCCTATTTAGATTGCCATCGACACGGTAAGAAGAAGCTTGCCTTTGTAAACATTAATCTGTCAAAAAAAGGTCCGGGCTACAACTTTCCACTAATTTTTCAAGCTTAAATCTTACATTTTTAGTTCCAAATAAGCTCAAACAGCACGATAACGGTAACATTATTACCATTTTGGTACATAATTGTGGTAGAAGAACCTACAATAAACCAGTCTTCAGTATTATTAGAGATTACTTAACAGTGGCTATGTAGTACGTACACGAGATGCTTAAAGATTACAGAGATTCTAGTAAACATTTAAGTACGTATCTGTAGTGTGATAAAATTGTCTGAGCCAATCATTGGCACCAGTGTAGTCTGTTACGTCTTAAAATGTGAAGTAATAATATCAGAAACTTTTGTAGGTATCACTATTACGATGAGATAGCTGCAACAGTGGGCCGAAAAGTACATAACATGAAAAAAAAGGAAATCGAAAAAAAGGATTGTGTGGTTTTATAAAACCACGGTAAAAGTGAAACTTCTATAGGCGCCGCCATATTGGCCTTGGCTGCTCTGACGAGCGCCTTTCACTTTATCCCTACTCCGCGGCCGACCATCACGCGACATGCAATACACAGACGAAAAATTTTGAGACGATGTTATAAAAGTTTCACTTTAAAAAGCGATCGTTATGCCACATACTTGAACTGTAGCAGGCAGAGGTGGTATAAATGCCTTAATACGATTTATTGCTATAGGTACTATTGTAACTATTATTAGTATTATGTATTATTGTACTGCCTCTTTGGGTCGCAAGCCGTATTACTGACCATGAGGTCCTGGGTTCGATTTTCAGGTTGGGGAAAGTGTTATTGGGTTTTTCCGTCAGAGATTTCTCAGTAGCAGCCCGGAGTCTGGATTTGTGCCCGGGTGATACTAATAGACTCGCCCCCTATTACATGGGGTTTAAACATAACTGGCAAAATCTGGGTGTACTATGGGTGCACCTCTACCTAACCCTTCGCGGATTACAGGCGTGATGTTATGTTATGTGTATTGCATGAAATCGATATATTACCTTTTTGGAAACATTGATCTTTAACATACTGATATCTTCACAGTCCTATCCAAAATATGCGTTCAACTACGGAGTGAAGGACCCGCACACCGGCGACATCAAGTCGCAACAGGAGGAGCGTGACGGCGATGTCGTTAAAGGTTAGTGTAGAAGGGCCTTTAACCTTTTGTTCGTATTTACAAACTAAATGGTAAGTAGTGAGCATGCGAATGATAAAGTCTTTCCCCTTAATTAAATTTAGGTTTCCTACCTATTTGTATTTGCAACTTTATTGGAATTCAATTTATGATAGGTTATGCTGAAATGGTTTGGGCATGTTGAGAGGATGAATGAAAGGCGACTAACAAAATATATTTACAAGGCTGATGTGAAGGGAAAGGCCGGGCGGGGACGCCCTAGGAGGACTTATACTGACCTTATTGGTGATGTTCTTCCGAAAGGCCAGGTGCGTAGTACTCGCAACCGGCGTACGTGTATGAACGTAAACGAGGCAAAAGGAGTATGTAAGGATCGTAGCAGGTGGCGTTATGTAGTTTCTGCCTACTCCCATAGAAGGCGTGAGTTTATGTATGTATGTTATAATTTAAAGTATATTAGAAATTAAAAGCCTACAAATAATGATTTCCTCGGCTGAGACACTTTTCCAATTCACTCCGTTTCAGCTGTTTTTATTTCAATGTGTTACATCTTTCCTCTCACTTTCCTGCAATCTGTGGGAGTGATTTCGTGAATAGGGATGGAAGTCGGTAACAGAAAGCTCGGGAAGCGCGCGCTATTTGATTCGGCCAATGAGCGCGCGCGGTGCTAGAGTTGGCCGTCAGATGTACCAAACCATTTTCCGAGAGGTTGGTACTGTCAGCCAATATATCGGATGTTTATATGCGACTACTGTTAGGCTCGCTCGTTTTTTTTTTTTTAAACAATTGATTGTTTTTGTGTTGAACACTTTGCGGGACATTAATACGTATTAACAAAACTGCTAGATACTGTGTCTCGTTCAGTGTCCTTCAATAGATTGAATACGAGTGCTTTCACTCTCTCGTACTGACCCCTCAGTATAATAGCCGGCTAACATCTTGAACATGTGCAAAAAAACGATAATGTTTCGCTTTGCCATATTCTGGCTATTATACCCAAGCATTAGTAAAATATCTATACAGCGTGGCGCTTTAATGGTGACATTAATTTAACACACGTATACGGATTAGCGTTTTCTTTTCATGAAAATATTTTAATTACATTAAACGTTATTATTTATTGATTTATTTTCAATTTTCTAAAATAGCATCTTGGTACAACCTGTACTTAATAACAATAACGCAGAGGTAATTTACCGGGATCACGGATCATAACATCGCATCAATGAAAATAAAACGAAAAACGTGCAAAGAAAAGGTGAATTGAAGGAAAGTGAGAGCCCTATGTCGGCGAGCGTTTGAAAATTTTAATTTTTTATTTAACGAATTATTTTTTCTTATTATATTTTTATGATTACTGGCCACTAGCCCTACCCGTATGTTAAATTAAAGTCGCCATTGTGGCGGCACGTTGTATATATATCTGTATATAAAGCATACTTTTATACTTCTTCAGGAAGCTACTCGTTAGTGGAGCCGGACGGTTCCACCAGGACAGTTGCGTATTCCGCGGATGACCACAGCGGCTTCAACGCCGTCGTGCACAAGTCCGGACATGCTGTCCATCCGGTAAGATTCACTGACTAACTTTTAAGTTATTAGCGAAAATGGAATAACCCGTGAAGATTACTTGCAATTGAATCAATTACTGACAAATGCGTGCACTGACTGGACAGGTCCACTCAAATCTGTATGGTTCTTTCCTCGAAAGACTATTTCAGACACAAATCTACATGGTCCTCAAATGAAATGCTCTGACCAAGATTATTTCCGGTTTTTTTTATATACACATTGACATTAATGAATTTATTTATACAATGACATGTATACTTACTTTTAAAGCATTATATTATTTTAATTATTGTGAATGTGAAGAATATATGGGTCATTCCTTTTTGTTTTTAATTTTTTCTCAGTTCTAATCATGGTCTGACAGTTTGAGTAATTTATGTGACCTACACAAAGTCCTTTTTTTTGGTATTGTTCGTCGAATCGTTGAGCTCCTTAAATTCTGAGTTGAGCTGCACGATAACTGACAAATGCGTGCACTGACTGGACAGGCCCTCTCAATCTGTGTGGTGCTTTCCTCTAAAGACCACTTCAGACACCAATCCACATGGCCTTCACATGATCTGACCAAGATTATGTCTGGACTTTAAAAGAGACTGTGACCTCTGAGTTTGTTTCGGCCTTTCTTCTCAGAGTAGTCAGTTAGGAAACGCCGACCTCATCTAGTTTTTAAAATATGATTGACGTGTAAAAGTGTTTGTGCAAACCTACTTACAGAAATAAAATCATTTATCATTTAAGATAAAATAATTATAGAGACTGATGATTTCTGATCGGATGCCCTGAACGACTGTGAACGAATGTTTGAAGTTCCAAAAAAACTTGTGATAATGGTTGCAAAAAAAATTGGCAATTTTGCAACAAAAAAATGCTCAATATTGTAAGAAACAATTTAACATTGTAGGCATTGTAAAATTTAAAAAAAAAAAGCTTATTTTAAATTGTAGTACTTAACTCTGCCACCTCGATAATACCA
This sequence comes from Agrochola lychnidis, assembly GCA_963680765.1. NCBI lineage: Eukaryota > Metazoa > Arthropoda > Insecta > Lepidoptera > Noctuidae > Agrochola > Agrochola lychnidis. Next base: position 9,862,215 of record OY796852.1, read on the forward strand.
CCTTTTACATTAGTCACAAGCAACTCAAGCGATACCAATAAACTGGATACCATGTTGAATGTCTCACCTTCATAGATAGCCATATAAGGAACTCATTTATTTGACTTTCTGTCAAGTCCTTTTGTCGAGGCAGCATTCGCATCCTTTTATGATATAAAACCCAAGAATAGACATCTCATTTTCTCATTTAAAGAAGTATGATTTTTCACTGATAACTGTCATGGGCGAACACACGACAAACCCGATTTCTCTGCGATTGCAAGCCGACGGTGACTCTTGCGCAAACAGTAATGGCGCGTGCGCTTATAAGGCAACGCCACAACTTGTGGATCTTGGTTAAACTACTCCGAATTTCCTAGATAACAGCCATTGGGCGTTCCTAGAAAAATGCCCGATAAATAGTTTAGTGTTTTGCTTATAATTTAGGATTAAAGTGTACAGAATACCTTATTTATTACCATTGCCACTTACGGTTGTTCCAAAGTTGGTTGGTTTTTTCACCTAGTTGCGACTCTGATTCTATGCCTCGTTTGATGTTTGGTTGGATTTTTTTTGCCTTACCGTTTGGTGGTTTCCCTTTACAGGAAATGTGGTGCAAGTTTTAAATTTCTAACAAGTTAGGAGTAGTAATTTTTTATTCGTATCTCAACGCACTACTTGTACGTGGTAAGAATTCATGATTTTCATTGACTCAGAGACGTGACTTAGGTATCTTGCGAAGTTTGTTTATGATCACAATCATGTTGGCAACTATGGAATCAAAAAGGACGTTGAACTACGGAATCAAAATAGGTATTTCAAGTTCAAATAAAAACTAATATTATCGTATTACTATCGTATTACTATCGTTTTACTATCGTATTACTATCGTATTACTATCGTATTACTATCGTATTGTATATTCTTGCTTTAAATGCGACGAAACCTATATAAATAAAACAAAGTACCTACCAGAATCAATTATTTTATGACGCAAAGCAAATCAAACCTATATTATTTAGGTCCTTTAAAACTGTCAAAATGATCAATAGAAAAGATGAATAGAGTAAATAAATATCGAAAGTAGTAAAAGAATCAAACACCTGTAAATAATCGATTACCATTGAAATGCAATGGTTGAGTAGCCACAACCTTTAACCGGCGACACAACTCACGCGCATAAAAATTATTTGGTCCAATACAACTTCGGAATTTACCGTTTCAAAATAATTTCACGACTTGTATTTTTTTGTGTAAAATGTTTATGAAATCTTATGAAACTTAACCTTTCGATTGAGTAGGTCTGAAAACTTTTAATGGGATATAATATAAAGGGCATACATACTATATATAGTATATTGGATCTGCATTCTGCACCGTAGTGTTACTGAGTAGTGACAAGTTAAACAAAATTGTGGATTTTACAGCAAAACTTTAGATGAAAACATGCACGCTCATAAACTTATTGTGTATCCGAAAATATAGCCTTTTTCTAGTTCCAAGGTGTTTTTCAAGTTAAAATAAAACACTGGGCTCCACGTAATCAAATGAAAATGAAAAATTTAATGAAATATTTTATTGTCCAGACTTAAATCCAACTTTCAATAAATGCACACATAGACAACGTAATAAACATATAATACTATAAATATTATACATTCACATTACTTAACTAATTCGCTAATGCGTCTTAGTTTATTCTTAGGCCCATTCGCGTCCATTAGGTACTCAGACATAATGAATTCTAAGAATGACGAATAGCCAGCCTTCTTATGCATGGGATGGGATGCCCATACCAACTTTCATCCACTAGAGCAGGGTTTCCCTAACTGTACGTCGGGACGCCCTGGGGCGTCACGACATTATCCCAGGGGCATCGTGAGGCGATCCACATAGATTAGAAACCCTTTCCAGTCGACCTTACTGCTATCAACACTTTTGACAGAGGAAGAAGAACAAATTACCTAATAGAATTGTCTTGTGACTCCAGCCTTAAGCTCCAATACGACAAAGACAAACTGCTTGAATTTTAGAGCTCAGTTTCTCAATGTAGAGAAAGAGATGCGAATGGCGATTTCTAAGCCCCGTTTTGAGAGGCTATGCTCAGAAAAGCAAGCACATCCTTCTCATTAGTAGCCAGCCAACAAAGTAAAATAAATACCTTTTTAATTTTTATTCTTATGATTTGTTTTTGTATTTATTTTCTAATAAAAATTATAACTTTTATTTGGAGTTTTTCTGATAACTTGTTACTAGGCGCTAGAACTACAATTGGCAGGTACTTTTTGGCTAGAGGGGCGACGCAAAAAACTGGCAAATTCCCAAGAGCGGCACAGTAAAAATAACTTTGGGAAGCCCTGCACTAGGGGATGAATTTTCAAAAATATTTTCTGAATGCTCACCTTCGTTTTATATGAGGCACTCTTGAGCAAAATTTCTTCTTCCAGTTTAGGCTGTGCGTTGACTGTCAGTGAATGAATGAATTTAAGATTTTAATTATGTGAAAGACTAAAAAAAAAATCTTTTTCCAGCAACAAGTAGCGGTTGCGCACGCGGGTCCGGTCCATTACGCGCCTGCGCCCATCGCAGTGGCTTCCTACGGCCACGGCTACGGGCTACACTAACCACCTACTTACTACCTAATATTAACGACTCAAATACTCCGTAGATGTTATGTTTATACTGTATGTTAATGTTAAGGGTGGGTCTATGTTATATGTACGCGCAGGGTTAGGACGGAGCGTTCAGATAACTTAGAATTCCGAAAAAAAAAATACTTGGCCATGTAGCTGATGATGACTAAGATTTTTTTACTGATGACTTTGATTAAACTCGACTCAAATTGATACTTTTAAGCAACATGGCTCGTTTTTAGACATAGTTCGGAAGCTAACATCAAACGCAATAATAATGGGTATGATTATGTAAACTTTAAATATTTGTGTGGAAGGATTATTTGAATAATAAGAGTTTGTGGATATTTATTCACATAAGTGAATAACTTGCCATTGTATATGAAGCATCTGAAGTACAATTATCGATATTTATATGTTTAAATCGCTTTAAATGCTTACATAATAGTGTTTAGAGATCACTTATAATTTATTTATAAATAAATAAATGAGTCTTTTGTACCATTCATATTATTGTGTTTAAGTTTTTATTAGGAGTAGATCGTGTTTCTAAAACTGTTCAGTTTCATATACCATGATCTCAATATTTTGACATTGTATTTTGTTTTTACTAAAAATCCTGTCAATTGTGTTTTCAAACTAATAAAATGTGTAATATTGTAACTATTAAATAGAATCACTTTATATAAAACCGTTGTTTTTTATGACGCTTTCCTCTGGATAACAGGAAAATAAATATTGTGGATACGCATCCTAGGAAAAGTCACACTTACGAGTACGTCCAGTTCACCCTAAGTCCAGCAGTGTTATTCTGTTAAAATCTCACCGTGAACGCTTAGGTGAAGTGAGCTGTCATTCCACCATATGCTAGGGATTGACACTATTGACAGCTCGCTTTCAAGCTCACTTCACATATGCGTTCACGGTGAGATTTTTACAGAATATTACTGCTACAGTGCTATTCTGAAAAATCTCACCGTGAACGCTCAGGTGAAGTGAGCTGTTATTCCACCATATGCTAGGGATTGACACTATTGACAGCTCACTTTCAAGCTCACTTCACCTAAGCGTTCACGGTGAGATTTTTACAGAATAGCACTGCAGTTCTGGATTGATTTAAGCTGTTAATCAAAAGGGACAAACTTGTGTAAGTGGAAGGTCCATTAGGCACAGAATAACGATGCTGACTCATAACAATTAAAGTGATTAATATTAATCATACATTGTTAAGAGCCACGTGAACAAATGGTCCATTATAAATCACACACGAATTTTAGTACCACCGTAGGTCTAAATAAATCAATTAAGAACACGTGTATAAAACAGTACAATAGTGAATCATACGCTTTGGTGGAGGTTGTTAGTGAGGCTGTTAGCAGATGAATAAGAGTAACGAGGATCGAGTTTAATGGCATGAAATTGGAGAGCCCTATGTCCAGGAGTGGAGAGCTACTACTTTAAGCTGACCATCATAAAGTCAAAGTCAAATAATTTATTTCAATTAGGCACAAAAAGGCACTTTTGAACGTCAAAAACAAAAAATAGAATTGATTCTAGTCGCCCCTTCCAAAAGGTAATTTTCGTATGGAGAAGAATGGGCAAGAAACTCCACCGTTACTCTTTTAAAATGTTTTACAATATTTTGTATACATTAATTATATAATTATATGTGAAGATGATGCACCTGGAATAATATTACTATACCACATTTGGTAAAAATAATTAAAAATGAAGCAATGACAGAAAAAATAATAATTATGTAATGGATAGGCATGGTGTTCACATATTTACAAGCATTGTAAAAGTAGGTACCTATACGATATTCCTAAAAAAATTACAAGTGATACTAATTAGTCAGTGTGTGAGTAATCACAGAATGTGAAAAAAAATAATAATAATGTCATTATATTTAATTACACAATTAAATTAGCAACCAGTTTGATTTTGTCTAGACTCTAAATTGTCCTATGGAGCTAGACCTGCATGCTTCCAAGCATTCTTATCTAGAATATAATCCTCTTGCTTGTTTACAAAGAGTACTTTTAATGTGAGTTTTAAATTTTCTTTAACTGTAATATATCACAAGGTATTTTGTTGTAAAATTTAACACAGTACCCCATAAAAGATGTACTTTGGATAATCTGAAAAATGGTTGATCTATTTTATCTTTATTTCTAGTATTAAAATTATGTCTATCACTTATTTTCTTAAAAAGATGCATAATAGGATAGGATGTAGAATAGGCTAAATGAGCAATATTTGTATATATATATTTGCAATCAATTTGTATTGTGTTTTGTTAGGGGCTTGTGGCTAAGTAATAACAGCCGTACGGGTCGATCGATCAGGTTAAGCTACGCTTGCTGCGGTTGGTCCGTGGATGGGTGACCATCTTTACATACCAAAACCCCTCCATGCCTCGGAAAGTACGTTAAATCGTTGGTCCCGGCTGTCATTTGTAGATCTTTGACAGTCGTTACGGGTAGTTAGAAGCCCAAAAGTTTGACAACCAGTCTTACAAGGGGTAAGTATCGTGTTACCTAGTAACTAGGTTGTGGAGGTCAGATAGGCAGTCGCTCCATGTAAAATACTGGTATTCAGCTGCATCCGGTTAGACTGGAAGCCGACCCCAACACAGTTGGGAAAAAGGCTAGGCAGATGATGATATTTGTAATCACGTTTGCGAAAACAGCTCTAACGATTTCAATGAAAGTTGCAATATATGGGTTTATGGGGGCGAAAAATCGATCTAGCTAGGTCTCAAATTTATTTTCTCTATTTTCACAGCCTCGGGGATGTGATACAAAGTTAGTATACCTGCACGATATGTTTATCTATTTTCACCCGAGCAGAGCTCGGTCGACCAGGTACTGATAATACTATACGAGCATGTTATACGAGTTGTAGGTCATCATTTCGAACCCATAAGGCCGAAAGGGAAATCATGGCCCCCAGCAACATGGCAACTGAAGGAACACGGGTGGGTTTTAGTCAGTAAGAGTCTGACACGCCCTCCCGCTCCACCCAGAGCGGGAGAAGTTATTTGATAATTTCCGACCCAACAAAAAAAACAAAGGTAGGCGCTCTACTTTCTGTGAATAATTTCATCACAACTGCTTTCAAAACCGAGAATTAAAACATCGTGAGGAAACTGTCATGTCCTAGAACCGAAAATTCGGAGACATGTGACATCTACCAACCTACACTGGGCCCACGTGGTAGATTATAGCTCACTCCCTCTCGAAGAGAGGATGCCTGTTTTCCAGCAGTGGGAACATTATTAGCTGATTATGATGTATGATTTATACAGTTTGGTATGGTAAACAATAAAACTGAGCCTAGCTAGACATAGTGACATTCTATCAGCGAAAATTATAATTACCTACATAACAGTCAAAAATGTATTGAATTAGGATAAGGACATAAGCTACCGAAAAGCTTTTGTTTTTTTTTGTAAGCACAACGTGGATGCTCTTGGCCTGTATCTCACCTAATGGTAAGTGTGGATCAGGCCGAAGGTGGAAGCGAGCTTCACCCGGAATCCTCAACCACAGAGGAACTGGCTACTTACCTCTAACTGCTGAAATGCAACATTGCTTTTAACATTGTTGTTATGGCGACAGACTTAGATAAGATGGTAGTAGCTACCCAGGCGGACTTACAACAAACCTTACCACTAACCGAACCAAGCAGGTAATTTTGCCCCTCTAGGAATCGAACCAGACCTCTGGATCTGAGACGGTAGTCTAGCTAACCACTTGACCACAGAGGCGGATAAAAGCTGTTTATTGCCAGTTGAAGTCATCGTGGAGTCGTCGTCGTTGCTATAGAAATACGAAAAGCTTTGAAACGATTGCCATTTGTCTAGGCCCTAAGGCGATGCCTTGGTGGAGGCGCTGACTTCCCTCCAATAAGCAATATCAAATCTAATCAAATCATTTATTTGTTTGCAAACATGGGCAATTAGTACATAGATGTTTTCGTTTTTTGTAATAGTGTTCCATATTCTACCGTCACATGGGCATACAAATCGTATTTAATTTACACAAATTTAAAAGACATTATAATTTTAAATAATAATTAAAAATTAGATGGCTTGGTCATGTTAAGAAGATAAATGAAACGCAACTAACAAAATATATTTACAAGGCAGATGTGAGTGGAAACGCCGGGAGGAGACGCCTTAGGAGAACATATAGTGAACATTTTGGTGATGTTCTTCAGAAAGGCCAGGTGCGTAGTACTCGCAACCGGTGTGCGTGTATGACCAGATGTATGAACGTAAACGAGGCAAAAGGAGTATGTAAGGATCGTAGCAGGTGGCTTTATTTAGTTTCTGCCTACTCCCACAGGGAGAAAGCGTGAGTTTAAGTACGTTGTTTCTGTGAAAAATAAACCTATTTTTCTTTCTTTCAATCTTTTCAATTATTAAAATAATATTCGTCAAAACAAGATTGAAGTTCGATAACCTGTATTGACTTTATTTAGTGATATTTAATTTACTAAGCTATATCTTAATGTATTTGGTCGTTTACCACAAAACCTGTTTTTAATAGAAAAGCTGTTATTTTGACAAATGTCTTGTTTCCTTTATGTTATATCCTAATTTGAAGTGGATAGTTAATTACTTTATCGTCGAAGTATTCATCTTCTTTTGATATTTTATGAGTCAATTCAGTGAGCATTATTTGATTTTTATTATAGTTATTTTAGAGAATTCGTTTTTAATAGAAATGATTGAATTTTGACGATACGTGTTTTTAAGTCTATCAAAGGCTTTTTAGAATGATAATGTTATATCGACAAAGTCAATAATTATGAAGATATTTGTAGAAAACTTAACCTGCGGAGTAATTGCGTAACACACTTACAATGGCAATTCTTTTCATTTTACACTTAAAAATTCATTACGTTATTGTTGATGTCATGGATAAGTAAAAATTTTTCAAACCAATGAACCAATGGATTAAGCATTAAATGTGTTACCCAATGAAGGGTGTTGATTTATTGATGTTTGTGTACTACAGTTATCGAAAAAAATTGCACGAATAATACTTATTCATTTTAAAAAGCTTAAAATAGTACCTATAGCTAACGATAGAAATTACCTAGTTATTAAGAGGCCTGTGGACACGGCTCGCAACTACAAATTGAGATGTTTGCAAAATTCAATTCCAAGCACGTAGCGCTAGTGTGAGTACCTGTTGGAGCGATAGACACCTACAGTAAGCAATACTACCATGCACAATTATTGCTTGACACGATAGCACTAACTCAGGAATCAGGAATAATCAGAAATTTCTCAGTAGCAGTCCGGAGTATGGATTTGTGCCCGGTTGATGGCAATAGGCTCGCCCCCTATTACATGGGACTTAAACATAACGTGCGAAATGTGGGTGTACTATAGGTACACCTCTGCCTAGCCATTCGCGGATTACAGGCGTGATGTTATGGTATGATAGCACTAGCTTTCGAAAATTTATGATAAATTTGGATGTGTTCCGTAATACCAAAAATGATGAATGAAAACTTAATATTTTCCATTATTTTTTAGATCATTTTTAACTTGATAATATAAGCTATGTTTCTGCAGAAACAATATTATAAGTATTGTTGTTTATAATACACAAAGAACAATATGAAGACATGTCATTTACGCTGTAAAAATGTGCAAATTAAATTCGTTTAAACTTCATTTTAGAAAAGTTTTTTGGAAAAAAAAATGTACGAGCCTAGATAAACACTGTCTTAATCCGAATAACAACATAATATGGTGGAAATATGCCCAAATTGCAAATGATTTAGGTATTACGTTTGTATGCACAATTCATGGGTCGCGTTCTTAAGTCAATGCAAGGAAAGTAAAAAAAAATTGTGTGCTTGCTTATATTCACTGTGTGAGTTATTTGATGTGTGAAACTCATAAAACACAATTTTACATGGCTGCCAATGATGTAGTTTTTTTTTAAAGATAATATATTTTCTCAAGAGAACAGTCGCCAAAGCATTTTATACTGTTCTGCGTGGGTGATTTACCTTTGAGGAGCATTTCAAAACAGAAATTTTACGATATCATACCTTATACGCCAAACTGTCTTTTTATTGACCCCTATTTTTGAACGAAGAACAATAAAAGTGCCGCTAAAGTGAGATAACTAAGGTTTGGTAATGACTTTATCAGTTAGTAAAGTATAAAATCAGAGTAAAATAAAGTGGTGCTAAAATGCTGGAGTAGTTAAAATTAATTTACACTGTCCTTAACTGTGTGACTTGAAATGTCAATAAATTAATGACAGTGATTAAATTAAGTTATAGAGTTTAAAATCAATGACTTATTTAGGTGCATTGAACTTTTCTAATGAGCCATGCCATAACTTAACTTCTGTCAACTAATATCATAAAAATCGTCAAAAAACTAAATTTTCGTTGATCGTTGCGAATCTGCAAACCATATATGATCATTTCTATTAAAATCAAATTTAATTTAATAGCTGCCATTATTTTCTTATTGCAACTTCTATATAATTGATTTTTAAAGTAATTTCCATCGCTGGCTGTCATATATTTAACTTTTATCGCATAAAAGGCAATACTGTCGTATCCTGTCGTACCTAGTATGACATCACTGAAGCGAATACGGGCGAAATTGCCTTCACCCACTGACTTTGCGAACATTGTGCGTGGCCGTTGTTTTTTATGAAGAAAAAACTACTAAAAGGAGAGGTGGATAAATATATTCATTCATGTGAACGAAGCTCGTAACACTGTGCAGACTGCCCAAGTTTATGTGTGGAATTGTGAATAATTTAAAGGAACATGGACGGTATTTTTATGGTAAGTTCCAATGTGTACTGTGAAAATTTCTCTTTGACGATGAATATATATATATATTTTTAATTTTAATGATGTTGTTTAAAATATTACATGTAGAAGATAGTTATATGTTTAGCATTATTAAATTTAACATACATCACGTGAAGTTAGCGTAACACGATTAGAAATTCGAAAACTGTAATATTTTGTAAAAGCACAAAAAATATGACTACCCAATATTACCCACAAATATTTTAAAGAAAAGGCATCAATAATATGTATGATATTCCATGATTTTAGTCTTCTTCGAAATAAATAATATTAAAAAGTCAAGTCTCTTAAAATACATTAAAAATATGATGACAAAACTATGGATATTAACATACATTTATTACTATCTGCTGCGGGGCCCGCGTGGGTCCTAATTATTTTTATAAAATAAAAGTAGCCTAGTAGTAGTTACTTATCCGTAACATCAGCTATCTGCCAGTGAAAGTCCCGTCAGTATCGGTCTAGCCGTATCGGAGATTAACCGGAACAAACCGACAACCAGACAGTCAAAAATTTAAAAAAAAAGTTTTTTATTATAAGTACCGTTTAAACTTCCTTATGCATTTAGTAAAAAGCTGTTATTTTAACATTGCAAACAGATACTTTAATTTTACTTATATTTTATGTATGTATGTATAGATAAGCTTTCGCCTACGGAATACGTATAAAAAGACTAATTTGTTAAACTTTTTACAAAAACTACAATTAAAACTAATAAGTACTTTTTTTGCGTTCATGCGTATCATATTAACGGACAGTTAACTAATGGTTAGCATTACTCAAACTGACTTTAATGTAGACAAATGAGCGCGTTTTAACTTTTTGTCGGAAAATAAACGCACGCGCACCTTAAATGTTGATCATATCTGAAGATTTATTGATAATTTAGGGGTTATCTTGCAATTTAATCATCTTGATAACTTATAAATTTGGTAAATATCTTTACTTATTTTGTCATTAAAGAAAGCAGCGAGTAAGGTACCTAGACATCAGGCATATTTAACGGTAGGGAATTATAAAATTTAAAGATCCATTGGTATGCAATAATGGTACCTATGTGATGGTAATACAGTATATATCATAAAGGAATACCACATGTACCACTATTCAACAGTCCATCGAATCCGGTTCTATGTTGCGAATGATTGAAGCATCCAAGCAACATGTGTCAACGATCGCCCTTCACACAACTCTTTATTGTTTTCTTTGCATTTTATATTGTCCTCCATGAAAACACACGGACTCACTCGATACTAAGGTCCGAATAAAGGTGCACTTAAATCTGTTCAACAAGTGGCGATTTTGTGGAAAGCAACACTGTTGCCGTTTGTTGAATGATTCTTATAACAGAACGTCAACCGTTCTACAAAATACGGCCTTGCACAGCTGCCTGCATGCGTTTATTCAACAGTATTGATTATACAAATCATATTTTTTGGTCATTTTATGTTCAAAAATGGAAATTCAGTGGAATAATTAAAAGGTAGGTATTCAGTTTTTCGTGGTGTTGTCTCTCTCTTATTCAACAACACACAACACAACACTGTTACCGTTTCTTGAATGGGTTTTGCAACAGAGCGTCGACTACAACTCGACATTACTTAATTCATTACTTCAATCAAGTGTTTTAAAATAAGTTTTAAGTTATGCTTGAGTCTCGAGCGAGGTTCTATAATACGGGCCTAAAGCTACGTTTGCTTAGAAGAGCGGTAGCTGTTATAATATAACGGCCGTCTTGAAAATCTGTTATTTTCATCAGTATTTGATTTAAAGGTGAAACAAACAACGCTCACAAAAACAAAAAAACGCTCTGTATTTGTATAGACAATATTGTGTGACTGTTCACTGCTTTCTTAGGACCCCCCATATTCATAAATGCTGCTTGCCTGTTAAACCATACATTTTTGATGTTTAAAAATCTCTTAACTTTAAGCAACGTTTATGAACAAGAGGGTTAGTACTAAGTCTTGTATTTTGGTATATCGAGCGTTGACGGTGATAACGCGAAAATTTAGGGACACTTATTCCAGTAATCAATAAAGGGTTCCAAAAATGATGAGAAAAGTGCCTTTGCAACTTGGGGGGCTTCCCAGATGTACCTTAACAACCAGTTCACCGCCTTTCGCATTTAGTCTACCACAGCCGTCTTCTAGAGGTCGTTGATTAATCAGAATTTGGTCCATCTCTTTGTATCAATGGCAAATAAGTAAAATAAACATTGAAATATCCAAGTAACTGATTTCGGTACCGTACAGCTTGTTTTCTTTCTTAAATTATTCGTCCATTCTCAAATAACTATAATATGATTTCTATTACAGGTATTTCTGATCTCGATTCTGGCTCAAGCGTACACGGCTCCAAGGACTCCCAGGCTCACATTAGCAGAACATGCACCCAATTACATATACAACAATTTTGATGGTAAGTAATCGTAGTGTAATTCTGAATGTTTTAAAAATAATCCAAGGAAGTATCTGACCCAGTCGTTAATTCAAATATTTGTGATTTTATATTCTTATCTATTTCATGTACACAAGAATTATAAAACCGCTTTTTCGTAAACGCTTTACTCTCTCCTGGCTGGATGGTTTGAGTGTAGAAGCTTTAGGCAACTACAGGAAAACCCGGTTAAGCAGCCATGACCTTAGCGGTCAAAACGACGAGAGGCCATAGTAAAAAATAAAATTTTAAAAAAGCGCTTTGCATGATCCATGTGAAGATAAATCTTTTTAGGGTTCATTTGATATTCCATGTTCAACTTTGAAACTTCATAATAATAATACCAGCCTATTATGCCTTTTGCCCAGCAATGGCACAATTGTAGGGCAAAAGTCTTTTACAAAGAAGGCTCGAGCATTGATCACCATTTCACGTTTGCTCAAGACAGATTGTCGATTTTAGATTTATATTAACTATAAGTCCAGGTTTCCTTACGACGTATTTCCTTTGCTGAAGTTAGTCCTAGTGTCCGAGATAAACTGAGAAAGTATATATGAATTGAAAAAGTCACATTGGTACTTACCCGTATTTGATCCTACAACCTCATATAAATTGTCATTTTTCTTTAATGTTTCAGGAAGCCCAAAAGTATCTTCCTTCGGGTACGATGTATCAGACCCAGCAACTGGCAACAACCAGTACCGATCTGAAGAAAGACATCCTAATGGAACAGTTATAGGACGTTATGGCTACGTAGACGCTTACGGCAGACCAGTCAAATTCAAATATATCGCTGATAAGTTCGGTTACAGGTAAAAAGATTTTCATACTATTGATATAAATCATCAGACTGAGGAAAAATTGAGACAAAATTTGGTTCTATTATTCTTTTCTCGTTGTAAAAAAACTTTGCAAAAAACGAAAATTCAAAACCAAAGACACCGACTTTCGAAATTAAAATTATTTTTTACTTCGTAGTGTTTTTTTGGAAGTCAGTTGTTTTTTTTTTGTAAATAGTTTTATTTTTCACTTTTTAGTTGTGGTACCTACCCCACACAAATTCGAATATCACTACCTGCTATGTATATAACAATGACAGGAACTTTTCATATCATCCACATACTAAGTGGGAAAAAATATTATTGAAGCTAACTCAAAAACTACCTGTGAAGTATGAACTACCAAACAAAAAACAAATCATCAAAATCAATTCATAATTGGCGGAGTAATCGCGTAACAAACATACAAAAAAACATAAGCCGAATTGAGAACCTCCTCCTTTTGGAAGTCAGTTAAAAAAAAACTGAATTCTCAGTGTTGCATAGCATTAAAATTTTCCGTCTAAACAAAGCAGTAAATAAAAAGCCGTTGTAGAGGATATTGCTATTCCATTTTGAAGGCAGATAGTGCTATAGAAACGAAATAGCAATATCTAGTACAGCGTAAGAGTGGTAGTGTAAACAACTACCTCCTTACCGTACTCGTAGCTTCACTTCAGATTAGGTATAATGTTCAGTGTGAATATAAACCGTATAAACCTTATTATAGAAAAAATTCAGATGTTCAAAAAGCATAAATAAAATATAATATCGTATCTTAAAGTAAAATAGTATGAAGCAAAAATAACGCCTATAATAAAAGTGAGAACATTAGTATCTCTTTAGCGACAATAGACGGTAGACACTTACGTCTGTGCCGGCATTTACATCAACACATGTGAACTATGTATCGCAGCATGCATACGCAATGCCGAATTTAGCGTGACGTCAGACGCTAAATTCTGCATTGCGTATGCAGAGTTTACCACGCGACTAGCATAATATACAATATTCTGACATCAATCGTTGGGCAGTAGCCCACCAGACAACACCCGTCTGGTCGCAGGTTTTCCTTTTTCTATGGAGGATGACTGAACTTTACACCCTCTTCCTCATACCTTCATCAATACAGACGAAACAAAGGGAAAACACTCTGTTTCATTCGAATTGCTTCGCTCTTCGGCCTTTTTGGTTTGAATTCTAATAATGCGTATGGTAGATAACTTTTTAGGAAACTAACCTTACATTATTGTTATAACAAAACCTTTTCTTTAACTTCAGGGTATACTCCGACGTGATAACTACACGACCTATCCCGATAGCACTAGCACATGAACCAACGGAATCATCCGTCTCGTGGACCCGACCTGCAAAACCAAACAAAATTGAAGTCCTTCAAGATATTGTGACACAACTTGGAACATTGTTCTCTAAAACTAATTTATATAAATGAGACTGTAATATTGTCGAGAACCACAAAAGCATTTAATAATAATATATGGTCCACCTTAGATGATTAGTATTTAATACAAATATTTATTTAATAAGCTGCTAATAAATATTATTATTGAACAATATTGTTTGTGTTTCTTACTATGTTTTATTTCATCGGGTCTTCGCTTGTGTTTCAATAATTTCCTATGAGAGAATAAAGATTAGGAGTTCACACTCTAAGGACTTGAGTGTGAGTTAATAGTACTCGAATGCCAGCCAAGTTCTTGTTAAAAGGGTTCTTCAGCAATCACCAATGTCCACAGGTATATGTTTACTGCTGTTGTGACTGCCACTTTGGTATAGAGCTTAAACGCACTACTGCTGAGTATGACGTCCTGGGTTCGATTCCCAGGTCGGGCAAAGTGTGATTGGGTTTTTCCAACACGAATTTATCAGTAGCAGCCTGGAGTCTGGATTTGTGCCCAGTTGATGGCAATAAGTTCGCTCCCTATTACATGGGATTTAAACATAACTGGCAAAATGGGATTGTAGGTAGGTACGTCTCTGCTTAACCCTTCGAGGAAATACGGGCGTAATGTTAGTTATATATTAATAACCTTTCATAATAATGAGCCTATAAATCTAGCAGTAGAGTATTTTTTGCGGTTCAAAAAAGTAAGTTATTTAGATATATAACCTTAAAAGTAGTTCAAATAGCATGGAGACGTTTGAAAATAATCTAAAAAAAAATAAACTCGAATATTATGTCATCTAGACTAACTGACATGTAAAATATCTTGTGGCAAACAAGCGTATTTATATAAGTGGCAAACTGTGGCATGGAATTGTTTTAGATATTTTACTGTAATGAAGCGTATCGAAGTGAATAAAAGTTATTTGTGGAAAACTTTTTTTTCTTTGGTGTTAATTACAGCCGTGGCATGTAAGCTAAAAAAAACATAATGTTGAAAAACAAACGTTTGATTTTGTTTAAATATTTCAACCATTGATGTAAATCGATGATTTCAACGTATTCTAAGTTTTGCATATTATTTCAAGTGGAACAACGCAACAATTCGCAGGGTTCTCCTAATCATCACCTGTCTAGCCCTTTGCCAAATAAGTTGGGCTTAGCTTCCAATCTAACCAGATGCAGCAGATTATCAGTATTAAAGCGACTGACTGTTATTTTAGTTATCCTTAATTCATACCAACAATTGTTATATTTCACAGGCTATCCTGTTCAGAAGCCAGATTTAGAGTCGCGGCCCGAGTTGGCGGATGAAAAGCAATTCCCCAATGGAACTACAATTGGTAAATACACTTATATGGACAACGAAGGGAATCCCATACAAGTGCGATATTATGCTGACGATGCTAGCTATGGGTAAAATCCAATATTTTATCTTATTTATGCAAATTCATATAAGGTACGTTACCCTGGTCGACACACTCTCGATCTTCACCACGTTACTCACAAGGGACTTATGGACGATAAACCCGACAAAAACTTGGGACTGCTGGTGGCCCTCCCGGAAATAGAGCATTCTCTTCGCACTTCAGATAACCCTACTATTTACATACCCCATCGTAACCTGCCAAATTCTTTCTAGAGTTATATGATCGTTTCGTCGGTCCGCGTATTGTATGTTATGTTGCCAGGCCCTGTTTTCGGTGATTGTGGTAGCTGGATCTCTTCCGGGGATTATTACCACCCCTTGCCTCACCGTAGCCTTGACCGCTATCATAGTCAAGGGTAGGTGGACTGCCGGGAACTAGGGGTCATTTGTTATTGATGCTTGTCATTTTGGGGGGGTTTGCCACAATCGCCACGCTTGGCAGGTGGGTTGATGATCGCAGTATGGTATTAAAAATACATAGAGATCGCAGAATGGTGTTAAAAATGCATAGAGATCGCAGTATGGTGTTAAAATTGCGTAGTGAACGCTACCGCCTATTCTTTAGTAAGTTGCCTTTTACGACACCCATGGAAAAAATAGGGTGGTGCTACTGTTCAAGTCCGGCATCATACGGCACAGTATCATGGCTCAGAATATCCGCAAGATATTCACTGAAGGTCGAACAGGTTTACGCCCCGGTCTCGTCACACCCTGACGATGAAGTGGAGACCATGTATGAGGATATTTCCAGAGCCATGCATGGCTCTAAAACTCACTTCACCGTTGTCATGAGGGATTTCAACGAAAAACTGGGCCAACGAAACGATGAGCTGCGAGTGGGGTAATTTGGAGTTAGACGTCGGAACCACTGAGGTCACCTACTGACCAGTTTTATGGAGAAGGAAGGCCTCTTTATGATTAACTCCTTCTTCAAAAAATATGAGCACAGAAAGTGGACCTGGCAGAGCTCTGATGGTGCAACAATAATTGAGATTGACTTTACTATGTTGATGAAGAAGCAAGTACTCAATGATATCTCTGTGATGAATGCGGAGAAAATCGGAAGTGATCACCGCATGGAGGCACATTGAACTTAAATATCAAGCTGGAGAGAGCTCGAGCGATGAAGTCTACGCTCCGCACAGCACCAATCTAAGTCCACCTTTCAGCTCGAACTTCACAATCGTTTCGAGTGCCTAGGGAGCTACGTGGACGGTTATAACGATGGTTTCGTGAAAACTGTCCATACGGTCGGGTCGGGTCCATCTCAAAGACCCGTCGTACAAATAGAAACAAGAGGCTGTACAAAATGATCCTGTAGTCTTCAAACGATGCACGTCCTTGAAAAGTGACATTCACCGCTTTAATGCAGACTGCATTAAAGACGTGATAGAGCAAAATAATGGCTCCAAGGTCTTTGCAAGAGATCTTTCTATTGGGTAGACCAGCTTGAGATACTGAAGATCGATGATGGCAGGATCATTTCCGCCAAACATAAGCTGTTGAAGGAGATCGAGAGGTTCTATGGACAGTTATTTAATACACGTCAACAAATAACCCCGTTACGAATCTGGCAAACGACCCAAGAGCTAGATTGACCCGAAATTACACCGCAGATATCCCGGACATCAGCTTGTATGAGATTAGGATGGCCCTGAAGCAGCTTAAAAATAATAATAATGGCCGAACTACTAAAAACCTGTTCTTATTCTCCAGAAGCTGTTTCATTCCGCCATACTCGAGGGCAAAACGCCACAAGCGTGAAACAGGTGTGCTGATACTTTTCTTAAAGAAGGGCGATAATGCCCTCTCTTAAGCAAATGTAAGCCCATTTCATTTCTGAGCCATGTCTACAAGCTGTTTTCAAGAGTCATTACGAATCGTGTCGCGCGTGGGTTGACGAATTCCAGCCTCCAGAACAAGCCGGATTCCATAAAGGCTTTGGCACCGTAGATCACACCAAATACGCTGCGGCAAGTTATACAGAAGATCTAAGAGTATAACTTGCCTCTCTGCTTAGCGTTTGTGGCCTATGATTCGATCGAGACATAGCTGACAGTACTACAGTTTCTTCAAGAGTGCCAGATCGACTATCAATACATCGAGGTGCTAAAGTGTCTGTTCGAAAACGTCACTATGTCGGTCCGACTACAGGGGCAGACCTCGAAATGTATCCGGATCAGCGAGGTGTGAAACAGGAAGTCGTTATATCTCCGAAACTGTTCACCGCTGCACTGGAAGATGGATTCTGGACTGGAAACGGCTAGGCATCAACATCAACGGCGAGTACATTATTGACCTTCAGTTTGCCGGCGATATAGTTCTCATGGCTGAGTCTATGGAGGACCTTAGTACAATGCTCGATGGCCTCAGTAGAGTTTCTGAAAGAGTGGGTCTTAAAATTAACATGGACAAAACAAAAGTCATGTTAAATGTCCATGTAACACCCACTCTCATGAAGATCGGAAACGCTACCTTATTAGAAGGATACAAGTCATCCAAAGGGTAATGGAGCGGGCTATGCTTGGTGTTTTCCTACATGATTGAATCAGAAATGATGAGATCTACAGGAGAACCAAGGTAACCAACATAGCCCGAAGAATTGCCAAATTTAAATGCCAGTGGGCAGGGCACATTGCTCTTAGAACAGATGACCAATGGGGTCAAAAGGTTCTGGAGTGGCGACCGCATACGGGAAGACGTAGCGTTGGAAGGCCTCCCACAAGGTGGACCGATGACCTAGTGAAGGCCGTAAGCACAGACTCGTTCGAAGTGGCGGTGCTTGGGGGAGGCTTATGTCCAGCAGTGGACTTCTTTCGACTGAAATTATAAATGATGATGATGAAATTCATAGCTTGTGTTGGTGCGGATAAAGAGTAAAAACAATAATTTTAGCATGGTTGAGTTCATTTCTGTTGTTGATTTAACATTTTCTCGACTGGATGTAGTAAACGAAGAAGTGGATAACAAGATTACCAAGGAGCATGATTGGAGTCTACGCCCAGCAGTGGGCTGAGATTAGACTAAAATAACTTCATGGTATTGTGTGTGGATGTTAAATCAATTATTACCACTGCGTAGGAGTGACGTTCATCTTCGAAACATTTTATATTGCGAAGAGAAATATCACACTGTTCTGTTCTTCGTCACATATTTCGTTTTACAATCTGAACTTAAACGAGGTAATTGGGACATATTTCCTATTTTGTTGCATACCAGCTCTAAAATTTGTTTTAATTTCAGGGTTGAGATGAAGAGCATCAAAATGGTAGATACAACTGGTGAACCATTCCCGACTACAAATATTGTTCAGAATGCTCCGAATAAATACGACACTGAATCTAATGCAAAGGAAGCTGCAGATTTATTAAACACCAATAATTATCCCGTCTTTCAAGCTGGCTATAAGACCCACGAATTCACGAATCCATACAAACTTTTTAACAAAGAAGTAAGTAAAACTAACCGTTACAAATTGGAGAAACCTAACCCCGATTATGAGATTTTTTATCAAAATGATCTGAAGGGATCCAAGAAATGTAGCAAAGAGAAATATCATGTGTATTTCGAGAATAAAGAAAATCGAAAGTTGCGCAGTGCAGTCAATGAGATAGCTGAAACTGATAAGTTTTGTGAACAATTTTCGAATTAGATAATGATTAGCAATAAAAGATGTTTTTGGTTATAATGTATTTTATTAAATTATCCAATGATACTAACTATAGCGGTAATCTGACCCTTAGTGTCGAAGAGGCGATTGATAGCAGATCCCTTGACTATGAGGCACTCAGATCTGTCGTAGAGTAAAGATGGATCCTGTTTGTCTCTTACATGTACGGCACCACCGATGTAACAGTAGCCTCTTCTTTTATCTTCCCCTAAAAGAGTTATCTAAAACAATGGGAAACTAGAATAAATTGGATTTTATATTTAAATCTCTGCCTTACCTTCGGGGCTTACATGCGATATGATTTATGTATGTGTTATACCCAGATCTCGTCATTCTAATATTTCTTTTGTACCGGACCATACCTGGGAACCTTCTAGTTTACGGAGATATTAAAGGTCAAAGTTTCAGCTATTTTTAATTTTCACGAATACACATTTTTAAATGGTTAAAAGTGTTATAACTTAACTTTTGTACCCCCACCACTTGTACCGTTGCATGCCCATAAATAAGTACAATGAGTTGCGTACGTTACATTGCGCGCTACGGCAGCGCGAGTGATTGTGATTTTTGACAGTGATTTTTCAACACCAAAAATAAAAAACGTTTCCCAGGAATATTTTAAAGTGAAAACTTCTTTAGGCGCGTTGGGCATTTTTGAGATGGGACTAAACCGTTGATTTCGCGACACTGTTACGACACCAGCTTTTGACCATTAAAAAGACATCAACGCGTTTATTACCGCGGTGCTGATTTTTTTAAAGTTTTCTTCTGTCGGCACTCCCGGAGTGCCACTGTTTTTTTTCTCTCAGAGTTACCTAGTTTGAGATACAGATTGCGTAGATAAGAGCTGTGTGATGGGTCTTGCTACACCCTGTATAAAACTGGGTAGGTAACATGGAATGGGATGGTGATAAGATAAGCATAATCAACGTATAGAATGACCATTTTTACTTACACTAAACACTCTTTCTGCATCATCTAATTGGCAGAGCCATAATAGAAAAACTTCATCGGTATCAAGCACAGATCTACTGGTACAAGATTTGTAGACGCTACCACTCTTACTGAGGCATTCTGTACTAGTCTGAAAGAGAGTATTTAATAAGATTACCTATTTAGTTTTCATTTTTAGAACTACCTATAAAAGCCTCGTATTTACTAGGGAGACATGTCCCACAACACGTGTCGATGTCGCTAGAAAAGTGGGGCAAGCGTAGCTCGACTTTGTCCGGCCTCTCTAGCGACACGTGTTGTTCCTAGTGAATATGCGGCTATTTTATAATGTCGTAAGTTTCGAATACCGCCGAATAAGTTTCGTTCATTTTCTCGGTCTGCGTGTGAATACTCCTAGTGAAAATCGCCGATGGGTCACATTTAACATTAGGCAATTTTAGGGAACTCGTTGGCAATCTCACAGACAATAATAGTAATAATTTGTTGTTCTTTTTTGAATTGTGAGCGGAAGATACTGATTCCATTTTCTTCTTAAGTGTCTGGCTTGGTCTGAAATGATTAAGATATTTTATAATATTTCATGAATGTAAGATAATAGATTTTTATGTACCCATTGCTCAAAACTACCTTTTTTGGGTTTCAATTATAAATGTAGATACACATTGTATTTCTGTAGAAAAAGTTGCAGATTTGAGGATAACTTCTTGAGGCATCGTGTCGTCCAAAGTTGCTCTTGGGACTTTGGAGTGATCGAAAAGAAAATGTAACATGAATGAATCAATCGTCACAATTTTTGAGCAGATAGTTACTGGGCACACCACAGGCCTGAAATGAATGAAAATTGATTATTTAGGGCCAGGTTCGCCATACTCTGTTGGTTATTAAATGTCGCGGTAAGCATTTTGCTGACGTGTTTTAACGTACGTATACTATTCAGAGCAGTCTGTTAAAATGCTTAAGAGTTTGACAAAATTGCTCGGGAGCCCTAGAATCCTTCGTTACGTTCGAGATTCAAAATAGCGTCCATGACAAGACACTGCTTTATCTCCTTAGTGAATAATCTTACAATTCTTCTGTACGTGTGTTTGTCACATAACTCTCCCTAAACGGCTGGACCAATTTGAATGAAATTTTGTGTGTATATTTGAGTGAGTCTCTGGATGGTTCGAAAATACAATTGGAACCGGTAGGTGGCGTTGTTCGGACAGAAAAACGTATGTTTGGTGCGCTATGTTCTATGTTATGAGGTTGGTTTTTCCACTTAGTCTGTCAGGTGGACCATTGTACGTTGTCGGGTCCGCTAGTCTACTATAAAATTAACTTTACCTTGGATCTTTATCACAGCTTTCCATATCTTCTTCTTCTTTGCTCTTAGTGTTTTTTGAGCAATCTTCCATATTATCAGTGCTTGCGCTTGATTCTTGGAAGTTAGAATTGTTATATTCCATAATTGTTTCAGTGCTTTTCTTGGTATGAAGTTCCTGAAAAGGAAATCATTAATTTTGGGCTAAATTATGAAAGTGCCGTGCGGTTTCGTTAAGCTTCTTTTGTTTCACTGTTTTTGTGTGAATAGAAACCATTAAACAGACCTAAAACTAGTTAATACTAGTGATGCCTATTACAATTAGTTAATACTAGTACTGTCGAAAATAAAAACTATTTCACATACTGTAATTATGTGGAGAATAACCCTAGAGCCTTAGTTACACTGTAAAAGATGATAACTTTAAAATGTTTACTGACATAAAAAGCTATTACTATAATTAGATACCTCTTATTATTTTAACTAAAACATCCTAAAAATAGTATTTTACAAACTGGTATAACAGCGCAGGAAATGGACCTACAGATTTGTTCTATAGTGAAAAGTGAATAGAAATAACATGCTCTAACGTAATATAACTTTTTTTGCTGTTGGACATAACACTCACATCACTTTCACATTTAGCCCAAAAATGTATGGACAGTGAATGATCTCCTTTTCAACTAATATATAGGTTCAAAAGCTGCATTGTGAAAATAACGTACCTTATAAGTTAATAATGTGTCGTTTTCTTTGCAGGATTTCTTTATTTCGACTTTTATTTCTGTATTGGTTAAAAAGATTATATATTATTAAAATGCCGTACTAGTAAATTAACATGTTACAATAAAATTCTACCTTGACCAGCAAGTTCACGTTCATGATCACCACTTGCAAAATCTGATACTTTTCTGTAGGATTTTTTTGTTTGTAGGGGTGGAATATCAGTATCAGGATCGAACTCCTTTTCAGGTTCGTGGTCACCACCTTCATTACCGCCTGTCATTACAGCATCTATTGCAGCAAAAAATATACTTAATAAATTACAAAATTATTTTCTCTGTCTTCCCTCGTAAAATTATTGTTATCAAAATTAATTCTGGAGTTGATTTTGTTTCAGAAAGATTCGATGAATTTATGATTTTCTTACCAAAACGTTGACAGCTTTTGCAGATAATATGCCCGGACTCGAATGCATAAACGATAGACTTTGCCATTGTTGTTTTGCAAACTGAGCATTGAATTTGATTCATTTCCGCGCTCGATGTGTCAGAAGGTTTAAGTATAGAAACCTTAAAATGTAAAAATATAAATATTTTTACATTAAAAAATCCTCCTAAAAGCGTTAAAGCGTTTGTTCTGTTCACCAATCAGCAGACTGATTTACATTTTTAACAAGGCATAAGCTTCTTATTTCCGTATACTGGGTTAACTCGGGAAAAGAAAATTAATTAAGATTCCACTAGTCGACGGCTCGAACTCGTTGGTGGCGTTGCTAATATGCATGCTACTTAGTAAAGTTATTTATTTATTTGGTTTTATTTATTTCATATTTATTTATCTAGTTTTCATTTATTTATTTATGTATTTTATTTTTGTGAGATAGACAATTATTTATAACGAAAACGACTGCGGAAAATTTTATGAACAGACCTTTGGGCGTATAGATAATATGGAAAAACTATTGGATATCTACTCAAAATAAAATTACTTGAATTTTGCAATAAATTATCTATCCCTGCATGGTTTTTATTTTGCCATTTTCATACTACATAAGTTATTTATTTACGCCCAAAGATGAGTTAAAATTAGTATTAAAATATGAATTTTGGACGCCCATAACTTCCAAACCAATACTATTTTCCCAATTTTGCTTCCATACAGGGCTAGATAATGACAAGGAAAATTGATATAATTTTTAATTTTGAATGTACACCGTCAAACAGACGAGTAATCACTATACTACGTTTGTATGGAAGAATGACCGACTAGTGTACCCTTAAGTCATTCTGTTGAGATAACATTGCATTTAATTACTATAGCTATAGTAATATAGTGAATGCTCTATTTTATATTATCTAACTTTAGTTTGTATGCAACAGTTCCGTCTTTGAGGCCCATTTAATCCAGATGCGACGAGTTAGAACTACTGATGAGCCGAAGTGGGCAAAACCTTTATGTTAATTAACATATTCAATAGTGTAAAAAGTCATGTCTATTAAACTTAGCAATATTGTTTTTTTATTTTTGTAGGGAGTAAAATATATTATGTTACAATATTCACATATCCTTTTAATAGATTCTATATCATGCCAACCAACCATTTAACTACATCAATACCATAATTTTGCACTTTGTTAAAACGATTGCCTTAATTATTTGTTCCGCACATTAACCCTTAATTTCCATTTAGTAGGTCATCATCATCATTCATCATTTCAGCCGAAAGACGTCCACTGCTGGACATAGGCCTCCCCCAAGCACCGCCACTTCGACCGATTCTGTGATTTCCGCATCCAGCGGATTCCTACGGCCTTCATCAGGTCATCGGTCCATCTTGTGGGAGGCTTTCCACCGCTACGTCTTCCGGTACGTGGTCGCCACTCCAGAACTTTTCGACCCCATCGGCCATCCGTTCTACGAGCAATGTGCCCTGCTCATTGCCACTCAAGTTTGGCAATTCTTCGGGCTATGTCGGTTACCTTAGTTCTCTTGCGGATCTCTACATTTCTGATTCGATCACGTAGGGAAACTCCAAGCATAGCCCTCTCCATTGCCCTTTGGGTGACTTTTAGCCTTCTGATAAGGCCCATTGTTAGCAACCACGTTTCAGTACCATAGATCATTACTAGCAACATGCACTGGTCAAAAACTTTCGTCTTGAGACACTGTGGTATGTGGGACGAGAAGATATTGCATAGCTTCCCGAACGGTGCCCAGCCGAGTCGAATTCAACAATTGACCTCTTTCTCGAAGTTGGACCTACCTAGCTGGATAGCTAGGTAAACATACTCGTCACAACTTCGAGCGTAGTGTCTCCTATTTTCATGAGAGTGGGTGTCACATGAGCATTTGAAATGACATTTGTCTTGTCCATGTTCATTTCAAGACCCACTCTTTCGGAGGCTCTACTGAGGTCATCGAGCATTGTACTGAGGTCCTCCATGGTCTCCACCATGATAACTATGTCGTCGGCAAACCGAAGGTTAGTGATATACTCGTCATTGATGTTGATGTCTAGCCCTTTCCAATCCAGAACCTTGAAGACATCCTTCAGTGCAGCGGTGAACAGTTTCGGAGAGATAACGTCTCCTTGTCTTATACCTCGCTGCAGAAGGATAGGTTTCGAGGTCTGGTCCTGGAGTCGGACTGACATAGTGGCGTTTTTGTGCAGACACTTTAGCACCTCGATGTACCGATAGTCGATCTGGCACCGTTGAAGAGACTGCAGCACAGCCCATGTCTCGATCGAATCGAAGGCTTTCTCGTAGTCCACAAATGCTAAGCAGAGAGGCAGGTTATACTCTTCGGTCATCTGTATAACCTGCCGCAACGGATGTATGTGGTCTACGATGCTAAGCCTTTGCGGAATCCGGCTTGTTCGGGAGGCTGGAAGTCGTCAAACCTCGCGCGAGACGGTTCATGATAACTCTTGAAAACAGCTTTAGGAGGTAGATAATTCAAAAATAAATTGGATGGAAAATACATCAATCACCCATTAAAACATCCGTAGCCGTTTACGCTAGTTGATAAATCCCCATCACAAAACGACTTCACGAACAAATGAAAATATATGGAGCACTGCCCCTTAAAGTGCCTTTGGTCCCCTCCCATTTGACGCTCAGATACTATACAAAGTAGTAAAAGCCTAGTGAAGTGGCTTGTTATTTATTCCATTTGCTTACTTATGCTAACACAATTCTACACATCACCACTCTTTATGTTTTGAACATAGGAATTTATTGATATGTAGCGAAAGTGTACTATTCCTCTTAACAGTATTGCCATGTGCCACCTTTGCATCCGTACGCTATGACGAAATAACATTGTGCAAAACGAATACTAATATACAAACCGAACTGATTAGTCTACCAGCGATTAAGGAAGACTACGTTACCTTTTTTAACATAGTTGAAATAATTATAATACAAATAAAGCGTTCTAAATCGTTTAACACGTGAGTATATGTTAAAAACATTGACAAACTCTGAAAAAATATGTCGGCTGTCATAGATGAATAAAAAAGATAAAGTATTAAAACCTTTTCAGTTGATACAAAGAACTGGGAAAGAGTTTGCTCCGAAATTCTTTAATGTCTACTAGCGGGTTCTAATGGGTGTTATAACTTATAAGAGCCATCTTCAAGGGGTGACATCAAGAGGATGAGTTGGAAAAGATCGTAGGATCGAAGATAAGTTTAGTAACTTGTTTTACTGAAACTATTAAACTACCATTTGAACAAGATCACTTACTAAATGTTTAAGGAATAGCAAGTAGGCCAGAGCCCATCGACGGCGACGGTTGTGAAGAAGCTGCAGACAAAAGGTAAGCAGACCAGCAATCCGATAAAGGAGACCTACACTCAGTAGTGAGTGAAACGATTACAGACAATGTTGATAATAAAGTTGCATAAAACATAGTTAGTAAACAGTAAAATGTTTAATAACCGCTACTCAATCAAGCAATGGGCACTGCCAGTAGCAGACGTTATTGCGGATGCCATTCAAGCATTTGCGCATACGCATATTGGAGTTTGACGGCTTCGTACTTTCTTGTTTATAGTCAGTTATTGTTTGAGCACATTAGTAGGTACCCAATCATCATTCTGAAGAAATGTTGTAGTTTTAATATTCACCTTGTTTGCCGTCCTAATCTTTTAAATTTAACTCTGGTTTAAAATTGAATTAGTGTTAGGAGATAGTTTTTTTTTTGTTCGGCGATTAGGCCCACCAAAAATTGTAGCGTTTATTAATGAAACGCATGTTGATTTGTACCTTATGATCTCTAGATTACAGTGGTAGTATTAATTATACTTTGTCTAACGGCAATACTGAGAAAATCGATCAAAGCTAAAAATTCACTAAAATAGCTACCTATTGTTTAGTGAGTAGGTTGGCCTCATCGGTATTATAATCTAGTAAAATAGTGCACTGTTCAGTAATAAATAGTAATAGGGTGCTTTGAACGTTTCTTGAAATAAAAAATACATATTATGTAACAAAGCATTTTTATTATTGTAAGTATGCAACGTCAGACAACTAAGAAGTAGATAGTATTCCATCTAAAAAAAATATGCAGGTCGCTCCACCTCTCATCATGATACCGTGTCCAATATAAAAATACTTAAAATCCATGCGTTCAAAAGTTACCGCATATCTGCAGCTGTCTCGGACAATGTCGTCGCCATAGACGTATAAGTCTTCGCACATAGCGTTGAAAACTTACTGAACAATTAACGCAACATTCTTCTGGAGTAAATGCTGTACCATCTTGATGATTCCATATTTTATTCATTATAATCTTTCAATTACACACAGGAAAACAGAAATATCAATTTCATGCAATTCGAAAGAAACGGAAAAAATTTAATGTATGAAGTGTTGTTGTCACTTGACACTTGTCTTTCTGACAGTATCAGATAGTGATGCGGAATAATTTTCTCTCGTTACTCGAGTTAATTAAATAAAGGCGCGAGTCCTTTTTCTCTCGAGGTGCCACTCGATGTAGTCGCGATTAGATAAATATCACCAACACAGCCACACTAATTAACAATTTTATAATTCAATATGTAGGTAGGTAATAAACCAATAGATTATGTTTCGTGTAATAAAGCGTCAAAATACTGTGATATACAGAGTCACAAAATTTTAATAAGAGTGAAAATACATGTTCTGTGAGTTAGTGCTATCAATTGATAACCTGTAATTTGTCATTATAATCGTCATCGTATCGTTATTGACTATCAGATGGCCAGTGGAATGTGAGTAGGAGAAAACGCTCGTTACAAAGTCGAACAAAGCCGATCTTAGTAGAATGTCACTGACTGAAACCCCAATGTACCAATATAAAACGGTTGCTCTTGTTGTATTTTGGATCTTCCTATGATTCTTTTCTGTAAGTTTTTTTGGGTGCGTTTCAAACGTAAGAAGCTGCTGGAAACCTCCGTCTAGCACCTATCTTAGATTCAATTTGAATTGAGTTTTCGAATTGCATAATCGGGACAATTGAGTGCCTGACTCATAATGACTGAGTAACATCACTAGAGTCAAACTGACAAGTAACCATAAACTAAAATCCGTTTCACGTTAATTTTTATTAAAACAGTTTACGCGAGAGTAAGGAAACTTAAAAATGGGATTAAACATAGGAGGACCTGCTGCAGCGTCAATAGTAATTTTTTTTACTTAATAAAAACTGATTCGGTTACCACCGCGAACTGTAATTAGGTATATAATTTGTAAATTTTTCTTAAAATCGTTAAATACGCTTCAATACATGCATTTATGATATTGACGACCATAGCTGGAATTGAATCAATTGAGTGCATTATCAAAACATTTTCTTTTTATGACGATTTCGTGATTCCGGTTAGATTTTATTACATAAATCTACCATGATAAATTGGATGCTTTTTTTTAGTTATAATACGATGAATGGACGTTACAATACCGGGGGTCCAAAAAAAACTCTCTCCAATGTTGACGGCTCAATCAAAATCTCACGCAAACCAAGCAACAGCTAAGTATAAAAAAACCGGCCAAATACGTGTCGGACCACGCACAATGAAGGGTTCCGTAGTTGGGATGATTTATCCCAAAACCAAACTTAACTTAAAAAACGTAGAAAAATATGTTCTCCCATACGGAATGTATGGGAAAACATGTTTTTGCAACTGCAAAGTTAAGTTGGTCGATTATTACTCGTTAACTTGTAAAGCCTACTTAGCTGTGACAGTTTTCCTTTTAATTAATTTCGTTATATAAACTACTGCTGTGATGTTTTTCACATATCCAAAACTAACCATTTAGCTGGCCGGGGGGGCACACTTGACTCTAATAAAAATTAGCACTTTAAAGATTAATATTTCGCAAAGGGATTCCTGAATCCAAAAATGATTTTTACAAACTCACAATGTTTTTGAAGGACCTTTCCAATGATAACCCACACTATGGGTTAAAAAAAACATAACCACTTTACGTGTAGGAGAGGTAACCTAAAATAAAAATGTTTTTCATTATTTTGTTTTACCACTTTGTTGGCGTAATTAATATGTATACTTATGCCAAATTACAGCTTTCTAGTACTAAGGGTCTCGGAGCTAGACCGCTGACAGACAGACAGACAGACGGACATGACGAAACTATTAGGGTTCCTTGTTTACCACGGAACCCTAAAAAGAAAATAATAAATGGAAATTAATAATAACGGACATGACGACGGACGGACGGATTACGAATAGTCGAATAATAGGCATACGTATCAAAGAAGCAGTCCAAATAATATTGACTAGAACTGAGTCTCCTGCGTGTCGATAATTTGATTATCACACAGTTTTACTAGCTTTTCTAGTTTTGGCATTTTTTGTAGGCACAGGCACTAGAACAAGCTCATTATTAGATTTAATTAAGCGAAAAACGAAGTCTGATTACGTACATGCCAGTGTTTCGTCTTCATTAGGCCAAGAGCAGTGTAATATTATGAAAACATAGAATTAGGCACACATTCATTGCTTGTTGAAATGAGATGAAAATCATCCACATTCTTTTGTTTCATGTATGATGGCGTAAACACATTGAAAATATAGTGCGTTACGAAACAAAGTATAGAAAAATATTAACCTCCTTCTGGGGCGGTCGGGTAAAAAGTAAAAAGTGTGCTAGGCAACAAAGACTTTGGTTATATAAGTTGTCCGCATAACCAATAGTTATCTTAATGCATTACATTTAGTCATTATAAGGTATGGTACTTTTTAAGCAATGCCAAATTGTAATATGCATTGATTTTTAGGATTTATTTGATAATAAAGTTGTAATAAGGCTCTAAAATGATATATTTTAAAGATTTGAGACTTAATATTTGCCATCTGCATCGTTCTACTTTTTAAAATGGGGTAATTTATCTTTCATCTCGAAACCGAATACGTTTTCTTGTACATTGTTATTTACTTCACAAGGATAAAAAGCTTATAAATGTTTGCAAATTAGTTCATAGTTTACACAAAACCAATCAACAATCGCCCTTTTGATAGTCTAGCTTTCATTCACTAATCGTAGGCTCTAATGGCATCAGCTCTTATATCAGTTTCAAATAACCAAGCTACATACCTCCTACCACAAGGAATCAATCCACCATGACAAATTGGTGCCTCCACCAATCTTGAACATAATATCAACATCATTGATTTACGTCATACATATTATTTTCTGGACACAACGTGCATTACCTCCATTGTCACATAATTAGGTGTAAGGAAAGTGGGCTAGCAATCGTGCACGGCTTACGTAAGTAAACCTCTCGTGTATTAGTGACATATTGTAACAGAAAAACTATGTAAAAGTTAAAATGTTCTTGAGCAAGAGACCGTAAACATTGTGAATAATTTGTCAAAAGGGTTCTTCTTTGAACAAAACATCAGAAAGTTAAAAAAGTCTCTAACGTGAGTCTTGTAATCGTCAATATCGTCAAACTATTGAAGTCCACTGCTTGATATCCGACAATGTTATGTTCAAATTTAAAATTCAAATTCATAATATTTTATTTCACATAAACCTACAAGGGCACTTATGAAACGTCAGAAGCTAGGTGCATCGTTCCAATTGATCACTTCCTATGGAGAAGAGCCGGCAAGAAACTCTACGGTTACTCTTTTAAAAATAAATTTCTGTTAAAAATATAGGTGACAAATTGTATACCTGTATCATAATTTTAACAATGATGTTCCTTTGCTTTCTTCCATTCGATGGGCAGGTTTCTGGATGTTTCTAAAATAAGTAGAGAATTTGGTAAGAGCCATAGGTGTATTATTTCTATGGTAAGAGGAGACATCAGTCAATGGACATCAAGTTTTATTTGACAATTGTAAGATCAACAAATGCATAAATTCGTGTTCATTTAACACTTCAGCTCTTATGTTATCCCTACAATAAAGCAATGATAATTGGCAAAAACTCGTAAATCCACAGAGCAAAAATAATGTTATAGCATATTTGACATATATGGTTCTTGTATAACCTACTTACATCAATTTATTTACATCAGGAAGCTTTCTTATAATGCTATCGTCTGCGGTTGTATTTTTGTTCGCAAACTGACGTAAGTGTATCAGACATCTATCGTTATTCAATACCTATCTGCTTAGTACTATGTTAATCGACATCGACGTTTATGTTGCTGTCGCATTCATAACTATGGGTAGTGAAAGAGAGGTCGTTTTTATGTCGATTCGTAATTGTTTCTTTGGAATGGTAATTAATGTTTTATGGCTGAGTAAACAGCGCAGCGCCTATTTATTGCATGCAGTGTTGATAACCGCTGGACGCAGTTGAATGTAATGAGAGTATTAACTAAGTGATAGGCGTGCAAGCGTGATATAACTCCTTGTTAGTAACGCGATAGTGCCTTATTAGGTTTTATATTGATTACCGTATGTTGTTGTAATTATATGATTAGGAAGGAACTTAGTATTTTCATAAAATATGTATCAAATTATTTTTTTGTTTTTGAGCATGGCATCGCGCAGATTAACCTAGGATGTTATCAGTTGGGGAATCGAAGAAGAATCTAGGAGGTTGTTGACTGCTAAACCGGACTTTCTTGTGTGACCAATAAATTAAGGCCTCCAGCCAGAGCAGAAAACTTAAAAACTAAGCGACTACACGCTAAAGGCACTCCCTGTGGGGTACTGACCTCAGCTTAAGGTGTCGCTGGGGGAGGACAGCCAGGGACAGGCTGCATTGGATTAATATCATATATCTGTGAAATGTATTTGTTTTATAGACCTGGGTTTTTTTTACTTGATTCTAATTCAAATAGTGAGCTACAAGTAACTTATGAAAATGCTTCCCTATTCAATTGCTTCTACTAAGACTTTCTGCATAAATATCCTGATATTTTTTTAGTTTCAACAACAAAACATAACATCACACTTGTAATCTCCGAAGGGTTAGGCAGAGGTGTACCTTTTACAGTTACACACATTTCGCCAGCTTCAAGAAGATTTTAGAAATTCCAATAAGATGACTATAATTATAAAATTATATAATGTTAATACAAATATTATTTATAAAATAATAATATCTGTAGCCACTTTTAATATTATTTCCCCAGCTTGCGGCGTACCCACCACCCAAGCTACCCACATATAAATCTAGCGAGTAGTTTCACTCACCACATTCGATACTCAGCCTTCGAAACGAGTGTATCATTCGATTTTTTTGTTTTAAATCGATAAGAATCGAGTGATCGTGTGCTGGTGTATTAATTAGAACAAGTGGTGTTAATTTTGAGTTCATCGAAAATGGCCTTCAAGGTAAGCCTTCATTTAATACGACTAAAAATGTATGTTATGAGAAAAGTTTGTCGTCGTTTTTCGTTTAATTATTCATTATAAAAAAATTATAAGCAGGTACATTACATAAAGTTCACGGGATCTTTGCAAGTTTATGCTGCTTACCTTTATAAAAATAAATTATAGTGATTTTAAATGAATCATGGTTGGAAAAACCTTGCACCAAAAGATAAAAAAGCTTTTTCAATAAGATTTCAGTTTTCAAATGTACGACACGTAGCTCGACTTCTTTCCTAATATTGTTACAAATTTTTTGAAGCTTCCTTCATTAAAAGATGTGATACTTTTGGCTTACTTAAATACTTAAGCTAAAGACCAAAACCTGAAGATTGAAAGATACGCTATTCTGATTAACTCTAACATAACCCATAATATTGGAAACAGAACTTCCATCATTAATGAAATCTCAAATAGCATTTCTCTCATTTCTTGAACTCAGAACTGAATCAAGAATCTTACACTTCGAACCCCTAGTTCCAATAGTAGCATAAACAAAAAACTGCTACACATAAGGTCAT
This sequence comes from Agrochola lychnidis, assembly GCA_963680765.1. Lineage (NCBI taxonomy): Eukaryota > Metazoa > Arthropoda > Insecta > Lepidoptera > Noctuidae > Agrochola > Agrochola lychnidis. Next base: position 9,894,794 of record OY796852.1, read on the forward strand.
TAAAACATCTTCAAGTGAAAACAAAAGTGGTACTTAGCGTTGCAAATGCATAAGCAAAAACTTATTCTGGGTAACCATCAATGGAGTCTTGAAAGCGTGTGTGAGAGGATTGGTAAGAAGAGTTTAAGAACACACCATTGTTTCATGGAAGATGGCTCAAAACATTTGTTATGGCTGCATTGTGCTCGAGTTCAGATTAATTGGTGACTGTGAAAAACTATGCGATTCATGCCTTGTTATTGTTTACGTTTTGTTCTTATGTAATGATGACTATTCTGAAAACTTCGTAACAAGTTGATTGATTGTTACATACATAAACTCACGTCTTCTTTTCATGGGAAGTAGACAAAAACTACAGAATGCCACCTGCTACGATCCTTACATACTCCTTTTGCCTCGTTTATGTTCATACATCCTGGTCATCCACGCAAGCTGGTTGCGAGTACTACGCGCCTGACCTTTCTGAAGAACATCACCATTGAGGGTCTTCTAGGGCGTCGCCGTCGTCCCGGCGTTTCGATTTTGTAGCTTTTATTTGGTTTTGGTCTACGACGAAATTGTCGTATTCTTCAGAGTATTTTTTTTTAAACTGCCTCGTTGGTTTTGTGGTCGCAAGCGCAATTGATGAGTTCGATTCCTGGGTCGGGCAAAATGTTATTGGTGTTTTTCATCTGTAATTTCTCAGTAGCAGCCCAGAGTCTGGATTTGTGCCCGGTTGATGGCAAAAGGCTCGCTCCATATTACATGGGACTTAAACATAACTGGTGAAATGTGGGTGTACTATTGGTATACCTCTGCCTATTCCTTCCGGGAATACAGGCGTGATGTTATGTTATGTAAATTAAAAAAGAGCAAATTCAGGGTTAACGTATTTTATAAAGTTTGAATAAAGGGGCAAGTTGAATGCATAGGTTACTACAAAGGAGCTATCTACATTTGTGTCTATAATAAGTACACAGATTTGAAGCTGAGTTTAGTAAAAAACAGATGCTTTTAACTTAACTTCAGGATAGTTTTCATGGTGAGAACAATATGAGAATAGGACCCGAATTATTATCAGCAAGGTAATAGCGTAACACACTTGCAATGCTTAAGTATTTTGACAGTTCAACAACTTTCATTGCGTTATTTACGCCGAATTTTTCAAACCTGTGAAGTAATAGATTAAGAATTTCTCTCAAAGTTCCTCGGATTGCGATTGAAAGTGTGTTACGCAATCGGGGTGCTAGATATCTTCAAGTTTACACTACAGTTACTAAAATAAATCTGATCAAGAATCAAGACATTCTGAAAGTGACTATTATAATGTATCTAACAGCTTATACAAGACTATGAAACGACAATAACATCTTTCAAAGCACTGTAATTTTCTAAAATATATATTATTATGTTAACGTTAGTTTGTAATAATTCAATTATAAAGTATGGTCGTAACTTGGATTAATATCAAAGAGGAAGGAAACTGAGCTTGGTTAGCTCAGCACGTATTTATAAGTGCTTCAAGGAAGAATTAAGAAATTAATTATTATCTTACGTAAAAATATTCAAAGAGCGTGCATTCTGATAGTGGGCAACGTCGCAAATAGCTGACAAATATTTCACTGTTTTGATTAACTAAAATAATCAATATTTTAGTTCACTATAGAGCGATATTTGATATGTCCATACAGTAATATTAAAAACAAATTAGGGGTAAGGGGGTAGGGGTAAGTAGGAGTTAGGGTATGCTGAGATGGTTTGGGCATGTTGAGAGGAAGAATGAAAGGCGACTAACAAAATGTATTTACAAGGCTGATGTGAAGGGAAAGGCCGGGCGGGGATGCCCTAGGAGGTATACTGACCTTATTGGTGATGTTCTTCAGAAAGGCCAGGCGCAGTACTCGCAACCGGCGTGCGTGTATGACCAGATGTATGAATGTAAATGAGGCAAAAGGAGTATGTAAGGATCGTAGCAGGTGGCGTTCTGTAGTTTCTGCCTACCCTTATGGGAAAAACGTGTTTTATGTAAGTATGTATGTATGTAATATAAAAAAGGCACTAAAGACTTAGAGTTGTATCGATAATTTTTCGATAATTTTGAAGTAAATCATCATCTGCCTAGCCTTTTCCCAACTATGTTGGGGTCGGCTTCCAGTCTAACCGGATGCAGCTGAATACCAGTATTTCACATGGAGCGACTGCCTATCTGACCTCCACAACCTAGTTACTAGGTAACACGATAAGACTGGTTGTCAGACTTTTTGGGCTTCTAACTACCCGTAACGACTGTCAAAGATCTACAAATGATAGCCGGGACCAACGGCTTAACGTGCTTTCCGAGGCACGGAGGGGTCTCGGTATGTAAAGATGGTCACCCATCCACGGATCAACCGCGGCAAGCGTAGCTTAACCTGATCGATCGACCCGTGCGGCTGTTATTACTTAGCTACAAGCCCCAGATAATTTTGAAGTAAATAACGACGGTAAAATAAAAACTACTATCAATACCTACAACGGAGTTGATAGTTGTTTTAAAAAAGAGAATATTATTTATTGCTGTATTATTTATTTCAAATTCGAGACTGGGTCTGATAAGAACAAAACATAATCTTAAACAGAAGCCTATTGAAAAGGCCGTAGCCGTATTGAAAAGGTTCAAAGAAAGTTCCTAAAAGCCATGCATTACTGTTGCTTCCACACAGTTTTATCATATGATGATTTACTTAAGAAGTATAAATTACTTGGTCTAAAATCAAGACGCACTCTCCTAGAGACGGTATTTTTGTTTGATTTGTGTAGCAATGTATATGACTGTATTGATATGCGTAATAAAATAAGTTACATAAAGTCCCCGTCACGAGAAGCTATAAATTTTGTAAACACACATTCAGGGGTTTGCAATCTTTGGGTACTTAAAATAAAATAAAAACAGTTTTGTACTATTTTTTACAGGGATATAATTATATTAACACACACATCTAATTACAAACAAACAATATAACCTAATCCGCGAAAACACCACAAACAAACAGACGCATTCGAAACTCGAAAGACAGCAGAGACAACGTCAGCGTGAACTTACTTCAAAATCGTGGCTCAAATGTTTACGTTCCATGAATCAGATGCGTTCCAGTACCACAAAACCTTAGACGACAGCGCTTTATATCGCTAAAATACAACCCGATCAAGTGAAATTGCTCATTAGTTTCGTATAACACGTACGTTACTTTGACTTCATTGAATTTGGGATTATTCGTTGTTGATTAAATTGTTGCTACGTAACTTGGTAGAAGTTCTTTATTTACAAAAATTATAGCTTCTCGTGACGGGGACTTTAGTTCCTAGAACGACAGTATGCCGCGGGGTGCGCGCACGGCCACTGTTTGCTGTTACCTCTTGTCGCAGTAACGCAGGTATGCGGGCACCTCTGCGTCGACTAACTGATAACTACAACAAGCAATTCCATCATATTGATATGTTTGCTCTTTCTGCTGGTAAATTCAAAAATATTGTACTCAAAACACTTAGTCATTAACTCATTATAAAAATAACTTAGGAATTTCTGCTAAGATTTGCATGCCTTGATAGGTATTTCTTTGTTTGCTAAAATTTGTTTTACTATTTAGCACAAAAATGTTTTCTAATTAAATTATTGTAGATTTATTATATATTATAGAGTTTTAGTTTTAAATAGCATGGTTTGTAAAGTTTATTTTTATTTGTATTCCGTGGAAAATGTTGTTGGTTGCACATTTGGCCGTATTTTTTATTTATTCGTATAAAATGTAATGTGTCACTGTTTGTTTTCCCAAATAAATAAAATAAAAATAAAATAAAGCCATCTTAAAAACGTAATTAAAAAACATTTTATTCCTAATATAACATATAACATAACATCAGGCCTGTTTGCCCGAAGGGTTAGGCAGAGATATACCCACTAGAACACCCACATTTCGCCAGTTATGTTTAAGTCCCATGTAATAGGAGGCGAGCCTATTGCTATCAATCAGGCACAAATCCTAACACCGGGCTGCTACTGAGAAATTCCTGATAAAAAAACCCATAACAAGTTTTTATTCCAAATTTTTAGATCCATAAACCAGACCCTAATTTTATTTGTATATTTATTGGGTAATTTGCTAAATTCCAACATTTCCGTCCCCAATTAATTTCAGGTGGTGATCATAGCCATGACGTTAGTCGCGTGCGCACACGGGCGGATGTTCTACAACCTGCGACCAATCAGGGTAGTCCATGCCGATCTGCAGCCAGCCGCGACGATCGTACACCAAGAGCCTAAACATAGCTACGAACACCATCACATTTCGGAAGATGAACACGTAGATTATTATGTAAGTATTCTGCAATCTTTTCAAATTTTCTACAAATATCTATGAATAGATTAGAAAGAAGCCGATCTATTTTGTGATGCTGAGGCTACATTGTCGCGATAACGCGAACGATACTTCACGCGCTCTCTGTTGCTCAGCGAGACATCTAGCGGTGTGCGAGAGAGAGCGGATGAAGTTTAATTCGCCTTATCGCGACAATATGGCCTCAGCATACAAACTTACAGGGAAAACTTAGGTCAAGTGAATTTGAAGTGAGATATCAATAATGTCATGAAATGACAGCTCACTTCACGTTTACACGGTGAGGTTTTACAGAATAGACCAGAAGGACTGTCATCGCAGACTTCAAACTCTTTTGTATAAAATGGCATATGTTTTGTGCATGTAAAATTGGCCATATTCACACTGCGACGATAACGACACCGACTTATCGTCAGCTCGAACGACAACGATATCGACCGATAATATCGGTATGTGACAAGATGTAACCAACAACTTATTTTCATGCAGTGGTATGTCACAGCTGCCTCGAAAAGTCGCGTCGTGCCAGCAAAAGTTTACATCACCGCACGATACGTAAAGTGTAATCGTATTCGAGGTAATAATGGCAGCAGTGAACAAGTGCACTATGTCGTCCACCGATATCGGCACGACAATCAATGTGGGTCAGATACCGTTGACTACACGAAAGCGTTTAGTAGAAATTGTATGAAACTACAGTCCGACGATATCGTGTCGTTATCGTTATAAGTACATTCGTCCAAAGTGAAAACAGCCTTTGTCTAGGGACAGAGAAGGTACTTGGAGTAAGTATTTGTGGGTTCTTCTACGCGTAAATCTAGGTCCCCAGCACCCTAATTGCATCACTTTTAATCACAACCCGCAAGATTTTGAAGGAAATAGCTAATCCATTGCTTAATTTCTCTTCAACAACGTAAATAATGCAATATATATTATGTTGTTGAACTTTCAAAATGAAAGGCCATTGTAATTGTGTTACGCAATTACCCTGCTGAATCCTAATATACATTTAAATTATTTGGGTTCTAAACTGCTTATTATTCCTGATTTAGTACACTCTATTTACTTGGAGTAATTTTCTTGGGAGGTCATGTAGTTTTTTAATTTAAAAAACCAGTGGAAATGTAAACCAGTTAAGTTAAGTTACAAATGCACATGCAATAACGTTACGTCTAAGTATGTAACGTTTAATTATTACCGAGCTATTTCAAACATGGGTAAAAGTAAATAAGAAAAAAGTGGAGTGAAGTAACGTTTGTTATAACACATTATTGTTCAGTGTTGTATAAAACTTATCGATTTATGATAGCTATCGTAATCTATTTTAATTTAATGTCTTCGAATATAAGCACTAAACAAAATCTAACAGTAGCAACTGTTGTTAAATAATAATATTGGAGTAATGTAATAGTTGAGAGAGAATAGATTTCTTTTACGCACGGTGGACGATTGCACCATCTTTGACCACATCATTGCTTTCCAACAACATCAATAAAGTTCTAACTATATGTAAAAATGTTTTAAATAAAAAAGCATGGCGCTTTTCTTGCAGGTATCAAATATTTATATCAAAATCTTGTCGTCATCTTGATTGATATAGTAAGCTTGGCTTACTAACAGCTGATGAGTTCAATTTCTGAATATCTATTTCACATCTGTAAACTTTGCATATACCATGTAGTTCTTATGTTCTACAACGTAACATGATACTCAAACCAATGGTTTATGTTACGTTGCACTTGTTGATCGAGGCGTTGCACGCATACTTTCTTCGGCACAACTTTGGTTTCCATTCACAGAACCGGAATGTTTAAGTTTTGCATAAAGATTTGTGTGTTTTCTTGTTTATGGAGCACTAAAATTAAAATAAAATTTTATTTATTGTTGCCACATATAGATCAACATAGGTTTACAGTAATAAGAAAAAAAGAAATATTCTAACCTAGGTACCTAAATTGAAATTTATAATATTAGTAACATAAGGTAAAAGCTAGTAATTTACGATGGACATACACATAGATTTAATAACGGTTTGCCATAATTACATTTTCAAGAATATTAAAATAGGTATTTATGATGACGATAATCAATCATTTAAACTGACAAAGCGTAACAAATAAAACCATTAAATTATGCGAAGATAGTTGTGATAGTAGTTAAACTTGCATAATGTTACGAGATATAATCCCGGTTTAATCACCATATAGCAAAATAAAATATCTTGCGTAACTGGACGATTAACAGGAAATGTAAATGCTGAACATAAAATTATATTATTATAAATTACCGTTTAATAGTTTTTTTTTAAACCAATTTCTATGAACTATGTGTTAACCGTTATACTCATACATCGTCAATAATGAAATGAACCATAAAGCAAGCAGTAAACATCATAGTTCGCTACTTCCTAACTAGCTTCCTCCCGTAACAATGGCTTGTTTGAAAGCTAATTCTAACTAAGTATATGTAAAAAAGTCACATAATTATTTATGTTTACGTCTACATCCATTTGTGAATGAGTAGGAATTGTGACAAGAACGCGCTTCCTGTGTGACGTTCCGCTTGTTGATGAACTGTGTGCGCGTGCGCAAGTAACCCGCGTTTGTTGTCCAAGTTAGAAGTTAAAGGCGTCTTAAAAATTTTGAAGTGCCATGCTGATTACTTCTTTCACATTTTCTGAAGTCATCATTCCATATTAGTTCCTATGCCACAAATTTCTAATTTATTATGACTGAAAATCTAAGAGAAAAGCTGAGAAAATTAACAAAACGTGAAACACAAGAGAATTCGACTATTTCACCACCGCTGGATATAAGAAAGAAAAGAAAGAAAATAAATTTATTTAACCCAGGTATGGCACACAATATTCACACCAAAACAAAAAACAGAAAAAAACTAAAATAGTATTGTGTGTCTCACGGCTGCGCCAAATAGGCCCAGTCCAGAAAATATGCCAGCCAATTAGTGCCTGACGCTGGTTTTCAACTGTACCTTATTTTACGAGGATATGTTCAGGTTATCCGACAGATGAGGTGTGAGATAATGCTATCCATTGCAAAACCAGGCCCTAAATGCTATAAAACACAATCTAGCTATTATAAATAAAGTCGTTCTCTGCCTATAGATTAACGAAACGTTATAATATAAAACTGTTGCGCAATGGCACGTGGTTCAAACGGTTTCACTGCACGCAACTCGTATGAATGACACTTCCGAGTGTTTCCGAGTTCACTATTTGCATGCGGGCAACATTTGACATTGGTATTATGTAATATTATGGCTTTGATAGCCTGCTTTTAGGGGAAATTGCTTTGACCTGCATCTTTCTGTTTTGATTGTGAGTCACGTTTGTTATTGATTTAATTTATTTAGGACGTTTTCTTCTGCACTAATGTAATTATAATTCATTTATTGGTTAGAAACACACTTACCTAAGTGTATACTCAGCGCAATGGGCATTAGGGACGATTTTCCATATTCATTACTATTACATAGGGGTTCTTAAACCCAGTGACTGGGAATAGTTTTTATCTAGTCTCCTTATATAAACACTACGCTCTTAAAAAGTCTCTAGTAATGTTTGTTTATTTTTTATTTTATTATATTATTTTCTTTTTCCAGGCGTATCCGAAATATGTCTTCAAATATGGCGTGAATGACTTCCACAGCGGTGACATCAAGACTCATCATGAGAGTCGGGATGGCGATGTCGTCAAAGGTAAGGTTTTCAATTTCCTTTACTTTTCTCGTGATGATAGATTTTTGTTTGTGGAAGCCTTGCATGGTTTGTACATAGGTACTATATAACTTGTTCCTGATAACTCAAAATGAACTGGAGAAAATCATATAAAGTTCTATTTAATACAACTAACTTGCACATAAAAAAAAAACCGGCCAAGTGCGTGTCGGACCACGCTCTGTGAAGGGTTCCGTAGTTGGGATGAATTTATCCTAAAACAAACTTAACATTGTAGTTGAAAAACATGTTCATATATTGATATATGTCACGCACGGTCAATTCACCAACTGCAAATGTAAGTTTGTAATCGCAAAAAAAATATAATTTGTGTGATAAAACTACAAATTAACGATTTTCGAACTTTTTTCCTTCACATGTACTGTAAGATCTTATTTCCTGCCAACCTTCATGATTCTAGATCAACGGGAAGTACCTACCCAGAAGGTTTTGATTTATTTGCGAGTATCAAAATATGTCGCATAAATGACCGTATTTTGTTATTGCGTTAACTTAGAAGCTTGATATTTTTGGAGCTCCAAAAGACCATAGACCTACGTATTTGATATTATTTCAACTTTACACCTTCACGCGTTCCTGAGAAAAAGGTCTTGATAAACTGACTGACAGACAGATGGACGGACAGACGAATAACAAAGTGATCCTATAAGGGTTCCGTTTTTTCCTTTTGAGGTACGGAAGCCGAAAATTACTTCGTCAACACAGGAATGGATCAAAGTACAACACAGTTTCTTGACCATAAAAATAGAAAACTCATTCAATACATCCATAAGTCTAAATTTTATTTCTACAACTTACCTTAAGACCTCACAATAACTAACCATACCCAACTTTCCTTCCAGGTCAATACACGGTGGTTGAACCCGACGGCTCCATCCGTACGGTGGACTACACTGCCGACAAGCACAACGGTTTCAACGCAGTGGTGCACAAGACTGCGCCCTTGTCACCCCATGAAGCTGCCCATCTTCACCACTAAGCCATTGAAGTTGTAGAAGAACCAACTGAAGTTGCAATTGAAACTTTCTGTAGCCCAAAATATGCTATTACATAAGAATTGCTGACAAAGAATGGCCGAAAAACATTGAACTGAAATTTTCGAACATCAAACTTTTAATGGCATTTTCTCACTTTGATCAAGCACTGAGAGAAATGAGAAAAATGCTTTTGCTAAAAGGTTTTATATTCATAAGGCCATCACCAAAATGTCTCGTCACTATATTTTGGGCAGAAAGATAATCCTTTGAAGTTCATGTTGGCATAACATTAAATAATTTCGGATACAAAAATTGATTGCGAGCTCAATCAAGGCCAATTTTCGATATTATTATAACTGCCTTAGTTTTAAGTGCTTACTATCTTAATGATTATATAAGTATTACTAGTGTGAAATACTTGTAAAATTTATTGTTATATGAAAGGGATGAGTCAAACTCTCGATCTCCAAGTTATTTGATTGTTAGACCTTTCATTTATTTATTGTTATTGTTAAATGTTTCCACAAGAAGTACCTGAATTGTCATAGGTTAAATAAATCTTGGATGTTATGTTATAGGAAGTTATTTGTTGTTTATATTATTACCCTGTTTTCTTTATGTTGTTATTCTTTAATAAAAAGCAATTTTATCAAATAAATTGACGAATATTTTATATTGTTTGTTATTTTTTGTAGACGAGACTTCTAAACAAAGTTGTGCTCAAGATTTGATACTGTATGTACATACAGTATCAAATCTTGAGCACAACTTTGATCCAGTCACTCAATTTAACATTTGGCATAGTTGTAAAGGACGTTGTAAAAAATGGCCAATGAATCAACACAATCATATGAAACCTTTACAATAATTATTAGTTTTTTAATAATGTACATTACAATTAATACATTAGAATGGACACTTCGTAATTTCGAAAACATTTAAAAAAAGTAATTCACTTCGGTCTTATTCAGGTGTAGGACAATTCCATACATTGACAGATTTGGGGTAATTTTTTCATTATGCGCCATCTGTTATCCCCATCCAAAACGGTTAGGTACTTTGGGTCGCCACAGATGGCGACACCATCGATACAAATATAATTTATGACAAAACAATAAATTATTAAATATCAATTTCATTACCTAATCATTTTATTTAACACGGGTTATAACTATTTGCTTATATTTGTGTAGATAATAATTGTTGAGGAATACATACTCCTCATTAATACTCTATGGTTGTGTTGGCTAGCAATAATTACTGTTGATGAATGTCATTCGTATTATTCTGTTTTTATAGACATCAATATAGTTTTATCGTTTCTCATAATAACTGTTTTTCTATATTCTCCACCTAACTGAAATTGATGCTTCTTTACTAATTTGCTTGTTTTAAATTTGCTAAAGTTTTACTATGATTATGTTAACAAAGAGAAAATTTTAATTAAGTAAAACTTTATCAAATTAAAAACAAGCAAATTAGTAAGGAAGCTAAAGTATAGGCACTATTGCGTAGGTAGTACCTAAAGCTATACTTAGCACAAGTTTGTGGATGGCGACAATAGATGGCACTATCCGATCAATTGACATTAGCGTTTTTAAAAAATTTTGCGAGCGGGCTCTCTATACCCGTACTATATCACTTTCCTCTATGGTCTTATTCCCCACCGCTATTATTGTTTGTTTCATTTAATAGTAACGACAGTATCAATTTTGTCACTCAGATTACATTTTTATATTAGTCCTAACTACAAATAAAGCATAAAGAAATAATGGCTCTGACTATATGAAATAAAACGTTTGAAAATAAAATCCAATGTATTTTCACTAATAATCGCTAACGTGAACGATGCATGGACGCCGAACAATGTCCTTTACTTTTCGATTGAGTTGAGACTACAACTTGCTTCTGATAATAATATGACGAATGCACTTCTAAATACCCATTACCAGCATACCCAACCTTATAATTAGGAACCTTAAATTAAATAATTAGTTTCAATTCAAATTGTAATAAATACCATACCACCTGTGTGAGAAAAAACTGAAGGACTTTATTACAATGCTATGATACATATGCAGAATATGTAAGGATAAATCGTTTGTTTGTACCATAGTTCTGTGTGAATAGAAACAATGGGATATCAAGACGTTTGTGAACTGATAACAATGGCGCCCGTGGTTCTGTCCCTATGGACATTGGTTTTTCGCTCACCATAAATGTGTGGCTCTAACAATATGATTTTCTATTCATAGCACGTAGTTTTATAGTATTAGTTCGTATCTGTTCCTCATCGATTCATTTGTAAGTTTCCAAAACTAAGTTTGACTTTGATGTATTCATTAAAACCCACCCATAACTTAAACTATTGTTAATTGTCTCTGCATTAATTGGAAGTCTGTCGATATTAAGTGTTAAGTCATTTTCTTGAAAGAGTATGCGGGCAAAAAGGAAAAGTTCTACAACCACGTTTATTTCTCCTTTCAAAGATGCATCTAATTACAGGAATGATGAGGCATTTTGATTTTGTCTTTACTTTTACTGGGCGTAATGCAGTAAAACATTGGATTGATAGGATAACTACCACATCTAGGGTATATGTTCCAGCATTGAGTTGGCAAAAACGAAGCGCTTCTTAACCTTCTGCGACGATAAACTGGAAAGGTAGGTAAGTAACCTACTACCTACACAATAATATTATGCGCGGTATGTATCTTTGTCGAAATTCAGGTGTTTGTAATTACTTCATTAGCCCTTTGTTGTTAGGCACTTGAGAACACGAAACAAACGGACATTATGCTAATTCACCATTTTGTTATCATGAGGATAATCAAACGTTCAATGGCTCATCTATTAGCAGAGACATTAAGTTAAACAAATTGTTTTTATCTTCTTTTTTTCCTTATATGCTGTGGTTTTCGGTTAGATGTTTTGTAACTACTTTGGTTGCGAAGAAAATGGTTGCTTTAGTTTGGGTATTTTTTTTATTTATTGGTACTTTTTATAAATACTGGTAAAATTTTTAACCAATGCGCAAACTTAAACTCATGACTATGACTATTATGGATCTGCTGTTCCCTACATTTATGTTCGCATAACTCGTCAAAATGTAGAAAACAGCTGATTTCTTTTTCGCGATTTTAGGTTGGGTCCCATTGTAAAAGTTGTTCATAATGATGAGTAAAGTCACGTGTTTAAGTTTGCGCACTGGTTATATTTTTTTCCTGTATGTTTTGTATATTTTCATGGCCTACTAAAAATAAAATGATTTGGCTTTTATAAATAAAATAATTGGATGGTTCAGGCGCTGGTGAGGCCGGCTGTTCTTGCTCAACAAATATTTCATCCCAAATCTATACCAGTTTATTTATAGGCATGCACTCACTATTTGCTAAACTCAAAAACGTTAACAATACAGTTACTTTCGTAGCAGAGAAAAAGCGTGAAAGATACACAGACAGGGGTGACCAACCTTGTTTGTTAAGTTTCATTGATCGAACAGCGAATCAAATGCGTTATGCGAAGGTTTGAGTTTGATGAGAGGACTCTCCCATTGTTCCGATAAGGAAGCGTTAACCTTTGGAGAGTCGGTGGTGAACGTAGACCGAGTACTAACAACGACGGAGATTTGTCATAGTCTGACATTCCTTGTTTGGGTTTAAGCAATTTTTTGCGGTGTGCTGTGTACTGTACAAGTAGTGTTTGTATAATAATAGCAGGAAAATATTTTGCATTACTCAGAAAATATTTGTACTACCTATAGTTATTAACATCTTCTAGACTAGAGAATTAAGGTTCATTATGTTATGGGAGCCTGTACGAGGGAAAAGCGAGATTTGAAAGACTGGAAACGCAAAACAATTTTAAACACATTATCATATTTATTTTTAGTAATAGACCTACTTTACCATATGTGTGTTTGCTCATGAGTTAATTCAAAGAGCTTAAATTGTAATAAGATACTGCGTAACGCACTATATTTTTTTATAACTTATCATAAAATCAGAATCAGCATTGTCATACAACGTGGCAATGCTGCCAGCCTTTTGGGCACTTTTCCTGTTGACAGCGATGCGGATGAATTTTTGATGACTTATGATGATTTCTCATCCTTTTTATATACTTGTATATATTATTATTATTATTTTAAGTCTATAACTTTTAAATTACGTAAATAAGTGTCTATAAATTTATAAAAATTTAAAGATAAAAATAAATAAAAATCATAAAATTGCCTAATTAGTTTACACAAATAAAATTCTGAGAACATAGATCATCAAACAGTTTCACACGAGATCAATAACCAAGATTTAGTTACAGGCCTGTATTGTAAGGTGCGTGTACACAGGTTCTTATCTGCTGCATGTGCACATGCCTATAACCGGTATTGAATATTATGACACAGTCGCAGTTCCCACACTAATCAGAAGGGCTACTGAGTTACTAATTTGAGAGTTAAGTTTACTTAACTTGAATTGTAATAATTCAACCTTCGTGTAAAGTTCTTCGTTCTCCGGCATCATCATCATCATAACTGACAGTCTTTTTCCGGCGACAGCTGTGTATTATGCAGACAGGGTTTGAAAAAAATCGTGGATCAAACAAAACAGGGCGATAGTTGGGGTTATTTGCAGTAAAATACCTTTGTGACAGAGCCCTAACTTGATCTCCTTAAAAGTTATGACTGAGTGTTTTTTTTTAAGAAAATACATTTTTTTAAATAAACTACCTATTTTAAAACAATAAATGGTGTTTAGTTGCTTCTAGGAAATGTATAATCACTACAAAAGTGCTTTTATGACAGTGGGTACCTTGAGTATTGACACTTTTTAAAATATCTCCCGAAAAATTATTTGTAACATATTTATATTTTTATTCATATTTTTAACTGCAATTACCCCAACTATCACCCTGTTTCGTTTGATCTATGATTTTTTATCCACCCTGTATAGGCCTCCTACTTTTTGTGTCCTGATTCCCTAGTATGTGCGAATCTTATCCAAGTCTTTATAGCCTTTTTCCACCCACTGCCTCTTCTCTTTTCTACCATGCTGTCCTGGTAGGTATGTGCGAGCCTCGTTCAGTTCTTAAATGTTTTTTTTTTTTGTTCCGGGATGAAATGAGGTAGTATCATGATTATTCCAGATATACCGGTTCCCTTCCGCTTATCTTCATAGGAAGACCGAAGAATATATTTCGACTGCAGCAATTAACATAGTCGAATCTAAATTTTTGCGATTTTTAAATTTATTGCATTAAAGGTCTTAGAACCTTATATATAAAATTCTCGTGTCACAATGTTAGTTACCTTACTCCTCCGAAACGGATTTACTGATTTTTACCAAATTTTATATGCATATTCAATAGGTCTGAGAATCGGCTACTATCTATTTTTCATACCCCTAAGTGATAAGGGTTGTCCACCCCAAACAAATAATTAGCAAAACAACGTTTGCCGGGGTCAGCTAGTAAAATTATAAAAATATTCCCGCAAAGATTCGAAGCAATAAAAAAAATCGCAAAAATGTAGATCCGACAATGTTAATTGCTTCGGTCGATTTATTTGTAGCTATTGTCGCATAGCCTTGCAGGTTGTTTAAACTTCCATGTTAATTTTGTTGCCATATTTAGTGTCTCTACAATTTTGGTTTTGTCTTGTAAGTATCTACTTAATTCAGGGACAAAATTAGTATTAAGGTTTAAGTAGAAACGAGATTGAATTTAGTTTGGAACTTAAAATTTACTGCTTTGTTGATCTATGGTCGCAATCTCGACTGCTGAATCTCGATTACTGGGTTGGATCATGTTATTGGGTTTTTGCCTAAGGAAGTTCTCAATAGCAGTTTGAAGTCTGAATTTGTGCCTATTGGTCAATATAATAAGTTTAGCCTGTGCTATATAGTGTCGAATAACTTTTCTGGGCCTCTAGTAGAGGCAGAAATATTGACAAAGTGCATGACAACACTAATATTTCTCAATGCATTCATGCATGCATTACATTGCATGAAAATATTACGTGTAGGTGCATAATATGCATCATTCACACGTGAAGTTGCATTCGAAGAAGTTCATCACTACATAACAAAGTCGCTTTCTCTGTCCCTATATCCCTATGTATGCTTAAATCTTTAAAACTACGCAACGTATTTTGATGCAGGTTTTTTTAATAGATAGAGTGATTGAAGAGGAAGGTTTATGTGTATAATAACCCGGTTTATACCCGTGCGAAGCCAGTTGAATATAAAACCAGAAAAAGTTTAAGTTGTAGCTTTTTTTTGTAACTTGGTGTCTAGATATATATAATAGTACGTAGTGTAAGAAAACTCTTTCTAAAACATATCATAGATAGGTTGGTACATAGTGCGTGAGCAGTGGATTTTTAGTAGGTACTCCCACATTTCACCAAATATGTTCAAAAGTAAATCACATGTTAAAAAGGCCTAGCCTATTGCCATTACTTTATCTAAAATGCAATAAAAATAATTTCAGTTTTTGATGCATACAAAATTAATTTCATATTTAAAAATGTTTCTGGTTCTACAGCAGGCTTTTGTCCTACTTTTAAGCATTAATTAAAAAAGAAGACGGGCATCGTCACCAAGGCAGGCCCAAGAAATACTGGCGTGACGATTTGCACTCGTTCCTAACCGATTGACTGGAGAAGACAAAACACAAAGAGAATTGGAAAGCTGAGGGAGACCTTTGCCTAGTAGTGGGACAACATAGGTTAATACTCACGCAAATTCCTTATTTAAATAATTTTGGTCCACTTGCGCGTTCATGGGTTAGCTAAATAACTCGAAGTTAATAGCTAACTCAGGGTTAATCCAAAGAGAACGATTGAATTAACTCTGAGTTAGTAGTTAACTCCAAATTATCTATTAATGCGCAAGTGAGCTTTATTATATTAACCCTGAGTTAGCTGTTAACGCGCAAGAGAAATAAAACATCTCTATAACTGACGTACGCCGCCTACGTTAACCCGATAAACGTATTTCTTAAACAAACAAAACCTAATAAGACATCATCTGGATCAGTTAAGCAATCTAATCTACATGCGACCTATTGTGGCGTGCGAAAATTTTCTCAATTAGCTGCGACGAAACGCTAAAGGAAACTTCATTTTCGGAAGGCTTTCGGTAGATAGACGAACCAAGGCTGGCATCAAATAAGGCCACATATAAATGCCTGTGAACCCACCATTGTGGTATTCAAGGAGTAGGCGCTGATCAAGACGGTTGTATTCCCAGTGTGTGCTAAGTGTTTGGCATTATGTGTCGTTGTCTGTGCTTCGTTTTGGCTGTATGTTTTGGAGTCACGCTGGCTGCGCCAAGAATTGCGTTGCCCCCGGGACAGGTGTACCGGACGCCTGGATACGAATATTATGTAAGATACATTTTTCTATGATTTGTTTATGAAGCCAGGAGACAGTAAAAAAAAAAATTGTTTGGTACTTTCTTTGATACTAAAAATTATTTACAAAAGTGGATTTCCATTTTTATTTAACTCATGCGTTTATTTAATTTTGCTATTGTGGTAATTATGTTTTTGAAGTCACTAGGTACAATATTTTGAAGTCGGACCTCGGGGAGAATGTTGTCATAATCGATAAAATAATTAATTAATATTATGACGATGTTATTTTTTAGGATACGCCGAAATACGCCTTCAACTATGGAGTAGCAGATCACTCAACGGGCGATGTGAAGTCACAACATGAGACCAGAGATGGAGATGTAGTTAAAGGTAAGAAGTTTCTATATTCTAGTAAGTAAGATACATAATTAATTAGAAAACAATTTTAAAATCAAAGATAACAACCTAATATTACGTTAAGGTTTTGATACTTTTTGAAACGAATATCGAGAAGATAGACAAAACAACAACCACAAATTATGTAAGCCGCAAGAGATGAAATTAATCATAGGACGTTTATCATGATTACAGCGATGTGTATGTAAGTTTGTTCTTTAGCGTTATTTCAGACTCCGAAATATTTCTTAATTCATATTTGATTAAATAAGACTTAACTACGTACTTAAATGCTTTAAAAAGTACTAGGAAAAATTGAGGCAATCATTAAATGAGTAGGTTACAGGACAGTGGTTAACCGCGAGCTTATTCTTAACTCCTATAAGGTAATTAATATGTACAGATATCCCTCGGTATAAAAGTAAGTAAATCCCGAACGTATGAGCCGCTTGACCACAAGTAAGCTCTCCAATTTCTTCCTTCTTCATGACTCTAAGTAGTGGTAACTGTCCAATATTTCATAAATATTATAGGGCGTTATATAAGTAAAAAGCCTATTACCACATAACCTTGCTGTGTGTTGCCAAACATGCATTAATTGATCACTAATAAAAATAAACAATACTATATCACAATCATAGTGTCATCCCGGAAGACATACTCTAAATGATTGTGACCGTTATCAATAACATTGCAGAGATTAATATTCATGAAACATTATCACTATTATTATCCATTGTGCGAAATCGTTTTTGGTACTGTACCGCTACCGTGGTACATTGGTCATGTTCATACCACAGTACAGAAGGTCAGCTCCGTACAACAAGCCCCATTAGAGGACGGATTTTCAAAAATCCTTCCTTAGTGCTCCTTCTTAATAAAAAGAACTGTTGTGCAAATTTTTTTTACTACTTTTAGATACAGCGGTTTATTTATTGTCCACATCAACAAACAATCATCAACGAACCAACCATCTCAATCGAATACCAGTCGAGACTTCAACAGTGCGCTCGCGCTCGCTGTACGTGAAGGTTGTCTATGTGTGCGTACGTTTTCCCTCGTTGAACGAAACCGACCTTCTGTACCAATCTATTCTATGTCCATACAATGCACCCACAAATAACAGCTGATAGACATTATTATCTCCATGATGCATTGTTCTCAAATCTATGTCGCTATTAACGATACGTTGGCACATACAAACGCATGTGAAGTATGTAAAAACGGGTGGAAAACTGTCGTTTCTCAAGCGATTTCCAAATTCGCATCTTTGTCTGAAGTCGCTGACCTGTAGTTGATATGAGTCAATGTATCATACTGTAATTGATGTTATTGTCGTATAGCTTACGCTTTCGTTAAATACTATAATGAGATGTTGTGGTTACTGACATGAGAATGGCTCTTTGATGACACTCAAGGCCAACGTACATCGGCGGATGGCAGGGGAGGGTATTTTTACTAGATTTAGATTTCAAAGTACAGAGACCGACCACGGAGCATCAAAGGGGATTTGTCTCGGTGGTATCGAAGAGCGTGCAACGACGTGGGGCTGAACGGAAGCTATCACGTTCAGCCTCATGTCGTCGCATCTCGCCGCAAGGTAACGGCAGGTTACTGCGATGGTATGCGCCGGAGTCCACTAGCATACGATTGCGAGGGAGGCAGTTCAAGCGGGGATACACTCCGCATTTCCCCCGTGGCATACCGCTGGATCCCGAAGGATGCTGCCGGCATGCCTTAGCATCCAGTAGTGCGCCGGCGGCCGCTGGCGGGATCGCAAAACATCAGTGTGCGCTGGCCGGTGGTAAATCCACTTCCATGCCTTCTCCCGTCGTTCGCCGGTGTACGCTGGCCTTTAGAGTGACGTTCTTAATGAGTAACAATGTTAATGTGTGCTTTGTTATTAGCAAGCCACTTTTCTCATATCTTACCCTGTGATTAGCGAGTTTTCACTTAAGCATGATACCCATTTATTTACCGCAAATGATTATCTCAGCTTTTAAAAGCTGATGATCCACATGTTACCGAATATATCCGTTTGGATAGAGTTTAGAGAAAGTCCAAAATAACTTTTGATGGCTTTATGCAGTTCTTTCATACAACGCCAACTTTACTCAAACCCCTTTTCTGACTTAATAAAGAAGAGGATGGTCACTGGCCAAACCCCTGATTTAATTTTTCTTTTTCGTCACACGTCTAGATATTCTTCATTTGAAGGCCACAGATTCACTAACAGGGTTCTAAATTCGACCAATGGAAACATTCTTTAGACTACAGTGAAATCAAAAATGTAACACTTTTATCCTATTTTCCAGGACAATACTCCCTCGTAGAACCAGATGGTTCCATCCGTACCGTGGACTACACAGCGGATTCTATCCACGGCTTCAACGCGGTAGTGTCCAAGACTGCGCCGAACTTGCATGCCGCGCCGGCGCCGCGTCCCCAGCAAAGACAGCCGGTTTATTACCCGAAACAAATTCCTGTGCCTGTGGAAGTGCCTGAATATTACCCCCAGCCAATTTACCCGTCGGCTGCACCATTCTGTAAGTATGCTTGGATAATATCTAAATTCGTTTTGGAGTTCTGGAAATCCCAAAGTTTTTTTACGGGAAGTCGGGAAACATTATATCAGCGTGAGGGAAGTTCAATGTTGGTTAAAATTGCACAAAGCGTGGAGACGGCGACGGCCGCTCCCGGCGCGAGCGCAGTGATTTTGTGTTCTGTGTTTAATTGCTATTGTTAAAGCTGACAAATCTATCTATTCAAATGAGGGATTTGTGAAATGACGTGCACTAGGTGGCAGCACTGAGACGCCAGGTCCGAGTATCTGTCAAAAGTGTCAAAGCGCCTATATTTTCTTTAGTCTTGACTGAATAATGAACGAATGAATGAAACGATTGATTAACGTCACTATATATTTTATATTCGTTGTTGAAATCGAAGACCTCTTGTCAAAGTGGCGCCAACTGGTGGCGTGAATTTTCATGAAAACCCTTATCAGCTTCCGCATGTGGATTATGAGGATAGTTATACTTCGATCGATTTTGAGAGGCCAATGTCCTACAATGTGTTATTGAATATGAACACCATCGAATGTGAGTCCTTTGATAGGCCTAAAATGGTTTACCAAGGACTGCAAACGCGATTCAAATGTTTGATAGTAAAGTTCAGGATGTTATACATATTCAACCTTCACACGTTGTACCAATAATTAACAAGAATTAATTATACATTCAAATTAATGGTGTTTCAATGGGTCATTGTCATCGATAACGATCGTAGATCACTTCAATTTTATTCTTTACGTTTGTCAGTGACATAACCATACTATTAACATATCGAATAAAAAATATCAGTGTTGCTGTAAGTACCGGATACGTGCAAACGCACACAACGCTATTATGTCTAATTAGTGCCAGTCTACGATTAGTAATCGCATTGTGCGGTAGACTATTGTCTGATATCGCATAAAAAGACGTTTTGTTCGTGCCCGGTTTCTCTAGGTATACGAATTGCGTCAATCTAGTAAAAACTGTAAATGTAAGTTTAGGTCTACAATGTTTGAATTGAGTTAACACAAAAGGGCCTGTGTTGAACATCGACTGGGCGTTACAGAGGGATAGATTTTATACTACGGTTACCAAGAATCCTGTAACATCTAAGTTTGGGCTTCATTATTATAATGGTGGATTTGTCTGGTTTCACTTGTCATATTTTTGGTATAACCATCGTCAAGACCGGGTCGTTTTTCAGATTCCTTCTGCCTGATATTAGATAATGCATGTGGAGTCTTTCTTTTATGTACTGTCCTTGGCATACTCAATTAAATGTCTTATACCTGTTCTTATTGAACCTAGGTATATAGTGATAGGTGGCTGATTCGGAAGTATACCCACAACTTTAAATTAAGTTTTTTTTTGATTATACTCGATTATTACCGGATATTTTCCCATAATTATATAACATAGGCTTGGCAATTTTCAATGAAAAATAATATCCGCCAAATCTCCAACTTTATACTGCTTTTGGTGGGCGATCAATTTTCATCGTGGTATTCACAAAATTTTCGCAAAATTTATTAAGTATACCACTATCAGAGTTACAAGAAGTTAACGCGGTAGTAATGTTCTTATAAATAGAGTATAAAGAATTTGCCACACTTTAACTAAATAATAAGATCCTAACCACTATAAAATTTGGCGCCTAATCAAAATGGTGGCCAAAAAAAGTTGTACACATTCGAGTTAGCCACCCTGTATATCCTGGGGAAAGTATAGCGCTATCTTTATTGCTTTGTAAACCTGTAAATATAATTTGCATCACTATAATAATTTAAGCTGTAAATTTAATATTTTCATATTAACCATTTTTTTTTCCATTTCAGATTTCTCCCAAGGTGATCCCCAGTTTGACTACGGTGGATTTGAATTTGAACCACCATACCAACCAAATAATTTTATAATTTAGAGTACTGACGCTGCTTATTTAGAAATAATAATAGATTTAAGAATAGTGCCACAGATTTACTTGTGAGCTTAGCTTAATAAATGGCCAGTATTAGTAGATATCATATTGTTGAGGATAGTGCATTATAATACCTAATTTTTTATTCATCAAAAAGGACTAAGTCTATTGCTGGAAAAGCCGTTTCAACTTGAAAGCTTTACATAATTCTATTAACCCTTCCAATCCGACGAGGGAGGATATTAAAATATTATTTTTTTAATGCTTCAGGGTTCTATTGATGGAGGAATGACAGAATTGATTTTATATTTCTGATTTAATTGATGGTTGAAAACAAATAATAAATAGTATATTTATAGAATACAATGTGTCACCATAATTATAAGTATTACAATTAAATTAAAAGAAAAACGAAAAAAAAAAATCTGAAGCAATTTATTGCACTGTCCTCCATGATACAATCGTTCGTTAGGTTATTCAGAAATGTTGTCATCAGAAATTCAAAACACAGACATTATTTAAATCCTGCCGGGGCTACGAAGAAGTCCGAAAGGGAGATCGTGGCCCCCGACAACATGGCAACCGAAGGAACACTGGTGGGTTTTAGTCAGTAAGAGTCTGACACGCCCTCCCACTCCACCCAAAGCGGGAGAAGTTATTTGATAATTTCCAACCCAAAAAAAAAGACATTATTTAAATACAAAAAATACATTATTTAAATGAACGTTAAAATCACTGTTTGAACAAATTCTATTGTTTATTTGTGGAAGTGATATTTATTTATGATTATTGATTCGTCATTGATGACAAAATACAATGTTATAGTGAAAGAATCAAATAAAATGTTTAAAAATATTATATTATTATAATAAGCTTTGTATAGTTCTGTAAATATATTGTCCACTATTGCATGTATGAGAAAAGAAATGTTAATAAAATTACATACAGTCATGACTCTTATTTGTCTCGATTTTGTTTTATTTGTATAATATTAATTAAGGTAAGTAGAGCAATGGTGGCTCAGTGAAAACAGTCGCGACTTACAACTTGTAGGTTACGCTCGGACCCAGGTAGGCACTATACTTTATGTAAATAATTTCATCACCACTGATCTCAAAACGGTGAAGGAACACATCGTCAGGAAACCATCGAATACGCAACATCCACCAACCCGCACTGGGTCCGTGCGGTTGACTACGCCCTGACAGGCCTTTTTTTTGGGTGGGAAATTATCAAATAACTTCTCCCGCTTTGGCTGGAGCGGGAGGGCGTGTCAGGCTCTTACTGACTAAAACCCACCCGTGTTCCTTCAGTTGCCATGTTGCCGGAGGCCACGATATTCCTTTCTTACTTCTTGTCTCGCAGAGAGCAGGTCTGTGTCCCAGCAGTGGGAATATTATAGGCTGATTATGTATAGGCATATAAGTACATACTATTATTAGGTTTGTGTGGGTGAAGATTTTGTTGATGATTTTACTTCTGTCTTTTAACTTGTTCTTTTGTACTTAGCGGATACCAACAGTGAGACATGCAACTTCTTTGCTTACGTGACCAATAGTTAAGCCTTTACTATCAGGCACCGGGATTTCTACAGTGAATACTAAAAGCGCCTATTGAATTATATAGGCGAATATCTCAGTGTACGACATGCTAAACTAAAACGATCCGGCGCTTGCTTGTTTAGGGTAGGCAATATTCATAGAATATTAAAATGGCTCTTTGTTAAAAATATATACAAATATTTCATTATTTAAATTTCTATCTCACGGAAAATTGAAGGATAAAAGTTATTATTCATGGTAATAAATAAAGTTAGCATCAAGACTATTTTGAGACAAAATGCCTATTTTACATTCAAAATAGATCTATTTATTATCTACTCATTCTAGAGTCTATCGAATAAATAAATATTGAACGCATCAAATAAATTAATTGCATCAGCAAAGTATTTAAATATTTATTTGAGAACATATAAATATTTATTGAAATTTTTATCCCAACTGAGTCAAATAAACATTAGGAAAACATGAGGAAAATAATCATTATTATTGTAATAATTAATTAAATCATCATAACATTATTTTGAGACAAACTGAATGTCTAGTTTGTATTCAAAATAGACATATTATGCATTCCAGAATTTAATAAATGGGCATATTTTTTGGTACATCCAAATAATTATGCCCATTAATTAAATTAATTGTGCATTATAATAATTTAATCTAATAGGAACAGATAAACACGTGTAATGTTAAGAATTCAGTGTTCAAGATCACATCGTGACTGTCAGCATTAGATCCGGTATGCGATCACAAAGTCATCTTCAGTTAGGCGTACAGTGCAGTGCATTATAATATTAACTATAGTATTTTTAAAATAACTTCAACATTTCAGCACTTCAACATTATTAGTCTTGTTCTATCCATTGCTAGTTAGGTTTTTTGGTGTGTCTTATTTCATTTAATTAATTAAGCCTATCGTCGTCATATGCCCAAATTGTGTCACCACACCCGCCCGCTTCTACGCCTTCCACATCCTGTTTTTCCCAGCTGCTTTTATAAAGTCTTGTCGTATGTTGTCTATCCATCTACATATTTTTCATTTATGACATCGTCATTATATATTATGCTATACTACGGGGAATCCATAGAAAGCGAAGGCTTGTATTAGTCTAAATACCTATTTAATGATAAGTCTCAATTTTTAACCGACTTTTTTTTTGTATGTTTGTTATGCGATTGCTCCGCCAATTATGAATTAATTTTGATGATTTTTTTTTTTTTGATTGATCAGTCATACTTCAGAGGTGGTCCCATAGAAATTTTACTAACTTTGCTTTGGTGGTTTTTGAGTTGGCTTCATTAATACGTATTTTTTTCCACATAGTATGTGGATGATATGATTAAATCCTGTCACTGTTATTCACATAGCAGGTAGTGGTATTCGAATTTGTGTGGGGTAGGTACCACAACTAAAAAGTGAAAAATAAAACTTTTTATAAAAATTTTGTATTATTTTATTATAAAGGGTTTTGTATTTTCGTTTTTTGCCACCGACTTCCGAAATTAAAGTTATTTTTCACTTTGCAGTGTTTTTTTTTTGGAGGTCGGTTGTTTTTTTTTGTAAAAAGTTTTTATTTTTCACTATTTAGTTGTGGTACCTACCCCACACACATTCGAATACCACTACCTGCTACCAGTGACTGAAACTTATCATATCATCTACATACTAAGTGGGAAAAAAATACGTATTTTGTAGCTAACTCAAAAACTACCCAAGCAAAGTGAATAAAATTTAATGGGACCAATTCGAGAGCACACCCTTTCAAAAAAAAAAAAGAATTTTCAAAATCGATCCACAATTGACGGAGAAATCGGTGGACATACACAAAAAAAAAAATAACAATCATACACGACGAACATATAACCTCCTCCTTTTTGGAAGTCGGTTAAAAAGAAAAACAACCGACTTCCAAAAAAAGTAAATTTTTTTTGGAAATCGGTTGTTTTTTTTTTTTTGTAAAATGTTTTTTCCTGCAACTGTGTTTACTCTGCCATGATGTCAAACGCTGTCGTCGGTATTCGCAGCCTTTTTTCACCCTCTGCCGAGTATATTTATTTAATACATTGAGCACACAAATGTACGGAGACAAACTTAATGCCATAAGTATTTTCTACGAGTCAACCATTGGGTGATGCAAAGACAAACAGTGGTAGGTGCAATAACGTAAGTTGTGGAATAAATATTTAGTATAATTTAAATATACAAAAAGATATACACGAATATACCAATACGAATGCATTTTTTTTTTGTGGTTAATTATTAAATATTTTCTCCCGCTCTGGGTGGAACGAGCGTGTCATTCAAATACCTAAGACAAACAATGAGAAAATATTACTGTCGTAATGATACTGCCAGCATCTTGCGAATGTGTTCGCGAACTTTAATTTTAAAGGATAATCGGTTGGTTGCCATTCTGATTTCCTGGGGGAACACATTCTGCAGAGAGATAGACTGAACGAAGAAGGAAGAGTGAATGAAGTCAGTGCGGTAAGTGGGACATTGAAGAAGACTATTAAGTGATGAACGTAGTTTTTTTCTATTGTGATTGGCGCAAATGTACTGAAAGTGGGGGCTAGATAACTAGGGGAAGAGGGAGAGTCAAGAAACGAAAACAAGGTGGTTAACAATACAAACCATTTCTGGTTTAATGGTACAAAACAAACATGAACCTGTATCAAGTCTGTATGTATAAATAAATAAATAAAATAAACACCCTTTGCTACTGCAAGCCCCCTTTGATATCTGCGCTGGTTTATGGGCACACCAGCGCAGAGAGCAAAGGGGTTTAAAATGGGCAACCACTTTAGAAGCGACCGATGTGCAGAGACGTGATCATATTTACAAAGATTAAAAACGAATCAAATGCAGTTATTGAGAAGACGGTCAAGTTTATCGAGGAGATCTGCATTCAAGTCAAAGTATCACACATCATCATAATCGATGATAGGGAAAATTAAGGACGGCACAAGCATTGTCTATGTCTCCTCTCTTTCTCCTCTCCTCCGTGTCATTAATTAAATATAATTAAGGTTTTTACTTTAAATAGCATGTTACCTATTATGCGAATTTCTCGGAAATGTCTTTAACATTTTTCTAGGCAGAAGGGAATTAACATTTCATAGTAAACTTATGTACCCATTAGACATTACAAAATCACGGACTCTGGTGAAGTATTTGTAATGATGTGATTAAAATGATTTGTAGGCAGTTTTAATGAATTAGTGGTTTCGTAAAATTTATGTGTATCAATGGCCTCACAGTTTCCTTAATTAATCAGATTGATGATTTCGTTACGGAAAACACCAAGTTACAACATAACACAAGCCAAGACTGTTAACAATAATTTTAAATTTGCAGTTTTTTTTTTTAATGAGTATTTTTATGGTAAAGTAAGGTTTTATAAAATTCAAAAACTGATAACAGGGTTTTCCAAATACACTATTAATTTAATTTATACTCCGTTTGAAATAAGATTAGACATTTACACAAACCTTTTTTACAGTCCGTTCAACCGATTTTGACTTCTATACCGTAGGCATAAGGATGGCATTAAAAGCAAAAAAAGTGGTTACAAACCAACTGTTTATTGCAGCTGTCATTTGTCATGCCACCAACGCAATAGAAGTCAAAATCGGTTGAACGGACTGTAAAAAAGGTTTAGTTAAATGTCTAATCTTATTTCAAACGGAGTATAGGTAAACTGGTCGACTTTTGCATAAACACCGTTTTGAATAATTTATACAAAGTAAAGCGGCTTCAAACTTTATGACCTTACAACTCGTAAGTCGCGGTCGTTACCACTGGGCCACCACTGCTACCGGAGTGTAACGAAATTATAGCAAAAAATGCACTTAAATAAAATCTAACCAGATAATAGTGCAAGTAAGTGTATATTAAATCGAATCAATACAATATAATAGCTCACGAATACTCACGACTATTTAAGCTCAATGATGCGAGAATGAATTGCGATAAACATCTGTTGGGCTTTGAATCACAATTATTAGATCACTATAGATCGGTTCGGATTTGAATTCTATTTTAATTTGAATTTTATTATAATTTTGATTTTGATTTTATTTTAATTTTGATTTTATTTAAATTTTATTTAAATTGTATTTGTATTTTAAGAATCAATTTTATACTTTTTGCTGCGCCCTACAGGGTCCGTAATTGTACCTTAGCTTTAAGCCATTAATTGTAACACCTATGCCTACATTATTAAAGTTGAATATGAATATGAATATGTATTAACTTATTGTCGGTAAAATAATTTTATTAATGAAGTGTATCATTTCAATTGATCACATAATTTTAGTAATGCGTTGTTAACTCGTACGCTCACCTACAAATGCTACACAACGATAAATGACATCGAAATATCGTATTGTCTGCATTACTCTGCATCGAGATCTAACTTCCAACTTGTTCTCTTATTTTTCCGGGAAAAACTTGTTTTTAGGAAAACTAGCGCGTGCATAGATTTTACACTTCTTTAAAAAACGAAGAAATCGGGCGGAATGACTAATTGCTGTTTCCCGGATCTCAGCTGAATTTGGTATCTTCTACTCTACGATTACGTATGCTAAAGCCTATGTCATGTAGATGACATAAAATAGCTTAAATGAGTAAAATGTGTTACTGCTAAGTTAAGTAAGCTACTGGCTAAGTTGCTTTACCGGAAATTGTAAAAAGGTTAATCATGCGCAATACATTCCGCAAAAGAAGTACCATTTCAAGAAAAGAAAGGCATACTATTATGTGAGCTTCAATACATAACATAATATCAAGCCTTGTTTCCCCGAAGGGTTAGGCAGAGGTGTATCCATAGGAGGTACATCCACATTTCACTATATTGAAGCCCACGTGGTCTTCAAATATTTTTTTAAACCACTTTCTAAATAATATGTTCAATAAAGAGTCACTTTTGTTATGTTCATTTTTGCTGTGGAGAATTCATTTAAAAAGTATAGGAAGCTGATGTTGGAACAAATGACGCAAGAGATCACAGTTTAACATTTCCCCTAACCTCATATTCACTAACATGATTAGACACGAAAGGTTATAAATAATAACTTGAACATACGTTCCTCATTGTGAAAATATGTGTATACCTTCTCCACTTATTTATAGAATCGGTCAAAAAATTACATCATATTGTTAGGTATACGGATTATATTCGACAACAGCCCAGTCTATCTCACATTATTTTGTGACTCACATTAAAAAGTATGAGAACAGTTAGACCTTTTAAAAGTATTGCTATGACATCCATTGATTCGAGTGCAATATCAGCACCTAATCGATTAGTCATAACAATTTATCTGTATCGATGCAACTTGATTGTCCGATTGCGTTCCATCGCTGGACCGCTACCGACTTGTATTTGAATGTTACGATAGTTTTTAATCTGTTCGTTGCAAAATTATCAAGATGTTTGCTTGCGTGATTGAGAACTTTTCGTGGGAATTTGCGAGCTATGAACTGTATGACCAGGGGGCCTACCACCAGTTCATAAAGCAGTAACATTTATATTACTACAGTGTGGGAAAGAGATGAAGCTCTACAGGTCGTATAGCTCCATCTCTTTCTCCCACTGAAGTAATATTAAAATAATACTGTTTATGAGCTGGTGGTAGGCCCCCTGGAACGTTTAGTAAGAGGAGTTATCCAAAAGGCTAATTATACTGTTGATAGGATTGATTAATTACGAGCATGGACTGACAATGATTTATTGTTTGACTTTTTCAAGAATGCAACCATTTTTTATTATAAACTAAAAGTCGTATATAAGTGTTTCTTTTTTATCTACGTCATAGAATTTTTCTTCCTTTCATGTGGAGTTAATGTTTTACAATGGATAACATTCAACATCCATAAAACTATGTACTTCCACGAAAAAAACGTTAAACGAGAAATGACATCATGTTCGATTCAATATTAATTTCAGATCATCATTTCGCTTACTTTCAAAATACCAGATTGATACTTGTCAGAGGGCTGATTACCTGTTATTTGTCTCCATCATCCATCGTGTGTCCCAAAGGTAACGTTATAAGTTAATCAAATATACGTAACTTGGAGACGCTTCCTCTCTCTCACTTCCTTATCGGACATTCCTTTAAGGTACCTCTGTAGTGGACGCTATGTTGACTTTTATCAAGATAATTTTAACTAGGTGAGAAATTAATGTTATTTGCTTGAAAGTACAGCTTAGGTGCAGCCGTCTAATAAGTGA
The DNA here is from genome assembly GCA_963680765.1 of Agrochola lychnidis. Lineage (NCBI taxonomy): Eukaryota > Metazoa > Arthropoda > Insecta > Lepidoptera > Noctuidae > Agrochola > Agrochola lychnidis. Next base: position 9,923,900 of record OY796852.1, read on the forward strand.
TACGGACAAAATCATCTTCTAAACCGACCCGAATGAGACGATGCATGACGTAACAGAAATGTTAGCTTCACCCAAAGCATCTGCGATTCCTCTGGTATTGCAAATGTCCATAGGCGGCGGATACCACTAACATCAGGCGAGCCGTTGGTTTATTTGCCATCTAATAACATTAAAAATGCTACCTCATCAAGTAATTAGAGATACTTTTAACATCACCAGTAACCACTATTTTCTTCACCAAATTTATTTCCCATTATTGGTCCCGATGTCTCATTAAATGAAATGTCATAGGGATACGAATGAATTACATTATGAATTACAGGCAAAATTCATTTATAGTGCGTGTAAGTAGCAACTTTAATAGCATGTGCAAACAGCATGATTTTGATCCATTCATAACAAGTGTGTCCTCGGCCAGAAAGTGCCTGAGCCTTGACTTTTTTAATTAAGATTTTGTGTATTCAGGTTTTGTTGTACCTATTGAATATGTAATGTGAATTTAGTTTAAGCTTGAATGTTATACTGTTTTTTTTTCTGTCTCTTCTTTCTCTTTAGTAGCTGTGTTGTGTTGTTCACACTCTTTCCTTCCACTCTGTTTTAGAAGTGAAGACTTTTAATTGGCTGTCAGTCTCCCATACTATTTTTTATTCTGTTTGTTTTAGCTGTAAATCATCCATAGTTTATAAATAAATAAATAATGGTAGTCAAGTCAAATGAACATAACCTATACTCCGTTTGAAATAAGATTAGACATTTAACTAAACCTTTTTTACAGTCCGTTCAACCGATTTTGACTTCTATTGCGATAGCGGCATGACAAATGACAGCTGCAGTAAACAGTTGGTTTGTAACCACTTTTTTTGCTTTTAATGCCATCCTTATGCCTACGGTTTAGAAGTCAAAATCGGTTGAACGGACTGTAAAAAGGTTTGTTTAAATGTCTAATCTTATTTCAAACGGAGTATAGAGTCGAACAGGAGTTGATCATCCTGAACTTTAATTGCCTTACAGCAAGACAACCTTTTCGTTCTGCAACAGAATACATCAGCTAAACAATAGCACAGTAAGCTGCGCATAGCCTTTAATCTTAGCAACTGTATTCAACAAAACGCCTCCGGGCCAACATTGATTTACTATCTTAGTATCGTGCAGCATCCACTGTTTAAAGTTCCTTAGATGATCCAGATAGTACCTAATTATTGTACAGCCCAAGTTTACCGAGCCAATTACGATGATACCGATCGATCAAACGTTCCTTCTACCAATTATTGTTCGTTTGAGATCTGAAGGCATTATTTCCCGGTGAAGGTACAGAGGCCCTTGTTTTAAGAAAATGATTCATTGTTGTGGAACGGATGTTGCTAGATACTTTGTTCCAATTTTGGTAAGGCTTAAGCTGTGGTTTGATTTGTTAGAGTCGATAAATGTTTGGGCTGAATCGGCTTTAGTGTTTAATTTTCTAAATCGTGCTAGGGAGTTTTAAATTGTCTTTACGTTCGTAGAAATGAGATATTACGATAAACATAATTTTTGCCAAAACCTTCAAAATGACCAGACATGAAGTTCACATACAAAAATATAAATCTATTTGTGTTTACAAGTTGGAAACTGTAGTTCCTACACTGTTAAGGCGATCTACAAATTCTTTAAATAAAATTAATTAAAAAACTTCGAAAATATCATTGAGATGAACATCAAAAACGGATAGGTGTAATATAACTGCAGATTGAAATTAAATAATGTTATCTTATAATATGGCGTTTATACGTTTATAATTTATTTGATCGCATTAAGTTTGACAGGCGTAGAGCTTCCAACATGGATGCAAACTCAATGTCAAGCTACTTTCGTTGGCAATCCGATATTAATAGCTCCCGGTTTTTTTTATTTTGATTGATACTTCAACAGAATTATACCAGTTACTAGAAGTAATTAACCCGAACGATATTGGTCCAAAAAGTTCCCCACACTGCGGTAGATCAGTGATGAATTGCATCTAATAAGATTAAAAACTATAATCCCAACTATAATACGTAGGTAGTGGTTTAAATACGACATTAGATACGCTTTTGAAATCATATTACAGGATTTCGAAACTAATAATTTCGCCAATAATAGCAGCGGTTACTTGGGTGTTCCTAGATTGAATTTGAACTTTAGTATCACGATGTGTAAACATGCAATTTCACAGAGCAATATAAATTAGACCGGTACCTAGTAGCTAAGCACTAATACCTACAATCATGTTAAATACTTTGTTGTCAATAAAGGCTAAAGTTGGGTTCAGCAAACTAGTTGTGTAACCTACTCCTAATGACAAAATACTTTTATTTTAATAATTCAAAATCCATTGCGCCGTGGGTTTAAAAATACAGTTTTATGAAAACTAACTAAACGGAATGAATGTTGTTGAACTGTCATTGTGGCATTAGGAATGTCTTACGTAAAGGCTGCAGAACTATGGCAATGAGCATCAACTACAAAGGTTGTGGCGAAGAATCACAGCGTAAAATTCGGGTGTGAACTTAACATATTATTCGTATGATACATACGACCATGATAACAAGAATGGGCACTAGTAGTACACCTACTAAAGTAATCCCATGTCGTAGATAACGTTTTTTTTTTGTTTTCGGGGGGAAACCTCAAAAGGCGCCCGGGCTTTGGGGATAAGACAGAGGAATGTGGGATTTTACCCCACTAAAATCACCCTGGTGGTCACCATCTGCACATGGAAGGGGCACCATTACCTCTCAAAAGACCAATCCGGAACCCCCTCTGTGCAGCGCTTGTTAGGGTACATCTCTGGGGAGACTGTTAAGAGATCTCCCCGAAACCTAACTGTACAAGTGTGCAAGGCAGCACGTGACCACTGTGCACCGTCTACCCTGAGGTCACTCAGTGGGCGGACAGAGTCCCCACTCTAAGCGCCTGTGATCCCTAATTCCCGCCTGCCCTAAAGATTGCAGACGGAGTTTCGGCGTGTTAGGCGTCGAGGCGGTTGCCTCCCCGACGCCTTCTCCAACGAGCAGGATCAGCCCTCTCACGATCCCGCTCGGCAGCCTCCTTCTGAACCATCTCGGTCTCACAGAAGGAGGCCATTTCTCGCCAGTTCTCGGACGCCGCCAGCATAGACTCAACTACTGCTGGCAGAGACAAATCTCACTCGATCCGTACCTATAGCTTTTGCATTGGTCATTGGCACGGATACGTAGGAAGCCTAATGCAAATGAGTGGTCTTCCTACGGTAAAAGCATACCACAGTAACAATAACATCAAATTGATATGGAAACCCATGTCATTATACTCTTGATCTTATCCCAATTTATTTGGGTAGCGCACCGTGTCTTTTTCTTCTATACAATATCTCTATTGGCCGCCATCTCAGTAGTCTGCACCTCTTTTTTAACCACACATCTTTCACACAATCCAATCCAATTAATAATGTGAAAACTCTCAACAACACTCGGTCACCAACAAACTAATGAGCTTCCCTATTACGAACAACTGTCCTTCACGGAAAAAATATGAAGTTTTGAAAGGGGACAGACAGATTCGTCGTACATACTTATTGCAGTGCTGATATTTAAATAACACAAGTTAACATTGGTCCGATATAAGCTGGGTTGGCCTTGACTTTTAAAGACTGCTTCCCAACGCTTCCGACGACTGAGAATAATAGACTTATGACATACGACGGTCCGGCAGGCGTCTGATCGTTCTGTTAATAACTCAACTAAATCTAGTAGCTGTTTGGAAACGCGGCCTTTGATGTGTCGAAACTATTTGGAGCAACTTTGTTTACTTGTTGTTGTATTGTGTTGTTCAATGCTGTTGGATTATCTTTGGGATGATGTACTTGTTCGCTTTAAGGCTTCGGTTGGATTTTTTTACAGGAATTATTCTCAACTTTATGATTTTGGTTTCATAATTTTATGTTGACAATGTATCCAGCTTTATCCTTCATGACTGAAGATATTTACATACATAACAACAGTTATCTTTTTCTTGTCAACTGTTGGGTGTTGGGTGAGCAGCTTTCCATATAAATCTCCTCCTCAATTTTCATAAATTACTTGCAGCTACGTACCTACCTATTTGCAAGATGATTGACCTGTCAGATAACGCCATATTTGACAAACAAGATTCATTTGAATTTGCTACTACGCTCTTAAAAGGATTCGTCGTTGATTCAAATGCTTCAAGTTTTGCAAGTTACTAAATTAACATAATTCATAAAACGTTACGTACCTCTTAAGGTACCGTATCAAAGCTAAAATAAGATGGCAATGAGGGCTAAGCAAAACATAGACATCATCGTTTACAATTTTTTTTGGAAAAGCATAATCCCAAATCCTTAGAAGTTGTTCTACAGTTTGGATGGTTGTTAATTTTAATTACGTTAATTGAAATTAAATATCAATAGCAACAGATTTCGTTATTTCTCAGCTATGGATAAACTGAGGGCTCTCAAAATTCCTTTGGTTGCGTTAAAACTAGATTCATCATTAATCTGGGGTGTTTAATCAGTTGCTATCTGTCTGTACAAACCCAAGCAGTATAGTGTAATACGGACAACGTTTTTGACACGAAGTTCTTTAACGCGGCTTGCAGTGTAAAAATCGTCACGTAACAAAAAAGAGTTACCTATGCCCGTTCAAAAATTTTGTTTTGTTAAAAGTTATACTAGATGGCTCTGTATTAAAAACAAAAAGTTTTGACACTTGAAACTTGAGACCATATCTACTAGATGGCTCTGTATTAATACATAATATACAGCGAAAGACTTCGTTCCAACCGGTTGTTCCAGGACACTTCCCGATTTTTTTTTTTGCTGTGATTGTAAGTGCAATGAAACGTATAGTGGCTGCATAATAAATATTTGGAATAGGTACCAAGCTTGAGTAAGGCAATCTAAGTCCACCAATTATTAAAACATTAACCATTTATTCTTATTTATCAGTTATTTACATCCTTGATAGGCATATATGGATTTCCATCATATTAAAACTAAAGATAAAAAAGGAAAATTGAATAACTTGTGTTCTCGGTATTTATTTACACGATTGGGGTTTTTTAAATACAATAATAGGATGTGGATAAGGATATTATCTCTTACATGTATGAGTAGTTGCCATTTAAAGTTTAATAATCAATTTTATCAATAGATGCCTACACAATGTGGATACCTATTGTTGAATTTTATTATGTAAAGGTAGGGTAAACTACCAGTCATTGGACGCTATCAGTTATTGGACAGAACTCCCTTTAATCGTTTTTATTAAGGTTATGACTTAAGAGCTTAATAATGCAACTGACTCTTCTGTACTTCTTTTATTGGTCATTCTTAAAAGTTCAAAACATTTCTAATAGATGGCAGTAATTGCTCGAAAATATTTACTTTTCTCGGCGTCCGGACGGTTAACGGTCATTCTAGTGAGAAATAAAGAATTTGGTAAGTTTATCTATACATTTTTTAACGATTTGTATTCTACCTGACAATCCTATGTTCTTAGTAGTTTGTACAGTAATGTATTATGGTATTCTGTACTGATTTTAATATGATTACGTTCAGTCAAATACATTTTTAGGTTATTATGTAGTGTCCAATAACTGAAAACTTTTTTGTTTGAAATCTACTTATTGGACAAGTGTCCAATAACTGCATTTTTTTAATTAACAGAAATTTAAACTGTTTTGGACTCTACTGCCTATAACTTTAGGCTAAAGGAACCATTTTTAATAGTATTGCTCTTAGGCACCTTCTACTAGTCTTTGGACAGGGTGTCCAATGACTAATTTTAATCTGTCCAATAACTCGTTTTCTGCAGGTACTCTCAAATAACGGTGTTCAGAAGTAAACCAAAGATGCCCAAGGGGAAAAAGAAAGACTACGATCCCAATACTTTAAATTTAGCACTCAAAGAAATAAGAGAAACTGGTAAAATTCGAGAGGTTGCGCGTAAATATAATATTCCTAAGTCAACATTACATTTCAAATTAAAAAACCCAACCCATAAAACGTCGTTTGGACCACCACCTGTTCTGACCGAAGAAGAAGAGCTTACTTTAGAGATTTGGATAAAGGAAGTCATGAGAAAAGGTTTTCCGTTGAAAATAGATGATTTAAAACAAAGTGTTTACAAGTTTTTGACAGAAAATCCACGACCTAATAAATTTATTAATAATTACCCAGGTGATGGATGGGTGAGAGGATTTTTAAGAAGACACCCAGCTATTGTACAGCGTACCAGTGAAGGAGTAACACAATCTAGTGCGTGTGTATCGGAATCTGATTTAAGGAAATGGTTCTCTGAAATACATGATTACTTATTGGAAAACAACCTGTTAGATATTTTTAATGAGCCATCTAGGATTTATAATGGAGATGAAAGTGGTTTCCAATTATGTCCCAAAACGGGTAAAGTATTAGCTGTTAAGGGAATCAAAAATATATATAAAATTGATCAAGGTAACGCCAAAGAGTCAATAACAGTCATGTTTACATTTTCCGCTGATGGTAGCACAAGTCCCCCTATGGTTGTATACAACTACCAAAGAATACCACAAAAAATAGCGGATGGAGTTCCCAAAGAATGGGGAATTGGTAGGAGTGATAATGGATGGATGACATCCGAACTATTTTTTGAATACATCGCCAATATATTTCACCCTTATTTGGTTGCAAAAGGCGTCAAATTTCCTATCGTATATTTTTTAGATGGACATAAAACCCATCTCACTTATGGTGTAAGTAAGCTGTGCAAAGAGTTGGGCATCGAAGTAATAGCATTATATCCTAATGCTACTAGAATCCTCCAGCCAGCAGACGTAGCAGTCTTCAGGCCAGTTAAAGCCGCTTGGAAAGATGCTGTAAAGTCATGGCACTTAGATAATAATGGAGAACCAATTACAAAAGTTAATTTTGCTTGTGTTTTGGATATAGCTTTAAAAAAATCCATAAAACCAGATACTTTGATTAATGGATTTCGTTGCTGTGGTTTGGTACCATTTGATCCGAACGCAGTAGATTACAGCAAGTGTCTCGGTGGAATTAATAACAATTCAAGTGAAGATGGGCTATCTGTTCTGAACCAAACCAATATAAGTTCCTCAAATGTTATCACTTATGCGAAATTCAAGGACATAGTGGGTCAAGATACAATGTTAAAACTTGATACTTATGGAAGTAATCCAGATGATAATGAATATTTGAGTATTTTATACCGCCTCTACTCAGTATTTAATGTTAACTCCTCACAATCACTATCAGGACAGAATATAGGATTAGTCATTGACAAAGAAAATACTTCTTTGGACTGTATTGATACACCAAGGACTGTTCAGTCTAATGAAGAATTAATGCAAGCTAATGACGAAAATTTCTTTAATGATAATGTATTTAACGCACATGAGTTGGATGAGACAAATAATTTACATGCCTATTCTAATAATAGTAATTTAAATGATGATCCATTTATTGCCGACATTGTTCCAGAAAAACATATGACTCCTGCCAAACAAGTTATTAGTTCTAACAATATTTTTCTAAACACATCACAAATAAATGTTCAGCAACCTGTACCTGAAACCAGCCCTGCCTTCAAAGTTATTTCAAATACTATCTTGGGAAATTTTTTGACGTTGCCTAAAACACCAGAAAGAAAAGGTAAAAGAAATACAATAAGAATGCCATTTGCCATAACATCTGCTAAATACAGGGCAATGTTTAAGGAACAAATGCATAAAAAAGAATTAGAAACGAAAGCCAAAGAGGACAAAAAGAAGAAAAGAGAAGAAACTAAACTACAAAAAGAAAAGGGAAAAATAGGAAAAGCAATCAAGATCAACACTAACAAAGTTTTTGCAACAAATGTTTGCAAAATATGCTGCAAGGCAACTAAAACAACAAATCGACTAGAATGTGATATGTGTAGGGCGATATTCCACGTAAAATGCATACCAGCTAAGCATCAAGAGCATGTGCCCGATGATATAGCAATTGATCTTTTCGTATGCCATGGTTGCTACAGGGAGGATAATAACGAAATTGAAGATCTCAGCTCTGAAAGGAATAGTGAAGATAGTGGTGGTGAAGCACTAACAATATTTGACATGGTTATTAATGAAAATAAAAAATATGCTTAATAATTAACATTAGGTGCTGATTGAGAAAATATAGAACTCAGTTAATTGTTTTGTTTGATGTGAATTTTATAAGAAGTATCTTTTTATTTATGTTTAATGCTTACGAGAAAGTTTTTTTTTGTATTACATAAGACTTGCTAAGACTGAATAGTTTTGAAAGCAACTGTGATTATTAATGTTCCTTCTAAGAGATATGTAGGTATAAGCAATTTTAATACCTAATATAATAATAAACATTTAAAAAAATGTTGTTTTTAAATGTCCCCTTTATTATTCGCTATTTTAACGATTTATAAAATAACATTAACGAGCTAAATTGTGTTGTCCATTAACTAGTATAGACTGTCCAACAATAGAAATTCTGTCCAATGACTATATATTTGGTTACTTTTTTTTTAACACGATTTTTTTTAATATTGCTGCTGTAAAGTATAATTTTTAAAAGCAAATTCTGTTAACATACATATTGAATAAACGAAATAATAACAGTTCTAGCATGTAGCTTCATAAATGTGTCCAAGAATTATTTTTCTTCTATATATGGCCCTTAAGTGTCCAATGACTGGAAGTTTACTGAGCCCAAGTCCGGGTCGGGATTTTTATTTTTTAGGCTGTGTGAATCATGCGCAGATATTAAAATTTGTTATTATAAGAGTGTAATCAGCCTTTAATGTTCCCACTGCAAGACACAGGCCTCCTCTCGGTGAGAGGGAGTGGGCCGTAATCCACCATGCGGGCCCAGTGCGGTTTGGTAAATGTCACATGTCTTCGAATTTTCAGTTCTAAGACATGTGTTTCCTCACGATGTTTTCCTTCATCGTTTTGAGAGTAGTGGTGATGAAATAATTTACAAAAAGTAAAGCGGCTGTCTAGGTTCTTTTAATTGTTCATTATATTAAACTAAAAAGTTCTCAGTGTTTCCGTATGCGATTCTCCTGAAAACGTTTTTAAATAGAAAAACATTTTTCAGGTTATCTAAAGTACATACATCTTTTATGGGGTACTGTGTTAAATGTTACAACAAAATACCTTGTGACATATTGCAATTAAATGAAAGAAAATTTAAAACTCATATAAAAAGTACACTTTGTAAACAAGCATATTACAAATTAGAGGATTATATCCAAGATAAGAGTGCTTGGAAACATGCTGGTCCTGCTCCATAGGACAATTTAGAATCAAGACAAAATCAAACTGGTTGCTAATGTAATTGTAAAATTTATTACTTTGTGTTTTATGACATTGATTTTACATTCTGTAATTACTTCCTTACACACTGACTTATTAATTGTAAAATTTTAGGAAAATCGTCTACTTTTACAATGTTTGTAAATATGTGAGAACCATGTATCTATCACAAATTAAATTATCTCTCGTTGCTTCATTTTTAATTGTTTTTACCTATTGTGCTATAGTAATTTTATTCTAGGTGCATCGTCTTCACATATAATAATTATTTAACAAATGTACGTACATATACAAACAATATTGTAAAACATTTTAAAAGAGTAACGGTGGAGTTTCTTGCCCATTCTTCTCCATACGAAAACTACCTTTTGGAAGGGGCGACTAGAATCAATTTTATTATTTTGTAATTTTTGACGTTCAAAAGTGCCATACATGGGCCTATTTGAAATAAATGATTTGAATTTGACTTTGAACAAGGAAATGTTTCCCGAACAATCGCAGTTTTAAACGTAAAAAACTAACATTTCATATTGACGAAAGGTAAGATCACCTTCCATTTGATGAAATATTAAACGTTACCAATGATTAATATTATCAATATTTTAGTAATAAAGATTTATGTCTTGTTAGTAGGTTTATCAAATTAAACGTCATGTTGGGTACAGTCAACCGCAAATTGACTTTATGCCTAAAGCTATGTTAGCAGTAAGGGCGATTATAGTAGTGCAAGTGACTGTATATTATCTATGCGCTCTCTTGTCTATGACCTAATATTTTATAAAACTTTACTACCTATGCTTCAATTAGGAATAGATATCATTAGTAAAGTTGTTCTGGAACTAGTATTTAATAACAACCTTTAAAATCGTTCCGTTTACTAGCAACAGTGGATTATTATTTCGAAATTTTGTATATTTCAATAATACATGAGAGATTTTAGACTGATTTTGCATGTAAGTGGTGCTAAAAAGCCAAATTTGTCTAGACAAATGTGTCAAGTAGGTTCCAATAGGCATGTAGGTTGCCAAACGTGCAGGTGTGCATCAATAAAAATCCTATCACGAGCGCCGTACGAAGCGAATTTTAAAGCGGATGGCAGCTAGAATGCTGCTGTACTGCTGTTTCATAAACTCATCAAGTAAGTAGGTAAGTAGTGATCGCCTGGTCCCTGTCTAAGAATAGGGCGTTTATTTATTTAAACTTTTATTTCACCACAAAATGACAACAAAAAATAAATAAAAAATCGAGGTAGGTATCTCAGATTTTAGTAACCAAGGATGAAACTGAACGAATATTCACAGCGGAGTTTCCTTTGGGAAATGCAAGGCGTGATGTTATGTTGTCTGTTGTGTTTTATAACATTTGACAGTTATGGTTTCACCTAATTACTATAGTTTCGATGACATCACTCTATAAATCTATTCTCGCTATTCAGTAATAAGTACTAACACGATATCCCTTTTTATGACGTTAAAAAAGTTTTGTTAAAAATTCTGAAAAATTTTGGTGTTTAATACTTTCGCGGACGGTAAACGCCCATTGACCTCATGACAATAAAACTTCTGTTGTGTCTCGTTCAGTGTAAACGAAAGCGTTAGTAAAAAACTTTTTACAAATAAAAACAACGGACTTCCAAAAAAAACTTAAAAAAAATAACTTAATTTCGGAAGTCGGTGTCTTTGGTTTTGAATTTTCGTTTGTGGCCACCGACTTCCGAAATTATTTTTCACTTTGTGGTGTTTTTTTTGGAAGTCGGTTGTTTTTATTTGTAAAAAGTTTTTCACTTTTTAGCTGTGGTATTTACCCCACACAAATTCGAATACCACTACCTGCTATGTAAATAACAGTTAGAGGAACTTAACATATCATCCATATACTAAGTGGCAAAAAGTTCGTATTATTTAAGCTAACTCAAAAATTACCCAAGCAAAGTTAATAAAAATGTGACATATGGGACCACACGGGAAGCACCAGCTTTCAAATAAAAAAAGAATCATCAAAATCGGTTCACCCAGTAGAAAGTTCTGAGGTAACGGTTGAGAACCTCCTCCTTTTTTTGAAGTCGGGTTAAAATCTACTAAAGAAAAAAGCAGCATTTTACTCAACAATAACTAGATCATCGGAGCTTCACTACTTCAGTCGTGTACAGATTGGCCGTGAGCCGTGATCGACGGCAGACGAGTCTTCAATTAGACTGTTATCCTGCGCCCGCGCCGCTGCGCGTGAGCAGGGCTACCGAACATAAATCATTTAATAATTGCATTTATGTGATGCCGTGAAGGTTGTATGCAGATTAAATCATGGTACTTTAATGCTTCTGAATAAATTGGACAATGTAAATAGTGTTACGATTGATGATAGGATATCTTTTGTTATGTTAATTGTAAACAATTGCAGTCGAAATAGGACTGGATATCAATTTGTTTTTATTTCAATGAGAAACATAATATACTACGTTCGTTTCAGGATATGTTATTTTGTGTTCATGGGATCCTACCCACTAGTTTGGTTTATACCGATTGTTTTTATGAAGACATCACTATTAATTTGTTCACTTTCTTCGATTTATACTACTCGTAACCGTCAACCATCTTTTGAAAAAACAGCAATGATTCCTGTCATTTGAAACCAATAATCTGTAATGTTATGGAAGATAATAATATCCTACTTAAATATGTTAATATCCGTTCTGCTCATTATTATTACTTTTTAGAATAATAGTTCGACAAGCACCTAACAGCATTGGAATGTGACCTCACTTTTATCGGAAATGTTCATCATTTACAAAAGTTCACAAGTTGCTCATCTTTTGAAATATCGCTAGTTAACATCCAGAATTAAAAGTTTATTGAACCGTTTTCAATTCACCGTACATTCAATCATATTCAAGGATTTTTAAATGTAACAGCTTAAAACAGTAATTAATTTAAATATTTGTTTTATTGTGTTACTGTTAGGCAACCGTAATTTCTAAATCATAAATCCTACGCCATTTTACACCTATTCTGAAAGTTTACTTCGAACCTCTTTCACAAGATAGTAACCAAACACGATACAAAACTGAACACATTTTATTGAAGGTAATTATAACGCATATTCCGATCGATGTGAATGATACCGTGACGGTTGATAGTTGAGAATTGAAGAAGAAATTGTGTTGTACCGATCCCAAGTAACATGGAGCAAGGACAGGAAGATGATGATGGTGATCACGGATTTCACAGCTCGACACCGTAGTGATTATGTTAAGAGTACACACGGTTACACATCAAGCTATACATTTTCAGTTTGTGCTGATCTCGTATTGTATAGGATTTCCGTACAATGCGAGGTCAGCTTATACTGGAAATGTATAGCTTGATGCGTAGCCGTGTGTACAACATTGTGCGGGCCGTCAGAGTACTAGCAATAAAAAGCAAAGTATTCCAAGATCACAGAAGGCATGCTTGATGAATCAATGGGTTTATCAAGTCCCGCATATCATGAAATAAAAGGTCTAGGTTTTTTAATCACGCCTCTGTTACGTCACGCATGTGACGTCACATAACGTGGTGCAAACTCATCGTATTGTCGAGATCTAAGTGATTAGGGTATGATTAATACAATTAAAACTGTATTTAATAAGGAAACAGAAATTAAAAGCTGTTGATCTTGAAACTATAATACAGTGTGAGTCTTCATAATGTGCACATATCGAAATGAGGGAGTCTATGCTTAATTTTATCGACGGAAAAAATGGTAATTTTTTTTTTTAGTTTAAAAAAAAAAAAAAAAAAATTACAAAAAAATTTTTTTTTAAAAAATTTTTTTTTGCTCTCTTTTTATTATTATCTTATTTATAAATTTTACAATTAAAAATTGAAGAAAAAAATACAGATTTTTACTAAAAAAACATGTTTATTTTCAATTGAGGGTAGTTTTTTTCTCAATTTTAATTTTATGTGGACGGCTACTTACTTTCAATCATTATGGAGTTTGTTTCATCGCGATAGCTGATTCAGTTTAAAAGTTACACAGTTTTGTTACAATTTTTTTTTAATTTCATAAAAAGTATAAAAAACAATATTTAGATTTTTTAAATATTTTTTCTGTCGTTAAAATTAAGCATAGATTTCCTCATTTCGATATGTGCACATTATGAAGACTCACACTGTATATTCATTTTGGTTTTTCTAAAAATATTTTAATCAGCTACCTGCCTACTTAGATTTCGTAGCCAGTTCGGGCTACGAAAATGTGTAGCACGTAGGTATAGTTGACCTCGTTATTACTTTAGCACTTTTGACAACAATTCCCAGTAAATTTAAACTTCACTAAGGTTGAAATTATTTATAAAATATCTATCTAACAGTTACATAGACAAAGTAAAATAATTTATTTCAGGTAGGCACAGAATAGGCACTTTTGAAAGTTAAAATTTACAAGAAAATAGAATTGATTGTAGTTGCCCCTTCCAAAAGGTATTTTCGTATGGGCAAGAAACTCCATAGTTCCTCTTTTAAAATGTTTTACAATACAATATAATTATATTGTTTTTAAATGGAAATACACATTGGAGTTTAAAACCTTAGATTGGTAAAGCAGTTACGAGATCAACTGTAGGTATACCTATGTGTCTTCGCTGGGCGGAGCGGGAGGGCGTGTCAGACTCTTACTGACTAAAACCCACCCGTGTCCCTATCGGTTTTCTTCGAACCCCCGGCAGGCATTGGCCCTAGCAAACCCCGTCAATTCTGCTGACATCTCTTTGAGGTGCGCGTGGAACACAACGCGCCGTCGACCCGGGCTTGGTCCTTATCGGACGGCGAGCTACCCATTGCTCACCGTCCGCAAGCCCGCGCCTATGGTGGCTGGAAATCGGCTCGCGATTCCCGCCCCAGGCGTCTCCTCCTGCGGCGGTTAGGGGCGTGAGGGCGCGAAATTTGCCTCTCCCTCACGCGTTCCGCCTCCTCCTTCGCGAGCATTACCGCTTCGCAGAAGGAGGTGACGGCCTGCCATTTCCTCTCGCTCCGTACCATAGCCTGAACCAGGGCCGGACGCGAGAGATCACCGCCGCCGATCGCCTCTACAAGGACACGGCGTTGCTCCGCCCAAGCCGGGCAGACCTTCACCGTATGCTCCATCGTGTCCTCAGGCCGATCCACACAATGGTGACACCCGGGTGTTTCCTCCCGCCTTATCCTGAACAGGAACCTCCCGAAGCAGCCGTGTCCGGTGAGGACCTGCGTCAGGCGGAAGGTGAGGACGCCGTGGCGCCTTTCAAGCCACTCCTCAAAGAGAGGTCTTATCGCCGCAATTGTGGCGTGCCCATGATAGAAACCCCTCGTGTAAGTTGCGGTCATCGAAAACGTGTTTAAGAGATGTCAGTGTCATAATTGCTCTGGAATATTGATACTGACAGCTCTTGAGCGCGATTCAAAAGTGTTGATCGTTTCATTGGTGAAATCTGCACTTAATCAATGTTGGTTGGAGTAGAAATATTGCCCGGTTTTCGTCACCCTATCACCTCAAACCGAAAAGAAACTTCTATTAAAATTTGTAGTGTTATTTTGTAAAAATCTCGACGAGAAAACTAAGGTGAAGTGAGCTTGAAGTGAGCTGTCAATACATAGTGTCAATTCTTAGCATCAGGTGAAATGTCAGGTCACTTCACCTAAGTTTACACAAATTTTTTACAGAATGGACCGGCAGAAATAAAAAAAATATTATGTAATTATGTATTCAATAAGTAAATGAAAAGTTATACCAGAAATTACACAACTGGAAAACTACCATGACATTTAAAATATAAGGTAATTGCTAAATATATATTCGCGTAAACTTTAACGATAGCTGCAGTATATAAAGATAAATGTAAAAAAAAGATAACTGTTATATTATGTCTACAATTATGTAAATAATTTGCAAAAACATTATTATTTATTCCGTACGCTAAATGCTTTTGGCGTCGATCGAGAAAAACGTTCTTCAAAAAAAAATTTGGTGATCTTTTTCTAAAATACTTGAGTTCAGAATTAATAATACATACCTACATACATACCCGTTTATGTATGTGTATATGTCGCAACCAACTGGTTAAATTAGCTAGCTAATAGGATGCCTAGGCTGATAGTTAATTGACCTATACTCCATTTGAAATAAGATTAGACATTTAACTAAACCTTTTCTACAGTCCGTTCAACTGATTTTGACTTTTATTGCGTTGGTGGCATGACAAATGGCAGCTGCAGTAAACAGTTGGTTTGTAACCACTTTTTTTGCTTTTAATACCATCCTTATGCCTACGCAATAGAAGTCAAAATCGGTTGAACGGACTGTAAAAAAGGTTTGTTTAAATGTCTAATCTTATTTCAAACGGAGTATAGAATCATTCAACGTTTAACAAGTTAGCGTATTGAAAGTCAGCCCTTTGAAGATGACTGACCAAGACTCAGCCAAGTGATTCAAATAGTGAAAAAAATTCTGCGAGCAACTTGGAAATAGCGCTCGCCGGCCGCTGCCGTGGCACTGCTCGCTTCGTTCGTTCAGCTCGCAGGCGGTTGGTCACAGTTTTAACCTTTTTTTTTTGTTCTTGGCTGGAAAATCCTTATGGATGTCCTCCGCCCTGGGGCGGACGAAAGGGTCTGTCAGACTCCTACTGACTAAAAACCACCCCGGTGTTCCCTTCCCACACTTGGACCGGAGATCATGAGATCTAGTGCGCCTTCCATGATCCCCGACTGGTGCCGGCCCGCTTTTGCGAGCCACTTAATGCCCGCGGGGTGAGTGAGGTGAGACCCCCCCCGCGACGTCAAATAGGGGCGTGCGTGGAACACTACGCACCCACCACCTCGGGTCCTGCTGGATAGGGGGCGGCGGACATCCCCGAGTCCGCCGT
The DNA here is from genome assembly GCA_963680765.1 of Agrochola lychnidis. Lineage (NCBI taxonomy): Eukaryota > Metazoa > Arthropoda > Insecta > Lepidoptera > Noctuidae > Agrochola > Agrochola lychnidis. The sequence goes on from OY796852.1 coordinate 9,940,113, forward strand.
CCCTCCGGATCTGTTTACGGGGGCTGGAAGAGGGCGTTGTCCACCCTCCGCCGACGCCTATTCCACCTGCTTCGGATCAGGAGAGTGGTCGCAATCTCCCTCTCCCTTTCCGCAGCCTCCTTCTGCGAAACTACGGTTTCACAGAAGGAGATCACCGCATCCCACGACTCGGTGCTCCCGACCATCGAACGAACGATAGCCGGCAGCGCCAGGTTGGCTCCGACTTCAGATACAAGGGTACGGCGCAGCTCCTCCCATGCAGTACACTCTGCTAGTGTATGCTGCGCCGTGTCTTCCCGACAGTGGGTGCAGTGATGGCACCGAGCGTCCGGCTCCCTGTTTATGCGACACAGGTACTTCCCGAAGCAGCCATGCCCCGAGAGCACCTGCGTCGCCCGAAACGATAGGGAATCGTACCGTCACAGTTTTAACCTAACCTAACCTATTTCACCCAGTTTAACTAAATTACTACACGACATTCAGCAATGTGGTTAAACGTTGCGCTCAATGACTTAGCTAGTTTTTCTTCAGCTTTTTAATTAGATTACAGCGTTTAATGAACTGCCTAGACGTCCAATTAGCTGGCTTTAACCAGATGGCTGCGATATATACTTATACATAGCTGAATTTTCAGGTGGGTGGCGTTCTGTAGTTTCTGCCTGCCTCCATGGGTATAAGGCGTGAGTTTGTGTAGAATTAATAATAAACATAACATCACGCTCTGTTTTACCGAAGGATTAGGCAGAGGTGTACCCATAGTAGGTCCTACACCCACATTTCGCCAGTTATGCTAAAGTCCCATGTAATAGAGGGCGAGTCTATTGCCATCAACCAGGCACAAATCTAGACTCCGGGCTGCTACTGAGAAATTCTTAATGGAAAAACCCAATAATACTTTGCCTGACCTGGGAATCGAATCCAGGGCCTCATGCTCAGCAGTAGCGGCGAACACTAGACCAACGAGGCAGTCAGTGGAATTAATAATATCGACTGACAACTACAGGTGTGTATTAAAAATATTTAATTAAGTAATTTAATGCAAAAAAACTACTGTTAACATTTTTGCTTGAAGTACAATAAAAAAAATCGTAATTTTATTTATTTAGGAAACATCTATACTCCGTTTGAAATAAGATTAGACATTTAACTAAATCTTTTTTACAGTCCGTTCAACCGATTTTGACTTCTATTGCGTTGGTGGCATGACAAATAGCAGCTGCAGTAAACAGCTGGTTTGTAACCACTTTTTTTGCTTTTAATGCCATCCTTATGCCTATGGTATAGAAGTCAAAATCGGTTGAACGGACTGTAAAAAAGGTTTGTTTAAATGTCTAATCTTATTTCAAACGGAGTATAGTTTTCTTTAAAAAAACATACACGTGTGGGTGAACTTTTTGTGGAATACATTCATTTTAACATACTCCCTTGTCTATAGACAAGGGAGTATTGACACAGTGATTTTTGTCATTTAACGTTTAGGGTATACTCTAAACGTTAAATGACAAAAATCACTGTTCCAAATTAATGAAAAGTTAGTCTAAAATTCGACTAAATTCCCCGTGCTACTTACTATACTACAGACGCAATGTATTGAATTCGTCCTGTTTTGAATTCCTCAGGCAAAGCGTTTATTCGTAAGTATAAAATTTCTATTTTGAATTTGTCAGTAGCAGCCCGGTGTCTGGATTTATGCCAGGTTGATTTCCCATCAACACCACGTACACACATATATAAACTCATACTTTCTTCCCATAACGATAAGCATGAACTACAGAGCGCCACCTGCTACGATCCTTATATACTCCTTTTGCCGATGGCCGCCTCACGAAACAGGTTCTCCGACTAACTAAACAACAGCTCCGTACAGTTACAGCAGCTATGACCAGCCGTGGATCATTTAATAAACAGCTCTTTGTCATAGGAGTCACAGACAGTCCATTGTGCAGAGCCTGCATGGAGAACGACGAGACAACAGCTCATATGCTGTTAAACTGCCCGGTGGTGGTGCCACATACAGGGCAAAGTACTTTGGTAACCCAGGTACCCTACGTGAGGTTGTCAGTGACACCAAGGCATTGCTGGCCTTCTTTGAGGAGCTGGTGTGGATTGAATAACCGATTTTCCCACCCGTACGCAAAATACGCGCTTTGACGAGGAGTTGCGGATACCAGCCCGTATTACCGTTTACCAATTACTCCTTTTGCCTTCAATACAACATATCTCCCTATCAAAGGGACTTGAAAGTAACAGGGTAAATATGGATTAACTTTATAGCTCTGCCGTCACCTTTATGGAACACAGTCACGATGATATAACTGTTATTAAAATAGGTAACTACTCAATTGGAAACCATGACACTGCAAACGGACGTAATAGGTATTTGCAGGTCTTAGCTCATCACTATGCACTTAAATGAGCCGCTCCTCTTTGATGTCCTTATAACTCTGCTTGTACTCATAAACAAGTATTAATGGCTGTTATTTTAAAGAATATTTACTGCAAAAAATTAATTATACATATTTTATTTTGGCCCGGGCTTTTAATCTAACTAGATAGTCAGACTACGTAGGTAGTCGCAGCTTTTTGTTTTCTTTATGTGTCTAAACGTGGCCTTAACAGACTTCAATAATATGTTTTTGATTTGTAACTTCTTTTCTCTCGCTTTCCTGCAATCAAAATCAAAAAAAATAAAAAAGTCTAAATAATCAAATCTGTTGTAGACATTTCGTGAAAAGGGACAGAAAAGTGTCACAGGAAGCCGGGGAAGTGCGCGCTATTTGATTTGACCAATGAGCGCGCGTGGTGCTAGAGTTGGCCGTCAGAAATGACATTGACGAGGCCCCACCCCCTTAATACCAAGGTGAGATGTCAGATGTTACACATCATATGCGACTACAGTAAGACTCGCTCGTTTTTTTTAACCTTTCCGACTCTTCAGTCACGTTAAAAGTTGGAAAACATAGAATAAGGATCAGAAAATATAACGAGAAAGAAATAATATTTACATAGTAATAGGGATAAGGACAGGAAGCTGATGAGTTACAATACAAATTGTTACATGCTGTGAATATCGCTACAGATAGGCTAGAAAGAACACCAATAATGGCGTGCATGTAAATACAGGTACCAACCTGTTACCTGATAATACTGATAATTACAGTGCCATGACATTAACTCATTAGTAGGACCACGTTGATGAAGTTATAGTCACATAACAACGGCATTGTGCTGCGACCTTCTAACGAGACGAGTTTTTATATGCACATCGCTGTACTATAGCTAGATTTGTCGCACAAGTGTTAGGACATTTGCAAATAATGGCGGACTTAAGACTGGAATTTACATCCTAACTGACTAGACTAAACTGAATCTGCCTTCTCTTTATATATTAGAAAGTATGTTCGCAAAAACTTAAGACTTTTCAAAATAAGAAGCGATTTCCATAATAGGTATAAATACACGTAGTAGACATGAAATTGTGATACCCAAATTTATATTAACTAAAACAAGCAAATCATTTCTTATAAACAGTATCCGCTTTAATAACAAGTTACCAAAATCGGTTACAGAACTTAGCGATGGGAAATTCAAAACCCACATCAAACGTGTCCTTATCAAGAAAGCATATTATAAAATTAAAGACTATGTTGAAGACAAGGAAGTTTGGCAATAATTCCTTCTGCACATGTGGCTTCCCTGGTACCTCATTAATGGCATAATTATGTAAGAGTCTATTAACTGCTCTTAAATTACCATGTTTATTTTAATCTTTAATTTTTTACTTTCGTTCTTGACATATTTATTCTATTACTTGACATTATATACCTACGATTTAATTTCAACTCTTTGTTAGTGACTTTTGTGGACATGATAATTATTCAGATTTATTACAGTTGTAATTATGTTTTATTAAAATACGTTTATACTTTTATTAATTTATTTATCTTTTGTATAGATTCATTTCTATTTTGTGAATGTGAGAACGCTGTAGGCTTAGTGGATTGTGGACCTGTTGACAATTTTCTATTTTGTTAAGTACCTGGTACTTATTGAAAGACTTCACTGTTAAGTATTTGAAACTTTTGAAAGTATTGTAAAAGCCAATTATTTTTCAAAAGAGTAACCGTGGAGTTTCTTGCTGGCTCTTCTCCATAAGAAACAACCAATTGGAACCGTGCACCTTCTGTCGTTTCATAAGTGCCCATGTAGGTTTATGTAAAATCAAATATTTTGAATTGAATTGAATTTCGAATTGAATTCAACCAATATTATAAATGCGAATGTGACTTTGTTTTGTTTGTTTGTTACGATTTGATGCTAAAACGGTTGAACAGATTTGGACAGTTTCATAAAAAAATTGATGGATGGCCTCTCGCTTTATATATTAGTACCTGGTCGACCGAGCTCTGCTCAGGTCTAAATAGATAAACATATCGTCAAGGTATACTAACGTTGAATCACATTCCCAAGGCTGGAAAAATAGAGAAAACTAATTTTTCCTGGTATGAGACCTAGCTACATCGATTTTTCGCCCCCGTAAACCCCTATCATCGAAATTGTTAGAGCCGATTTCGAGAACGTGAGTAGAAATCCATATACAAACAAATAAATATATATGCAAATATTGCTCGTTATTTGTTATCTCAAAAGCAATAAATAATGTAATATTAAACATATTTCTGTTTCCTGTGACTTTGAGAGGTGCCGATGCCGCTTACTGTCATAAAACTAAATCTAATTACAGACTGCGACAATTATATAAGACCGCCATTTTTCACGGCTCTCAATATGCATAGTTATATTATTATGACAATTACACGCTTGATTTGTCAATAAAACTAATGTGTTGCAAATTAATATATTATTATGTATTCCAAACTATTTATTTATTTAGGTATAACAGACGTATTGATTAACTAGCTTCTGCCCGTGACTTTGTATACTATTATTCGTATATACAATATGTAAAAATAAACCCTGTCCGATCCGAAAGGGGCACATAGGTACTGCAATAAAATTACCAAAATGATTTTGTTTTTATTATTTCTGAAAAAAAAAAATATTGCTATTCAAAATTCACATTTTTAGTACCAAAATTATCCCAAATGCATTTTTTTTTTAAATTTGTTTCATAATTAATGACTTGTAGACACCCGCTAAACGAAGGCTGCCCGCGCCCAATGTAATAAGCCGGTAAAATTTCTCATTGAAAAAAATGTGACAATTTTTTTTTTCTTTTTCCTTAATATTTCTACATAAATTTAATATACTCTCAGTACGATACCTACGATAACCATGTATTAATCCGGTAAAATTCCCCATTGAAAAAAAAAATGTTGCGAACTTTTTATTTTTTTCCTGATTTATTTATTTATTTAAACTTACACACTATTTTTACAGGATGACCCCAATACAATAATGGTTTGCCAACACACCAAATAAATTGAAAAGCAACTTACAATATACTTAAAAATCTAAACTTAATTAAAAAATACAAAGCAACACTATACTCTGTTAAAAACAGTTACTATAATCTATAAAATCTTAACCTAAAACACAAAATCAGACTTAACATAGAATATTAATATTTAAATGTAACTAACAAAATTCAACAACACTCTTGCGAATTCACTCAGATTGCACGAAAATATGATGTGATGTTTATTTACCACATAAAAGACTCAGTACAATAGCTAACAACACCCTCACGGATCGGACAGGTTTTTTTTTACATGTTGTATTTTAGAATATACACAATATACTAAAATAACATCTACATTTTTATAAAACTCTCTCGGCCTCCGACCCACCGCGTCGCATCGCATCGCTCGCCCGCGCGTCACTTCGTTTTCACTTGGCGTTTTTTCAGACTTTTTCTTTTCTTTTTAATTGGCTCCTAAGGGTCATAACCGTGATGTTAATAGTGTGATTTTACCTTCCTCAACAATAGGGATGACGACAAAAAAAGGTTTTTTTGTCCGATTTTTTTGCTTTTTTGCGTAATAAAAAGATTCCGGCGTATCTTTGAGTTAAAATATTATGCCATAACGTCACGAGTACCTACATAGGTACTACATAGATTTTATACTTACTTGTGACGTAGCGACTCCCACTCCCCAACTTTAATGTGTTTTATCTAAGTCATTATGATTCGATAAAATATGATATTTTAATAATATTATAAAAAATACGTGTCTAATATTTTTTTATTATCTGACTGACGGACTAAATAGAATATCTTTTTTTTCCCTATGGGCTATAAAATGCAAAAAAAAACCGGTTCTGACTGGTAGTTCAAGATATTAGCGCCTTGAAACAAACAAACAAACTCTTCAGCTTTATTATATTAGTATAGATTCGGTGACTTTTTCTGATCATTATTAATCATAGGATATAAAAAGTTATTGGTAGACTAAATGGTGAGCGGTAGTTATAACAATTGATCACGATTCGTAATAATTGTAACATACATACGAATTACAATAAATGTTAAAATAATGATTGATCTGTTAGCTAAAACAACTACTACTGGCTTTAAAATTAAGAATAATGTGCTTTGCTACCTGTTAAGATAATAGTTGTATTATTTATTTTAAAATTAGTTCTGTAGAGCTTCCGTGTAACTCAGGTAAAGTTTGGTTCTAAGACTTTGAATAACACTACGTGTTATCCTAGCTAATACTTTTAATACGAAAATGAGTTTGTTCGTTTATTACGCTTTCACGCTATAACGGCTGAACGGATTTGGATGAAGTTAGTCACACGGGTAGACAATGACCTGGGTTAGGACACAGGATACTTTTTATCGCGATATTCTTAAGGGATCGAGACTTATGCGGGTGAAACCGCGGCACGCAACTAATTTCTTTATTACTAAGTTACTTACCAAGAGTATGGACCGAATGTTCTAAACTTTTCTCTAAATTTCAAAGTATGAAAAAATTAGGAATAAAAAATAACACTACTTGATTCAGGGACATACAAATACCAAAATCCCGAGCTCAGCAGACGCACTTGCGACTACGAACAAAACAGTCAAAATGGATTCGTAAATACCTTAATACTTACACGATGCAGGTTTCTTGGTGGTGGCATAAATAAAATTGGAGCAACAAATTATTGGTATCGTCTAAACACTGTTTCAATTATGCAAATATTATTGTTGCTTTCAATTTTGGTAATTCCACACGCAATTAAGTCACACCGTGTAAATCAGGCCTGATTATCAGCATAAACAGTGGAGCAAACTGGACTGCTCGAACATCGCTCTTGAGCATCTGACCCTTAGTAGATGGTAAATCATTGTTAGTTATTTGGTAAATATCGAAATAAATACACAAATAGTAAGTTGTCATATCAAACGTTAACAATGCAGAATTTGTATGCCACTTAATAACCTTTCCATAGTAAAGGGGTTATCAAATCTGTCCAGTTCGTGATCGGTTTCTTTGTTCACATTTTTTTTCCCTTTGACAATCACATTCAATACCTACATTAATATTATTTATAATTCCGTTCTCAACTACTTTACCAATAGACAAAGTTATATGTATAAGTTTCTATTGTCATCTATCTGTACCTACCCACATATGTATTTGTGAATATAATAAATCCGTGACTGAATTATTGACAGTTAACTCACTGACTATACCATGTATTGAAAATATCATATCACTGCCCTCATTCCAATTCATTTCTTCTTCCAAACGTCTTTGGTCTTCTTTTCTACTTTTATAGACATTCTTATTCATACTTAAAACTTTCCTCGCAGTATGTTCCTCTTTCTCTGAATCCGTGACATTAGCAAGACAGCCGATTTCCACATCAGCACCATTTTTAAATACCCTTTTGTATACTCATTTCTAATTCTATACATTTGCGTATCACCACGAATCTTAAACTTCCTCGTTAACTATCAAAGCTACTGAAAATTACATCGTGAGGAAACCGGCATGCCTGAGAGATATTTCTCGATGGCATATAAAGCCAAGTCAGAGGCCCATGGGTGACATAAAAACTCTGACACCAACTTAGTCACTAACCACACGAAGAAGAAGAAGACTGAAAATAGAGTTTGTGCAGTGCGAACATATTTTTTAGAAATTATGGAGCAGTAACTTAAAAGGATTTGGCGTCCGCCCTTGAGTAAAGCTAACGGAGTTCTGGACAAAGCGATTTATCATCAACTAAATAAATTATTTATTTATTTAACTAGCGACCCGGTCATGTTTCGAACGGTTTTTACGATATGTTAAAACATTGAAATGTATTTATTTACTATTAATTTATTATACATATACATAAACCTTGCGGAATAAATTCTCTAAAATATGGTAAAGACGACATAAAAATCCGTGCGGAGTTTAGAATAACAACGCAATCATACAAACACACAGGAAAAGCGACTTTAATTTATAATAATTATATAGATAGATGTAGAACTGTATGTCATACCAATAAAATTGCTAATAAGCAAACATAAAGACACGTCACTATATCAAATAAATTGTGCTTGATTAATTACTAAGCTCTCGTCAAAGTATAGCATTTTCTCGGACCGTGACATTAAAGCTAAGTGCATTAACTTTATATGATCCTGATCCATTAATTTACATTTCGGGCGTGGCAATGTCGCTAATTACAAGATTTGGTTTTTACTATTAGCTATGTTGTGTAAGACGTAACTTGACATAAGGAAACATTTACACACCTAGTAATCAGGATAGTTTGCTTAATTAGGTAAAGTTTTGCGTTTTGAGCTATTTTATTTGGCTCCGGGTAAGTACCTACCTATGTACATATATGGTAACCATTCCAGTGTTAGAACTTCAAGTTTTATTCGAGAATAATTAATGTTATTATACAAAACAGCGGGGTACTCGCGTAACACACTTACAGTAGCAATAGCTTCCATTTTGACAGTTCAACAACATTCATTGCGTTATTTACGTTCTTAAGCAGGTTTTTTTTCGAACATAATGAAGAATGGATTAGCAATATCCCTCAAAATCATTCAGCATTCATAATTTCCTGTGAAGCCGTCAGTTAGGTAGTGTAGATAATTTTTAAGGTTCCGTACCTCAAAAAGAAAAAACGGAACCCTTATCACTCGTGTGTCTGTCTGTCTGTCCGTCCGTCCGTCTGTCAGTCTGTCACAGTCAATTTACTCCGAATCTAATAAAGCGATTAAGTTGAAATTTGGTACACATGTGTATTTTTGTGACCCAAACACGGACATGTAAATTTAATAAATGATTTTTGAATATGAGGGTCACATTTCGGGGGCAAAGTGGGAAATTAAAAAAAAAAAGTTTTGAGAACTTTACTGTGTGACATATCAAAAGAAAAGATTTATTGTGAGGATCTCAAGTATATGTTTTATTATAATTTTAAAATAAACAATTTTAGAGATATTTAAGAAAATTGCTGAAAATTGACCCTCTTATCTCCGAAACGACAGAGTCAAATATTTTGAAATAAATACAGAGAATTTTTCTTCACTCATAGATTAGAGGAAAACCTATAAGAAGTCTATGGTCTCAAAATAACATGGTAAATCAATCATGGTAAGTTTGTACGTAAACATGTTTAAAAAACATGTTCTCCCGTACATTCCAACTGTAAATTTTACAGTTGGAATGTACGGGAGAACATGTTTTTTAACTACAACGTTAAGTTTGTTCTTGGGATAAATTCATCTCAACTACGGAACCCTTCATTGTGCATAGTCCGACACGCATTTGGTCGGTTTTAGATAAATTGTTACGAGAAAATAAATCTCATTTAGGTACACGAGAATCACTATTATCGCCATAAGTGTGAACGCTCAAGACATGTAGATGAGTTTTACTAACACAGCTGTTTGAAGAAGATTGTTCAAGTGAGTCCAAGGCCTTATCGATAAATTCTGTCATAGAATTGAAGCTCGCTCTAAGTTACGACCTCAATTTCGTATCACATTAAATTTGCCACGTGACAACCATAAAATATAAGCGAATGTACTGAATACACAGACATACATAGCCATAGCGAGGTTTAAATTAGGGATGCCTCGATACGCCTTTTTGCCGATACGATACCGATACCGATGCTCTAATAAAATTCTCGGTGATAGGTACCGATACGCTTATTAAATTAAAAATGAAGGTAAAATAAATAAAACACAAGTCAGGTTATTTTTTAATTACTATAAATAACAAATAACAGAAAGAACTAAATAAAACCGTTTAAAACTATAGACAAGTTGAGATAAGTTAACAGTTTTAGTAATTAAAATTAACATTGATGAGATTTTTGTTTAAAAAACAAAGCATTCTTAAGTTTTGCGGAGAAAGCCGATTTCAGACCTGCGGTGGAAAATAGTCTCTCAGATGCGACAGGATTCATTCACTACATTTTGAAAGCGCGAAATTTTAAAAGTATCGTTGAATCGGCCATAAAAATATCACCGATGCCGATATATCGGCAAACTTCGCGTATCGCCGATATATGTATCGGCATCGGTGTCGGTATCGGATGCATCCCTAGTTTAAATGAATATGAAGTTCATAAAACGAATTTGAAATTCTAATTTTAGGTTGAACATCGATTAAAACTTTAAGTAGAATTAATTAACAGTTAGAAATAGATAAAAAAAGGATTGTGTGGTTTTATGAAACCACGGTAAAAGTGAAACTTCTATAGGCGCCGCCATATTGGCCTTGGCTGCTCTGACGAGCGCCTTTCACTTTATCCCTACTCCGCGGCCGACCGTCACGCGACATGCACACAGACGAAAAAGTTTGAGACGATGTAATAAAAGTTTCACTTTAAAATTACCCGCCTTTTAGACTTCGCTGTTGTTGGGTATTTAATGATCTACAAAAAGGAAGAACTAGTTAGGCGAAATAGGTCTAATATACTAAAACATGAAGATAATTGACGAACTTTATTATTTATGTTACATTCCTTTACTTTTATGTTCTGGGTACCTATGTATTACTAGTAGAAAATCAATTAGATTTTATTGCAATGCCTTCCGGCATTATGTTTGTCCAATTTGTCTTGACTTGAGCTTAATATGCATTAACCCAAAGAATGCTATCAAAACGTCACGAATATAACTGACAAACAATCCGCAGACATAAATATGGGAAATGGCATTAGTACTAAAATGTTGTCTAAATTGGAATGCCATAAATTGGGAACTGGCTGTACATTACTTTGATATGTAATATTCAATAACTTTGAATTGCTAGCCGCCTTGCCTCATCGATAATATATACCAAAGTTGGTAAAATATTTCTTGCTAGTTATGTGAATCTTTGACGCAATACAAGATGGGAGCGCATTGGATTGATTTTCAATTTATTTCTCGGCGATGTTTTTACTGTGTTCGTGTCGTGAGCAGATGTAGGGACGTGCTTGTTCGGATTGCTTCCTCACGAATCGGTGCGGTGTTGCTAGTGTGAAACACGTTTACACCTAAGATAGCGAGAGATGAGGCTCGATCGTGGATGAACTCTATAACTCGTTACAACATTGTACATGGTTTTAAATTACTGCGTATTTGCAGCGCTAACTGCAGCTGCAAACCTAGGTAACGATGTATTGTTGGAAATTAAAAGCCCTGTCTTTCGCAAAACTCGTACCTACAGTCTTAATTTAGTTTCACTTTCAGTTATTTCTATAAATTAATATATTTATTTAAATAACAATTATGACACCTTTACAGACTCATCCAAGGTGATGTTATCCCATCATCTGTTACGACGCCTCATTAAGGTGGATAACAATTAAAATTCTATTGTGTCTCGTTAATGACAGTTGAAAGGCTAAAAGTCATGTTGTGTCTACACAAAATTTTATAAAATTAAATTATCTGCAAGCAAATTTACAAATAAAAATTAAATTAACATAACAGGTTATAAACATGACAATTTTTATAATTTCAGACCTCTTTCAGATAATATTTCTGCCATTTGTAGAATCTCAGTAGGTTTTTCCCAAATATATTTTCTGATACCGTAATAATTATTAACAATACTTGGACCCTGTTCCCGATAACGGTGGGCTACTACTTTTTATATTTTTAAATGTTTTTATATTCTAATATTTAAAAATATATAATTTATATGTATATAATGAAATAAAGGCTTACAATACGTGCGTTTTGTGACATAGGCAGGGGTAAACTTGAGTAGGTTAGTCCCCTGGTACGTCTAATTGGAAGATTTGGTAGCTGAACGCACGTTGGAGAGGCTGTATCTATTTACCATTGATCTATAAACAGTTGCCTAAGTTAATCAAAACCTAGGTCAGAGATACATAATTGGTAGCACTTCTAGTGAAATAATGTACGTGGTTACAGGCAGGGGTGAGTCTAAAACAAGAAAAAAAATATGTTCAGAACAACTTCTGAGTATAAGATAATATGTGTTAACATCAGACACGGAAAAACTAACGCAAAGTTGCTTTGCTATTTTAATTAAAGAAAAGTGTTACAAAATGATGATTGCAGAATAACTCTGAGGGGGGTAGAATATGTGTCGCTTAATTAGAGTGGTTTATAAAAGGACAGAAACTACGTACAGGAAGTTTTACTTCATGTATGGACAAACATTGAGGAATACTAGGATTCTAAGGATTCCTGCACATTGGAAGGTGATTAATTAGGTGTGTGATAAACGACTTTAGGTGAATAATTTTATAATGACGCATGCCAAGTAAGACTTTTTTTAGTTAACCACGATTTATTCATTCATGTTAGTCTTTGCGGGGCATCTAGAACGTACCTTCAAATAATATTCGAGAAAAATAAGTTCGCCTGCATGGATGGAGTTACAATTTTTTACATAATAATAGAAGATGATGCTATGGTGTATGTAGAACAATGTGACGTTTATTTTTATCATGCCGAATAATTAATACAAATTAAAAAATGTGATGTATCGTGATGGCCCTGTTAATAAGATCTCGCCGTTCATACGCAAGGGTTCAAATCTGGGCAATGTGACTTTTTCAATTGCTATGTACTTTATCAGTAAGTATATCATTACTAATATTAGTGAAGGAAAACATCGTGAGGAAACCTGGCCTTATAGTTACTATAAGTCTGAAATTACCACCTCGTCTTGAGCAAGTGTGACGATCAATGGTCGTGGCTTCTCTGTATAAGAAGAGGCTTTTGGCTTGCAGTGGGACATTAATAATAAAATAAAAATAAAAAAGCCTTTTATTTCATGCAATAACAAGTAAGTACATTTATCGTATCCTAATATATATATATTTCAATTTGCAAGAACCCCTCCGCAGGTGAAGGCCTCCTCCAAAGAAATCCAACTTTCTCTATCTTGCGCATTCTGCATCCAGTTTGGGCCAGCCGTTTTACGGATATCGTCCGCCCATCTCGTGAGCGGTCTTCCTCTGTGGCGTTTCCCACTTGGACCTCTCCACCGTGTCACCCTTATGGTCCACCGCTCATCTGGCAGTCTTGCCACGTGTCCCGCCCATTTCCATTTTAGTTTTTGAGCAAAGTTTAGCGCATCGGTGGCTTTAGATATGCTTCTAATTTCTGTATGCCTTTTTTTTTGCATTTTCCTAATTTTGAGCATACTTCGTTCTAGGCCCCGCTGACAAGTGATATGTTTTCTTTTTATTTTGTCTGTGTATTTCCAAGTCTGGCAAGCGTAAGTGAGACACGGTAATAAGCAGCTCGACATCGGGACATTAATAGGCTGGTATAATTATTAAAAATTATCGATTAAGTAACGTCTTCAACACACGACTCGTATTCACTCTTCTATTCGAACCACTACTTATATTTTCCAGCCGCTTCTCTTACTGGATATCTTTACTCTATCTATCGAACTAGAACAAAAGGTTCCATATCTACAAACTATAATAAAATAGTGTTGGTAATAAATTAGCTACTTAAACCTCTCCTATTGTTAAGATAAACCATTTCAGTATAATGTACGGAAGCTGATTTAATTGGGTGTTTTCAATAGTAGTAGCATAGTAAGGTATAATTATTTAACTGTTGATTTCTTGGGAACAATGCTGGTATGAATTACTTTTGATCATTGTTTTAATTTTGCCTTGTTTAAAGGGCTACCCAACCAATTTGGGACTATAATTAAAAGATTTTTTGTAGATGATTAGGTATATTTTTTCCTCTTAGAGTCTAGTCAAATTAACTTGCCATGAAATTAGGAGCAATAAGCTAGATGTTAATGTTTTATCTATCCACAAACGAGTGCAATGTTCCTTAATTACGTACTATGTTACAAAAACATTAATTATTGTATTATAATTAGCGGCAAAAAATAACCTATTAGGTATAAGTAGATAATTGGAAAATTTGCTCGAATAGATATGACGATAGATGAAATCCTGATTTGTGATGCAAAAAATATGTTATCACAAAAACTTAATTAACAAAAAAGGATGAATTTTTTGAATGACGTGTCGATCTTAGTATAATAATTCTAAAGAGTTGGCATTTGAAAGAAATTCTTATTTTATTGCTTGTTGCAGATGCTGGATGTAGTGTAGGTAAAACTATAGGCAAAAAAGTATGACGCGAAGTAGGATAAGATTGGAGTGCGTGATAGAAAGACCATTCAGACACTAATCTACATGGTCCTCATATGGCCTGACCAAGATTATGTCTGGATTTTAAAAGAGACTTTGATCCCTGAGTTTTTTTCACCATTTCTTCTCAGGGGTCTCAGGCCGATGCCTGCCAGGGTTGCGAAGGAGTTCTAAAGGGATATCGTGGCCCCCAGCAACATGGCAACTGAAGGAACACGGGTGAGTTTTAGTCAGTAGGTAAGAGTCAGACACGCCCTCCGCCCAGAGCAGGAGAAGTTAAATGATAATTTCCCACCCAAAAAAAAGTGGTAGTCAGATAGGAAATGTTGACTCCATCTAGCTTATTTATCTTTTTAATTTTTATATGTGTTTTAAATGTGATTCCGGTATCCCATTTAATAATAAATAAATAATAATAATAATTTAATTTTTCTTGTTTTTGTATGAATAGTTAAAAATGTAAATAATATGTTTAAAAATGAAATAAAATAAATAATTTAAATAAAAATAAATTATCATTATTATTTATTTATTTACAGAATAAACAATTTCAGTTCATTACATTTCGTGTGTGCGAGGTGAAGTTGAGCTGTCGATAGGGTTGCTAATCATACTTTATAGGTAACAAAGTCCTATCCTACTTTATCTATATACTACTAAGTCTCGATCCCGTGGGAATATCGGGATAAAAAGTATCCTATATCTTAACCTAGGTCATGGTCTACCTATGTGCTAGATGTTCATTCAAATCTGTTCATCCGTTCACGCTCGATGCCGTGCTGTTTGCTAAAATCACCCAATTTTTTTTTTATAGGAATAAAAACATAGTAAAATACTTTTTTTTCTCAAAAAAAGTTGGCAACCCTAGTTATAGATGATGATGATAAGCACGAAGGAAGATGATAGACACAAGTCTTAACGTACAGTAACATAAGTGCCGATAGTATTATAATAATTAATACGAAACAAATACTTATAATTAAATCGTGTACTGTTAATGGCCATCATAGAAGCAGTATTTGTGTAATAAGTCACGATTTTGCTCGCAAGTTTCGACACGGCGCGGGCGCATCCGAACTGTTGGCGAATGAAGCCCTAGCTGATGGCGAAACGCTACCTTGGATGCATCGGTTGCGAAAGTAACACTTTGACCCTTTTGCAGAACTGGCGATAATTTCATTTAATTATTCGATGCACAATTGCGGCCTTAAATCTATGCTGATGTGTAGATGCATAATTTATGTGTTAAAGTGTAATTAAGCATATGGCACGAGTTAAACGACAATAGGTCAAGCTGCAGTTAGCCAGGTTAATTGTGTAGGTATCTGTTGTCTACCTAACTCGCCGACTTATTTTGATATAATTAAGTAAAAAAATTGGTTGTTAAAAAATCCTAAAGAAACCAATGTCCAAGAAACTAAAATTCGAAGTCATGTGACATCCACCAATCTGCACTTGGTCCACGTAGTGGAATACGGCCCACTTTCTCTCATAGAGAGGAGGTTTGTGTCCCAGCAGTGGGAATATTAATATTAATAATGGGCTGAATAAAAGTTGTTAATTTTATTAAGCGCTTCTTCTTCTTTTCGTGGACTAACCTGGTGTCAGAGTTTTAAAGCCGCCCAAGGGAGGGCCTCTGAATTGGCTTCACATGCCATCGAGAAATATCTCTCATGCATGCCGGTTTCCTCACGATGTTTTTTTTTATTAAGCCCTGTGGAATATTGACTGGTTTCTCAGCTACTGGTGGCAGGTTTAAATATGCACCAAAAACGTAATATTCTTGTTTCGGGTCTATAATTTGTGTATATGACGAACCCACGATACAGGGTGAGCCATATAAACAATAATATCACCGTATTATTATCCCACTGCAGCGCAAAGGCCTCTTCTCATACAGAGAAGGCACGAGCATGAAGGCAGAATCAATCATATGAAAAGATTTGTTGTGCCCACTTGCTTATAATAACTATTATTGTCGAAGATGTAGTTTTTTTTAGTTCCAACTATTTTTAATAACATTCCAGTCGATATAAATAGTTCTATCACAAAAAAATATTTTAAAAACAAAATATAAAGTCCCTCTTAAATGTATTTTGTCAAAGCCTAAATGTAGAGAATATTAAAAAAAAAAACTTGTATGTTTGTTTCTGTTTTATTTAAGAATTGCATGATTAGTTTAGCGTACCTATAGGTAAAAAAGTATTATAACATGTACTAAAAAAGGAGCCAACAAACTGCTGTGCAGTTAGGCAGAGGTAATAATATATATCTTGTAAAAAAAATATTTCTGCGAATAAACATTTTTTATTTATTTTTTAATTCCGTTCCTTATTCTTCCTACTATATTTTATCAATTCTACACATGTCACGTAACTCATGACAGTCTTCGCCTAGTGTCCCAGTTATGTCAGTCCAGCATTCACCTGGAAATGCTAGAAAACACTAACCGTAATGAAACAATTACTTCCTAGCTTTACTTGCACATTTTCTTTCCTTTCTCCCTTCGCGCATGTTATTCAAGTCATTAGAGTAGGTTACTGTAATGTTTTGTTAGGTTGCTTGGTTTTGTTAAGGCTCAGTTAAACTAATCAAAGTACTTAGAATTAAATTGTAATTTGATTCTAAGAACATGTTTTAGCCGCCTTTGTAACTTAGTGGTTAGACCACCTGTCTCAGACCCAGAGGTCCCGAATTCGATTAACAGTGGGAGCAAAATTTTCTGCTCAGTTTGGTTAGTGGTAGGGCTTTTCTAAGTCCGCCTGGCTAGCTACCACCATCTTATCTAAGTCTGTTGCCATAACAACAATGTTCGTAGCATTGTTGTGTTTCGGCAGTTGGAGGTAAGATAGCCAGTACATCTGTGGTTGAGAATTCCGAGTGAAGCTCATTTTCACCTTCAGCATGATCATCACTTACTATTAGGTGAGATACAGGCCAAGATCTACCCAGTAATAGATTTAAAAAAATACACAGTAACAGCTGAACAAATTCAGATGAAATTATGTAGAGAGATTAAAATGTACATTTTAAAAATAAATATCTTATGAGAGACAGAGGTAGGTAGGTAATTAAGTTTTGCACGATGCTGAGCCAACAACAGATACCATCTATGCAGTAGGTATATCTTCTGACCTATACCTAAATAAATAGGATTTCTTAATTTTTTTTTGTAATATCTTCATTATCCTCTACTTTGTATTACATTTGCATGCTATATTAAGGCAGAATGTACATGGATCCTATTATACAATTTAACAAACTTATTTTTATAAGACCTTTTTTTTGCTAGTCTACGCTGTCCCACTCCTGTGCAAAGGCCTCCCTCCACTCCTTCCACCTTTCACGAGCTCGCGCGTCCTCCTTCCAGTTTTGACGGAACTTATCCAGCTCGTCCTGCCATCTCCTACGTGGTCTGCCGCGACCCCACCTCACTATCTCAGGGCACCAGTTCTGTGCTATTTGAGCCCACAGTTTGCCAGGCATGCGGCAGACATGTCCTGCCCAGTCCCATTTAAGTTGGGCAGCCTTTTGAGCCACGTCAGCTATTTTTGTTTTGGAGCGCAGTATTGTGTTTCGAACACGATCCGTTAATGTAACGCCTAGTATACTGCGCTCCATTGCTCGTAGGCGGACCTTGAGTTTGGACTTCTGGATGTTAGTCAAAGACCAAGTCTCTGCACCATAGGTTAAGACGGGAAGAATACACTTGTCCATGAGCCTGCATTTCAGTGTCATAGGCAACTCACCCTTGAATAATTTCTTCATGGACCAGTAGCTCTTCCAGGCGTTTTCCGTTCATCTTGTGATTTAGACCTATTCTATTCTAAACAAAACGGTGACAGAAACTAGATTGCTACTAATGATAACAAAAAAAGTAAAATAATATGAACTCTTTATTCCAAGTCACGACTCCCTGAGTAAAATAAAATTAGTAGTGTATCAAATCCAATTAGTTTTATACATGTTAACGCAAAATACTAGTTGAGGAAAAACAACTTTGACATTTAAAACTATAAAATGATAATAATAAACGCAGAGAAATATTAAAATGAAAATAGGAAAAAAAGGACTAAATAACCTATTTGCACTTCTTGTGCTTTTCTTTTTATTTTATTATGCATTGACGTCACCCTGTGTATCTACGCGGATTTTATGTATGCACAGTTATGTGCATAAAAATATTACTATGGACAGCTCGGCAATAATCGGAAAAGTCAGCAGCAATTCTTGATTTTCTGCACTTGTTCTAAGTCTATGATTTCGCATAAAATCCATAGAATGGTAAATGCAACCACATACTTTACTATTACCAACATGCCGTAATAAGGTAATGTGCCTCCGATTGTTGCGCATGCGAACAGGTTGAACAAATCCACAATTAGGAACAGCTAACGAGATCTCGGTGTTTTCTTTACTAAGATTCGAGTAAAGTGCTTACCGAACTGAAAGATATGATACGGTTGTCTACTGAAATATGCTTCCAGTATGATTTTTTTCGGTACCTATTTATTCAACACGGTTGTAATGTAAGCAAATTAGTGGCCTACCTGTATAAGGGCCTATCTTCTTGATATAACATAACATCACGCCTGAAATAGGCAAAAAGACGAAAAAAATTTGTCCGTCTGTTAGATTATTAAAATATTGGACACCTATTTTGTCTTTTATTACATTATCAAATGATTACGGCGATACATTGAGTTAAAATTTGCCATGACATCACGACTCACGAGTATGTAGTAGCAACCCCCACTCGGGGAACTTTAATGAGTTTTATCTAAGTATTTTTTATTAATATGATAAAGCTAAAAATACTTGTCTAGTATTTTTTTATTATCTGACTGACGGACTAAATAGAATTTCTTTTTTTATACAGGCATCATTCTTATTCCCGAAAGTTAGGCAGAGGTACCTATTAGTACACCTCATTTCGCCAGTTTTATTTAAGTCCCATGTAATAGGGGCGAGCATATCTTCTTGACATTACCTAAAATAATGAGTTCGACCGGGGTAGTACCTACTACGATATGAATTTCTCGTCTCAATAATCATCCTATTGAATTTCAACATTGATCCAGTAAGTCTGCCGTGACATCTGCAATACTCCCTTTCAGCAAGAAATGAGGTAAGTTCTAACTGGTAAGACAAGAAAAACTACGTTAAATAGACACAATCCGACGCCAACGGTTGTTTAATTATCTCTCTGGTATGCCAACCCTGTCGTAACACAAAAATTGTACCTGCCTACTTAGAAACAGTGTCGCAATATCAATGCAAATTAATATCTGTACTTAGTCCGAAAGTATGTTTATTAGTATTGCACACAATGGCAACTACCAATCTTTACTCGCACCAAGTTACTTGATTGTAATAATCAACAATTTATCGATCCAAGACATCTGGAATTTGACGTTCTCTAGATTGAATAATGATAGACAAAAACCGTTCGATAGTTCCAACGAAATAGGTTCATAATAGATAGATAAATGTGCCTTGTGCCTCGTTGAGGCGTGATCGAGTTGTTCAAGAGTTAAATATAAAGTACAGTCTCAGAATTTGATGTTAGGAAACAAATCCGCAAAGCAACACTATCCTTGAGGCGTACCTACCTTGAGGTGTTGCAAGTGATAAGGTTTAATAGATGGTGGAGCGGGATTAAGGCAACATTGGCTAGTTTTTAACACCGAAAAGAGCCCATAATGCAGTTTGGGTGTAGGAAAACATCGTGAGGTAACCGGCAAGCCTTTTTTTTTGGTGGGAAATTATCAAATAATTTTGAGAGGGCGTGTCAGACTCTTGCTGAATAAAACCCACCCGTGTTCCTTCAGTTGCCTGAGAGATATTTCTCAACGGCGTGTGAAGGTAAGTCAGAAGCCCATGGGCGGCTTTAAAACTCTGACACCAGGTTAGTTAATAACGACACGAAAAGAAGAAGAATTTAGTTTGGCCAAACCTTAAACCGGTGGAGCTGTATGCAACTACCTACACATCTGTCCCGCTTATCTATACATATATAACAAAAGAGTAACGAAGAATCTTTGTCCGTTTGCCTGTTTGTCTGGATGTATGTTCCGGGTTGGCGCAAAAACAGTTGAACGGATTTGAATGAAATTTGGCACACAGATAGTTTATAACCTGAATTAACACAGGGTATTTTTAATCCCTATAGTACGGTCTCGTCGGAAAATATGGTAGGTTCCCCCATATTTTCCGACATTAACGCGGGCGAAGCCGCTGGTAAAAGCTAGTTGAAAATGTACCTTTTACTTAAGATTTCATTTTTTTTTCTATTGGGCATCTCGTAGATGACCTCTGAGATCATGACTCCTTAACCGGGCTTTCCTGTGGGTGCCTTAAGCTACTACACTTAAAACCTCCAGCTAGGGGTTATTCAACTATGCTAATTAAAACTAGGTGAATGCTCGCTAAGGGCACCCCCTGTGGGGTACGATCCTCGGCTTAGGGCGTCAACCGGAATGAGGACATCAAAGATGAGACGGCCTGGATCAAAGTATTGATCATGATTATTAGCCGGGGAATTTAAAGCTAGTTGCTCAGCTGCAACAACTGCTGGCATCTCGTTATCGAGCAAGGGTCGGGGGGGAGTGTACCTTTTACTTAAGAGAGGATTATTGTCAAATACGACTGATTGCAAAAGTACTCTAAAATCACGATTTGTGTGATTCAGGTACCTACTGTGAAATTCCTAAACGTGGTGGTCCTAAGGTGGCTTCTTATGCTCGACCTGCACGCGTAGCATGACCACCGTAGAAACGAGTTTTGTCGACGGAAGAGTAGACAAAATGACTGATAAACAATTACAATCTCTAATTTTGTCTATTCTTCCGTCAACAAAACTGTTTGACGAATTTGTTTTTATCGAATTTGTTTTTATCGTCTTTGTTTTTATCGACTTTGTTTTTATCGACTTTGTTTTTATCGACTTTGTTTTTATCGACTTTGTTTTTATCGACTTTGTTTTTATCGACATTGTTTTTATCGAATTTGTTTTTATCGACTTTGTTTATATCGACTTTGTTTTTAAAGTCGATAACAACAAAGTCGATAAAAAAAAATTGTGTTTTTCGAATATGTTTTTATCGACTTTGTTTCGACCGGGGTAGTACCTACTACGATATGAATTTCTCGTCTCAATAATCATCCTATTGAATTTCAACATTGATCCAGTAAGTCTGCCGTGACATCTGCAATACTCCCTTTCAGCAAGAAATGAGGTAAGTTCTAACTGGTAAGACAAGAAAAACTACGTTAAATAGACACAATCCGACGCCAACGGTTGTTTAATTATCTCTCTGGTATGCCAACCCTGTCGTAACACAAAAATTGTACCTGCCTACTTAGAAACAGTGTCGCAATATCAATGCAAATTAATATCTGTACTTAGTCCGAAAGTATGTTTATTAGTATTGCACACAATGGCAACTACCAATCTTTACTCGCACCAAGTTACTTGATTGTAATAATCAACAATTTATCGATCCAAGACATCTGGAATTTGACGTTCTCTAGATTGAATAATGATAGACAAAAACCGTTCGATAGTTCCAACGAAATAGGTTCATAATAGATAGATAAATGTGCCTTGTGCCTCGTTGAGGCGTGATCGAGTTGTTCAAGAGTTAAATATAAAGTACAGTCTCAGAATTTGATGTTAGGAAACAAATCCGCAAAGCAACACTATCCTTGAGGCGTACCTACCTTGAGGTGTTGCAAGTGATAAGGTTTAATAGATAATGGAGCGGGATTAAGGCAACATTGGCTAGTTTTTAACACCGAAAAGAGCCCATAATGCAGTTTGGGTGTAGGAAAACATCGTGAGGTAACCGGCAAGCCTTTTTTTTTGGTGGGAAATTATCAAATAATTTTGAGAGGGCGTGTCAGACTCTTGCTGAATAAAACCCACCCGTGTTCCTTCAGTTGCCTGAGAGATATTTCTCAACGGCGTGTGAAGGTAAGTCAGAAGCCCATGGGCGGCTTTAAAACTCTGACACCAGGTTAGTTAATAACGACACGAAAAGAAGAAGAATTTAGTTTGGCCAAACCTTAAACCGGTGGAGCTGTATGCAACTACCTACACATCTGTCCCGCTTATCTATACATATATAACAAAAGAGTAACGAAGAATCTTTGTCCGTTTGCCTGTTTGTCTGGATGTATGTTCCGGGTTGGCGCAAAAACAGTTGAACGGATTTGAATGAAATTTGGCACACAGATAGTTTATAACCTGAATTAACACAGGGTATTTTTAATCCCTATAGTACGGTCTCGTCGGAAAATATGGTAGGTTCCCCCATATTTTCCGACATTAACGCGGGCGAAGCCGCTGGTAAAAGCTAGTTGAAAATGTACCTTTTACTTAAGATTTCATTTTTTTTTCTATTGGGCATCTCGTAGATGACCTCTGAGATCATGACTCCTTAACCGGGCTTTCCTGTGGGTGCCTTAAGCTACTACACTTAAAACCTCCAGCTAGGGGTTATTCAACTATGCTAATTAAAACTAGGTGAATGCTCGCTAAGGGCACCCCCTGTGGGGTACGATCCTCGGCTTAGGGCGTCAACCGGAATGAGGACATCAAAGATGAGACGGCCTGGATCAAAGTATTGATCATGATTATTAGCCGGGGAATTTAAAGCTAGTTGCTCAGCTGCAACAACTGCTGGCATCTCGTTATCGAGCAAGGGTCGGGGGGGAGTGTACCTTTTACTTAAGAGAGGATTATTGTCAAATACGACTGATTGCAAAAGTACTCTAAAATCACGATTTGTGTGATTCAGGTACCTACTGTGAAATTCCTAAACGTGGTGGTCCTAAGGTGGCTTCTTATGCTCGACCTGCACGCGTAGCATGACCACCGTAGAAACGAGTTTTGTCGACGGAAGAGTAGACAAAATGACTGATAAACAATTACAATCTCTAATTTTGTCTATTCTTCCGTCAACAAAACTGTTTGACGAATTTGTTTTTATCGAATTTGTTTTTATCGTCTTTGTTTTTATCGACTTTGTTTTTATCGACTTTGTTTTTATCGACTTTGTTTTTATCGACTTTGTTTTTATCGACTTTGTTTTTATCGACTTTGTTTTTATCGACATTGTTTTTATCGAATTTGTTTTTATCGACTTTGTTTATATCGACTTTGTTTTTAAAGTCGATAACAACAAAGTCGATAAAAAAAAATTGTGTTTTTCGAATATGTTTTTATCGACTTTGTTTTTATCGACTTAAAAAACAAAGTCGATAAAAATTGTTTTTATCGAATTTGTTTTTATCGACTTTGTTTTTATCGACTTTGTTTTTATCGACTTTGTTTTTATCGACTTTGTTTTTATCGACTTTAAAAACAAAGTCGATAAAAACAAAGTCGATAAAAACAAAGTCGATAAAAACAAATTCGATAAAACAAATTCGATAAAAACAAATTCGATAAAAACAAATTCGTCAAACAGTTTTGTCGACGGAAGAATAGACAAAATTAGAGATTGTGATTGTTTATCAGTCATTTTGTCTACTCTTCCGTCGACAAAACTCGTTTCTACGGTGGTCATGCTACGCGTGCTGGTGGTAATTGATTGACATCATAAAAGAGACAAAGCTGAAATATCCAGCGTCTGATTCTTTTAGTGCAGTAGAATAATTTCATCACACTGCTCTCAAAACGGTGAAGGAAAACATTGTGTGGAAACCGGTATGTAGTAGAACTAAAAATTCGAAGACATGTGACATCTACCAAACTGCAATAAGCCCGCGTGGTAGATTACAGCCCCCTCTTTCTCGAAGAGAGTAGGCCTGTGTCCCAGCAGTGGGAACATTATAGGCTGATTAAACTTATGCTAATTCTTTTTACTGCTGACTGTAGACATAAAACACTAGAATGACACAATCAATTCGTATTCGATCCATATTCAAGATTACACGTGTCTGGACTTAATAAAGACGTTTGTAATCAGTCTATCGCACGTTTTTTTACCAAAATGTATCTTTATTCCTTATAAGAACCGCTATTACATTTGTTTTGGGGTCTGGCTTGCATTGTCGAGTAAAAAGAAGCTGTGAAGGAATGACGTTTTGCAATTTAACCTTTAAATTAATAGGGCCATTTCAGTGGCACATTTGTTTCAGATTTCAGATAAGCATGTTTTTTATCAAGTGGACTTTAAAGGCTATAAAACTACTATTTACAGCCAGTACTTTATTTTAAATGATAGTGCGTCAATGAAGCTAAGTTGATTTTATTTTTATGCACTTATTTCAACCAACTTGATTATCTTAAGTGAGATGATTGAAACGATACATAAAAATTGTTTTATTATTTATTTTTAATATCTAAAAGTAGCCTGATGAGGAGATAATTCCGATCAGTCACGCAAAATTCAAGCTTTTATGTAATGAATATTTATTTTAAACGATAACATTAATTAATTTAGTGACCTAATCCTATTATAAAGTTGGATCTGTTAGAGACGAAATAACTACACTATTGGAGAGCCTATTAATCTTAAATTGTTTGACGCACTTAATCAAAATAAAGTGATTTGCCTTGAAAGGGCATAATAAATAATTGTAATGATTTATACCTTCATCTGCGATTTCGTTCACGTCCAATCTTCTACCCAATTTAATCCATTCAGTGTTCAATTTGCTTCACCACTGTGTGGATCGCCCGGAGGACACGGTGGAGCATACGGTGGAGGTCTGCCCGGCTTGGGTGGAGCATTGCCGTGTCCTAGTGGAAGCGATCGGCGGCGGTGATCTCTCGCATCCGGCCCTGATTCGGGCCATGCTACGGAGCAAGAGGAAATGGGAGGCCATCACCTCCTTCTGTGAAGCAGTAATGCTCGCGAAGGAGGAGGCGGAACTTGTGAGGGAGAGGCAAACTTCGCGTCCTCACGCACCTAACCGCCGCAGGAGGAGACGCCCAGGGCGTCGGGAATCGAGAGCCGATTTCCGGCCACCGTAGGCGCGGGCTTGCAGACGGTGAGCAATGGGTAGCTTGCCGTCCGATAAGGACCAGGCCCGGGTCGACGGCGCGTTGTGTTCCACGCGCGCTTCAAAGAGATGTCAGCAGAATTGACGGGGTCCACTAGGGCCGATGCCTGCCGGGGTTGCGAATAAGGCCGAAAGGGAAATCGTGGCCCCCGGCAACATAGCAACTAAAAGAATACGAGTGGGTTTTAGTCAGTAAGAGTCTGACACGCCCTCCCGCTCCACCCAGAGCGGGAGAAGTTATTTGATAATTTCCCAACCAAATAAAAAAAATGTTAAATTTGCTGAGAAGTATTAAAGTGTTCATCTAAGCTGAAACTGTGTACAACTAGCTTAAATGCAAACAATTTAACGTAGTATTTGTATGTAACATCTCTATGTATATCGCCTAACATTGTAAGCAGAAGGTGGGCGGACCATTGTCAGTGCCAAGTAAACTGGCGAGCATTAAATGGGAGGCTCAAATTCGTCTGTCATTACAAGCTGTCATATTATCATACAATGACAATGAGCCGCCGTTCTGGGGAATTCAATGAGGTACATGGTTTAGACAGGGAGATAGACTTCTTAGTAGCATGTACTTTTATTACGTGGGTAACTTAGGCCACGGTCAAAACATTTGACAATTGGCAAGGTTAATCGTAGTAGTAGTTACTTGTGTATCGCCACTTGTGGAAAATCTTATGCAAACGCAACAGTGGCATCGGCAGCGTGAATTGCCTTTTGCTTTTGGGTGGGAAATTATCAAATAACTTCTCCCGCTCTGGGTGGAGCGGAAGGGCGTGTCAGCCTCTTACTGACTAAAACCCACCCGTGTTCCTTCGGTTGCCATGTTGCCGGGGGCCACGATCTTCCTTTCGGACTTCTTCGCAGCCCCGGCAGAGCGTGAATTGCCTGGAATACCTATTTTATATAAACAGTTTGTGACAGATGACATGATAGTTCTTGTGTTTAGTAAATAACATTGCTTTACTTCATTTTACCTTCAATAGGAGTTTAACTTTCACTTGCAGTTTTTGCCAGGAGAATTACCTCCCATTGCGATAAGTATTATCAATCTGCCCGTTAACAAGATCATTTCGGAGTCGTATTTTGTACAGCCTAGTTAAATTAGGTTTGATAAAATATCAGGACATTAGCTCCTAGTCTACATTGTTCGCTCGAAGGTTGTAACGACATCTCGTGATCCCGGCGCACGTAACAATTCGATTAAAAAGTTCTGTGTCTTCGATAAATAATATTGAAAGCTATCTTGATGGCATTTGGCCATGGCTTTTCTGTGTTTGGAGTCGTTACGACATGCCCGAAGATCAGATGTATGAGTTATGATGTGTTAATGGCATATAAAAGATTCGTAAATATATTATTTGAGTCACATTTTTGAATAAATCTTTATCCGAGACCATGAAACACAGGCCATTTTTAAACTGGCCAGCAATTAATTTTGTCGATGCAGTTGATTAATTTTGTGATGTTGTTTGTGTCGATGTAGTTGGTGCAAGCAGTGTGGTTTAATTTATTGCACTTTTCGGCGTGTCGTTCTTCATTCTCATTTATTAAAACGTTTTCTTAATCACATTGTATTAAAGAATGCTACTGCTTCTATGCTATGTAAGTAGCATCTCATTTAGGCTTTTTTCAGATATGAATCACAAATCTGTAGCGGTTACACCACCACATACAAACTATGCATAACAGACATGACGTCACTCAAATCCTGCATCGCGCAATTAGAGTTTACCGAGCGATCGACATATATACAAGATTCCGACTTTAAATCGTTGGGCAGTTACCCGCCAGACACAACACCTGTCTGGTCGAAGGATCCTCCCTTTTTTTTGGTGGATGAGTGAACTTTACACCCTGTTCCTCATACCACAAAAAATCAATAGATTATACTTTTACAACTTAAAGGAATTGTATGTGTTCTTGCACGTTGCTAGTTTATCATTGATTGTATCGTGAATAGTCTGCAATAATCTATCGTTTACCATTCGTTTTGAAACAGGATGACACAATGAAGAAATATGGTGGTCTGTGACCGAACGTTAGTAGGCGTCTTCCGGCTATAGGTAATCCTATTTCGACAGGCGGATGTGACATCACATTACCAGTAATTGTTCTAAGTGATAAATATCCAAGGTAATCCATACTTGATTCATTATGATGTTCATAGATTATGGTGAAATGTCAAAGGCTCTTTGTTTTTGTGGTGTTGTATTGAAAGCACTTCGTTTGGATAAAGGAAAATAAACTCTCTCATATCGTGGGTAGTGTAAAAGATTATTTTTAATAGGATGAGTAGTACTATCTCCGGATAGTGAATGATTTACGTAAATATAATTGTGTACACAAATAAGTGTGTCAAGTATTGAGTAAGTTAGTCTATAGGTATTATTTTGATAGACTACCGATGTTTTAGTGATTTTTATAAAATAATAATAATAAAAATGTTTATTTCTTCACTTAAGTAAATAACTATGTTAGGTTTGGAGTCACCTTTTAAGCATAGATTTGCTTGTATTAGGTGGTTCTGCTCCTCCAGTTTACAATAATTCTACAAATGTGTGAGAAATAAGCCAAAAGATTCATTTAAACTAATTAACATTTTACAACCCATTATTATATTAGTAAGGGCACTGGGTGTAGGATATGTTTGTGAGTTTGTGTGTGGGTTCGTTTGTGTGTGTGTGTGTGTGTGCTTGTGTGGGTGTCGGGATGTAGTGGGGATGTGTGTAAGATAAATGTGGTTTGTGTACCGTGGGGATGTGTGGTGTGTATATGTGTACAAATTATATGTGTTTCTTAGTTATGTGATCTTGTGTAGGATATCTTCGATTTCTTCGTAATTTTTATTTGAAGACTATTTAAATATAAGCATATACTTGGTAGAAATTAATCACCAAGGTGTCCACCAAATACATTGGTGATTATAGCCATTTTACGATACTAAAAGTTCATTATTGTAGGCTTCTTGGATGTTCATGTTTATAAGTAATTACTTCTATAGGATATTGTTTAAGATTGTTTTTTTTTTGTGCACTCACGGTAATGCCTGTAGATAATTTTCTGTGTTACTTAATCATATAATTGGTTGTAAAGTAGCATTACACTCTAAGTACTATTTGTTTTATATTATTTTGTTATCTATTTTTATTTAATTCATTAAACCTAACTTGGTTTCCGTACGACTTTTTCGGGTGCCCACTGAAAATCAGCGCTGTGCTGTGGGTCCTCATAGCACAGCATCATGCTGAGTGGAAGCCTTCTTGTCATGACGTGCCAGCAGCTGCCGCATATTTCTGTTTTGTGCTCGTGATTATATTTAAATTTATTGTTTTATTTTATTTTATTGTTCTCTTCTTTTATGCACGTGTTTCTGTGACAATTAAACTTATTTTTCTTTCTTTCTTTCTTATGGTAAGTTGACAAAGTTGATTTTATATCTCACCTATATATTGTTGAAGTTTCGGAACATTATTAAGTGGTTAAAAAAAAGTTTTACTTGATATGAATGTTGATTTTAAATACTCTGTGAATAATTCATGAATTTTAAAGTAATTGCTTTATTTACGGAAGTTTCTGATTGTTCTAAAGTTGATGTAAGGGCTGAGTTTTTGTCGTCACCTCGGTCTCTTATTAAAATGTAAACGAATGATTATATTCCATGCCAGTGCATTACATTATGTATATATTCAGTGTATCGAAGTGACGTTAGACGTTCATTATTGTCATTGGTCTAGTAATTGCGAGGTTTGCAAACATGTTAATTAATTAATTTTTTCCAGTATTTGCCTTTTACATTTTTGAGGGCAGAAGAATATTGACAGCATCGTGTCTCTACAGACAAAGTTACAGCCTTTTCTATTTATTCGATTGAAAAGTGGCTTGAAGTAAATTAACTTGTAAATAAGTTTCAATTTAACAACTAATTACAAAAAATCCACTTATAATAAAAATAAATTATGTAAATTCATACTTCTGTGACATACTTTAACTAAGTTAATTGACATCTCACCAGCGGCGATTTAATTGAGTAAACATAAATATAAATCACTATAAAATCTACATATCAAATAATATTATCTACACACATTCCTCCAAGCCTATTATCGATAATTGAATTATCAAGTACGGCTTCTTTCGTATAATAAATGACTACTGTGTACCGCAGGTCAACTAGTAAATAAACGTTTAATTTAGAGGCACACGTGTTAGTACATACATAAATGTTGTTAGTCCACGGGTAATAAGGACGATCTCTATTCCTTCAAGGAGTTGTTCTCAAATAGGAAAAGTTTGCAGGTGATGTTATCTTGAAAATTTAGTTCACGTACAATTTTCTGTTGATTTTCTGGTAAACCTACCTAACTCTTCGGAGATTACAGGTGTGATGTTATATTTCTGGCTTCCCAATATGGCTGTCAAATGTTACGTTTTCACGGGTTTCAATTGATTTTGATCAAAATTGGCAAAGAGATGATGCTTGAAGATTTTTAGCGGAAACGGTGCTATGGTCACAGTATTTTTTTATCAAACTGGTGCATAAAATAATGTCATGCAGGTACGCACGTTTTCAAAATTTACTTGTTTAGAGCAAAGTAATTATCTAAATAAATGTTCACATTAGTAGTCTCATTGCAGCTCCTTATTATCACAATCACTGGAGAAGCAACGAAGTTATTCAAAGCAATCCTTTCAACCATTTTAATAGGCCTCACCCTTTACCAAGTTTTCTACTATAATTGAACTACAAAGGGTAATACAAACCAAGACTCAAGGGTCACAATAAACTGGTGGCTCCACAAATCCGGTAGGTGTCAACGTGATTGACGGCTCTGTAGGAGGGCGCCAAAAGCATGTCGACGTTCATTGCTTCTTTGATGGCAATACCTTGTGACAATTGTGGGAAAGAATGGAGCTGTCACTATGTCGGCGTGTGATTTATGAAGAGTAATGTGGCGAGTACTGAAGTTTAAATTATGTGGATTTCCGAGTGCCAAAGAGGTGGAATCGTCTTGAATTTGATATACATAGGATGGAGGTTCGAATTTATTAAGGGGACGATAACTGACTTTCAATGATTTTTACTGAAGATGACGTCTAAACGAGTAGTGTTAGTGATTTGAAAAAAATATATGTAATATTAGAGCATTTTCTTAATATTTTAATATAGGCATATTTTTGATTATGTTTATATTACATAGTGAAATTAATTTGTTAAGTTATGTCTAACGCGGATAAAAAACTGAGAATGACGCAAAATCTATCAAGCGTATTTTTCTGAAAACTTCACCATTTTAAAGATAATTAAATTATAGATCGTTTAGTATACGTGTTTTATTAAAATACCTTTTGTTTTACGTGTAATAAATTAATAATGCGTCTAATTTGGGACAGCGCTCCTTGATGGGCGAGTCCTATTACTGGCTGGACGTACGACGCGTTGCGTGAGCTCAGTACAGAACACGCAAGCTAACCATTCAAGGTCACTGTCATATATCTGCGTCATAAGTAACTAGATTCTGCCCGCGACTTCGTCCGCGTGAAATTTCTTGTTGTTAATGTTTTGTAAATATAACTAACATAGTTTGTAAGTCAAATTCAAAATATTTTATTTCACATAAACCTACAAGGGCACTTATGAAACGTCAGAAGCTAGGTGCACGGTTCCAATTGGTCGCTTCCTATGGAGAAGAGCCGGCAAGAAACTCCACGGTTACTCTTTTAAGTAAGCAAATTATTACTAACGGTACGAGTCTATGTTTTACTATTACTATAGATGTGGATGAAGTATTGACGATGAAATTGCTAAAGAAAAACTGTCAGCTTTACTCACACAAACCCAAAATAAATACAGGAACCAACGGTAAAGCATTTCGTGGGGAGGTTTTATACCTACTACTTATGAGAAATATGCATTGGGTATCTTATATGACTGTAATTTTATGTGTCACCGTGTTTGTTGCTCTTTCTCTTTATTTATGTAGTCTAGACTCTAGACCACTATAATAGCGCATTATAATTTTTATGTAACAGGATTTTACCTAATGTAGCAGCAAATCTACGTCAGAGCAAACCTTGTATTCACCGGATAAGCAAATGTCTATTTGCTGAAGAAATAAAAGTCCTTTTTCATGTATTTAATAAAAACCGGTCAAGTGCAAATAGTTTATTGAAATTATTGATTTATATGAATATTTACAAAATAGGGCCTTATACTAGAGGTTAAGGTATAAAATAATTTGACTCTACCTGAACTAGGAATAAACCTTTATCTCAGGTATCTCACTCAAGTGCTTATACATATGTTTTATCTAAGATTCCAACAAATATAAATTATGGTTTAATTCAAATTAAGGAAATAGTATCGAAATCGGACTCACATACGAAGAGTTCCGTACCACCCTACAATATTTAGCAAATAACGCCGAAAAAAACGTTTCTTTTATTATTTGTGGCTACAGCGATACACGATATGTGAAAATGTCAAATCTACTTATTAGAGTTCATGAGATACAGCCTGCTAACAGACAGACGGACAACCGAGGCTTAGTAATACGGATCCGTTTGGCATGCTTCGGCTACGGAACCCTAAAAAACAAGTTCATATTTCACATTACACACTTATTACTCGACATACTCGTAAATGTTGTTTGCTCAGCTCAAAAATAGCTTAGACTTCAAGAACAAAGGAAAGGCACGGTCATTAACCCTTTCGATACAGCAGGTACAAAACAAAAGACTATCGTCCTCCGTACTAATCAACAATGTGCGGTAATCTAGGAAGTGTCTCGCTTCTGAATGTTATTTATTGTTTGTTTGACATTCACCTTGAATTAACCGCCGTTCTTCTTGCTCGATTTTAGTTCATCGATGTTATGAGATAACTGGTTTCTTGAATGTTAGGGTTTGTGTAGAGTGGGACCACTCACTCTACACACAGCAAAAAGCAATTGTTATAACGATTTAATTTGAAAGCAAGAGAGACATGCTGTTATTTGAAGATCTCACACAAAAACTGAAGGAATTAGTCATTGATGTGATTTCGACATGAATATTGTAGTACCAATAGATTATTCTCATATACACTAATATTTTAAAGAAAAGAGTTGTAATTTTAAGCTATTGCATAGCTTTTATCGCGGGCTTTGAGCGCGGCGACCGAATCGAGAAATGCCGTAACGTAACGAAAATAAAACCTAACACCCCCCACTCCGCCTACCATGTAATGACGGTTCCCATGACAACGTGATGTTGTCATGGAGGTTATAAATGCTATGCAATAGCTTTACCGCGGCAGTCCCCGAGTGCCACACGTTTTTCGTTTGTAATAAATAAACTCAAAAACTACTAGACCGATTTAAAAAATACTTTCAACAGTACCATGCTATATTATTACTGAGTAACACAGGCTTTAATTTATAAAGATATTGGAGCAAAGCCGCTGGTGGAAGCTACTTTTCAATAAAGTCATTGACTGTTCGTATTCTGAAGGATTTTACTTGGTAAAATAGGTACACACGGCTACACATCAAGCTATAAATTTCCAGTATGAGCTGACCTCGCATTGTACGGAAATCCTATACAATGCGAGATCAGCGTAATCTGGAAATGTAATCATAGAAACAGGTGGTATTTACTCTATAATAAGACATTAATTAGAACTAATCGATGTAAGTTACCTAACTAAAACCGATCATTTTAAATTTAGGAAATAGAGCCACAATTATCTTTTCGGTTTATATTGGTACTGAATTAATTACTTACATTTGATTTTACGTATACATATATATCTACATAAGTAAGTTAAATTGCAGGTTTAATAGACCTATTAAAAAGTTCCAATTTAAAAGTCCGCTGGTCCATATTTTTTTTTATAAATATGCTTATGCTAAGATACTAGAAGATCTTAGCACGGCAAGCCTAGAGGTCGGGCTACAAATGAATATGTCAAAAACCAAGTTGATGACGAACAGCGCGTATCGCAAGATCACTGTGGCGAGTGGGGAGGTTGAATATGTCGATGAGTATCTCTATCTCGGTCAAATAGTCTCTTTCCAGGCAAGACAAAACAAAGAAGTTGCAAGACGCACCGAAAATGCCTGGAAGAGGTATTGGGCCATGCAAGATCTAATGAAGGACGATCTTCCTCTATCCCTCAAAAGAAGACTCATCGACGTGTGTATTCTTCCCATCCTCACGTATGGTTCTCAAACATGGTCTTTGACAATTCAGCAGAGGTCCACGCTCGGGGTTTGCCAGAGAGCTATGGAACGGAGTATTCTTGGTATTAAACTTGTGGACCGGGTTAAGAATACAACAATCCGTTCCATCACTAAAATAACTGATGTCATTCGGAAAACTGCCACGCTTAAATGGAATTGGGCTGGACACATCTGCCGCATGTCAAACGATTGGCCAAACTTACGACTCAGTAGGTCCCGCTTAATGGCAAACGACATCGCGGCAGGCCCAGACGAAGATGGCGGGATGAGCTGGACTCCTTTAAGAAAGATTGATACTTGGAAGCTCTAGACAGAGAGAGGTGGAAAGAGGTTAGGGAGGCCTTTGCCCAGCAGTGGGACAATAACGGCTAAGAAAAAAAAAATGCTTATAGCAGTCCTCTGTTGGACATAAGCCTCTCCAATTGAACGCCATTCAGCTCAATTCTTGGCAACTCTCAACCAGCTGTTACCAGCCACCTTGCGAAGATCCTCGCTCCACCTAGCCTGAGGGCGTCCTACCTTACGTTTGCCAATTCGCCGTCTCTACTCAAGAACACGTTTACCCCAACGATCATAGGTTCTACGGCTAATATGGCCGGTCCATTGCCACTTCAGCTTGCGTGAACTTCTTTAATTAACAGCAGCTGTAGTTTAAGTATTTAATAAATATTATAATTTTACCGCCCTTTTCCGAATTTATTTAGGGTCGACGCAACATGTTTTTTGAAGTGAAAACTTCTTGAGGCGCGTTGGGCTTTTTTGAGATGGGAAAAAACAATTGAACTCGCGACACCGTTACCGACACCTCATTTTTTTGTAACAAGATTTTGCTCTTAATTTAATATTACGTTACGGATTCTATTCTATTTTACTTTAAAGGTTACGGAAGTATTTTTTTTTGCTATCGCGATTGTGCTCTTTATTTAGATAAGGTTACGGACCAATGTTCTATACAAGTATTTTTCTTCCACCAAGGCGATCTTGTTCAAGTTTTCACTACTGTCGGCACTCCCAGAGTGCCACTGTTTTTTTTTTCCTTCATAGGTACTTCTCCATTAGTCATCCTACAATTTTTCACACAGTCCATCCATCGTTTCAAAGAAATAATAAAAGGAAATTCATACTTTTTTAAAAAATTCAACTATCCCTTATGAACACAACCTATCTAGCCGTTTATGGTGGACGCCATGCCTACACAATATATGACGAGAAGTTAACAAAGATAAACGCGGAAGTAGTGCGACCGCACTTGAAACATGACCAACAGGTTTGAGATAAATCGAACACAAATGTGACGACATTATTTGTAATGCTCTTGTTACAAATTCATAAAAAACTGCACCAACAATGGATTATACAGAACGATTTTTTCATGGCAATAATCATCGAGCATTTAATCATTTTCGTGGTCCTCTTACCTACCTCTGTCGGAGGAATCTTATTTTAAGGCCGTTTATTTTAGGAGTAAATTTTGACATAATCTTATCTAGATCGCAACTTTTTTATACTTGATAGCACTACTATTGCATCGAAGAATACCTGAGTGAGTATCAGACACATCAATCAGTAGGTACATCATTTTTTTTTACATCCCTGTTTAGGAAACACCTTGTATAGCCATAGGTACCAAAATATATTTAACTTTGTAGATTAAAAAACTACTGGAGCGGTTCAGTTAATTAATAATTTATTTGACATTTAAGAAAAATGTGCTACTCCAACCTGCCTGGCGCGAGACATTCCA
Organism: Agrochola lychnidis; assembly: GCA_963680765.1. Taxonomy (NCBI): domain Eukaryota; kingdom Metazoa; phylum Arthropoda; class Insecta; order Lepidoptera; family Noctuidae; genus Agrochola; species Agrochola lychnidis. The sequence goes on from OY796852.1 coordinate 9,975,669, forward strand.
AACTGTCAATTTACATAGTACAGTGATTTAAGTCATGCGTAGCAGTGATTGTTAATTTTAAAGATCACAAGAGTAGTAGTAAGTAGTTAATTGATTAAAGTTATTTTGGGGTCGGCTTCCAGTCTAACCGAATGCAGCTGGATACCAGTATTTTATATAGAGCCTATCTGACCTCCACAGCCCAGTTACTCGTATTACGATACTCCTTTGGTAAGAGTGGTTATCAGACTTTCAGGCTTCTGACGATCCATAACGACTGTCAAAGATCCACGAATGACAGTGCTTTCCAAGGCACGCGGGGTCTTGGTATGTAAAGATGGTTACCCATCCACCGACCAACTGTGGCAAGCGTAGCTTAATCTGATCGATCGACCCGTGCAGCTGTTGTTACTTAGCCACAAGTCCCTCGCCTCGCAAGTTTTCAATCACAGTTTTTTGGGTTTTAGTATCATCATCATCATTATCATCATCTTTCTGCCCTTGTCCCATGTCACTTGGGGTCGTGGAACACGTTTTCTTCTTCCACTCTCCCCTGTCAACCGTCACGCTATGATTCATTCCCTTCTCTTTCATATTAGCCTTATTGGTATACCATAGCCATGTTTGTTCTGTTTTAAGGTATGGAATTACTGTATCCTCGTAAGGCCCAACCTAAATTTAGGTCGATATACATTACGACCCAATGTACTAAAAATAGGTGCAAGTAGTTGCGGCCCAGAACTTTGGTTAAGAAAAAAAGTGTGTAAATGTAATGATTTTGGCTAAATTATTTTAAGTCGGATTTCCTATACCTCAAGTTAACTATTTCATGCAAAAAATTTGTTGAAATAATTTGTCCTTGTTTTAGGCCACTGGGCCATAGTTCTAGGTATAATATTAGTTTGAATAAATCAAATCTATTTAATTATTTATCATAGAATTACAAATTATACCAGAAATAAAAGCAAAGTAAAAAAAATAGTTTTATTACTTTTCCTTTCATTTTAAACCTTATTTTTTCATCATTTTACGTAACAAAATTCTCTTCAGTCTCATTTAAGAAACAATGTATCATTAGCATTACACTTATTAATTATAACTAACAAATTAATATTCTTTCTTACTATTCAATGGTAATATTAAAAATTATAATATTATTGGATATATTATAATTAAAGATATTACCTATAAAAATCCTAAATTGGTCTAAAATCTTTAGCTAAATCAATAGCAAACAGAATTATCCGACTGACGATTTCGGCCCTGAGGTCGATAATCCACATCATCGATATCACCGTTGTCTTCATCATCTTCAAACTCGGATATGTCCAGATTAAGCTGATTTTCTATCTTTGTCGTTCATGGCTTAAACAAACGAAAATTAAAGTAAACACCTAATGTCCTAAAATTATGACATAGAAGTTAGACTAACTTTTACAAAAAAACCCACCGACCTTATTTTGGGACATAGTTTTTGTCGTTCGTATATTACTGAATTAAAATGACTTTGCAATAAAAAAATGCGTGAGAACAAAATATAACATTTCCACAACTGTTTGCAATACATTTCAGACATCACCATGTTCTGATTATAAAGATATGAATAGATTTACTTACTTATCTCCGCGAGCCTTCCGTTCACACGAGATGAAACGTCAAAAAGACAGATTCATGGTTCTAAAATGTCAAGTTGACATCGTCAAAATTAAAGATACGTTCAAGGTTAATATTTTTTTGATTACAGATTTCAATTGGCGGGATTATTTAAACCAAAAAATACGTTTAAATACCATGTCATAATTTTAGGTCGCTGGGCCGTAATTTTATGATTTTAAAAACTGTCTTGGGCCGGAGTGTCAACATATTTTTGTCATTAAATTAGGTCGTTGGGCCTTACGAGGGTATGGGGGAATTCAACAGATGTTCAGAGGGCATTCATAGCCCAAAAAAAGTGTGTAAGGTCAATTTTTAATCTTAAGTGGACAGACTCTTGTAAACCTGTATTTATTAAGCAAAAGCTGCTTACCCTCCCGTCTTTATATGTATTTGAAACCTGCAAATTTGTAAGAAATAATTACTCGCTTTTTGAAAAAGATGAAAAGGCTATGTCAAAGAGGAAAATAGTACAAAAGCCACTAATAGTCCCGCGTAATAGACTAAAAGTATGCAACAAAAATTGTTATACCATGGCAGTGAAAATATATAACCACTTAGCCGAAGAATTTAGAAGTGCTTCGAATTTAGAATTTAATAGAAAACTGTATAACTGGTTGTGTGAGCGATGTTTTTATTCCATCAATGAATATTTTGAGTGTAAAATGTAAAACTTATTTATTATAATTATCATGACATGTACACATTGACATTACTTATATAATATTGAAACATTTTCATTATTCTTGCTATTTTTTATTGACTTGACATCATTGTTATTGATCGTTATTTTCAATATAAATTATTATTTTAAATGAATAGAATCGTACTAATTTTATTAATTGCATTGTAATCTAAATTTAAATTATGAAATTATTATTAGTATTTTTATTTTATTGCTAATTATTAAATGTGTACCTACTGCATGCTATAAGTATAACCAAGATGTAAATCTAAATATTTGCACGGCTGAAATGCCGAATATAGTGAAACCCATAGAACTTAAGAACATATGTACCTATATTCTTGCAAATAAATATATCATTCATTCATTCATTCATTCATATTATTTCTCACACAATCCATCTATTTTTTCTTTGTCCTTCCTATCCCGGTGTATCTCTATATAGCTTTTATAATCACCCTGAGAATCAATTCCCATTTTCTTCCATTAATCAATAAGTAATTTAGTTTTAATAATAATACATATTATGTTATAACCAGCCACATCATAATTATAGATACCAAGCCTATCGTCATCTATCCGACACTCCGGTACTGGCTTATAACGGAGCTGGGTTACTTGCAACTGGACCAATGAGGTGATTAAAATGCGTACTTAATTAATAAATAAGTATAGATAAATTACTAATATGTAGTATTGAAGTGGGGATAAAGAGTTAGATAAATACATTGTAAGGACTGCACAATCTTAGCTTATAATTTTGATTGGTAGACTTCGGTCTGAAATCGTCTTGAGCAAGTGTGGTGATCAATGCTCGTGCCTTCTCTGTATGGGAAGACGTATGCCTTTGCCCTGCAGTGGAATGATAATAGGCTAGCTGGTATACAGCATTCAGTCCCAAATGTAACTATATTATGTATGCTTATATTGTTACCTGTAAGTTTGTTTGACCCAAAAACAGAGTCGAGATTTTCTGCTGTTTTAAGTACCCATCGATGCAGTTCGCCTACCTCATTAAATGCTACATTAGTATCACGATAAGTAGGTGGGTTAAGTTTATCGTTGTAAGATGTTATTGTAAGAAATTGTTAGTACTGCCCACTTTGTATTTCAACTGCCGCGGAAATCTTAGCAAACCCACACAAATGGAAAGGTAAACAAATTTTCTCAAACATGCTTGGAAATTCGAACATTATTTTGACAACCTTCTTCGAGATAAATTGAAATTGCTGTTTCATCTGCCTAGCATTTTCCCAACCATGTTGGGGTCGGCTTCCAGTCTAACCGGATGTAGCTGAATATCAGTATTTTACATGGAGCGACTGCCTATCTGACCTCCACAACCTAGTAACTAGGTAACACGATACCCCTTGGTAAGACTGGTTGTCAGACTTTTTGGGCTTCTAACTACCCGTAACGACTGTCAAAGATCTATAAATTGAAATTGCTCTGCTGGTCAAAAACAAGCGAGCACCCGGCCGGCAATGTTACTATGAAATTCCATATCTATCATGTTTAGCGGCCAAATCAATTACTATAAAAACTCATATCTGTCGTGTTATTTAAAAATGGAACCAACTTTTTACTTCAACACATGGCAACCAAGGAGGTAACTTATCAAAGATTTTATTTAAATTTCAAAATAGCTTAGCAAATAGAGCTGTTTAAAGTAAAGAAAAAACAAATGAACATATTGGCGCGTGAAATATTTTCTTTGTTCGTCATTGATTCTGGAATTTTAATTTCAGCGCATTGTTTGAGAAAAGTACTACACAAGCCTTGGCCGCAACCAGTCATTGATAGACTCACATATGTGTGCCTCGCCTTCGCCTCGGCCCACATTTTCACTATCGTCCATCAATGCCCTAATTGCTGGCCGCGATAGTCATGTACTATTCCTAATAGCGTCATGATGGAAAAATATCTTTAATGTGTAGTAATATCATAAATTGAATATCCCTAAATAAGTTAGACGGTTACATACCATGAAAACATCGATCCATTAAAGATTCGGAATGGAACTAACGCGCATAAATTTTTACGATTAAGATAAATATTTATTGCAATCAAATTTTGAAAGGAAACAAGTAATTTGATGAAATTTCACCTATGTTAGGTAACTATGATTTCAATAGAGTAGGTAACATGTATTCAATCAATTGGTTATGTCAGTTAATAGGTGTAATGATAAATTGATATGTGCGTTACTGAGGTAATTTGTTAACAAATTGGATATGCTTTGGTCTGAATACGACGAAATTGAATTTTGTGTGGATAATATTATTAGGTTTCCGCATTGATGATGTGTTTGAAAGGTGTCATTAGGCAAGATGTAGTAGAATTATACGAATATAAAGGAGGACCGGACAAAATGGTCCCCACGACCAATAACAGACACATGTCATTAAATAGGCATTTTAATAACATATGTTGACGATGTTTCGTATCTAACTTACCTGGGGGCCTACCACCAGCTCAAAAGCAGTATTATTTTAATATTACTTCAGTGGGAGAAAGAGATGGAGCTATACGTCCTATAGAGCTTCATCTCTTTCCCACACTGAAGTAATATTAAAATAATACTGCTTTATGAGCTTGTGGTAGGCCCCCTGGACGCTAGATAACGGAACATTTGAACAGTTAATCACTTCTAGTGGTCTTAGAATTTTCGCAAATCTAAGCATTCCGTTGATAATTAAATAATATGGTACCATCGAGCTGGTCTGATGATGGACAGGAACGCTAGATAACGGAACTCTTGAATTGCTAGTAGTAAACCCATCAAGTGTGTCAATAGATGTGTCTCAACGAGTCCTGTTCATTTTACCTGATGACGAGAACCTGATGACTGAACTGAACGCTGGATAACAGAACTTTTGAAAAGCTACTAGTAAACCCATCGAATGTGAGCTCATTAGGTAAACTGCAGAGCTTTACTTATATTGTTGTTAAAAATTCGTCAATTCATCAAGGTGATGTGACGAATCGCGAATTTTTCAAATGTGAGTTTGACTATTTACGTAGATATGGAATCTGCCCTGTTATTATTATGATTCGGCAAGTGTCGGATACCTACTTTTCAATTACCACTCAAATTTAAGCTTTTTACTGCTTATGATGAAGATATATAAACCCTAATAACTATTATAATTTAATTACCACGAATTGAACAAAAACTGAATCCATCGGAAGTGATTTTAATGATGTCTGCAGAATAGTTTTTCAGCTTATTTCCTGGTGCCATTTCGATTATATGCAAGTATATAATTTGCATCGTTGCCATTAATAATGAAATAAAAACTATTCGTTTTATTTTTCAATAGCCTTTACAACAGTTGGTTGATATTAATTTCATATTTCCTATTCAATAACACTAGTTTTATTTTAGATATCGGCATTTGGTTTCGCGAATCATTTCAGGTTACTTTTTAATTAGGTTACGTGATTTTGCACAATGCGTAGTGCCATAATTCTAGGTTATTATTTTTAATCATACACCACGCCACAAGATAGTTCTGTTGTTTCCACTGTTGTTTAGCTACACTTAATGTGCAGGGAGATAAAAACTTTAATTTCGGAAGTCGGTGGCAAAAAACGAAAACTCTAAACCAAAAACACCGACTTCCGAAATTAAAGTTATTTTTTGCTTTGTAGTGTTTTTTTTTTAAAGTTTTTTTTTTTGTAAAAAGTTTTTTTTTAAACATACATATCTTACGAACATAGAACCTCCTTCTTTTTGGAAGTCGGTTAAATAAGATAGGATGAGATGTGTGAGATGGTGAAGGATAAGCGAAAGTTCTGTAGTTTCTACCTACCCCAATGGGAAGAAGGTGTGAGTTTTAACCTGTAAAATTGTTTTTTATTTTCTTATTTTTAACCGACGAAAAAAAAAAAGGAGGAAGTTCTCAAGTCGAGGCGCATATATTTTTTTTTTATGTTGACCACGCATAACTTTTTACTGAGTAGTCCGATTTGAACGAATCTTGTTTTATTGGGGAGGGTATACCTTGAAGTTGGTCCCATAAAGCATCTAAATGGTGATTGGGGTTATTTCATTCACCTTGATGAGAACTTTACACCTAGCTGGGTATGACTATCATCGAGGGTCTGACGATGGAGACGGAAGGCTGTTGAGCTAATTCCTTACTCACGGAAAACAATAAATGGTAACTAAAAAGCGAAAAACGAAAAACTTTTTTACAAAAAAACTTACCGACGAAAAAAAACTGAAAAGAGAAAAATAAAAAAAAGACCACTAAGCTCCTAAACGAATTTAAGTAACATATTTTAAGGCGGCGTCAAACACACATTCAACGAAGATCCATCAAGCTACAATTTTACGCTTTTTTAAGTAATTAATTTGTTTGTTTGACTGCCTCATTGGTCTAGTGGTCGCAAGCGCTACTGCTGAGATGAGGTCCTGGGTTTGATTCCCGGGTCGGGCAAACTGTTATTGGGTTTTTCTATCTGGAATTTCTCAGTAGCAGCCCGGAGTCTGGATTTGTGCCCGGTTGATGGCAATAGGCTCGCCCCCTATTACATGGGACTTAAACATAACTGGCGAAATGTGGATGTACCTACTACAGGTACACCTCTGCACAACCCTTCGGGGAAACAAGGCGTGATGGTATGTTATGTTATGTAATTTGTTTGTTTGGCGCCAACTCATTTGTTACTTGGGCCGCATTCCGAGTTACGCCAAAAGTGATAATATCGCGAATCCGACCAAAGTCTAAAGTCACAATTATTACTACATAACCCTTATATTTTGTGACTATTAAATTGGTCGGATTCGCGATATTATCACTTTTATCGTAACTTGGAATGCGGCCTTAAATTCGTTTAGGAGCTAAAATGCAATTTTTTATTTATCGCATTTCTGTTTTTATTAGTCGGTTTAATTTTTTGTAAAAAAGTTTTTTCTTCATCAGCAGTCCATTTCTGAACATCCTCTACAGTCAGGTTACGTATTTCTCTTCACTAAAAAGGGATTCAAAAGTTTATTATTTCGAATGATTTAAGTGAAGGAAAGTACAATATTTTATTTGGTTAATGTTTGATGTGATTGGCTGTCAAAGAAAAGGTTTACTGCAAATTACTTTCCCTTATCTCACGAGTAAGTCTTTACATAATAATTTATTATTAAACGTCAAGTAAATGTAGTTCAAAGAAGTTAAGTTTATTACTTTAATTCTAGGAAACCATGAGCATTGAGGTGCAGATTGGGAGAGGATTAGGTACTGTCAGCAGTGTGTCAATATACTGAGTTAATTGACAAAAAGAAATAGGTCTTTGCAGCAGTTTTGGCCCAGTGGCAACGGCCCGACTTACGAGTTGTAAGGTCGTGGGTTCGAACCCAGACAGGCACTTTACTATGTGTAAATATAATTTCATCAATACTGCTTTTTTTTTGGGTGGGAAATCATCAAATAACTTCTGGGCGTGTCAGACTCTTACTGACTAAAACCCACCCGTTGCCAGGGGGCCACGATGTCCCTATCGGTTTTCTTCGAACCCCCGGCAGGCATTGGCCCTAGCGGACCCCGTCAATTTTGCTGACATCTCTTTGAGGCGCGCGTGGAACACAACGCGCCGTCGACCCGGGCTTGGTCCTTATCGGACGGCGAGCTGCCCATTGCTCACCGTCCGCTAGCCCGCGCCTACGGTGGCCGGAAATCTTCCTGTGATTCCCGACGCCCAGGGCGTCTCCTCCTGCGGCGGTTAGGGGCGCGAGGGCACAAAATTTGCCTCTCCCTCACGCGCTCCGTCTCCTCCTTCGCGAGCATTACTGCTTCGCAGAAGGAGGTGACGGCCTCCCATTTCCTCTGGCTCCGTAGCATGGCCCGAATAGCGGCGGCATACCTGAGAGATATTTTTTAACGGCATATGAAGCCAAGTCAGAGGCTCATGGGCGGCTTTAAAACTCTGACACCAGGTTATTCACTAACCATACGAAAAAAAGAAGAAGAAGATTACCACTGCTCTCACAACGGTGAAAGAAAATATCGTGAGGAAACCAGCATGTCCTGAAACCAAAAATTCAAACACATGTGACATCAACCAACTCGGACCGGGCCCACTCCCTCTAACAGAGAGGACGTCTGTGTCTCAGCAGTGCAAACACTAGACTGAACAGCAATAGGTCTTTGTACCAACTCTTCTTTAGTCGCATTTGATTGTATGAGAACCAGCTTACCTTCATAAAATAGTCCTGAAAAAGACGTGCTTGACCCTCCTGTGACTACAGTGACTGAGGTATCTATGGGGTGTCTGTGTCGCCTGAAATAAATGGTATTATAATTTTTACGTTTTTGACACTTCTCGGGACCCAGGGTTCCCGGACCTTTGGAAGGTCTGCAAAGTAAACTCTACCGCCACAGACCTAGAGTTCGGAGCGCGCAAGCCCCACCACGACGTCAACGTAGAGATACGGCGGTAGGGATTATTATTATTATTATGTCTAGTAGAGAGGGTGAACACTTGAACAGTTGCATCGGTCTATCAATCAACTTTGAGACTTTCCATCTACCAAATGTGGTGGTTATTTGTAATAGCTTGGAAATTAGAGCTGTTATAGTAGGAAAATATTTATTTTGGACTGGAACTGGAATGATATTTTAAAATATGATAATTATAATGAAAGGTGAACCTTGATTAGGTATAATATGCACCCATAAAAAATAAGTACTTAATTACACGGTATGTTTTGATTGACTTAAGTTCAAGTCATAAATATTAATATATTTCAAGATTTATGGATACTTAGATAATAGCTGCGTATTAAAACTAAGGCCATTGATACATCTTTCAATGTCGCATATCTTGTTAACCAGTCTATAAATGGCCAATCGTCTATAAATATCATATCCTAAATAAGAAAGAATTGTTATTATGTCTTAATAGGTTCTGAGTTATTAAGTTGTTAATAAAGTTTAATTTCCTTTAATAAACGCAAAGAAAGAAGTTAATAACTCGTATTAAAACAGATGAACACTCCACGGTTAATTAACACAATCATACAGTATTTATATTTTCTTAATGTCCCTCGGGAATCATTGCATTTCCGAATACAAACGAATGCTAATTTCTATGTCCATCAATTATTAGATTTATCGTATATAAATAAATAATTTGAATACAAAACTAAGAACTTTATCGTTGTTTTTTTTTTATTTCCATGTGAACTACATACAGCTGTAAAACAATATTTTTATCTGTCGTGTTTGCGACTTTAGCACCTTTTCTCCCATTTTTAATTAAATTACTTTAAGTTAAAAGAGTATTAATAACTCTATGTAGTACATATAAGTCGATTGAGAGCGCCCAGTCTGCACCATGTGCAAAGGGCAACTGATGGAAATCCGACGACTGACGAAATACGAAGTTTACCGAGGGACATTAAAAAATAGAAATAATGATTTGTGCCGCATTCGCCTTACAAAGTTCACCCCCATATTTCTTATTCCTGTTTCGTCCCCTATTTGGTTCCTTATTCGCCCCAGTTTTCTTTGTATGGAGTTTTTTCGTTGCTCAATTTTATTTTATTTTTTACTGATTTAGCTATATGGAATAAATGCAAATAAAATATTCTTTAGTATTGGTGTAAGAATAACACTTTTCATTAGTAAGCAAGTGAAGCTCGTGAGTAAATAGTAACAGCTGCATGGGTCGCTCAAAGGTTAAACTACGCTTTCCGCGGCCGGTTTGTGGATGGGTGACTATACATAATATCGAGACCCTTCCGTACCTCGGCAAGCCGTCCCGGCCATCATTCGTAGAACTTTGATAGTCGTTATGGGTCGTCAGACGCCCAATAAGTCTAACAACCAGTGTTTCCAAGGGGTATCGTATGTTACCTAGTAACACGAGATGAAAAGACACGACACGAGACACGAGTGACACGAGATGTTGTGGAGTTCAGCAAGGTAGTCACTCCATGCAAAATATTGGTATTCAGCTGCATTTGGTAAGACTGGAAGCCGACCCCAACATAGTTGGCAAAAGGCTAGGGATATTGGATGATTAGTAAGCAAGCAAGCCCGCCCTGGGCCCGCGTTGAGGATTACGGCCCACTCCCTCTCAGAGAGACGAGATCTGTGTCTCAGCAGTGGGAGTTAGAATAGTTATTGACTGATTATTATGATTATGCTAAGCCATCTTAACTGGCAATGGGCCGGTCATATTATCCGTTGAACTGATGACCGTAGGAAGGGATACGAGATCTGTGAATGGCGTGAGATTGGAAAGTTCTACGGTATTGGACCGCTTTATGCTGATACATATTATGCAAGTCATAATTCTTTTTCGTCCTTACTAAAACTTCTGCTATCTTCCTTTACTGCGGCATTACCATTTTTGAACGTAAAATGAACTTTCAGAATGCATAACCGATAACGTAAAGCAGTTTTATGTAATGTGGAAGTGATTATATGATCCATATATGCTTACCTTATTTGAGACGTTAGAGGGCGTTGCAATCGCATTACAAAGTTACGTAGGTACGTAGCCTATATTAGTAAGTACATAAATGCTTGTTTTGTTTGGCGGAAGACTGAGTGAATATGTAATTGATTTAGCTTGTCTACATATAAAAACTTATTTAATATTTTTGTTTGGTTGAAATTATGATAATGTAATCAGTTTAGTTTTTGTAGGTAGGTACTGAATCGACAAAGGTATGTATGAAGATGGCTGGTATGGCATATACAGGAACGACAGCTGATAGTGTTTTTATTTGAAGTACGAGTTGAGAAAATCTATTTTCTTTTGTTGCATAGTGTTTAAATATCGGTACCCAAAACGTCCGTAAAATTTACACAAAAAAAAAACGGATTTTCTAAACTGATGTTTTTTTTTTTTCTTGCAATTGACTAAAATAACTGCGGTCGATGACCGCACAAAAAAAAAAACATTAATTCCTAATTACATTACTTAGGTATCAACACCCATAATATCTGTTGAGTTTTGGTAGCTAATTGAATTTGACCCTGTATTATGATGTAAGCGAAAGAAAGAAAGAAAAATATTTTATTTGGGACACGCACAGGAACAACAAACAGTAATATGAAAAAAAAATAAACGGAGCATTTAAAAACTAACAAAATAATAACGACATGTGCGAGGCTAAAAAGGCTCCTATCTCAGCATAATGCTACGATATTTAAAAAAAAAACAGTGGTACTCCGAGAGTGCCGACAGAAGTGAAAACTTGAAAAAAAATTGGCCCCGCGGAATCAATGCGTTGATGTCTTTTACTCCACGTACCGCGGCTATCTACGCGTTGATGTCTATTACTGCACGGTGTCGGTAAATTGCGTTACAGTGTCGCGAAATCAATGGTTTAGTTCAACCTCAAAAATGCCCAAATCATTTATTTCAAATAGGCCCATGTGTGATGGCACTTTTGAACGTCAAAAATTACAAAATAATAAAATTGATTCTAGTCTCCCCCCCTTCCAAAAGGTAGTTTTAGTATGGAGAAGAATGGGCAAGAAACTCCACCGTTACTCTTTTAAAATGTTTTACAATTGTTTGTATATGTACGTACATTAGTTAAATAATTATTATATGTGAAGACGATGCACCTAGAACAGAATTACTATAACCACAATAGGTAAAAAGGATTAAATAAAAATGAAGCAACGACAGATAATTTAATATGTGATAGATACATGGTGCTCACATATTTACAAACATTGTAAAAGTAGATGATTTTCCTAAAATTTTGTAGTTAATAAGTCAGTGTGTGAGGAAGTAATCACAGAATGTAAAATCAATGTCATAAAACACAAAATAATAAATTTTACAATTAAATTAGCAACCAGTTTGATTTTGTCTTGATTCTAAATTGTCCTATGGAGCAGGACCAGCATGTTTCCAAGCACTTATCTTGGATATAATCCTCTAATTTGTAAAATGCTTGTTTAAACAACCCCAACGCGCCTAAAGAAGTTTTCACTTCAAAAAAATACCGCAGCGCTGGTATTCTGATAGGCTCACGTAGGTAGGTATATAGATGTTACTCAAATATACAAATACATGCATTTAATATAGTAGTTACTAACGATAAAATGAAGGCTAAATACTCGGCCGTGGCTGAGTTATGTTTTTTTAGTTTAACGATGTCATAATTTCTGTATGATTTAAAGAAGACGGTCTAAACCGGTGTTCACCTTGACCTGTCGTCAACCTTTCATTGATCAAGATTATCTTCATGAGGGTATTAACACCATAACAATATTAATACAATATTAGTAACGAAATATATCAGGAGTTGGGGCATCCCGCCTCGGATAGGTTAGGTTAGAAGGGGATGACTGGGACTTTCGAGCGAGTGAAGACACACGTTTAATTCCCTAAACCAGAACTTACTTGTCCTCATTAGCAAAACCATAAACCAAACCAAAACATTAGCATGTGTCAAATTCTATTGGGTACTACCTTTTCTCAGATTTTAACGTGTGAGGCCGTGTCATAACCGAAAGCGCCTGTCGTGCGCGTACTGTACAATAGACACCCAAGGTGTCTTGGGTGTCTATTGTACCGGGATGGTATTAAATAAAAGGTTTCTTGGGTTAAACTGCTAAAATATTCTCTTCAATATTATAACTTTACATATTACTAGATTGTCGACCGCCACCTCAGGCCACGCCACCTGACTTTTTTCCCAAACAAAACCTATTCAAATTTTATTTAAATATAAGATTGTCATGTTAATTCAAAAGTCAGGCTGTTTTCTTACCAGCCTGCATAACTTAAGGTTGCATGTTGCATAAAACCTTACAGTACCTACGCGATCGTCACGTTATGTCATTAATTTGTTTTGAAAACTGGAAATCGCCCTTTGTCGGCGCGACGACGCGTTCGGGTTAGCTATCTAAAATAAAAGAGATGTTCGAGTGTTTGCGCGACATTCGCTTTGGTTACGACACGGCTTTAGGGTCACTAACCCCATTATGCAGTCGAACGTTTCGTTGGTCTAGTGGTCGTAAGGGCTACTGCTGAATATGCGATAGATAAAACATTAATTCAGTGCACACAAAAGACACACATAAGCACAATAAAATGATAACAAATCCTTAATATTATAAATGCGAAAGTAAGTTTGTTTGTTACGCCTTCACGCTAAAACGGCTGAACGGATTTGGATGAAATTTGACACATATATAGATGATGCCCTGGAAAAGAACATAGGATACTTTTTTTTTCCCACGGGATCGAGACTCATGCGGGTGAAACCGCGGGGCGCAGCTAGTTACATATAAAACAAGATACCAATAAACAAAAAAGAAAAGACTCGTAATAGAAATGGAGTAACATTATGACATACTTCAAATCAAATGTACAAGGTGCTGTGTGCGTCTCAAGGTTCCACCTGGTTGGTCCTGGGTTCGATTCCCAGGTCGGGCAGTGTCGTTGGGTTTTTCTATCTTGAATTTCTCCTTAGCAGCCCGGATTCTGGATTTGTGCCCGATTGATGGCAATAGGCTGGCCCCCTATTACATGGGTCTTAAACATAACTGGCGAAATGTGGGTGGACTATAGGTACACCTCTGCCCCACCCTTCGGAGAAACAAGGCGTGATGTTTTATTACGTCAAGGTATCTAAGTTAGAGAAGTTCAGGACCAATCAATCTCAACCAACCCACCCGTACATCAAGCAAGTCATACAGATAAAATTATCAATAATTAATTATAAACGATTTACATAACAACATACAGGGCTGGAACACACCGGTCGTTTTCCGGTAAGGCTGCGGTTACACGTAATCATTATTTAATCTATGTTAACTACGATTTATAGTTTCCCCGTGTAAACTGTTATTAAACAGCTTGTAAACTCACGCGCGGGTCTACGCACGAATTAGTTTTAATTTTTTTGGATTTTAATTGATTGATGATACAATGATTTACCGCTGGTAATTAAAACACGCTTTCCAATATTCTCTTTTTTTAGATAGTGGATATAACTCACGTACCTATAAATATAATTACATTATATTTAAAAAAAAGTCTTTATTACTAGAAGAATGGGTACAGTAAATCTCCTTAAATACAAATTTGGTCTTATGTAATGTACACTTAGGTATCAAAGGAGTGCTTTGGCACTCGTACTAGGATAACCCAATTATCACAAATGCCATCACCTTCCTCCGCACCAACTATGATAGTTTTTTATACTTACAATAAAATTTTGAATAAATTCTAAACAAAAATACAATTAAATACAAACAAGGATATACACAAAAGAAGTATGTGTGTGTGTGCATGTGTATTGGGATGTGTGTGTGTGTTTGGTAGTGTGTGTCCAGAAGTCAAGAAGGTATGAGTGAGTATGCGTTAGTGAAAAAGTCAGTTAAACTAATTGTAAAAGTCTGACATTGACTTAATTCTAAGACATAAGGTTTCTTTAAAATACTTAAAAGAACGAAAGTTAATCTGGCTGTAGTATTTCATCATTATCTTCCTGTCCTTGTTACATTGGGGTCGGCAAATCACGTTTTTTTCTTTAATCCTCTCCTGTCTGCCGTCACTTTATGACAAGAAGGTAGTGTTATAAGTTTGACCGCTATATGTGTGTGTCTGTCTGTGGCACCGTAGCTCTTAAACGGGTGAACCGATTTGAATGCGGTTTTTTTTTTTTGAAAGCAGGTTTTCTAATGATGGTTCTTAGATATATTTTATCAAAAACGTTTCAGCTGTTTGCAGATTATCAGCTCTTTTCTAGTTGATGAAAGGATGTGAGTATCTTTCACAGGTCTGACTGATTTGAAATTTGGTATTGTGTTATTTCAATGATATTAGAAGAACCTTGAACGTCAAACTGATGCTGCAGCATCACCTGGAATTTGCAGGATATCCAACTCCCTTAGCAACTTACAGCACTGGTATCCTGTTTGGGCTCATTGGAATGGTCAATGAATAGGTTATAGATAGATGGTGAACAGGGTCTGGTGATGGAGAAGGAAAGAGGAATGTGGAAATATTGATGTCGGGTTTTTTTTAAATTTTAACTATGTATAAAAGTTGTACTTGTCTTTCATAATAATGATTTTTCATATAATCCATCCATCTTTTCTTTGGTCGTTCCTTCCCTCTCCATTAATCAATATTTATATTTTTTCCTCATAATAATCAGCCTATAATGTTCCCACTGCTAGGACACTATCCTCCTCTCGGTGAGAGGGAGTGGGCCGTAATCCACCACGCGGGTCCAGTGTGGGTTGGTGAATGTCATAAAACTTCGAATTTTCTTTTCTAGGACATGCCGGATTCCTAACGATGTTTTTTTCACCGTTTTGAGAGCAGTGGTGATGAAATAATTTACAAAAAGTAAAGCGCCTGTTAGGGTTGGAACCTACAACATATACAACTCATAAGTCGGAACACTGGGCTACCACCAATCTTATTTTTCATAGAAAATGAAAATACTATGTCTTCGCATTATCTCGCAGTTGGGCAAAGGTGTACCTAAAATGCACCCACACTTCACCAGTTATGTTTAAGTCCCATGTAATAGGGGGTGAGCATATTGCCATCAACCGGGCACATATCCAGAATCCGGGCTACTACTGAGAAATTTCTGAAAAAAAAACACAGTAACACTTGGCCTGGGAGTCGGCCTCATGCTCAGCAGAAGCGCCTTTTTTTGGGTAGGATGTTTTCAAATAACTTCTCCCGCTCTGACTGGAGCGGGAGGGCGTGTCAGACTCTTACTGATTAAACCCACCCGTGTTCCTTCAGTTGCCTATATTGCCGAGGGCCACGTTAACCCTTTCGGACATCCCCGCAACCCCGGCAGAAGCGCCTGCGACCAGTTGATCAACGAGACAGCCGGTTATAGTGTTTTATAGAAAACTAGCTTCTGCCCGCGACTTCGTACGCGTGGAAGTCGATAAAATACAGCCCATGTTACTCGCTGATAATGTAGCTTTCCATTGGTGAAAGAATTTTTTAAATCGGTTAAGTATTTTTTGAGTTTATCCATTACAAACAAACATACAAAAAATCTAATCTTTTCTCTTTATAATATGAGTTAAGATGAAAATAGACTGTTTTGTCTCTACTTTGTACATGTAATCAAGTTATTACATATCAAGTATTTTTATTTATTAACTTACTTGATATTTCTTATTTTTATTTATGCAAAATAAACGTCACAGTGCGGGATTTCCGTAAACAAGGATCCAGTTTCATAAAAAAAATAAAAATAAGTTATTGAAACAAGAAAGCTACCGAGCTATTTTTATGTATCATTGAAGCCCTTAATACGGTATTATTTTATTTTGGTTCAATGATCGTTTTGTTTTTGCAGCAGTCACCACTGGACATTAAAAAGTCCATTATGATTCTACTGTTTGTGAAGATTTTATTCCTTCTTGACGAAAGTAACCTTATCATAGGTAATTAATGCTCTCCTTATATGATTAATGATATTCTTTTTTTGGGACCAACATAATTCATCTTACTTATTGATACACAGTTAGAAGTATTTTGAGTACACAGTCATCATAGGTTCAAACATCCCTCCGAAATAACAAACTAAAACTCAGTATCCCAGTGCAGTAGTGGTGGCCTAGTGGTAACAGCCGCGACTTACGAGTTGTAGGTCGTAGGTTCCAACCCAGGCAGGCACTTCATCATCATCAGCCTATAAATGTTCCCACTGCTGGGACACAAGGCTCCTCTCTGTGAGAGGGAGTAGGCCGTAATCCACCACGCGGGCCCAGTGCGAATTGGTAGATGTCACATGTCTTCGAATTTTTGGTTCTAGGACATGCCGGTTTCCTCACGATGTTTTCCTTCACCGTTTTGAGAGCAGTGGTGATGAAATAATTTACACAAAGTAAAGCGCCTGTCTGGGTTCAAACCTACGACCTACAACAGCAGGCACTTTACTTTGTGTAAATTATTTCATCGTGAAGGAAAACATCTCGATGAAACCGGTATGTCCTAGAACAAAAAATTCGAAGACATATTGTGCCATCTACCAACCCGCACTGGGCCTGCGTGGTGGATTATGGCCCACTCCCTATTACCAAGAGGAGGCCTGTGTCTCAGCAGTGGGAACATTATAGGCTGATTATGCATCCCAGTAAATAGAAAAAACGCATATTATTGTTAATGCATTTTAAAAGTAGATGCTTTGACGTTTAGTCCAGTATCATAAAAGTCCTGTGCGTGCATCTGGGCTTGTAAATCGAATCTCTTATTTTTTACATCACATGTAAAAGCATCCAATTAGAGCGCACCTATAAGGCATCGGTGACCTATTAGCACATCCCTAAGGTGCGTTCATAAACTAGAGTTGGGAACGTCCACCAATAAGGAGTGCGTTATTACCACGCACTACGTGGTAAGTCAAAGGCCACTATAGGGCAAAAGTAGTGAAAGGTAACATCTCTAATTCCGTGTTCAAATAGATTCATGTTACGACATAAACTTCGTGTAAACGGACCACACCGCCGAAGAATTTCTAGCAATTATTTTCTGTTATATAGTAAGGTTTTTATTATGAAACTGCGTAGTGCACCGTGACAAGCTGTCCTAATAATCTACTGGATACATGAATTTATAATGTATGACCTTAGGTATTAATAGTAGTAATAATAATAGTAGTAGTAATAATTTAATTAGTAGTATTTTGCAGCTTACGCTTTCAAATAGCTTTTCTCTTTAAGTTTCATAAAATACTTCCGAGACATATGAATACAATGATCATTATTCAGCCAAAAAAAGACTTCTGGACTTAAAACAGTTAGCTCAGTGGATGTCTGTCAGACCACAAGCATCCCCACAACGACCTGCCCTGCCCTTGACCTTTCCTGCATCCAAAAGATTCACCAGGTCATCAGTATACCCTTGCTGCGCCTTCATTTATACGCGGTCATTTCATGGTTATTACGGTACACCCTACAAAGTGTATATTATAAGGAGAAGCATATTATACATAAAATGATGCTTATCAAGATTCGCATTCGCACAGTTGTAAACTTTAAACAGAACGTTTTACCGCACTTTTAACGCCTTTGCTTTCATTAAATAATCTAGACGTATCGTAAGTGGTTATAAACATTTTACAACAGGCCTAATTAATTTATAACGCAGTTACTCAGTATGACAGCCAAGTGAGTGTGAAAGTGTATTATCTAAAGTAAAGAGAACGCAGTGATTTTTTTATTGAGTGCTCATGAAAGTTTATTGGTACGGCCGAAAAAATATTTTAAGAGAACTGTCATGCATTGATGCTGATAAAACTGGCAGATTTTTTCAATAGATATCCATGATCTAGGTGCTACCTGCGTAATCTGCAATATGGAGTTAAAACAAAAAGCCGGAGTCGCACAAATTAGCTCTCTATTAATATGCAGGTGAAGGAATGAATTTGCATAAACCACAGGACTTATATTATTTTTAGTTAACTTTTAGTTCTTTTCCTTCGAAAAACACTTCCTTGATGTCACGTACGTTATTTACGGTATACAATAATATTATTCTATAAATTACCACAAGTGAGCATCTAAACCTCAAATCTCAAATTCTTTATTGCGTACCATAATGTATATAGTTGGTAGGGAAATAATTATATTAGTCACAATTATGGACCCTGTCGGGCACAGCATAGATCAAGTAGGAGAGAGGAGGAAGAGCATTAGTCGTTTAATGTGACAAATTAGTTAAGTAGTTAGTAAGTTATATAATTATTTATTAATACAGAATTCAATTGAAGAATTATAATTATTGTTTTATAAATTATTGTTTTAGATATTTGCCTCAACGAACACGTAGGTACAGTAATCGGGATCAACACACAACATTGATTGACTATTTAGCGACAATATCAATCGTCAAAGTCAGACGTTGTATTGACAAGTTACGCTAATTGATTTAGAATTCTTGACGTTTGTAGCTTTTCAAGCGATTTTATCAAATGGTTAATTAGGTATTTTGACATCATTGCTTAACATAGGTACTACTAGTTGCGCCCCGCGGTTTCACCCGCATAAGTCTCGATCCCGTGGGAATATCGAGATAAAATGTATCCTGTGTATTAATTCAAGTTATAAACTATCTGTGCGCCAAATTTCATCTAAATTCGTTCAGTAGGTTTTGCGTGAAAGAGTAAAAAACATCCATCCACCCATCCTCACAAACTTTCGCATTTATAATATTAATGTAAGTAGGTTAGTACGATTAATAGGATAGGATTTTCTAGTCTAGTTGACGGCATTTCACTCTGTATTATCACTGTCAGTTTTCGTTGTTAAGCCTATTTTGGTTCACTGCTGGGCAAAGGCCTCCCCCCCAAGTCCTTCCAGGAACTTTTCCCGTGCCACCTCGAACCAACCCTCGCAGTATGCGTCCAGGTCAGCTCGCTACCTCTTTCTCCACTGTCAGTTGTCAGTGTGAAATTTTTCCACGACGTGATCTCGATGCTAAAATTTTACAGAATAGCACTGCAGATATAACTGTTCCTGCCTTCTCATAAAACCAGTTTAAAAAAAATTGTGAACTTTTTTTTGAAAAACTGCATGGTCTTTATCCAAGATAATGGCTGTTCGACCGGTTTCTTTAAGTAAAAGGAACCCTGGAATAAATCTAGAGATTGTTTTTAATCTTCAGATTCACTTTACTCTGAAATCAGTAAGACATCTGTCCATCTCTTAAAGAAAACAAAAATAACGTAAATAATTGTGTTATTAATTAATTAAACGACTGTTAAAATTATTGCTTTATTGAGAAAGGTTTAAGTCAGTCATGCGTACAGCTGTGAAAGATTAATTAGATGTAGTTATTATGACAATTCAAAATATAACATTGGTGACTTCATTTGATCTAAATAAATAAAACTGGTGAAAATTAAAGTTTAGAATTCAATCATCAATATTTTTTGTGCTAATTTGATTATTGTGAAAGATGATTAACTTCGAAGTGGCTTTCGCGAAATGTTAATTTAAAAGGCATTAAAATGATGTTACAATTTTACTACCCGTCCTAAAATCTCAGCAATATTTTATGTGTTTCCAAAACAATAAGCCCTTGCAACACTTTATGGGCAAAACGTCGTAAAACATTGCAAAATTCAACTTTCGTCACTGAAATTTGAATAAACCTGCACGGCTATTGAGCGATAGTGAATTTTCACGATGTGCATGATAAATTTTATAATGCATTCGAAGCAGCAGGGATGAATCGATGATTGTTTCGAAAAACAACGTGTATATTGTTACAAATGATGTAAACTTGTGTCTGTGAAAAGGCATTTAGCGGCAATTTTTTGTCGTACATACATATATACAGAGTTTATCCGTGGTAGCTATCGGTTATCAGGCGAGGCTCGGACGCGCGCGCTCGCAAACCAACAGTTGATGTTCGCGCGTCGAAAGGAAGACACATCCGCTAGCCGCCTAGCGCCCCTGTGTAATTTGTGATAATACATCGCGTGGTGATTACCGTACTACGGTGCTAACTTTAACGTGAAAGCCGGTGAATTAAATTGAAAGGGTGCGTGTGTTTTGTTATTTTTGCATACAATATTATGGTGGTATACAATCTTGTATGGTAGAGTCCTTGGAGTACGTGTACTTAGTTTTAATGCATGCCATTTTTAACTTGAAGCACAAACATCTGCAGAGCGTATTTCTATTTTTAGCACGCACTGCGACGACGTGTTATATTCATAAGGACGCACTCGATAAATGTGTGCTGTTTTTAGCTGGAAAACAGATTATGTATCGTAAGTGTGAAAAGTTATGTTTGTCGTCCTCCAAAGCTTTGTTTATTTGTTATTCAGTTATATCTTTGTGTTCAATAGAACAAACTCAAATGGCACCAAGTGATCCTGTATTTCAACACGTCCGCGTATATTTTCCTGTATTTTTAGCTGAAGTGACTATTTTTTTTTCTAAAATTTCGTTCAAAAATTACATAACTCACATTACGAGAGGGTATACTTAATATGCTTTCTCTGTATAAGTATAAAGACATAAAAACGAATGCAAAATCGTGGCCCGTGACGAATATTTTATGCGAGACATCACAATACTATAATACCTCTATCTACGTACATACGAGGTAATGGTATTAGCGGGCTACTGGACAATGTAACGTACATACTTACAAATTATAACAGAAGTCGAAAGAAGAAATCATTATAATTATAACTCATACATATATTAAATATATAATTAAATGTTTCTGCGGCAAACACGATTAATATTTTTTATAGCTCACTCATTCTCCCATTTCCATAGTATTTTACCGTATTTTTGAGGATAGTAAGCGATGCACCATTGACCTTCATTTCAATTGTATGGTGAAGCTTAACGGGTAGTTTTGATTCTGAATCGGGTATTTTAAAGGGATTGTCTTCAAATAGGGTGAGGAGCTCGTGGCTAAGTAATAACAGCCGCACTGGTCGATCCATCAGGATAAGCTACGCTTGCCAGGGTTGGTCAATGGATGGGTGACCATCTTTACATACCGAGACTCCTCCGTGCCTCAGAAAGCACGTTAAGCCGTTGGTCCCGGCTGTCATTCGTGGATCTTTGACAGTTGTTACGGGTCGTCAGAAGCCCGAAAGTTTGACAACCAGTCTTACCAAGGGGTATTGTATTACCCAGTTACAGGGTTGTGGAGATCAGATAGGCAGTCGCTCCATGTAAAATACTGGTATTTAGCTGTGTCCGGTTAGACTGGAAGCCGACCCCAACATAGTTGGGGAAAATCTAGGCAGATGATGTCCTCAAATAGGGTCAAAGAAAGGCAAGTATGCTGGTGTGGCCGGGAAGTACGGCAGAAGAAAGGGGAGGCCTATATACAGCAATGAGTGATTCTGGGCTGGAATGATGATGATGAGGTTCCAAGTAAGGGAGACAAGAAGGCATAGAGAAGATATCAATTGTTTTTGTGCATAACCAGAAGAATAAGAATTTATCTGGATACTTTAGGATCTTTCTAAACTTTAACTACGTATGAAATGTCCACCAACTGGTTGGCATGGATGGCTGGTTGTCAACCAGTCAACCAGTAACCCAGTAACTGAGTTGTGGAGGTCAGATAGGCAGTCGCAGTCGGGATATTGGGTGATTAGTAAGCAAGCAAGCCCGCCCTTATGGACACGCATTGAGGATTACGGCCCACTCCCTCTCACAGAGACGAGATCTGTGTCCCAGCAGTGGGAATTAGAATAGTTACTGACTCATTATGGTTATGCTAAGCCATCTTAAGTGGCAATGGGCTGATGATGATGATGATGACATATAAATGTTTGGCCAGCACAAAATTTTTATTATTAAAATAAAATAAAAACAAATTGTAAATCATGATTTAAAATAATGCAAAAGATAATAAATTATAATTCAGAACTGATTTTGCATATTTTATTTCATTGGTGAGCTTTCGGTTGATCACAGACTTGCAAAGGTCATGACCTCGCAAAACATTGCCATCTGCTTTTCTGACAGATCACGAAGACATTAAGTTTGAAGTTACTACTTGTCTATAATGACTGAGATATTATAAAAAGATGTCGGTTTTATGAGCATTGAGAAATAAGGAACACGAACTATTTGATTGATATGAAACCTTCACTGAAGATCGGTCTTGTGAATGTAAATTTTCTGACTACCTCGGAGAGATCGATGGGAAGGTCCCATCTACACTAATATTATAAAGAGAAAAGATTTGTATTTTTGTTTGTAATGGATAAATTCATAAAGCAATGGACCGATTTAAAAAAATCTTTCATCGGTTAAATGCTATATTATCACTGAGTAACATAGGTTTATAATTTATAAACAAATCATGCGAGCGAAGCCGCCGGCGGAAGCTAGTTATAATATAAAAATACAACAAAAACCAACGAGAAACGACATTATGTCGTCTTACTCAAATCTCACCTACTTATGACTAGAGAGCTTTACAGCTTTTACTTTGAAAACTGTCTTTTATTAGTCAGTTTCAGCAGTAACATCGTCAACAACTGAGTTATGGCCGTTTTTCATGTTTATAGTCACAATTTCAAGTTTGCTTGACATTTATATAAATGTAACCCCATGCTTTTCTCTCACTTAGTTATAAAAAATGCACTTACATGCTTTTTCACAATCACATTTTTAGACGCAAAAAATATCAAGTGGGTCGAATTATTGACAACATCACATGACAAGTTCATAGTTTTTTATTCAAAGGATTAAAATTCAATGTAAATGAATTCTTTGTTATTATTACTAACACATAAATCTTGTTTCATTTACATATTTTAACATGAATTAATTAGCAGTGCAAAGGAATATTTCGAATTGAATTGCAATTAGTATCACACAATGTCATTGTCAAAGCGGTTTACGGTTGTCGAGCAAATACATAAGGAAATTTATGACATCGCTTCACCTAATATCTGATCCAAAAATATCTAATAAAAGTGTAAATAATAGAACAGGGTCAGGTAAAACTATTTCGTATTTAATCACTAAAGAGAATGAGAAACATATTCATCTGTATTTAGAAGATTTAAACTTCATTCATATCTCACCTCTTTTTGCATCAATTTTTTTTTAAATAATATCGACGAAAATTGAGGTTATATAAAATTAACCTCAATTGTCAAATATTAAAATGAGAATTTTGGGTTTCAGAATCCAAATAATTAAATCTAAGAACTCAATTTGTAATTAACATCCACAGGTACCTACATTTTCTGATACATTTGTTTACATTTTAATTAGATACATTTGTAACATATTCCAGTATCTTCATGGATTTTCCTTCGTAGTTGCAAGCCTAACCTTATACTTATACCTAACCTGTAACCAGAAATGGTTGTCTACAACATTAAGATTGATAAATGTCATTTTTACAAAATGACACTATGCTGTGACGGGCAATTAACAATTATATTGTCTTAATCATCGGCGTTCTACACAGAACAATAACCCATTCTTTAAGTCGACTCGTGTTATTTACACAACAAATAAACTATACTAGCACAGTTTTACTACAATTTTCTATAACATTTCATTCAACAAGAATCTATTTATTCAAGACATTTTCAATTCTGAATCCAATCGATTGATTTTACAATTTAATGTCAAATTGACACTTACTTTTACATGATTCAATTGACTCGTATTACTTCTAATCAAACTCCATTTGAATCAGAATTTTGATGGAACACTAGCAATCGACTTTGACTGCCCTTTATTCCCTGTGGGAATTTCGAAAAATCCGAAAAATCGCAAATAGTTTAGTCAGAGAGAGAATAGTTTGTCTACATCAAAAATCATAATGTTTTTTAGAGTAAACCTTTTTACGTGTACATAATAAAAGAAAAGTCCTAACTTGCTCAATGAGAGACTCATCATCGCCTAGTCCAAACCCTTGGAACTAGTAAGCTGAATGAGCTGAGCTGAATTTTTGACATGTGTTGATGTCAGGAGTAAATCAACTCAGAATTGGACTGATTCAAGAGTAAATCTACTTCATAATGAGTACCTGCTATACAAAAGCTATCATAAAGAACCTACTGTTATGTTTACTGCTTGCTTATCAACTTCGTATGTTGTTTCTGGTTTCCTCATTTCTTTTTCGTTTTAATTCCGTACATTGCCTGTTTTTTTTTATTATTTTTTACCTTCAGTACATTTGTAGTTATGCTATTTCTTCATTTACTTCTTGTTTGTGTTTTATTTCTTATTGGTTTTAATGATTATTATTGTAAATATGTTTAGCTTATTGTTAGTTGTATTGGAGTTAATACAAACAAACGAATCATCTTCCTTGCTAGTCTTGGCTAGTGTCCGTGTTTATTTTAGTAGAATACAGTTACAATACCTATTCATCAATATTTTTATAGTGAGGTAGACCTTCTTCCTTCTAAAGCAGGATCAGTAGGTTCCATTTTTTCAGATTGAATAGTAAGTGTTTTCCAGTATTGTAATTTAAATAACAATCTTTTATTATATGAATCATAATTGATTTATTTGAATTTTGACACAACTCTGCAAGTGTGCACTGCTTAACACACATTTGAAATAATTTGTATTTTTTTTTTGCTTCAATCGATTGGGTTATTAACTACAACAAAAAAAAAAACCTGGATTATTGACTACATTTACCGAAAGACCTAGGCTGACCTTAAGTATTAGAATTGAGGTAGGACTAGAATTGAGGTAGGACAACTAACTAAAAACATACATACGAAACTAGAATTGAACTCACATTATCCATCATTAGATCATTATTACTGTGATTGATAATAAAATTATCGTGCAGCAGTTACTGTATTGTAATTGCAGTTTAAATTGATTTTAAACGTTCATTTATTTTAAACGGAACGCGTTTTTTACTCTTCACGCGGTAATGTCCAAAGGAACAATAATTCGGATTAGCTTTATAATCATATGGCTTATTAAACGTTCAAGCATCGTTGATCTTTCAACAGCCTTTCCTTGTTAAACTTCAGTGGTAAGATTAATTTATGGTTCATATTTACACACGTAATGCCTACATTGATATTTAATGCTTTCCTATCAAACCAGTGGGACCAGACATATTCTGCCAGTCGTTCTACTCGAGCGGCCTGTGGGTGAAACATACGCAGCAAACCTACAGAGCCCTGCGCACCCAGTATAATAACGCTTTTAGGATGCTGTTGGGGCTGCCGTGGCGCTGCAGCGTGTCTGCTATGTTTGCTGAAGCGCGTACGGATGGCTTTCCAGCCATCATGCGCAAGAAAGCAAACTCCTTGCTGCACCGTCTACGAAGCAGCAGCAACAGCATCCTAAATGCTATTGCTGCCCGTTTCGACTGTCCTTTCCAAAATCTGTGGATAAGGACAGCCATAGGCATCCGTTAGGTATAGATATTAACAATACTAATATAATTATTTTCGTTGTACAATTCTGTTACTAACACACTAACATTTTATGATTTTTTTTTTTGTAACCTATTATGGAGTTTTTCTCTGATATAAATGAATAATAATAATAATAATACCCCACCGCCGTATCTCTACGTTGACGTCGTGGTGGGGCTTGCGCGCTCCAAACTCTCGGCCTGTGCCGGTAGAGTTTACTTTTCTGGAACAGGTTGGGATGAGGAGCCAGACCAAGAGAGATACAAAAACCCGCAGGGCAGCATGTGGCGAGCTGTTGGGCAGTAGCGACCCCACGGACCCTATCTCCCAGGAGAAGTCTTGTTCCTCACCTCTGGCTTGCCTTTATTGGCCGACTGGAGTGAACACTGACGAGGAACGGAGCTCCCACCTCATTCTTGCCTTAATTGGCCGGCTTGAGTGGAGATTCGCAAGAGCAAACGTGTTCGGAGGAAGGAAGTATTTCAGTAAGTGCTCGTAGGGATCTTGACCATCTTCCGGGCTCTGGGATTGTTCTGAAAGCCGTGGAATACCTCTCCACTCCTCAAGCACCTCAGGACATGTTGCCTCCTTGTCGCTATGACACTTTGTGCTAGCGACCTTTTTCGGGGGCCCATTATTGAGTGTGCAAGTCACCCCCTGCCATTTTATCCGTGTACATATAAAACATTGATTAGGCAGGGGCCATAGTCCTTCCATAGTTCCAGATCACCAGTCAACTTAAGCCACCCAAACCCATAGTCCAATAGATTTGTTTCCATATTCTGCAATAGTCCTATACCAACCGGGGGTTGTCCTTGGGTGCACTTGCATAGTGCATACAGGGACAATCGTCGGTTGGTGCCTCATTCCATATAAAATTGTCTAAGGGCCTCTGCGAGTTGGCTTCGGCCCCTCGTACGCCTTCCAAAAGTCCGGGACCCCAGGGTCCCGAGAAATGTAAAACAATATAAATAATAATAATATTGGTCAAAATTATGACATAATGACGTCATTTCACAGATTGGCGATTGTCATATTTTTTTTTTTTTTAGCATGTATTAATGAAGTATGATGTAGATTGATAAAACTGGTACTTCACTTATTTTTCTCTCGGAGTCTTGTCCAGCGATAGCTTGGATCCTGCGCCCAGTGCCGATTTTAGAAGGCAGACTATTTATTTTGAAAATCTATTATTGACAACATAATTATTATATTCCAATTACAATAGTAATCTTTATAGATTCTACATACCGAGAATTCACTACAAAACTATAAAATCGAGCGAAGAACATTTTAAAAAACCTTATGGAAATTAGTTTGCATACATAAACGGCTTGGCACTTACAATATTCAATTGCGGCGGAGAAGGACGGTCAGATAAATTGAGCGTGACAGACATTTTTCATAGTGAACAAAAAAGGTAGTTAGTTCAATTATTAATGACGTACCTCAAGTACCTGTGGTTGTAAAGACGGGCTTGTGGTCGACGACGCGTAGCGCCGCCGGACAGTCATGATATCATCAAATTGCTGTTTAATATACATAACTTTGCCTTTTTTGGTTTTTAGGGTTCAGTGTGCCGCAGTAAATGCCAATTTTTTTTTGTTTTGTCAAATGTAGGGCTATGATGGCCATTTCTGGTGTAAAGGAAGGTGACCAGTAAACCTCAGGAATTGTAAAGTAGTGGCAAGTAAAATGGAATTCTGTGACGGAATTGTGTGTGGATTCTGTTCTGTGTGTGTTTCTGTGACAATTAAACCTATTTCTCTCTTTTTTCTTTCTTTCTAATGAGGTCGAATGCATCCGATTATTAGACTACTCTTTATTTGTATTAAATATTTGAGCCAGCATTTATCCTTCGCTAATATGAAGATTTCTCCTTAGATAAAGTCAATAAAAACAATTACCCTGCTTAAAGTACAATACCTACCTAGTTTATCTCTGCAATTTTGATCAAAATCATTTTGTGTAGAAATAATTTAAATGAATGAATGAATTAATGATATGAATTAATGATATTTATTTGCAAGAATATAGCCTCACATTTATGACTCTAGGTTAGTAGGTATGTTCACACAGACATTCATAACCTAACTTCTAAATTAAACTCATTACGTACATTTATTTCGCGTCTATTGTTCTTATTTTCTCATCTCCAACATTTGTTTACGGTCACAAGTCACTACCGGGTAACGTTTTATTCATTTATTCGTGACTTAGCACATCAACGGAGTAATAAACATGATACTTAAACGCATCACTTTATAATTATATTATTGTATGATTTAGAACAGATTTAGATTGTTATCTGAAAGTAATTTTTGACACGAGTGTTAGTGGATCGTACCCACTCGGCTTTGTTTTGTTTATTAAATCGTGTTTTGTTGTAAACTTCTTTTGTTTTCATGTTACGATTAATTATTAACACAAAAAAAACATCACGCCTGTAATTACCGAAGGGTTAGGCATAGTTGTACCTCTATTACACCCAAATTTTGCCAGTTATGTTAAATTCCCATGTAATGAATGAGTGGCGAGCTTATTGCCATCAACCGGGCACAAATCCAGACTCCGGGCTGCTACTGAGAAATTTCAGATGGTAAAACCCAATTTGCCCGACCCGGGAATCAAATTATTTGTTTATTAATTGCTTTATAATTCACCAGATACAAAAAGATGGTAAATAAACAAATGATTTTCTCAACTGTTGTTAGCGTAACTCTCTTAATCCCAATAGAAATGGTTAAATCATATTTTAATTAATACTACGGAACTCTTTTCAATTAAACGCAGTCTGCGTTATTGAGCAGTCATTGTAGTTCGTAATATTTGCATCGCTCTAGCACAAGACTAAAAAAGGAACAGACTGCAAGCTTCATACTAACGCTTTGCGCGAGATCACTACTACACGCACAGCTTTGTGTGCGTGCAGTGTCACAGACAAGGCGCGCGGGGGGTGCACCGGCGCCCGCTAGAGGCAAACTGGTTTGAGCCGGCTCATTCGGAAGCCAACGTTCAGGGGTACGCCGCGCGCCGTGTGCCAGAGCGGTACGAGTGACGCGGACATTTAGGTTAATAAAAATGGCAAATTGTTGAAGTACTGTGTGTATCAATAATAGTAGGAAAAGCAAGGTTTATTTTTTTATCCAAAGGATTTTGTCAGGTTATTATCTATATCTACCCATACCTACTCATTTTTAATGCTTATTGCAGAATTATTTAGTTACGAGATAGGTAGTATCCTAAATAAAGATGGCCATAAAGTTTTCCCATAAGAATTATTATTTATTAATCTTATGGTTTACCGCCTATATTAGCGAGTTATTGTTTGTCTCCTATTTGTTTCGTATTTTTGTTTTAGTAGGTTTGTAGGTACCACTTACGTTCGTCAAATAGTAAAACCAGAAAGGAAACTTTATAGTTTCGCAATGTCCGTCTGTCCTTCCGTCTATAAGTCACGGTATTTTAATAAGTAACCAACTTCAAAAAAAGCAAGCAACGTATGCATCTATGTATGTATAACTATTTGACAGTATAAATACTTACTTACCTACTTTACTATCGTGTTTTATTAGCATATAAGCTTAATCAGCCTAGGTATAATGTTCCTACTGTTGGGAAATAGCCCTCCTCTTTCTGTGTCTGGGTCTCATCCACCAAGCGGGCTCAGTGCGGGTTGGTGGATGTCATATGTTTTCGAATTATTGGTTCTAGGACATGCCGGTTTCCTCACGATATTTTTCTTTACCGTTTTGAGAGCAGTGGTAATGAAATAATTTATATAAAGTGCCTGCTTGGGTTCGAACCCTATACTCGTAAGTCGTGACCGTTGCCACTGGGCCACCACTGCTCATTTTATTACCCGACTTCAAAAATGGGAGGGTCTCAGTTCAACAACGATGCACGCATTGTGTGTATAATTATTTCACAGTATGATTAATTAAATAGGTATTACTTAATTTTAAACAAACTGTTAAAATAATTACCGGTTCGGTACCGTAATTGGAAAACGGAAAACTCACGGGATCACCTCAGTCACAGTGCGTGTCCGTTCGTCTGTCCGTCTGTCCAGCTGTCCATCCGTCCATCCATCTGTCCGTCCGTCTGTGCTCATCGCCGAATCTCGACTCGCAATTACCCGGTTTTTTAATCTGTAATAACCGAGTGACAGCCCTATGAAAGTAGGTAAGAATTTTGAACTCTGTTAGGAAGCTTGCCTTCTGCTCGTTTTTTATTCTTGTGGCTCTAGTTCGCTGTTTAATTCATTATTCCATACAAAAACGCAGACATTTACTTACCACATTCAACACTAAATTGAAATATTTAGCATAAATTGCTTCGATGTGGTTACGGAAATGTTCTTAATTATTGAATAATATTTTTTCTGTAGCTAGAAAAATATATTGGAAGGTAATGAGTCCATTTCTGTCTGATATTAAATATATTTCCTTCTCTGTCTTTCTATCAAAGATAAATTTCAAACGCTTAGTACACTGAAACAGAGCCTTGTTTCATTTCGCAAACCTCGCTATTTCTTTTAGATTTTTTTAAACAATGTGAAGTAAGTTATAAGTACCTACCTATTAGGAACCCCTACCTAAGTATACAGTTTGTAACGTCAAAACAATAACCGATAAGCATTTGACTTTTGTTTACTCACTGATAAGCTTTTCCGGTAATACCTACTCACAACTGTTTAGTTTTTCAGCTGATTTTCAAGATATTCGTTGCAACGCGTTTGTCGCTACATGTAACCGGGTCTTAATTGTATTAAATAAAGCACGTTGCACTTATTATAAGAAAAAAGTTTGCACATAAATCATAATTATATTATTATTTATTACACTTAAATTCGCAGCAGGTTTAAAAATAAGATCCATTTCTTACTGTCGATGTGCAAGCAGACTCATTAGATATTCGTAATGAGCACGTTACCGCTCAACACTCCATATACAGAACATAAATAGAAAGCTATTTATTTACATAATCCATTAAAAGTTAGGTTTACATACCAATGTACGTTTTTGGTTTACGTCATAAATATTCAATGAAAAATACTAGAGCATGAGAAATTTTTATAATATACCTTTGACAGATTCAAATATTTTACTTATTTCAACTAATTATATTACATTTACTTTAGGCGAAAATTTAAATAAGTAACGGGTTCCGTATCTGATAAAACTGTAAGTAATTTTTCGTTTAAGTTTTAAAATATTCGCTGTCTGACATGACAAATTTTCGGTGTAAATATTAAATGGTGCATGTGTTAGACGTGTGGTTAGTTAGCATAATAAGTAGTGTGCTAATTAATGAATTAATTTGTGATTAAAGAAAAATTAGAGAAGTAATATTTTGTAAACTAGCCTTTATCCACGAGTTGTCTGTCATTGTTTTCATACAGCAAAATGATGGCTAGGGTTGCGCGCGGCCATTTTTATTATGATACTAATATACTTAGGAACAATAATAATACTCAGAATTTATCACCATTAACAGCTATTACGATAAGGTTGAGAAATAACAAATAAAATACTTGCTATTGTATAATCTTGAGTATGTGTGTTTTGATTTAATAAACAGAAAAAATTAAGTATCTAATTACATTATTACAGTACATTATTTTTCATGGAAAAAGATAAATTGTTTAGTTTTTCCTAGACCACTGAAAACTGGACATATAATAATCTCATTTGTTAAGAGTTGATTTTAGTCAACTCGAAAAAAATCAAAATACGTGTGGCACTCGGGGACTGCCGCGGTAAAGCTATTGCATAGCATTTGTAACCTCCATACTTCCTATTTGTCAACGCTACACTTGGGATGATGACGTGATGACATAAAACAAAAATTACGTTCCCATGACAACATCACGTTGTCATGGAAACCGTCATTACATGGTAGGCAGAGTGGGGGGTGTTAGGTTTTTTACGTTACGGAATTTCTTGATTCGGTCGCCGGGCTCAATGCCTGCGATAAAGGCTATGCAATAGCTTAATAGGATTGAATCACCAACATGAAATATTTCCTTTTCATATTGAAAATATTATATGAAATTCATGCTAAATGCTTATTTTAAAGCTGCAGCACCACATTTTGGGAGTTGGTAATTCGGATTAATCATTAATCATTTTGTAATGTTTTTTCTGTGTAAAAAGTTTTTAGCGACTATAACAAATGTGACAATCGTGCTCTGTAAATAGGTAAATATTGTTTTGACTAAAGTAAGTATTCCTTAAGATTGCGGAAGGCAGGTTGCCAGGTTCCTGACGCAACTTAGGTGAGCCTTAAGTACTATTGATTCAGTCTGCCTAATTGATGATTTGCCTATATTTAGGAGTGGTCGGAAATAGGCCAAGTCTGTCCACTTTTTCTCACATTTCTCATATAATGTAACTAAATTACGGAATAGCCACAAATACTGATGATGGTATTTTGAGATAACCTTCTGTCTTCATCTTGATCTAGATTTAACCTGACTGATTCGTTTCAAAATACACATAAAATAGCGATATTATGCAGGTCTTGTTTCTTTTTTCAACACGTCTAATAAAGGAAATGATATCAAATTACTTAAGACTTTTGAGCAATTAGTATTCAAATTGAATTCATAATCAGACCAGCTGGTATCAGTTAAAATATTAAGAAATGATAATAAAATTAAAGGTTACATACTGAACTTTATTCAAGATTGTAACCGCGACTATTGCTTTTATTACTGTTTCCAAAATTGGACAGGAAGTTGCAAAATATTTTACAGTTATTAAAAAGATATGTGCAAGATGTATCTTTGTCACAAAACAAATACTTACTAAATTAATTGCTACTAATTTTACTAGTGTCTATATTAAGAGAATATCACGAGGCAACACTCGCTAAACCCTGCATGTTTAGTTAGCCGAGGGACGTTTGCAGGGACGTTGAAAATCCAACAATGTCTTTTTCAACGCGCTGGGATGAGAGTGCGTCCCAGCGCATTGGATTTTCAATGCTCGGCTTAACACCGAGAGTTGAAAATCCAGTGCGCGACAAAATCCCGCCGCGATTTTATTACGGCCGTGCGAACGTCGGCTTACTAAGCAGATGTGTCTCAACGGCCAATAGCCCTATGCCTAAATGTATTTCATAACATACCTGCATACCTACATTATACTCGTTCGTCCTAGACTTAAGCCTGGCTTGTTGCCAAGAATGACCGTCCGCTAATTAGGGAATCTACTAGTTTCTTCAGTCAGTCAATTGGGCGCAACCACAATTCTAATCTTAACGTTTTGATGAACAGATGTACTAGGTAGAGGATTTGCAATTATACAACGTGTAATGTTAAATGTGCAAAACCTGAAAA
The DNA here is from genome assembly GCA_963680765.1 of Agrochola lychnidis. Taxonomy (NCBI): domain Eukaryota; kingdom Metazoa; phylum Arthropoda; class Insecta; order Lepidoptera; family Noctuidae; genus Agrochola; species Agrochola lychnidis. The sequence continues at coordinate 10,009,188 of OY796852.1, forward strand.
TAGTTTGATCAGAATAACGAGCAGAATCAATTGAACCGCTTTTTAATATATATCACATTTTTCAAAAAATGTTAATTAAAAACGTTGCCGTGTCTATTTATTAATAGGTCAAGCCATCACATGCGCAAACCCGTCAAAATAGGTAAACAAACACAAATTGTTTTCGATCAATTTAAATTTTCTAATACGCGGGATAATAATAGCTTTTATTTCAATGCAAATTCGAATCTTACGAACTAAAACTGCACATAAAACTTTTTCAATTTTTTAAATTATTTTTTTCTCTCTGAAATAGGTCAATTGAATTAAAAATCAGTTGGGGTGTCTGAGGTTTTGCGCATTTAACGTTAGATGTTGTAAATGATGTAATTTAAGTAACTGAAAACTTGGAGATGGGTCATTTTACTTATCATTTTGATCAATTTTTATTATAAGACCAACCCTGAAATCGTGAAAAAACATTTTGCGAACATAACAAAAACAAGGAAAATACATAAATGTATGGAATATCACCACTTAATATCATGTCCTGCGTGTCTTGTCAACTGCACGTTACAGGAACTGTTGGACGCTAATGATAGTGCTAAACACGTAGCCGAATTCTGGGCCCAGTCCATTTAGATTGCCATCGATCCGCCAAGAAGAAGAATGTAAGGATCGAAACAGTAGATTTTTTAAAGTGAAACTTTTATTAAATCGTCTCAAACTTTTTCGTCTGTGTTTTGCATGTCGCGTGACGGTCGGCCGCGATAAACTGAAAGGCGCTCGTCAGAGCAGCCAAGGCTAATATGGCGGCGCCTATAGTTCGCTTAAAAGTTTCACTTTTACCGTGGTTTCATAAAACCACACAATCCTTTTTTTGATGAATATGATTTCCCCTTTTCGGGTTTTCCGTTATTCCAATTAGGTACTCCATGTATACCTAATTATAAATCCTTCGTCTACTATATAATATCTGTTCATCAAGACGCTAAGATTGGAATTGCGGTTTACAGTTATTGCAATTCGCTGTGCTGTGGATCCCCCATAGCACAGCATCATGCTGAGTGGAAGCCTTCTTGTCACAGTCATTTCGTGCAGCTGCCGCCTAAGTAATTTCTGTTCTATGCTCGTGATTTGTTATGTACTTTGTGTTGTTCTCTGATTATTCTTGTCTTTTATTTATGTACGTATTTCTGTGACAAATAAACGTATTTTTCTTTCTTTCTTTTTCTTTCTTTCTTTTTCTTTCTTTATTTTCTTTCAATTAAGTACATCCAATTTGTATAAATGGATTTAGTTTACAACCATGAGTGACCTTTAGTTACAATAAAGAAAGAGTAATTAATTATGTAAATATCACTGCATTGACTTCGTTTGACCCGCGGCACGTGTCATGTCTTAGTCAATGGTTGCAACACCTGTGGAAGTACGGATACAATTGTCGGCATATATCCCAAGTCATACATTATGTATGTATTGTGCACATTTCAAAGCCTACGTAATAGGCACATTACCTATACATTTCTGTCTTAAGTACTAATGACACGCCACCAATTATTTGAAAACGTATTTAACGATTAATGATTTCGTTACTTCCCTCTAATAACAGTTATTTTCCTGTCGGTGTCAATTACATTTTGAAGTATTCATGATACGTTTTTCTTTAATTTAGCATTTGCATAGACTTGCGTAAATAACATTATAAGGAAATAGTAATTATTATTAATAATGGTCACTTACCTAATATCCATTAACTTTGGGGAATGTATCGGAACTGGCAGGTTATCTTTGACAGCTTAAATAAATTTTGATTTAAATTTTCCACAGTAAATTAAAATTTGACTAAAGAAAAACGTGAGAAATGGATTTTATAAACTAAGTACATGAAGAGAGGTGGCCCAGTAGGAGCAGTGGTGACCCAGTAGCAGCAGTGGTGTCCCAGTGGTAACTGCCGCGACTTGAGAGATGTAGGTCGTAGGTGGTTCGAACCCAGACAGGTGCTTAACTTTGTGTAAATTATTTCATCACCACTACTTTTAAAACGGTAAAGGAAAGCGTGAGGAAACCGACATGTCCTAGAACCGAAGATATCTTTCGAAAAAAAAAAAATCGAAGGTACCTGACATTTACCAACCCGCACTGGGCCTTTTTTTTTTTTTTGGTTGGGAAATTATCAAATAACTTCTCCCGCTCTGGGCGGAGCGGGAGGGCGTGTCAGACTCTTACTGACTAAAACCCACCAGTGTTCCTTCGGTTGCCCTGTTGCCGGGGGCCACGAATTCCCGATCGGTTTTCTTCGAACCCCCAGCAGGCATTGGCCCTAGCGGACCCCATCAATTCTGCTGACATCTCTTTGAGGCGCGCGTGGAACACAACGCGCCGTCGACCCGGGCTTGGTCCTTATCGGACGGCGAGCTACCCATTGCTTACCGTCCGCAAGCCCGCGCCTACGGTAGCCGGAAATCGGCTCGCGATTCTCGCCCCGGGCGTCTCCTCCTGCGGCGGTTAGGGGCGTGAGGGCGCGAAATTTGCCTCTCCCTCACGCGTTCCGCCTCCTCCTTCGCGAGCATTACCGCTTCGCAGAAGGAGGTGACGGCCTGCCATTTCCTCTCGCTCCGTACCATGGCCTGAACCAGGGCCGGACGCGAGAGATCACCGCCGCCGATCGCCTCTACGAGAACACGGCGTTGCTCTGCCCAAGCCGGGCAGACCTCCACCGTATGCTCCACCGTGTCCTCAGGCCGATCCACACAATGGTGACACCCTGGTGTTTCCTCCCGCCTTATCCTGAACAGGAACCTCCCGAAGCAGCCGTGTCCGGTGAGGACCTGCGTCAGGTGGAAGATGAGAACGCCGTGGCGTCTCTCCAGCCACTCCTCAAAGACGGGTCTTATCGCCGCGATGGCCTGCGTGGTGGATTAAAGCCCACTCCCTCTCACTGAGAAGAGGTCTATGTCCCAGCAGTGGAAACTTTAAAGGCTGATTGTGTATGTCACGTGAAGAGTACATAATTCTGAAGTACATAAAGCATCATCAAGTGTGCTTATTAAGCAACGACTTCTGATTACAAAGCAATGGTCGCCAGTTGATGCGGTACCTACTGATACTTGACACCCATAGAAAATCTACTTGAATATCTTATTACATGTGAACACAAAAGGCCTAAAAGTTTCACTTGATCTTTAATGTCATTCAAATCAACACAACACTTAGAAATGTTTTGAAATCCTTGTTGTTGCACGATAACCATTTATCATGGTCAAAGATTATCTGTCACTTACTCTTAACGTTTTCAACAATATTTCTAAAGACTATATAGTCTAGCTCGCTTAGGGATGCCGAATCTTTGGCACGAGAGCCACGGATGCCACGCGACCGAAAATTCTGGGCACAGATTTGACTGCAGCAGAAATCAATACAAAATAAAATTTTGGTTGTCATATTTTTTAATTAAGTATTTTTTAAATTACATAATACTGATCTACAGTGCATTATGCATGCTATATCTATTAGTGTTATAATTTGTCCTTTATTAAGGCATAGCTTCTGCCCGCGACTTCGTGCTTGTGAAAGTCAACCACACTTTAAAACATATCCTATTGTACTCAGCAAAAGTGAGTAGCTCTCTATTAGCGAAGGAGTTAATCAATCGAATCAGTACTTCCAGAGATTTGGCAAACAAAAAAAAATTACCCCTTTATTAGGTTAGATTTTTACGCGAGTATTTCTTTTTGCTTTAATAATGACTATCTTTTCTCAGATATCGGTGGCTCGTCTTCGCCATCCCTAGTCTAGCCTAATCTTACACTCTTGCACGAAGCAGACAGTCGGCCTTTTGTACAGTGTATCTCATATCTGTCATCTACCTTAGTTGTTGAATAACTTCCTTGAACCGTGTATGGTGTTGGTCGGGAAGTATTTCTCCATGTGTTATGTTACTTGCTTGTTAGTCACAAATAGGATTTTCCTTTTGGTCAAAATGTTACATGTGGTTACTTGGATTTATGTGTAATGATGATTCAATGTCTGTGTTAGATGGATCTGGTTTAAAATAAGGCGAGTTATTCTGTTAAAACATTCTGAGTTTCAAATGATTTTCTTTATCTTTAAAAGTATTACTATACTTTTAGTAGGTACTATAAGTAACCGCAATAGTTGTGAATATTTCGAAAGACCTTCAATATATTTTTCCTTCTAATGATTCTAAGAATAAGCAATTAATTATACAACCGTGTTGAGGCAAATTGCTTTTTCTGACAAACTCAGAATCCACTTTCAACACAATCATAAATTACAAAAAAACTTAATGCCTAAGAGGGCAATTAACAAAAACAGTAGCCACGTAAAGGAGGATAACAAACTAGAATTGGATAAGCAATTCTCAGAAGAAGACGTTATTACAATACCGCTCTTCAAAATATGAAATGTAAGATTATTAAAATTAACACTTAGTTATTCAATGTAACTTGACCGTTTACGCCTATTAAATTAACAGCAGAAATCCGAGGAGCTGCTATTAAGGAGGTGTCGTAATAATCGTTTGTAATATTATATCTTTCAACTTTTATTGCGTTTTCTATGGGCTTCTGGTTAGAAACATTCAATTAGTCCTCAATATCGAACGACTGGGTGTTAAAATAACAATAGTCGTTTAATTTAAGCGCAGTTTTAACATTTTTTGGTTGGTCAATCTTGAATACATATGCAAAAATATTTTTCACGAATATCAATCTGTTAAGATAGTTAAGTAGTCTTCTTATTACACATTCACAGACCAAATATGCATACAATAACATCTACACTAATTTCCATGACCAATACAATAATGTCATGAACGCCAACATCAAAATCAATTACAGGGGCTCAAGAAATTTAATATTGTTGTTGACAGCACAATTCGCTGCGGTGTTGAGTTCACTCCGTTATTAGATGCGGCCCGGCTGGCACTATGAACAAAACGTACTTCAATTTTGCTCTCTCGGCCGCACGCGTTGCTTCATCTAATTCTAATTCTTACATTGGATACGCAGCCTGAGCTCTTACACCCAATTCAGTTTCGACATCTCTTCCCGTGCGAATAAAGTGTCTTTTACGTTTCACAATCATCTCTTTGATATAATTACCTATATTAGTATTATCTTTATTGCTGTCATCGGATATTGGCTAAATATACTCGGTATTGACCTTCATACATTCTTTATTTCATAATTTGATACTTTGTCTGCATAGCAAAGTATCACATGATGTAATTCTAATTGCATCTTAAGGTTGTTTTGATATTTAATATTTCATTTGGTGCACTTTTGCAGCTGCATAGACTAATCAAGTATTTATAATTAGCAGAGCTCCAAAAAACATATATATATTTATGAATCGCTTGTTCTCTATATGTATTCAAATGATTCTATTAATGTAGTTTGTCTAGATGCAGGTTTATCTAAATATCATGCTAATTCGTTCACATTTAAGAATAAGGCTATTCAATCTTTAATTATTATTTGAAAACATTTTACGGAAGCATTGAACTCAAAATATTGATGGGCCATTTACATTCATATAATTATGACTGTACTGAATTTTAAAACTGTAGATTGATATTAATTACATCTTTATTGATATTTAATACAAATGGTTATCTATTAGTTTCATAAATTGGTAATAAAATTGCAGTACAAATTAAATTCCATTATTGATCGATGTTAGAACTACATCGGCTAAATGGCTCTTACGCAATTTGATCTTCAAAACGGTAATGATCGTAATGGGCCATCCAAATGTAATAGACTTTGACTGTGATTACATGTTTACGAATTAATTTTCTTATACATGGTCTAATGATAGTCTTGGTGCTAAGCTGTTTGATTTATGATATCTTGTCTTATGCGATCAACTTCCGTATGATCGATACCAAGTATTTGATCTTTAAATTGGGCATGCAATACTAATGTATGTAGGTATGTCTAAAGTTCGGGTACTATACATATATAATTATCAATTAAATTAGCTTTGATAATTTGTTAGGTATCTTGATATTATGTTGGGTCTGAAACGAATTTATTGGATGTTGTCAATTTCCTGCTTCTTTATTTTAATGAAATATTCCGATATAAAATATGTATGCATATGTCTAAATTGAGTGTTTAAGTTTAAAATTCAATATTCTTGTCAAATTAGGTATAATTTTCCACTAATGACCATTATTACAGCTCGCGAGCATAGGTCGTAACTCGTGGATAATGATGATGGCATTCCACCGATATCTAGCCGTAATTTGATTGAATCTTCGTGACCTTAAAACCTTCTCGTGGTCTTTGACTTCAATTAATGTCATCAAGTCCAAGGTACTTTTGAGTATGAGCTTTTTGCGTATGGGAATAATACATTATGTTTATTAATACAAATATTATCATGAAATAAGGCGGTGTAATGCCAGTTTGGCTTTCGCTGTCACGGGTCGAGGATTCAATTATTATATCTGATTATATGTATGATATTTGTTCCAAGTCATATTGCTTGTTTACAAGATCAAACATCAGACCCAAGACAGATCAGATATTCAAGAGTGTGGCTCCAAAAATAACGTGGTGAATGTTATTGACATTAATGATGCAACTAATATTTTGTACTACTATAATTTCGAAGAATGTCCATGGAGTTTCTTGCCCGTTCTTCTCCATAGGAACGTACTACGCTTTAGAATGGGCAACAAGCTTCATCTTTCTGAACGACCGACTACTTTGACAATTCAAAAGTGCCTGTAAATGATTTAATTTGAGTGTAAGTTTACTTGATTTTTGTTGAATTATTTTGTTGTTTTTGTTTTCGTGAAATATATTGATGAGACAAAAATAAAAATGACGTAACAGAAGTCATAACAAATGACATTCGCTCAATAGAAGACGAACAATGAAAAACCCATCACTCTCATTGCATTGTGCCCAAAAGCGTCCAATTTATTGTCGCGTAACTTTCTTGGGCAATACATTCGAAGCTGGCTACTGGCACAGTTTCGGCCGATCAATGAATGAATCTATAAACCGATGTTAGTTGTTACATAAACCTCGATATTGTAATAGCGGAGTTCGATCGTAATACAATCATTTCACGGTTAAGTGTTGTACTGCCATTGACCCTATTCAAGTATTTCTCGTTTTAGTTTTATTGATAAGGGATAAGTTGTTAAGTTGATTGAACTTTAGGTTTCACGTTGAGTGTGATTAGTTTCTATATGTGTATCAACGTTTTAAGATTTTGTCTGCTTTCAACACGGTAATAATTTGATTAAGAAACTCATGTTACTTAAAACATCTTGCAAAAATATTTGATAATTTTTGTAAAAGTAAAGTTTTGTCGCAGTAAGATGGTTAATGCCGTGATACTGTTATATCTCTAGAGATATACCGTGATATAGTTATATGAAAGCAGTTCATAACTGTCGGAGTGCACTAATTTTGTTACTGCGACTAATTTCCACGTAGGGCTCGCCGGCCGCTGACGCTCGGCTCGCTCAACTCGCGGGTAGTTGGTCACAGTTCTAACCTAACTTATTAGGTCGGAGCGCCCTAATAGTTATACTAGTAGATTGTGCTCGTATCATAGTTATATTCCTAGTAAAACAGTTATGACCCACTTTCATTTAACTATATTACATTATATAGCTATGTCTCTAGGGACATAACTATATCACGGCTATAACCATATTACTGCGACATATATATGTCCCCACTGGGTCCGTAAATAATTATACTACCTTTTAAAAATTGTTTTCAACTGTATTAACTTCGTCATTAGGTTTAATCGAAATTTAAACAAGGACTTTAATAAACAAATCAAAATAGCTAATATTGTATTTACCGACTTTGATTTATATACAGGCATCCGATTAATTAATTCTAATGCGCTATTAATAGGTATATTAGCACCTAAATGATCTAATTGACACAGCGGAGCCTTCGTAAATAATTTCGTGTGCGTGTTAATTTGTAATGAGGTTGCAATTTGTATTCGAAACTGAAAATTGGCAGTCATATCTATTACATTTATATATGCAATATATTCCGCAAACATTTAAAGCCACGCTTTGGAGTATTCGAGTATTCGTGACCGGGGTTTCAAATAAAACAGTAAAATCTAATATAACAACTCGTAAATACAATTCTAAGCATAATTTATTTGTTAGGTATGTCTTCCAGGATACAATTATTACGCAAGTACGTACACTAATAGGTGTTCTGTCGTTATTTGACTTAATGACATCCAAGAGGGTAATTTGAATTTACAAGGTGTAATGCAAACTATTTGACGATGTTACTGCAATTATGCTGTTTTTAGACCAAGTTTCTATGTTTATTCCAAAGGTAAGATAATCACTTCGTTGATATTACTTGAAGTTTTAAAAACGGGAACTTTTGTTTCTTCCTAAACGTGCGATTTTTCACAAAAGTCTTGGCATAAATTTAATGTAAGTTACACTTTATCGTTTGGTTTAACTTCAAAGATCCCGTGTTGAAAGTAAATAGAATCATTCTCCAAAATAAATCATGATATTATTCGTATATCGTGTGTAACACCGGATTACTTAACAGTCGTAACCGTAATGTAAGAGCTTGTTTTAATTCACTCATTGCACATAGCACCGCGTCTACCCATTATATGCTAATTGGAAGACGACACGCACAATTGCTACAGACAGAAAGCGAATTTTCAATACAACTATGGCAATGAGATAAACTTACATTATTTATGTTGTAACAAAATTGAACCAAATAGAATAAGATTGTATCTCCTAAAATACTTCCTACATGTTTATCAGATGCTATAGTAGTTTTCTACAAGCTAGAAAGATGTTATTGCAATTATGTAGTTACCAGCATCAACCAATCAATCTACTTAAATCAGAAACATTGACAATATATATAAACATGGAGCCCAACTTCGCCAGCATTGGAATTTTCTGTCACTAGTTAACAAGAATTTTGCTAAACATCAAAAAAATGGGAAAAAAATTGGCGCTAAGGCAGTTTTACAAAAATAAAATAATGCTATGCATCGAAAACAGAAAACTTCCGGCTGAAATATTAATGCACTGACCACAGAGAACTAAACAAATTATGACACATCTGAAAGATTATACAAAGTTACTTCAGCTTTACATAACCAACAAGCCTTTTGCGTGTAAACTGATGTACTCTACTCATCTTGCGTCAATAGTACCATGTAACCGTAGTTCGGAAACCAAGTTGAATGGTTTTGGTCGAATCGTTGCAAAAGTCAAAGGTTACGCAAATGTTACGGTTAGATGAGGGATGGACGCAGAGTGCATGCGAAGCGAATTGCTTTTGACGACGCGACGTGAGAGTTTTTTGCTGTCGTAATTTGTAGTGGGTGGGTGATCATTGACGACTTCGATTGGTAGTATACATTCGATAGTTTAATCTATAGGAGGTGCTCATGCAAATGTTTATAATACTGTCGGAATATTTGGTTCCATATTCAAAACAATTGAATTTAGTAATGAAGAAAAAGAGGTGGCTGATAATAACGTTTATCGCACAAAGTGGAACTTAGAGTGAGTCAGTTTGAAAATAGGCCAGGACACTGGCGATCATGAATTCATAGTACAATTCAAACTACGCTCATTGAAGTTGTTGAGGCAATCACATAAATTATCTTAAACACCGAGGTGAAAGTTCGATGGTCGCAATATTTCAATTATGCGGTCGCGTGCTGTACTGGCTCCTCACAAAATGTGATGAGCTGCGGTTTCTTGCGCCATTCTATTAAAAATGCTAATTCTCTTCTACTTCTATTGTGTGCAGGAGGATTTTGTTTTAATATTTTGGATAGTAGTTTCGTAAAATATGTAAATTATACAACCTTGATACGGTAACCTCTTCAAATAACAAGTAAAAGGTGTTTTACTATTACATTTTCAAAATGTTTGAGGTCTCAATGGTCAAGCACGGAAATGTGTGGCAAAAATACGGGTCTATTTGGTAATATCTAAGTTAGTTTATAATTTTTCGTCTATACAATAAACAATCTATAATAATCAATGTATAATAGGTCTTTATTGTTAAATTTAAGAAGATTCCTCTGACTGCATGAGATTATAGTATTAAATGGGATTGGAGACAGAAATAGGTCATCTTGTTTCCATATTTTGTAAGTTCACTTTTTTATTTTGGTTTCGACACGTCGTCGTGACCAAAATCATGATATGTCAAGGAGTTGCAAATAGTTAATGATGTTTTAAATAAGAATAAATTTTAATGATGGTCCCCTTATGATGAGTTGACAGGTCGCGATTAGCTATTGTGTACTGTGATAGTTTAGCGACCTCTTGGTGTTGGGCCATAACTTGTACGGAAATTTGTATGTCGACATCGGATTATGCGAAAAAAATTGACAAATATACCAAAGCTCGCAGATTTTTTCTTTCCAGATTACGCGGTCATTGGAAAAGACTATCATTGAAACACCTGAAAAAAATAACATAATTAAATACAAATGACGTCATTATATAGTTGTTAATGCACTTCAGTTGTAAATAGACAAGAGACATAACGGTACCGACGTGTTGCTGAAAGATGAAGTAACCAATGTGTTTGATGAATCATTTTGAGTGTAGGTTATTTAAAATATGAACGTTATTTGTTATAGTTTGAGCTGTAAATCCAGGATAACATAGTGATGGTCAGGTAGTTTCACGGGTTTCTGATTATCTACCTCTCATAAAAGTCCAAGTCAAAGTAATTCATTTGCCATGAGGATAGTGGAGCAGTGGTGACTCAGTGATAACGGCCGCGACTTACGAGTTGTAGGTCGTAGGTTCGAACCTAGACAGGTGCTTTACTTTATGTATTTCATCACCATTGCTCTCAAAACGGTGAAGAAAAACATTGTGAGGAAACCGGCATGTCCTAGAACCAAAAATTAGAAAACATGTGACATCTACCAATCCACACTGGGCCCGGCGTGGTGGATTACGGCTCACTCCCTCTCACAGAGAGGAGGCCTGCGTCCCACTAGTGGGAACATTATAGGCTGATGGTGATTATGAGGATGTTCATACATTAAAGAATAGGTCTACATGTTTTATTAACTAAATAATCAGCAATATAGCTCTGTAGACGTCACAAATAAATCAATAGACAAAAAAAAAAAAACAATTCAATCAATTTAGATCAATTTTATCATTCTTAATATTTGCTCAATTGACATTAGGAAACCTAACATAGAAAGAAGGTAATTTCAAGAAGATTCATAGTTGTACCACATGATAAGAAGTACAATGACCTTTACGTAACATCTCCAATTTCGGGGCCCAATTTCAAGTGAAATAATAAACATCACGAAGGCGCCAGAGAGCACACGTAACTTACTCTTTGACCTCCATCGACGAAGGTTGCGTAACTGATATTAACGATGAAGTTCCCATGTCAACGCCACAGCTCACCTATATACTTGTGCCTTATGTAATGCATGATGCGTATCGTGCCTTACTTGCCTAAGCTTTGAAAGGAGTTAATCAAGGCTGGTTGGTGAAGTTGGATTGAGGAAAATTGTGCAGAAGAAACTTTTTTCTTTTATTTGATGAGCAGGGAAAAAGGAGTATGTAAGGATCGTAGCAGGTGGCGTTCTGTAGTTTCTGACAATCCCCATGGGAAGAATATGAGAGTCGATGTAGGCATATATGTATAATGAGGAAGGATGACACGTATGTGACTAATCAGAGTAATTAATATAAATGTTAATGGACAGAGAGGGCGAAAAATACCAAATAATATCAAAGAAGGATTGTGCAATGATATGAAAGAGAAAAATGCAAATGATAGCAGGACTTTTGACAGGGGAGAATGGAAGAAGAAAATATTTTCCGCCGTCTCCAAGTAACATGTGACATGGACAGGAAGATGACGTATGATGAGCAAAGAGGCAAGGGCAAGGAGTATCGTGTTACCCAGTAACATGGTAGTAGAGGTCAGATACGCAATCACTCCGTGTAAAATACTGAGATTCGGATGCATACGATAAGACTGGAAGCCGACAGCAACAAAATGAAAAAAGGTTGGTAGATGATGATTGATGAGGAAAGGTCGAGGCAAGACATTAATGATTATAGCAGTCTTGTCTAACAATAATACATTGCAGCGGTCTATTAGAACGAGCATACCAAGCAGTTTATTGAACCTTCTTATAATGATGTTGAAATCAAATGCGTGATTTAAAAACATTCAATTGTACACGGATGATTATGACGTTTCCGAATAAAGTACCAAAATGGCGATTGCATAAAAAATTTGCTTAGCTAATTAATTCACGCTAATTATAAACTTGAAAAATTCACACACTATTCCTATTTTGAAAGATTAATTTAATTTACACATCGTGCTATTACACGGGTTGTTTCTACAACAGTTCCCACTCTCGAAACATTTATATTTTACGGTTTAAATTCACAAGTACTTGCAAAATGTAACCTTAAAAAGATTTATGGTGTATCAAGACGAGATTAGTATCGGTTTTATTTGTTTTCTACTGCATCAGGGCGTTATGAAACAGTAGCTTGGCCGTGAACTCCCGCGCAGCATGTGTAGGCGCCCTAATAATATGTACCTGTTTAATTGCTGCCTTCCCGCTATTGTATTCGAATGTAACAACGTGCTAACGTATAATGTTAAAGTTTTTACAATCACATTTCGCATTGTGTTTGTAATTTATGTTATTCGGAATAGGAATTTACTCGGCTTTATTGTATGTGTATTGGTTACCATGTGTGCGGGAATTAGAAGTAGTTCAAAGCAGCTTCACAAATTTTCCAAATGGGATGTAAAATATTGTACTCTATATTCACATCAACATGAAATCACGATCATGTAAGGTTGTTGTTCATAGATGTAGAACCAAAGATACCGTAACTAATACCAAAACATTTAATTATTTTTATTTAACATGAAGTTTCGACGAGTATCTTTACGAGTAACAACCGTTTATTATGACAGTAATATTAAACTTGGTGTGAATGACAATATTATATAATTTACGATCTGTTGACAGAGGTAGGATATTAGGTATTTATAAAAGTGCTAAACCTATCAGTTTTATGCTTTTTAACTGATATTTATTGTCTTTCACACCGAGTTTAATATTACTGTCATAATAATTTTCTGGTCATAAACGGTTGTTAGTCGTAAACATACTCGTCGTAAATTCATGTTAAATAAAAATAAATAAATGTTTAATACCATTTTTTTAATTAACTTACGTTAAAATACCCACATCTTGACCTGAATGAAAATATTCGTATACGAAACCCATTAGAATTTGACAAAGAAAATATTACAGAAACTATTGCTTTGATCAATAAAAGCACAAACAGCATCGATCACTAAAATAGTGATCGATGAAAAACAAAATATACTTTTTCAAATGCACCTATCAACAGTAGGAAGGTGTTTGCTGCATTTGCACTTTTCCTTTCACTGTTTTTTTTTTTGGAAATACATTTAGAACGAATGACGTAAAAAAATTTAAAATAAACGATAGTAAGTAGCTCAAACAAAATCATTTTAAATGGACTTTATTTTGTAGCTTATTAGTGATGTTCATCAGAAAGGTCAGGTGCGCAGTATTCTCAACCGACGCCGAAGTGCGTGCTGGTCATACAGCACCCTAATTACGTAATACACTTCCAATTACAATCCGAGAGTTTTGAAGAATTTTTCTAATCCATTGCTTCATAGGTTTGAAAAATTCTTCTGCTCAACAACTTAAATAACGCAATGAACGTGTGTGAACAGTCAAAATGATACCCTTTGCGATCAATTGTCATTTTATGTCTGTTACGCAATTACTCCGCTGATATATGAACGTGAACGAAGAAAAGAAATATGTAAGGATCGTGGCAGGTGTCATTGTGTAGATTCCCTCTACCTCCACCACGGGAAGAAGGCGTAAATGTACGTATGTACAGTACAAATAACAAAACCTCGTGTTTCGTCAACCGTCGTTCTATTAGTTGCCCTTTGTACTTGGTGCAGACCGAACGCTCTCAATCGACTTGGAAATATATAGAGTTTTCAATACTCTTTTAACTTGATGTAATATATTTTAAAAATTGTAGGAAAGTTGCTAAAGTCGAAGGCACCAGAGAAAGGAAAACAGTTTTACAGCTCTATATATTTCACACGAAAATCAAAACAAAACAACAATAAAGTACTTAGTTCTGAATTCAAATTATTCAATCTGACTATCCTTTTCCCAACTATATTGGGGTCGGCTTCCAGTCTAACCGGATGCAGCTGAATATCAGTATTTTACATGGAGCGACTGCCTATCTGACCTCCACAACCCAGTAACTGGGTAATACGATACCCTTGGTAAGACTGGTTGTCAGACTTTCGGGCTTCTGAAGACCCGTAACGACTGTCAAAGATCCAATTATTATACAAGATAAATCTAATATTTGATGGACATGGAAATTAGCATTCGTTTGTATTCGGAAATGCGATGATTCCCGAGGGACATTAAGAAAATAGAAATACTGTATGTGTACTTTGATCCACACTCAAAGCATAGGTATCCTAATATTATAAATGCGGAAGTGAATTTGTGTGTTTGTTTGTTACGCTTTCACGCTAAAACGGCTTAACGGATTCGGATGAAATTTGGCACATGGGGGTCTACCCATGTGCCAAATTCCATGACCTGGAAAAGAATATAGGCTACTTTTCATCCTGTATCGTAAACAAAGTCGCGGGCAACAGCTAGTAACTTATAATCATCCTTGAGTAATTCATGACACGTGTCCCCATGACCTCGTTGCGTCGACAACTAGCTTTTCTTTAGTTCTCAGAACATTTTAAGAACAAACGAACACGTATTGGAACTTTTCTCATCTTTTCCCAAGCAATATCTATTAGCATTTTTTTGTTGGAAAATAACGGAGTTATCGTCTTATTCACAGCTCTCTATTGTATCGAGTTTTTATTAAGTTGTGGTTGGTTTTCCCCCAGTGATATTTAAAATCAAAGGAAACTTAGTAATCGGGACTACTAAGAATTAATTAAACACACGTATAACCTTCACACATTAGCTGTCATTGCCAACAAATTCTATTAATATTATAAATGTGATGTGTATGTTTGTAACGCAATCACTCAAAAACGGCTGAACGGATTTGGCTAAAATTTGGCACATAGATAGTTTATAACCCGGATTAACACATAAAATACTTTTAATTTAGGTAGTACGTTCACGTGGGACAATTTTTGACATCCACGCGGGCGAAGTCGCGGGTGAAAGCTAGTTAATTCTAATTATAGTATTTTTCTCTGAATTCTTCTTATTGAACTTCTAGCGTTTTTTTATTTTTTCCAAACGTTTTCTTTTGTATTAGACTTTTATTTTCATTGTTGTATGCCAAATGCTTTAAGTTAAAGAATCGAATGAACTATTCTTAGCCCAGTAATGGTTGTACGATGTTACCTCATGATTTACCGGATGAACCGTTGTACGATGTTACCTAGGATGACATGATTTACCGGATGAACGGTTGTACGATGTTACCTAGGATGTCATGATTTACCGCATGAACCGTTGTACGATGTTACCTAGGATGACATGATTTACTGGATGAACCGTTGTACGATGTTACCTAGGATGACATGATTTACCGGATGAACGGTTGTACGATGTTACCTAGGATGACATGATTTACCGGATGAACGGTTGTACGATGTTACCTAGGATGTCCTGATTTACCGGATGAACGGTCGTACGATGTTACCCAGGATGTCATAATTTACCGGATGAACCTTTGTACGATGTTACCTAGGATGTCATGATTTACCGGATGAACCGTTGTGCGATGTTACCTAGGATGACAAAATTTACAGGATGTTGCCTTATTGTAACCATATTTTCAAGCTTAAAATTTATTGGCGCACCAAAATTTCCTCTACGTACCTACTGAAAGGCTTAGTTAGTCAATAAGGGCTAATATATTTGCTGTCTAGCCACCCAACATGTGAAGCTAGTGTTAGTTAACTCACGCGGAAGTATTACAAATGCTTGGGTATCGTTTGCAATCTAGTGAGACGGCAATGTGTTGGTATAAGATCAGAAATAGAGCGTAAATCGTTATAGGTTGCTATAGTTCACCGGTAACTGGCGCCATATTAACACGTACTAGTAGATCTGCCTTGTTTTGCAAGATAATCGAACACCTTTTATGTCGAGATAGCTGAATTGATTGGGTGTCCCTTACGCTTTAACATAGGACCTAAATTATACCGCTCCATTTTTTTAACCGACTTCAAAAAAAGGAGGTTTCTCAATTCGACCGTATATATTTTTTTTATTTTTTTCATGTGTGTTCGCGGATATCTTCGTCGTTTATGAACCGATTTTGATGATTTTTTTTTTTTGTTAGAAAGGCGATATTCCAAGGGTGGTACCATGATAAGGAAACTAGGATCTGATGATGGCATCCCAGAGAAATCGAAAGAACTCTTCAAATATTATAAGCACACCTATAGCAATTTGGGTATTTTTTATAGTAACTCGTGCAGTTGCTTTTGAAAAGCATCATTTACTGAAGTGGAAATGATGATGAAAACCACAGATGGCCACCGGAACTTCTCAATAGTCAGTACTAAGTATTCCACGGGTTGGTATTCGATTACTTTTCGGTTGCCAAGTAATTTATGCTCGTCGCAATGCATATAGAGAAGTGGAGCTGATGGTAAAGTACCAGGAGAACTCCTCAAAGATTAACGTCCCTACATCGGGAAAAGCAATATTTTGTGAAAGGTGATGAGCAGTTGACATTAGGCTATTGTAACTTAGATAAATTACAAACTGACCCACTAAAAAGCGAGGAAAAGTCGGTTGTTTTTTTTTTTGTAAAAAAGTTTTTATTTGAAGTTTCTACTTGAACCTAATTAAGCTTGGTCTTCAAAAAGAATCTAAATAAATAATTAAGTTATAAGATTTCACGTCCCTGTTTTCTAATCGAGATTTACCAGAAAGTACTAAGTAAATTTTAAAATTTTACATATTCATTCAACTCAATTTATGAAATCTAAGTAAAACAGGTTTTTGTGTCAGAAAACACACCGAGGAACAAAAATAAACAAAAACTGAGCATGTTGTAAAAACGAAACAAAATATTTGTACAGTGTACTAGACTTATTAAATAAGAAACTAAATAATGAGGAAATTACTGGCGTTACTCACCTACCTACATATTTAAAAATGATTTGCTGAAACGCGTCACGAGAAGTTAGGTTCTTAATTGAGCAGAACTTAAAAACTAAAAGAAAAACAAATAAAAGAAATACTCATTTCCCTGTTGCATTCGATGCTGAGTTGCTTTATGTTTATGTAATAACATTATTTAACATTACAACACGATACAACTATTGTTGAACTATTGGAAATTAGTATTGTTCTTTTTCCTTGAAAAAGGTTTCTGGTAATTTTCTGTATTTTGTAACTCATTCAGTTTAAGCTCTTTTTTAGTAGCGATGTTGATGGAAAAGAAGAATAAGAATAAATTTATTAAATCATTGTTACGGGCGTTTTCTTAAACAAAGAAAGAAAGAAAAAGTATTTATTGTGACTCGCACAGGAAATCACAAATTAAACTAAACACCTTCAATAAGAACATAAATAAAAATAATAAAAAAACAATAAAAAAACAAAGTAAAATTAAAATAAAACCATACCATCATCAATATTACATATTGAGACCCCTCCTTGCATCGGAAAGCACGTTAAGCCATTGGTGCTGATAGTCGTTACGGGTAGTCAGACTCAGAAGCCCGAAAGTCTAACAACCAGGTGTATCGTGTTACGCAGTTATTCGGTTGTGGAGTTCAGATAGACCGTCGCTTCTTGTAAAATACTGATATTTAGCTGCATCCGGTTAGACTGGAAGCTGACCCCAATGTGGTTGACAAAGGCTCGGCAGATGATGAAGAATCACACTTAGTACCACTGCAACCAATATTTAAAAATCAGTGTAACCATCTTAATATCGATGGATATTTAGATGATAACACAGATTATTGAAATTTTCATTTTCAATATCTGAACTATACTCACTAGTCGTGTACCTAGTAGTTAATGATATAAATTATAAAAGAAGCACATAATAACTTCCTTGTTTTTTTCCGCTCATACATTTGTATACAGTTGAGTTAAAACAATAGCTTGTTATAAAACAATCAGAACAACTTTAATGATAAGCGTTTAAGTTCAACCGTGTGTTACAGATAAAGGTTTTAACAAAATGATTGATGTAGTTAAAATGGTCATAAAACTTTAAAACATTAGCATTATGTTTTATGAATATAACTTTAAGTGTGGGCCTGAAGGTCCCGCAGACAGGCGCGAGGGTACGAAGCGTGACGACGCAATTATGGTAGAAAATTCTCCATGAAGTTTTCATAGAAATTGTTCTAATTGTCTATTGTCAATTTTGATTTCTCAAGAAATAGACAAGACTTAGGTAGGTATAAAATTAATAAGAGTAACTACATGGTATTTCCAAACTTTTTGTGGAATAGAAACATACTCGAGAGAAAACCCTACGCATTTTTAATTTTTGCTAATGACAAAATTTAATTGTATTAATACAAGACGAAAAAAATTATGCAAGCATTTTGAAAAATTAATTTTTGTTTTTTATTTCGACTAAACTGTTTCAACCTTTACTACGTTCTCATGGTGACGAAAAACTCATCTTCCATGTTGTGAAAACTATAAGAATATTTTTGTTTCACAAATCGGGGATGTGCAAGGGTGAGATTTTTTTCTGACTTAATACGCACCCTTAACGCATTAAAGTACACTGAACGAGACTCAATAGAAATTTTATTGTATACCTAGGGGCGTCTAGTGTCCCTCAAACATTTCTGTATAAGTACTAACTAAAACGGTGAATTGTTAGACGTACTACATTTAATCTGCAGTTTGAATGCAGTTTGTATGACTGCAATAAACACACATAGTCGTAACTTCATTTAAACTGCAGATTTGCAGTTGAAAATGACACTATTCTAAAGCCTAAATGACACTATTCCTTGTCAAATATATCACAAAAACGTACCTCGTAACAACTTAATTTACCTAAAAGCGATCACTTTAGGTTTTACTATGTAAGCGTTTTCAGAACAATTTTACTATCCATACACAGGCAGATTTAATCAATCACACCACGTTCCTTACATGCTAGCGTCATAAATAATATACCTATTAAGTTAACTACCCTCAACGACCGAAGCGGTAAACTAGATTCACAAGAATAATGATAAAAACTAAAATTTTACATATATTAAAGGAGATGTTAAATATTTATGTGGGCATTGAGCTGATTACCACAATATACCACTTACGTTTAGTAAAGGTTAGGTTACAAAGAGACAACATTATGCTACGGATCGATACGCTGCATAATGTAGCATGCGAAGATAGTTTATTGGATGGTACAAAAGTCAATATCATGGCCCGAAAGATTATAAACATAATTATGCAACGTTAATAGCTGATACTTCGACTCCTACTCATTGATGCACAATAACTACAGTATTTTGATACAAGCCGCAAGAACTTGCGACTGGCCAAAGGACACACGATGAGGCGAACTACGAGCATTTTTAAAGCATACGCCACAATGGCTTACCGCACTCTGGTATATACATATTTATTTTACACAGGAGACACATCTCCTGTGTAAACTATGCTTATAAAAACAGCCTTGTATTACTATAAATAAGGCTATATGACCGTTAATAAAGCCATCATTTTACTAGTTCATTACTAGTCCACTTGTTCGATTAGGGAAAAAAACATAATTAAGTTTTTTCCTTTTTCGTCCCGCTCATTGCGGCCTAACCCAAATTAAGATTAACAAAAGCTGATGAAAGTGTTGAAAGGTCTTGTACAATTATCAGATTTATAAATGATTGATTAGGTATGCCTAAGTGTGTCGATCATTCAAAGTTAATCAAATGTGAAATTTAACATAGCTGAAAGTAAAGGGTGTTGTAAACCAATAACAAACTTCGACACTTTCTGACAAAAGTGTTCTAAATCATTTTCATCGCGAGTTGGTTTCAAGCCCAAGTTCATAGTATCAGATGGCAAAAATTATGTCAATGCAATAGGTACTAAAAACTAGTCTTAATAGGGGTCAATATATTCGTAGACATTAGCCACCCATGTAAAGGCAGTGTAAAAAAGCAATCTTCATTTAGCAACTTCAAAAGCGTGCTTACATTACACATTTTACATGAACTTATGGTGTAACGTCGATTCATCGAATGCCGAGCGCTTGCGACGATGACATACTCATTTAAATAACTGTTTATCCTTCGATAGATTAAGTAGGACCTACCTTATTTATGAAGCAAATTACGTTAACAAAGAATTACCAAGACGGAAGACAATTTGAAAAAAAAAATGTGGCTTTTTTTATGGACTGATGTCAAGAACGATTGTAATGTGTTTATAACTAATTTAAGTACTGTCAAGATATATGTCGTTGGTTTTAATAATAATAATAATTTATTTATTTATGCAGACAAAGTCCTTAATTGTTATTCATAAAAAAAACTTAAAAACTATGCTAGTACTTTATTGTTCTTTTAATTTAATTTGAGATTCTGGTTTATTCATTTGTTTAATTAATCAAATCATTTGTTTGCGTTTCAATTGGTAGATCAATAGCCAAGAATTACATAGGCCTTTCAGCACAGTATATTATATGTCACGAAAGGCAAGGCTCTTGCAACCGATTAATGAATAAAAGCCACTTCTTTTATAAATATAATTAGTTAATGTCAGCCCCTTTTCTCTTGCAAGAAATTAATTAACAGTGCAACCAAACGCTGTAATATTTAGCCAGTGGCATGATTAAAACATTGCCTAAATGTTTTCACACAGTAATTACTGTCATTAGAAACAATGTCTGTAATTAAAATGTGAGTGACAAAAAGAGGGTAAATTACAGTCGGTACTACAGTTCAACTGTCGTGCGTGACCTAGGCCGTCGTCGTAAAGTATCTCATCAGTCACGCATACTGTATATTAATTACATCACGCACGCACATATTTATTTCAGTTAAAAATGGTCCAACGCTTATGTACAGACGCCAGCACATCAAGCTACCACAATCTGTCAAATTTATTGAATAGATTTTCAACTTTATCGTTAGTAAGTATAACGTTCAAAGTTGACTGGGAAAATTTGACAGTTTCGGGTAGCTTGATGTGCTGGCGTCTGTACAAATAAAGGCCAATGTACACCGCGGACGGCGGGGTACGGCATCGAGGAGGATTTGCCAAGGAGCATCCCGCGGTAGCCAAGCCAGTGGGGAAATGCGGAATGCACGCCCTCTTGCGCGGCCCCTCCCCCGCGATCGTATGCTAGCGAACTCCGGCGCATAGTGTCGCATGACTTCGCATCCCGCCGCAATATTCTCCAGCGTGCTCTTCAATACCGCAGAGAGAAATCCCTTTTGGTGCTCCATGGTCGATCTCTGAGCTTTGGAATCTATATCTTGTTACCATTAGATACGTACGAATTTACGTTGGTTTTAAAATACTCAGCCCCGCCGTCTGTCGATGTGTGCTGGCCTTTAGACTAACATGAAATATTTTGAAGTCTTAATCAAAATCACAAAATATGAATATCTGAAAGTAGTGTTACAAATAGTCACGGGCGTGTACCAAACAGTCACAAGTGAAACAAACCTGTAGCATAGAACTGACGAGCTAACCTTGTCCTGATCCGTGACTCATCTGACAAATTGACGGACTATTTACATTAATTAGGCGTTCGAACACATAAATGCACACACTTATCTATGTGTTGTGTTTAAACTAATCTCACGCAAGCACAGCAGTCAGTGGCAGGTCGTTAACATTTAGATGTAATTTTGGTGTGTTAACTTTGTTTTGTTAGTCCAGACAGACTATCGCGCCATCAAAACAATGATGCACACACTCGTAACATAACAGGCTCTTTGTCAAAGTTGCCTCAAATCTACTGAAAAGATGACATTCTAAGATTCAAGACTAAACTGTTTTGTTAGCAGCAGACGAAACAGTTTTGACCCCATTGTCAAAAAGGCAAATTATGTGTGTTACGTAGTGTTACCGTTGGGACATCCCAAAATTTAAATGTACGTACGAGATCGACCGGGACAACCCTGACGCCTACACAGGATTGGTCTACAAGCGCTTAAAAAACAGAGAGGAGTGGAAAGGAGACAGAGAGGCCTTTGTTCTGCGGATCCCGACAACATGGGCAAAAAATAATAACATCTAATAATAAATCTTCTACTCAAGTAAATAAAATTTAAGTATCTGTTTGTAATTTCAAAATAACAGCTTTTTACTAAATGCATAATTATAAAAGAATATTGGTACCTTATAAAAAAACATTTTTTATATATTTTTGTCGCCTGTATAATCTTTGAAACGGCTGAATCGATTTTGACGGGACTTTCACTGGTAGATAGCTGATATTATAAGGAGAAACGTAGGCTATTTTAGAAAAAGAATTAAGGTACACGCGGGCGAAGCCGCGGGCAGCAGGTAGTAATAAATAATACGAGATCAACCTTGACTGTAGAACTCGTCGAATACTGGCAGCGAGATGGGTGGACTTTTCCTTAATGAAACCTCGAAGTATAATGACAATATTTAATGACTTTTACTAAACAGTAAAGAATATAGATAATTTAGAAATTCGACACACATCGACCGGTGTCGTCAACTCGTTTTCTCGAATGGCGGGGCGCACACCGCGCACTCTGCGCAGGTACCCCGCGCGCGCCGCTGCTACCGCTGCGTCGCCTCCCACGCCGTGCCGTATGCGTGTGTGTAGAGGCCTTGTGCACGCACACATGCAAGGCGTCAACAAGTTGCCCCCCTCGGCAAGGGACTGTGGCTTGTAGACACATCAGGTCGATCTTCAACTGGTAGCGGGCACAGTCGATTGAAGGCGCGCCGAAGAGTGCCCGATGTTGTCTTCACGTCTGCTACCCTGGTCACACCGTCGGAGCCCGGATACACGCTGGTTATTCGCCCGAGCAGCCATCTGTTTGGTGGCAGTCGATCATCCTTGACCAGCACCATCTCTCCAAGTCGCAGGTCTCTTCCTCCTTTGCACCATTTCTGTCGTTTTTGCAGTTCTGTAATGTATTCTTTGTAAAATCTATCCCAGAAATGGGTCTTCAACTGCTGAGTTCTCATATATCGTGAGAAAGTGCTCAACCTTGTAGTATCTTGTGCTGGAGGAGAGGGTAAAACAGTTAATGTTCGTCCAAGAAGGAAATGTGACGGTGTGAGGGCTACTAGGTCTGAAGGATCAGAGGATAATGGAGTTAGAGGCCTTGAGTTCAAGATAGCCTCTATCTGAGTAAGTACTGTGTTCATTTCCTCGTAAGTGAGGTTTGCAAGAGCAAGTATACGTTTTAAGTGATGTTTAACCGATTTCACGGCACCCTCAGCTAACCCATTAAAGTGTGGGCTATAGGCTGGTGAGAATTTAAAGTTTATAGATAAATTTGAAGCATGTGCACTTAAATAGTTTGCATTTAATTTTAAAAACCTAGCCAGTTCATTACATGCTCCTACGAAACATGTACCATTGTCCGAGAAGATGTTGACAGGTTTTCCTCTACGGGCAATAAATCTGTTTAGAGCAGAAATAAAGGTTTCGGAGCTGAGATCTGTCACAAGCTCTATGTGGACTGCTCTAACAGCCAAGCAAACAAAAATGCAAATATATGCCTTAATCAAATTACTACCTCTACCCTTTCGGTTCAAAATCATCACGTCCTGCATAATCTACTGCTGTGTTTATAAATGGGTAATCAGCATGTAGTCGCTGCTCAGGAAGGTTGCCCATTATTGGCTGTATGATCCTGCCTGAAAAACGACAACATGTAACACAGCTATGTACTGTTTTTCTAGAAAGATTTCTACCATTTAATGCCCAAAATTTATGACGAATGTTTGACAGCAGTAATTGTGGACCAGCATGCATGAGCAATTTGTGATAATATTTAAAAATAAGTACTGTGATGTGGTTAGATGCATGTAGCAATATGGGATGTTTAGTGTCATACCTATAATGTGAATTAGAGAGCCTACCTCCAACTCTAATGACATCATTAGAATCTAGGAATGGATTCAAATTAGTTAATTTATTTTTTAATGATAATTGTTGTTTATTTTTCAATAATTTATACTCCTGATGAAATGATTCATGTTGTGAAATTCTACATAATGTAATTAAAGACCGATTAAGTTCATGTAAAGTTAAAAACCCTATACGCTTGTTTTGTGAATAACGACAA
This sequence comes from Agrochola lychnidis, assembly GCA_963680765.1. Classification (NCBI taxonomy): domain Eukaryota; kingdom Metazoa; phylum Arthropoda; class Insecta; order Lepidoptera; family Noctuidae; genus Agrochola; species Agrochola lychnidis. The sequence goes on from OY796852.1 coordinate 10,033,547, forward strand.
TTATATATAAATCTCAATATATAGGCTGTAATGCGCTGTAGCTTACTAAAATCGGAAAATCGGCTCACGAATTCAACTGGTTGTTGCTCTGAGACATTTAAATGACTTTGAACCTTGAATTCCGGCAAGTCATCTTCCTTAATGGTAGCTGGTGGGCCAGGCCAGTTCGACTCTGGTTCTGTTAAAAATGCAGGTCCTGACCACCATAAGCTATTGGATTCCAGACTGCGAGCATCTGCGCCGCGCGACCCTATATCAGCAGGGTTCAACTTTGTAGGTACATAACGCCAAGTACCTGGTTCTGTAAGAGACTTCAGTTCATGAATTCTGTTATAAACAAATGGTTTTAATAGATTGGGCTTGGAAGTATTAATCCAAGCTAATACAATGGTTGAGTCGCACCAGTAAGTGCAACTGTGAAGTCCCATTAATGAAGATTTTACCTTATCAGCTAAACGAGCTGCTGATAGAGCTCCACTCAATTCCAACCGTGGTACTGTCATTGGTTTCAGTGGAGCTACACGACTCTTTGCAGTCACCAATTTCACTGTCACTTCATTATTTTGGGACACAGACCGTAGATAAATACAAGCACTGTAAGCTAGTGTTGATGCATCGCTAAAGGCATGCAGTTCACAAATGACAGGATAGTCACAGGTGACATGTCTTGGTATTCTTAGTTTCCTAATATCACCTAATGATTCAATAAAGTTACACCAAGCTACTTGAATCTCACTTGAAACATTTTCATCCCATGTAATTTTTAATGTCCATAATTTTTGTAGAATGATTTTAGCTTGCAATATGCAAGGGTTAATGAGTCCAAGTGGATCAAATATTTGAGCCATGGTGGACAAGATTGTGCGTTTTGTGATGTGTTCATGTTGTTTAATGTCTGCTGAAAATAACAACACATCCTCTTTACAACCCCAAAGTAATCCTAACGTTTTTGAATACTCATGGTTACTTAAATTAAGTAATTCATCTTTGCTATTTTCACCTATAAGTTGTTGTATAATGTGTGAATTATTTGAATTCCATTTCCTTAAATGTAATTGTCCGCTTTTTAGTTGGTTAATGACGCCTCTGCAGATGTCTATCAGCTTAGACATATCATTGTCCCCATAAATAAAATCATCAACATAAAATCCTTTAATGATAGCATCTGAAACGGACTTATCAGTGCATTCTTTTCCCAGCTGAACTAGACATCGGGTTGCAAGATATGGTGCAGATGCGGTACCATAAGTTACAGTGTTGAGTTTGTACTGTTTAAGCTGTTCGTCAGGTTCAAAACGCCATAGTATCTGTTGTAATATATGTTGGCTTTCAATTACCCTTACCATTCGATACATTTTTTCAACATCTGCAGTAACAACATGTTTAAACTGTCGGAATCTAATTAATATACTAATGAGGTCACTTTGTACTGTAGGGCCGACCATTTGAATATTGTTGAATGATAACCCTGATGAGGTTGCTGCAGATGCATCAAAAACAACTCTTAATTTTGTTGTTAAACTTGTTTCACGTAACACTCCATGATGTGGCATAATGTATGTGTATTCATCCTTATCTGGGGTTGTATTTTCAGTCATGTGACCTAACGATATATATTCCTTAATGAATTCAGCATATTGCTTTTTGAATAAAGGGTCACGCTTGAATCTACGTTCTAATGAGATGAACCTAGACAAGGCTTGTTCATATGAACTACCCAGCTGTTGAGGCGATTCTTTTAATGGAATTGTTACAATGAATCGACCATCATTTCCACGAGTAGTAGTTTGTATGAAATTATCTTCACATTCCTGTTCCTCTTTGGATACAGGTTTGTGCACTGTGACCGTTTCAAGTTCAAAGAATTTGGTTAATTGATCCTGAAGTTGATCATCATAATGTATACTTGAATGATTGCAGTGGACTGTATCAATGCTATGTTGTAATGAGTGTGTGGGTCCAGATATCAACCATCCAAACTTTGTTTCACTTAATGTGGGCTTATTTTTACCTAATGAAATATTATTATTTAACAATACACTCCAAAATAAGTCCGCTCCAAGCAGTATGTCTACTTGTGACGGTGTGTGGAATAAAGGATCCGCTAATGTAATATTTTGGGGTATATCTAGCCCTTTATGGTTGACTTGTTTGCAAGGTAATGCTTGAGTAATGTGTGGAACCACAAAACAATTTATGCTCTCAGAATATGAACTAATGAGTGATGATATAACGACATCACATCTTTTAGATATGCAACTAGATTGACGATTTAACCCTTCAACTAATGTCGAGGTTGAACAAGTTGGTAATTTGAGTTTGTCACATAGGCTTTTTGTAATGAAGCTTGATGTGCTACCATTGTCTAATAATGCACGGACTCTGTGTTTCTGACCACTGTGATCAGTAATATTAATGGCAGCCGTTGACAGCAATATAACGCATTGGGGATTATGAGTGGCTGACAGAACCACATTATCTTGTGAGCTTGATGATAACTGTGTGTTTGACTGTGCTGTGCAGAGTACTACACTACTAGTATCCGGAGTAGGTTGTGTAGAAGTAGGTGGAGAATCAGTACTACCATTGTTTGTATCCTGTGTACTGGATGGCCCATTCAAATGCAACATGGTGTTGTGTCGTTTCTGACAATGGCTGCAGCTACCCATCTTGCACTTAAATGATTTATGACCATTACGTAAGCAGTTAAGGCACAGGTTAAGGGATCTTGCCTTCTGAATACGAGCTTCAATAGAAAGCGAATTAAAACTTGAGCATTTATAAATGGCATGGTTACCCTTACATAATGGACAACTATACGGTCTGTTATTGATTGAAGACTCCGAGTTGACAGTAAATGTCTTTTGCTTATTTGTACTGTCACCTTGTTTGCTACTGCCACTATGTCTTCCTTTCGAACCATTGTTATGAACCTCCGCAATAGTTTCTAATAAATCTGCTCTATTCTTAAGAAATTTGTTAAAATCAGCAAGAGTGGCTAAGTCATCTAATGAATTACGGTAAGTTTCCCATTCCCTACTTGTCACTGAATCCAATTTACTTGAGACTATGTGTATAATGAGCACATCCCAACCATCTGTGGGCAACTTAAGTGTTTTCAAAGCTCTTATGTTACGATTGATTGTGTCAATGATGTTGCGCAGAACTTTAAAGGATTCTTGCGTTCCATGTTCAATATTAATGATGGCTTGAACATGATTGTAAACTAGCAGCCGTCTATTATTATAGCGGTCACATAGTAGCTGCCATGCAACATCATAATTTTCATCGGAGAAGTCAAGAGAACTTATTATTAAAGCAGCACTATCCTTTAAAGCAGCTCGCAAATAATGGAATTTACTAATTCTCGGAATAGTGTCATTTAAATGTATTAATGAGACATACGTGTCATGGAACTCAAGCCAGTTGTGATATTGACCCGAAAAGGTAGGTAAATGTATTGTAGGAAGTTTAAGTTTTATCCCACCTTTATTTCCAGAAACAGTACTAGCACCTGTATCCGATCCATTGCCCGCAGAGGTCTCCTGCTTACTCAACAGCTCCTGGGCTGCAGCAATCGCAGCATAGTACTGGATCTCGTAGGTTTCGCGTTCTTTATACTGGTCCTCTGGAATATCAGATACATTCTCTATGTCACTTTGTATACTATCATATTCAGGATATAACCCCTCTATTTTTGTTAACCTTATTTTTAATTCACTAATTTGTAAGGTACTTAAAGTATCACAACTTGTTACTATTTCTAAATATGATTTAAATTGAGTTAATTTTGCTTTAAAGGTTCCACGTTTTTTAATTAATGATTTGTAATCCATGATTACAAAGTTCAAGACAAGCTACGAAATTCTTTAAAGTAAAAAGTGCAAGGTTATACTTTAATTGTATGTGCAAGGGAGCAGCGAGGGTGCAATGAAACAAGGGCAAACACCAAGCAAGCAAGCAAGCGAGTGCGACACGCCCCACGGCACACAAACATGCCACGTGGCTAGCTCAGCTGCCCAGCTAGCTCAGCCGCGGAAGGCAACAGCGACCACGTTTTCACAATGTAGGTGCTGAGCTGTGAACACGAAATAATAAAATGAGTTTATGAACACAATAAATAACCTTGCTTATAGGGGCATAACAAGATACTAAAGGCCTGACAATGGGAATTATAAGAAACGAATAGAACACGTCGTAATATGACGAAGCGTGGGTTAGCCCAATGTTGAGTAGGGAATTTATAATGAGATGAGGATACACTTAGCACTCTGTTTCCACTAAAGGTTGGCACTATGATTCTTGAATTCCATCCATGATCTATTTTCCTTCCAAATAAATGATATTTCGCAGGACTCCACGTGTCGATGCTTGCGTAGTCCACGTAATGGCCGCCTCGTGCACAGTTTCTTTGTTCTTGTTGCGTTGCGTCGCCCGTAATCCGGCTCGTTTGGACCAAAATGTAGAACTCGTCGAATACTGGCAGCGAGATGGGTGGACTTTTTCTTAATGAAAAATTCGAAGTAATATGACAATATTTAATGACTTTTACTAAACAGTAAAGAATATAGATAATTTAGAAATTCGACACACATCGACCGGTGTCGTCAACTCGTTTTCTCGAATGGCGGGGCGCACACCGCGCACTCTGCGCAGGTACCCCGCGCGCGCCGCTGCTACCGCTGCGTCGCCTCCCACGCCGTGCCGTATGCGTGTGTGTAGAGGCCTTGTGCACGCACACATGCAAGGCGTCAACATTGACTTTATTTTAACTACTATTAATTATTATTGCTAATGGTCTGCGTTACGTTTAGTTGCTTTTCCTACATTATAAAGCTTCTTTTGCGTAAACGTTGATGTTTTATTGCCTAAAGACATACCAAAGGATGCCTTTAGGCAATAAAACATCAAGTCATTTAATCCAATTCTAGATGACCCTATAAATAATGCGAGGTTTTTAGGACTCTCTTATCGTTTTGCCAATTAACACAGTTTTCTTAAGTAATTAACGAGCCTACCTTGAACTTTTGCCACTAATTAGTTTTTTGTGATGATGAATATCAATAGAATCAAGGACCACCTGCGCATTAATTATTATGAAGTCGAATGAGGATCTGATTCACGAACCATCCAATTAAACCTTAATTAGCAAAGAAGCTATTATTGTTGCCGTGATTGTCTTTTATCAGTTTTGCCAATCCAGCAGTGCAAGCATGGTTCTTTTTTAGAGGCAATATTTTTATCAATTCAAACGTCAAACCTCTTGTCAAGAGTTTGACAAGTTCTTCAATTCAATTAATCTTGTTTGCTATCCATAATGTACATATACAGCTGGTAAGTATTTATAAATAGAAACAATTGTTCTTTTTCGTATTCTATCGAATTATAACAAATAGTAATCATCACTTGAAAGTTGGTTCTTATAATTCTTTCAAGGCTTGACAGTCAAACGAAAATTTTGATGGCCGCCATCTTGGATTTTAATTTTGTCTTTTTGTCGGCATCAGCACGCCCGAACCCGGCGAAAATTACGTACATGTACAATTTAAAAAACTGGCACTCCGGGAGTGCCGACAGAACTGAAAACTTGAACAATTTTATTATGCAAGAAATACTTTGAATGAGGTGTTGGTAACGGTAACAGTGAGTTCAATTGTTTTTTCCCATCTCAAAAATGCCCAACGCGCCTAAAGAAGTTTTCTCTTCAAAAAACCATGCTTGCACTGCTGATTTTTCATTACCTTCAGGAAAAAACACTATGGGACTTTTTGCGAGAGTGCGTACCATAAATATTTTCATAGGGCGATAGTCTACATAAGAGGTCTTGCCAAGACCTAGAGAGTCTTGTCTCTCAGTCTGCGCAGAGAAACTCACACACAATCATTACGCACTTTTTAATAATATCAAATGACAAAACGCTGTCACGCTAGAATAAATATGTAACGCCAACAGAGAAAGGGCGTGTATCATATTATAGACTTACCCTTCCTTGTCTAACCTGTCCGTTACGTTACGTTACGTATCGTTTACCGTGTTACTACTCTTGGATATGTCGCATACATCGAGTTTAATTTGACATCTGATTAATCGACTAGGCAGCTGTGTGGTGCCTTGTAATGTTTGCCTTAGACTGGGAAATATACGTAGCTGTATAAAATATACTAAGCCCTAATGATTTATGTAAGCGTTAGTTCCTACGATTAATGTTTAAGCATAAGAACAACATTTTCGTTTTTCAACTTGATTGTAAAAGATGGGTTACCTACCGTGTTACTTTCCAGACGCTGATGAAATGTAAATAAACGTTTTGGTAATATTACACAGATTTTATATAAATTAAGTATTGATTTACAGATTATGAGTATTCAGTATTTGATATTGACGGAGCTTGGATTTAATGATGACACTTAAATATTATTCCGAGTTCAATTAATTTAACTATTATAGTAAAATATTTATTAATATAGTTAATTGATTCAGGCGTGATCTTGCGGAAATCCATTATAAAATACAATAGACGTGGATATATTTAGTAACCTGTTCCGCTTAACTATTTCTAAAGAGCCATAAAAAACTCCTGAAATAAATCGACACGTGTTTCACCTCTCAACGAGGCATCCTCAGGATGACGATGGACTTGTTGCGAACTCTGACACGGCGTGTTGCCACACCGAGCGCTGAGTGCAGACATAAATATAAATTGCGTCTTTAGAATAACGGTCTATATGCAAATAATTGCCATTCAATTAAATACCATCAGTTTCTTGCAAAAACTTATACAAAATTGATGGTTTGGAATTTATTATTCACATTCGAATTGCCCATTAATAAGGTTTTAACGAGTTTCCGACATAAGCTGTTAAATATTATAACGTGGAATACGTCTGAGAGTTATTTATTGAAGTTAACACCTTCTAGTTGGTAACAATATTGAGAAAGAGTAGGTAAATAATAAATGCGAGAAATTATTAGGTTCGTTTATTGTAAACAATAAAATCACGTTAATAATTTACTATGTTTCAAAATTGTAAGTCATTGAATAAATGATAATGAAATAAACAGATTATTCTTAATTTGTTAATTGACGTTTAGCATTAATTACCTGATGTAAAACGGTCAATCACAATCACTATCTGCATGATTGCGTAGCGTAGGCAGTAGTGGAAATGACACAATTGTAGCTGTCATTGCATTAGGAAGTCCATAATTAGTGGATTTCTTCTACTTACATGTAACATAAGTATCAAGTAGTACTAAATGTGAAACTTACATTATAAACAACACATTGCTATAATACTCCATTTGAAATAAGATTAGACATTTAAATAAACCTTTTTTACAGCCCGTCAACCGATTTTGACTTCTATTGCGTTATTGGCATGACAAATGGCAGCTGCAGTAAACAGTTGGTATTGTAACCACTTATAAGCTTTTAATGCCATCCTTACGCCTACGGTAAAGAAGTCAAAATCGGTTGAATGGACTGTAAAAAAGATTTGTTTAAATGTCTAATCTTATTTCAAATGGAGTATAGCTATCTCTAAAAGAAGGGAGAGAAGCGCTGCTGCTATGAAAAGAGAGAAAGAAAGAAAGAATAATAAGTTTATTAGTCACAGAAACACGTGCATAGGTACTAAAAGATCGGACGGTGAGCAATGGATAGCTCGCCGCCCAATAAGGACCTGGCCCGGGTCGACGACGGCGCGTTGTGTTCCACGCGCGCATCAAAGAGATGTCAGCAGAATTGACGGGATCCGCTAGGGCCGATGCCAGCCGGGGTTGCGAATAAGGCCGAAAGGGATATCGTGGCCCCTGGCAACATGGCAACTGAAGGAACGCGGGTGGGTTTTAGTCAGTAAGAGTCTGACACGCCCTCCCGCTCCACCCAGAGCGGGAGCAGTTATCCCTTCGAGTATTAGAGTCGTGATGTAATGTTATGTAGAAAGAAAGGAATACCAGAATTTATATATATTTTGTCTGAAAAATAAATGACTCACTGTACAGGAGCTAGTTTGGTTTTAAACCATCTTTCTTGATTTGCAAAGACTTTAGCAAAAAAACTATTCTCACTCTGCTCTACCTATCATTACACTTTTCTTTAATATCTTCATCATTACTCCATATTTCTATTACAAAATCGCCGCGTTATTTATTACATTTGTATGAACAATACCTAAATCATTTGTAATTTGGGGCATATTTCCACCATATTATGTCGTTATTCGAATTTAGACAGTGTTTATCTAGGCTCCTACATCTATTTTTTTCCAAAAACTTTTCTTAAATTAAGTTTAAACGAATTTAATTTTGCACATTTTTACAGCGTAAATACGGTGTATATCGCTCCGACAGGCACTCACACTAGCGCAACGTGCTTGGAATTGAATTTTGCAAACATCTCGATTTGTAGTTGCGAGCCGTGTTCGCAGGCCTCTTAACAAACAAACATCCTATCCAATGATTGACAACACAGTTACTCCTATCACATTAATTCGATGCGGTGCGAAACTAGCTGGCAACGACAGTTGCACTTCTATTCGTATTTCGAACCATTGAGTAACATTATGCGCACGAGTGGGTGGGACATTTACATTACCTGTCCTGACTAATGTTAGCTCTTTGTTATTTGACGCACTGTCAAGGCACAGCCAAGGAAACAGGCCAATTATTATTGTAATGCTTCCTCGCGGTTAGGTGTAGTGCATACTCAAGGTAGTTTGCAATTTGATGCAAATACGTAATAAAACCTGGGTGACGGTATTTTTTTAATGACAATACTGCACCTTACATAAGTAAATGTGCAAGGTTCATAGAACGTGGCGTTCTGTAGTTTCTGCCTACCCCATGGGAAGAAAGTGTGAGTTTATGTATGTATGTGTAATTTTAAAGAAATTTTATTCGATATTTAAGTTTTCTTAATTGTTACAGTCAAAGATTATTGATTTTTTTTCTGTCTATCATTTCTAACAGTATTTTTCAAAAGATTATTACCTTTTCTAGGTTGTGATTTATCAAAGCTTTAAAACGTAACTTACAAAAGTATATTCACTAATAGTTTATTCGGTAAGACAACCTTGTTATTAGACAAACTGCGTAGGTTGTTAATGCACTTATATTCCTTATAAAAGATTCAATTTATTTCGGTATGTGACAAATCCCATTGACACCCATAGGCATCGACAGTAAATGACAAATTATGTTCGAGTTGGACAGCAAATAATGGTCAATATCGCCGCGATATTGTACAACTGGCTTTAAATAATGCGTAACTGTAGATATTTCGCACACGGTGCAATGTCAATTCTACATTTATGCACATAGAGTAAATAATTCAGTGTCACGATAAAAATCTACAATTCCCTACTACAATTAAATATGATTATGAATGTGCGTGCAATTCCTAAAGGAATGTTGCAGAGAAAACAATTGAATGACTATGCATATTGATGGATTAAATCAATTAATTGATTTAATTAATGTCACTGTACTTCATTGACATAGTTTTGTAATTGAGTACCTACATAGTTTTCATTGTGTTTAAAAGAATTTATTTGCCATTGTAACGTGGTTCGCAAATTAAGTATTGCTGTGCATTTTCTTTTAACAAAATATATAAGACAGATAATCAGGGCCGACTTTAGGGGAGGGCGACCCGGGCGGTCGCCCAGGGCGCGCGGAGTACAGGGCGCTGCACGCATCGGCTTAACTTAATTAACCTTAACCACTTCATTTGAATACCTATCACTATGAAAAACAACTGAATTTAGCGTATTAACTCTTATAAACTTATCTCGTAGGAGTGAGTTTGAGTATTCAGTATTTATCTACCACGACCTATCATTTTGTTGTTTGTCTTGTCGTATCCCTCACTAACTTATATAGGATGACAGAGAGATGTACTGAGCGACAGGTGAGAAATAGCAACTCGTATTAGGCACTGTATACTTTCCTATCTTCGCTTTCTATTACTCGTAAGTTCAAAGGTAAATGGGCGCCAAATGATTGACTCCCCAGGGGCGCCTAGGTGGTTCAGGCGAGCCCTGCAAATAATTAATTGAGTAATTCATATAAATTAAAAAATACAAGTTTTTTATTTATTTTTTCTGTTGGGCGTCTCATAGCTGGCCTTTGAGGCCATGACTATTTAACCGAGCAAACCTGTGGGTGCCCTAAGCTGCTACACTGAATGCCTCCAGCCAGGGACTTCCAAACTAAACTTATAGACTAGGTGAACACTCGCTAAGGGCATCCCCTGTGGTGTACGAACCTCGGCTTAGGGCGTTTACCGGAGGGAGGATATCAAAGATGTGACAGGCTGGAATGCACGTTGTCGTTGTCTCTGTTTATATACTTTTCTGTCGCAGGTATGCTGGAAGAGATTTCTTTAGAAATAAGCATTGCCTTTGTTCGTATTTTTCTGTTCCTTTCTTCTTGTCTGTTTATATGTGTGTGCAGAAACGGTTAAAGATTTAAATGAAAATAAATAAATTTTCACTTCAGGCAGGTATTGATTCAATATTGTTAACAGGTTTTTTAAATGATACGGATATTATGCAAAAGCTCATCCTGTAAAACACATCTACAATTACCGGTAAATCCTTACTTCCACAATACCTACACAAAACAATAGATAATAACTACAAACCACTCTTGCGGTTACGACGTATTTTAGAAAATTCCTCGATAACCACAGACAGTTTCTCCACACCGCAATGTAAATGGCACGCGTCGAATATCGAATTAATACAACCAATTGTAAATTACACGAGTTGGCAGCTAAAACCGTTTCATAATAATACGTATAAGGCATCAGACTTTCCTGATTTATCGTGGAAAAGACGCCGGTTTCTTACCACCTATGTGTTTACCAGCCAATTTATAACAAATTCCTACACAAATTTAGGGAAATATACACCTCTCTATATGATCTATTTGGTAATTGAGCATAGCATTGACTAATAAATTTAATTTAATTAATCACATCTCGCCGCCCGATCGACATCTGACATCGACTAGGCAACTTACGTGTAAACTGTAATTCAATCGATAATGATACTTATTCCATGTCGCCACATTCTTAAGATTAGCCGTCGCGAATATAAATGTTTAATATTCGCTCGAAATGGACAGACTGTTTGATTTAGCAAATTGACGTGTACATTCTGCCGTGCTGTGGGAATTGGAGAAAAAGTTGTCGTAACTGCTGCTTGTCATCCCACAGAAGGCGTTGTTTCTTGCTGTGGGAACAAGGTTATTGTTGTATATGAAGATTATGGGGTTAGCAATATAACAGACATTATATGATTCGTAGGGTTACATTTTATTTTTTCTTACCTATGGTTTAAATTATTATGGTTTTTTCATGTGCTTGAGGAGTTCTCACTGATGCCTGCCATCGATTTACCTACTTAGCCCTCAAGGGAATAAGAGCGTGACCATAATAATTTCCATATCGTGAGTAATTAAATATAAACAAACAGTAATTTATTGCCTATCTTTACGCATAAGTTGGTCGAAGGTTTGCAACACGAAATAATTCTCATAAGTGTGTGAGCGATATGATGTACCAATTTCATTGTAATAATTGAGGTATCCGGCTGTCATTTGTAGATCTTTGACAGTCGTTACGAGTAGTCAGTAACCCGAAAGTCTAACTACCAGTCTTACCAAAGGGTATCGTATTACCCAGTAACTGGGTTGTGGAGGTCAGATAGGCAGTAGCTCCATGTAAAATATTAATGTTGTTCCACAAATTCTAAATATTGTATCAAAATATAGATGCATAGTATTACTTACTGAAATAATTTATGACCTGTTAACTCAAAGAATCTAATAATCTAGATAATCTAGATAAAATTTCAACGTTATAATGTTATCAATAATTTATATTCGCAATCACTTTTTTCAACACGATATTTATCTAACTATTTAATATGTTTTTAAATGCATCAGAGATTTATTTTTCAAATGTTTGATGCATAAATTAGAACGTAATTTATAATGTATGTTTTTCAAAACGGTTTATAATGAATGAAAGTTACTTAATAGTCTCGCCATTCAAAGATGCGACTTACCTGGCGTCTTTAGAATATCGAAATAATACAAGGTCTATAACTTATTGAATTATCTTAATCAAATTCGTGACTCAACTACAAATCGTAGAACTAATGTCGAATTAACTACGTTGTATTGTAATTGCTACTGCTCTTGAGCAAATATTAACAATTGGTGCGGAATAATATGATGCAAATGATATTTATTGTGTGGGGAGCAGCGGTGGCCCAGTGGAAACGGCCGCGACTTACGAGTTGTAGGTCAAATTCGGTTCAAATTCAGGCAGGTACTTTACTTTGTGTAAATGATTTCATCACAACTGCACTCAAAACTGTGAAAGAAAACATCGTGCGGAAACATGTCCCAGAACAAAAAAAAAAAATGAAGACGTGAAAACCACCAACGCGCGCACTGGACCAGCGTGATGGATTACGGCCCACTCCCTCTCACAGAGACGAAGACTGTGTCCCAGCAGTGGGAACATTATATTATTGCTAATTATGCAGTTATTGTGTATTTTTCTTCAAATGGCTTTATGCAAAATATTGACAACGGATCGGGGTTCAGTCCATCTATATGAAAGAAGACTTAACACAGTGTTACGCGATTGTGCCTAGACTCAAATTCATAATAATTATCAAAGAATAAAAAATGCAAATGAACGATGTGAAATTGTGTTAAACCAACATAATTTACTTACGTAAGTAAAGAACCGTGTACGCCACCATTTTTGAACGTTAAACATTATTTTATAAACATATTACATACAATTACTTTGATTAAATACATCAAAAGAAATTACAAGAAATAATGATTCGTAATCATGTAAATTGACTTTAATATTTCAACCAGTGACATGAAACGCTTAACCTTTCAAGATGATAAAATTTATGTTCCCCGATTCTCCTTTTAAGTTAAATTTAAGTAGTCGTAATGTATAAAACATATTTTTATTCAATGCTAAATGTAGGCCTTTACAAAATACGCCCGCGGTGTTAAAAGCAAAAGCAGAATTGTGGCAATCACTGAATGCGTGTATTAAAAATTCAAAACATCCATGAGTATTCTTGGCACGAATTTGTGTCGAGTCGTGTGCCGAAATACGGACATTGGCACTCAATATTTTAACATTTTGGTGCAACGTACACAAATGCTAATACATTTTCCGCCATGTTACCGTATTGGTAACTATGTCAATATGAGTTTGTAATTTTGTCTTATCTATTTAGGCTTAAATTTGAAATTTTGCATTGAAATTATTATTAAGTCTCAAGTTATGTAAAACTAGTGTTGCCATCAAGAACATGTTTATTGCAATCTATCAGAAGCATTATCCAATTTAGTAACAATAGGCTATCTATCAGATCAATGGCAAAACAGTGTTCAGATTTTGATCCAGATTGTATCAGTTTATTGTATGTATTGCTTGGTTACCCTTTATTATCGTACAATTGATCATAGTTGTTAACTTCTCCGGAATTACGTTCAGCAATATGTTCATGTCACTAAGAATTTATAAGCTCCTTTACTTACGCAGTTTCATTGTAACTGAACGTCATCCATTGCAGTCTTTTTATCAACATATCCATCAGTGAATGCTATGCTATGCTTAGAGTTTTCCTACGTGATCTAATCAGAAATGAAGAGATCCATAGGAAAACCAAGGTAACCGACATAGCCAGAAGCATTGCCAAACTTAAATGGCAGTGGGCAGGGCATATTGCTCGCAGAACAGATGGCCGATGGGGCCGAAAGATTCTGGAGTGGTGACCGTTTACCGGAAGACGTAGCGTTGGAAGGTCTCCCACAAGGTGGACCGATGTCCTGGTGCAGGCCGCAGGAATCCGATGGATGCGAGAAACACAGTACCGGTTGGCTTGGGGGGAGGCCTATGTCTAGCAGTGGACGTCTTTCGATTGAAATGATGATGATGAAGATGATTACCATCAGTCAAATCTAGCTTCTATACTGTTTCTTTCACATCACCTGTGACCATATCATTGTACGCACATTCCAAGACCTCATAATGGTTGTTACAACTAACCTTATCAGATACAACCTTGTTAACCGTGTCATCGCTGACTTCTATTGTAAGTCTTACGACATGGTCTGTTACCAGGTAGCTATAACAAATGCCAAGCTCTATTTACTGGTAGCATTGTGATGCGTGCGAGATACGCCAACTTGTTCACCTTTCTTCCTTTTAATGTTTCAAAACAGCTTACAATATAATAAAGGACCTACTTAGGCTTATTGAAACCTGTCTTCTAAGGTACCTTTGTAAATAACTCACCCGATTTTGTTTGAAGATCTGATGGTCATACTTTGCAATAAAAGAATTTTGTTGATTAGCTTAGTGATCATCATGATTTGTATGATCGCACATACTCTTATTTATAATCTTAATTGTTTCTTTCTAATAACCCGTGGTATCTGCTTCGGCTGGTATTGGTGTTATATCCTCTATGATATTGACCACATTATTTATTCACTAACATTTTGTACCATTATTAACTAACTTTTATTTAACGTTGGATACGCATCTTGAATGCCAACAAATTCCTAATAAAATTCTTCCATGTAACTTCATTAACATCTTTCGAAACTCAAAATATTTCTCATAATAATTACTGCAATACACCGACTTAATCTGCAAAGTATGTAAATTAATGTTTTCATAACAATATTATTTGTAAGTACGGGCTGTTGATAGCTGTAATTTCTTGTCAAGTTGATATGGTATAATTATTTGGACACTTGTTATTACAATTGCAGGCGCTCGCTGTTCTCAATTTTAATAAGGAGTCGCATGTAATGATATCATCAACTTTTTTGTATGACTCACTGACAAATTGTACTAATTTATTTTAACGTTGTTGCAGGGAGCAGAGACGAATGTCAAGGTAGTCAACACACAAACAAACAAACATGAGATTCGCGGCGAGGTTACAGGTATGTAAAACGGTTACACATTTTGATATCATCTAATCTAAATGAAGATCGTTTGCCCCTGAATGCTGCGAACCAATTTGCTAGTTAACGAACATTAATCTGGTTCAATCCATTTGATGCTCGACTTTATTAAATCCGTCCAGATGCTCTGATAACGAGCATTCGCACTTTATAATCGTAAGTTTGGAAATTCAAGGAGGTTGCAACAGTTGATGTGCTAACTTTACATAGACAATGGCGACCGGTACTAAAATGTGCAATTTGCTGAGCATTTAATAGATAAAGTTTAGTGAAAAAACTAGCTTTTATTTGCAACCACGTAATGTGGTGGTTAAAGATGTTCACGTGGGAAAGATAAGCGTTGAAGTAAGTGCGTCAAGGCTGTGAGATGAAGATGTATGACGTTGATTTAATGAAGTTTTCTTAATTAAAATGAAGTCACTTGACGGAAACTGGGTACGTTTGTATGAGAATGAGGTTTTCCTCGCGATCTAAATCTAATCCAATGTCTTATCTGCGTCGTAACATTTATTTAGAAATAGATTTGTTAGATAAAAAGCGATAAGATTTTAGGCCTGATGTAGAGATACATAAATTAGAATTAATGAGAAACGTCCTTCGCTAAAATCATTAAACTAAAAGCCTATTTCGTAGTTGGATGAGCCTCTATTACATTAGGTGCTGAGATTACATTGCATAATGTAATCTCAGCAGGTAATAATTTTCCTTCATTCGGTCACCACCAAGGCGTAGTTACTTTGTAATGCTGTAATTTAACCGTAAATATCGATTTAAATTTTGAATCGATAACAACGATAATCGATGCAAGAACCGGTTTGTACCTCTGACTGCCGAGCAACGTTATTCAATGTCATTGGCAAGAAACCATGTCATTAAGTACTGAAGCACAGCCATAATTACGCCAAGTAATGTTATTCAATACAAGCTTGCCACTTAACCCATCTTGGGTTTTATTCGAGAATATTATGTCTTTGAGTTTAACGAGATTTCGCTTCAAACTGGACGTTTAAATGTAGGCACTGTATTTATGTTTTGCGACTGTAAATATCGGTTCAAATTAGTCTTGAATTCATTGAGCGAGAGATTGTAGGTCTTTTCCTTCAAGAAAAACCAGATCATCAGTTAAACCCTTCTGAGATTTTGAAGGTTCTGAAAGTTCACACTTTTCTTCAAGTTACCATATTAGGCAGAGGTGTACCTTAGTACACCCACATGTCAACGGTTATGTTTAAGTCCCATGTAATACGGGGCGAGCTAAGCCTATTGCCATCAACCACGCACTTATCTAGGCTCGGGGCTGCTACTGAGAAATTCCTGACGGAAAACCGCATTAGCACTTTGCCAGACCTAGAAATTTAACTAATAAACTCAAGCTTAGCAGTCTTGTTTGCGACTGCTGAAGAACCAGTCATAAACACGATACATAGATTTCATAAATCGCTCTTTCATCCAAACTGAGACCTTTTTTTTTGGGTGGGAAATTATCAAATAACTTTTCCCGCTCTGGGCGGAGCGGAAGGGCGTGTCAGACTCTTACTGACTAAAACTCATCATGTTCCTTCGGTTGCCATGTTGCCGGGGGCCACGATCTTCTTTTTGGACTTCTTCGCAACCCCGGCAAGCATCAGCCCTAGCGGACCCCGTCAATTCTGCTGACATCTCTTTGAGGCGCGCGTGGAACACAACGCTCCGTCGACTCGGGCCTGGTCCTTATCGGACAGCAAGCTACCCATTGCTCACCATCCGCAAGCCCACGCCTACGGTGGCCGGAAATCGACCTGCGATTCTCGACCTACAGCGAAGTTTATTAAACAGTTGTTTTAAAGATAGAGCCCTGTGCAGTAGGCTCACAGAGAAGTCGATCTTGCTAAGTTTTTTTGCCATGTATTGGAGAAGACTAAAGTATTGGTTGCGGTGAGGAGTCGATATTTATTAGTTTCTCTGCCGAAGTGAGAAGACCAAAATATATTTTGAAAGACAAAGATAAAGTAACAGGAAATCTATAAATAACATATTACCTATCTTATTCATCACATCTTGGTTCATCAAGATGTAATGTATTGTAATGTGTTATTTTATTATGATAATGAAACTATGAGGGACGTTACATTTAAGAGTACTTCCTTCTAATTTAACATAGTTGGAAGGTCATATACATACTGAATGGGTCTAATTAAATCATAGTCCACATTTAATTATGCATAAGTACACTCAGAAATCATTGCATATGTATGTTGTTATACGCTTATGCGTAAAAAAAATATTACCTACAATTATTTCTGAGTCACTCTAATCTAACGCGCAGTTTTAGTCAAATTCATGTGAATGAAGTCTCTGTCCTCTAGACAGAGACTTCTTTCCGAAACTAACAAAAATACTTGTAAATAAAAATATAGGCTGACTTTGAATTCATTGCCTATATATTAGGGGGTGAAGGTTACCATAGCAAACGTTGTTCGATTTCATGTAAGTACTCATGAAATCGAACAACTTTTGCTATGGTAACAACTCTGAAATATAGCTTTAGAAAAATCGGTCCTGAAAAGTAAAGCTTATTAAATTAATAAAAAGGAAGATTGCGGCATTGGTAAGTACAAAAAAAAGAATCTTAAGTAAGCGAAACTTTAATAGATGCTAAACATTTAAGTAAATGAACATTTAAAAGCACATTCAAAGGCGCCTACGCAGCACGCGGATCAAGTATTGACGTAAGCCTACTTTATGTCTAGAGACCGCTACTTTGACTATAGACGACAACTATGCAAACAGCTTGAAATGTCATATTTGCAATATCAGCATCGGTTTCTTTAATTTATTTCAATATTATATTATAGAATAGAATCAATACATTATAATACCAGCATTGATGAATATGCATAATCAATGTCATTATAACTTTCTGAGTTTACGGCAAAGGAAAACATCGTGAGGAAATCTGGACTATAGGTAATATAAGTCTGAAATCGCCAACCCGTCTTGTGCAAGCGATCAATGCTCGTGCCTTCACTGTATGAGAAGAGGACTTTGCCTTGCAATGGGACAGTAATAGGCTGGTATTTATATGTAACACATAACATAACGTCTTGTTTCCTCGAGGGGTTGGGCAGAGTACACTCACATTTCGCCAGTAATGTTTAAGTCCCATTTAATAGGGAGCGAACCTATTGCCATCAACCGGGCAATCCAGACTCCGGGCTGCTACTGAGAAATTCCAGAAAGAAAAAACCAATATCACTTTGCCCGACCCGGGAATCGAACCCAGGACCTCATGCTCAGCAATAGCGCTTGCAACCAACGAGGCAGTATTTATATGTAATCATTAAGCATTGCGAGAGTCTGTAGTCGAAATGAAAATAATGTTAATACGTGGTCGGTACATTGGTCGTTTGTCTGGTTAATTACCTGAAGTCTTTCTTGTCCACAATTTATTAACGAAACCATAAAACTTTCTGGTTGTTAAAGCTCTTCATCATAATCAGCCAAGAATGTTCCCAATGCTGGGACACAGGCCTCCTCTCGGTGAGAGGCAGTTAGTTAACCATAAGTTAAAGCTCTGTATAGATCCATCCAAACACGCTTGCGATACTATAGGGCCAATACAAAATGTTTACTATCAAACTCTAAACCTCCCTTTTTTCCCACAGGTGCTGACATGCCTGGTGCTGTACGCGTCAAGCGCACACGCAATCATGGTAAAGTACGGCACTAAAGAAGGTCCCATTGTACCCCCGACGCCAGAGCCGGTTCCTCCTCCGCAACCCTACCGCAACCCCGCGCCTGTTTGGGAGGAACGCTCCAATGATACGCCCGATCCTAATGCTCAATGGTAACTTTTATAATGTGTTTTTTTTTTAAATGTTATTGAGTGTCAACCAAGCCGACGCCTATTCTAATGGTCAGTGGTCACTGCCACAATTGGACGTTGTTCTCTTGTTTAGCAGAAAATAACCATTATCACGAGTGTATTAGTGCGCAATGGTACGATCTGCACGATATGTAAAGATTTGACACACTTAGAGTTGCTTACGTTTTTAATGATCTTCTTGGAGCCTGATTACCTAAATCTAAATCTATTACATAACAAAATTTCGTCCCCCAGGCGACCTCCCTTCTTCGTGCCCCAGTCGAGATACACCAACATAATCTACAACTCTCAGCTACCACCAGTGCCACTCAACAACGCCCAACGCTTCGTCAACTCTTACATTCCCGTCAAACCAATTCTTCCAAGTCAGAATGGCCAAGCCAACCCGAACAGCGCACCGGCCATTCTCGGCAGCCAGAGCTTGCCTGGCATCGGTCTCCGATACTTCTTTCCTGCTTACCCAGCGACGCAGAAGCCCGCACGACAAGACGATGCTAAGCTCAATCAAATAGATGGTCAAGAGACTGTGGTAGCTGGAGCGGACTCAGCTAGTGACTTCCAGTGGAAATATGAGAAGGATGCCACGAGACGGAACATCAGGAATTCTTTGGAAGTGAGTAGACCTTCATTTGACATTGTTAAGCAGTTAGTTATATCTATGGCTGTAAAGACTGACGTTTGAATTTAAATGACGCGCTTCAACAATCAAATGCCTGAGGCGTAGAATTATTATCGAAATAAGTAGGCTTAGTTCTGTTTCCGTCGTACAAAAAACTATAGGAAGAAGAACTGAGCCCGCAAGAACTGCTACCGAGCAAAAAAAAAATGTACTCTGTTAAGTTTTTGTTCCTCAGTGTGTTTTTTGTACATCGTTTACAGATCAATATGATTATTTCATGTTCATGCTTCAACCAAGTTATACGAATAACAACTATGATGACCTCAGCTGACGTTTTCTTTATTTACAGGGCGCAGCAAGAACAGTATACCAATGGCCAGTTTACGTCCCCCCGCGGCATCACTAACGTTACTGAGTTCTTTGCAACATGATAACCATGTCGTTAAACGAACGCCGTAGTAACTGTGATGATTATTGTTAGTACTAGATTAAGACAAAAGTGCCAGATGTATCTATGTTTATACAATACGGAAATCGTTGGTGGCTGTAGTATGGTACGGTCTTATAACAGTTCGGAAAAAGAGTCTGGAGTTTTAAATATTTATTGATGTTCAATTTATGACACTGCCTGGTAGCGCGGTATTTTTTACGCTCGTGTTTTAAAAATTGTAATACTGGAGATACTGGACAAAATAAAATAAGGACTGCCTTGTTATTTCTTGGGTAAAATTATACAAATAATCGGTTCAAAATAAACTAACTTGAATGGAAATTAAGCAGTGCTTAAATATAACGTTTTGCTGTATGAAATTAATTTTGTTTATTTCCCTTGATTACAGTTTGTGACTGCGTTCAACTTGTTTGTTTCCATATTTTTATGTAAAAGTTGGACTGTTACTGGAAAGAGAGCTGTTGTACCGTTTTAAAGGAAACTTAATAAACTACAAAATCAATTGAATGTGTGACAATACTTTCAACATCCTTTTTTTGGGTGGGAAATTATCAAATAACTTCTCCCGCTCTGGGTGGAACGGGAGGGCGTGTCAGACTTTACTGACTAAAACCCACCCGTGTTCCTTCGGTTGCCCTGTTGCCGGAGGCCACGATTTCCCTATCGGTTTTATTCGAACCCCCGGCAGGCATTGGCCCTAGCGGACCCCGTCAATTTTGCTGACATCTCTTTGAGGCGCGCGTGGAATACAACGCGCCGTCCACCCGGGCTTGGTCCTTATCGGATGGCGAGCTACCCATTGCTCACCGTCCGCAAGCCCGCGCCTACGGTGGCCGGACATCTGCCTGCGATTCCCGACGCCCAGGGCGTCTCCTCCTGCGGCGGTTAGGGGCGCGAGGGCGCGAAATTTGCCTCTCCCTCACGCGTTTCGCCTTCTCCTTCGCGAGCATTGCTGCTTCTTAACAGCCTGTTTTTAAAAAATAAGAAACGGTGATTATATTTTCAGCTACAACCATTAAAAGATATCTATAAGAAGTTGATGACGCGCAAAGAGCGTTTGGGCACCGCTCCTTTATTGTTAACACACTTACAGCAACCTAAGAATGTGTGTAAGCAATGGAACTGTAAGCAACAGATTACTGGAAGATCTGTCGCACGTATCACACACTCTATATCACTTTTGCTTTCAGAATTTATGCTGTTTGGCCTTAACTGGCCAGACCTTATCATGCAGCCCACAAGAGTTTTGTGTTAATGGTGAAACCCTACACCGTAAAGATGGACTCACTCCGGTCCTGCGTCTCGCGCGGCACCCATTGGCCTCAGTCTGTCTGCCTCAACCTTTAGGTACGCACTGAATCTATCAATTCATTTGATAGGAAGGTCCAAAACACGATCTTGAACTTATTAAGCACAATCTTTTGCGTCGATCATTAATTGTAATATAAAACATTTATCATTGAAGAGCACTATTCTCCAATCACGCGTGGACCTTGAAAAGGGACGTGACATACCCAAAACTTAAGTGGGCTTCATGATAACATCTGGTTCGTTAAAGCCAAGCAGCATGCAATCTGCAGCCAATTGATTTTTGTGTTTTCTGTTGTAAACAGTTAATTTCTTTACATTCAATCTATCTTGATGTTGTAGGTGTGTTTATAATATTCGAGCGATAATCCTTCTCTCTCGACGCGAAATAAAAAATATGGTTGTAGTGAAAATTTCTTACTATTTCTTATCTTTTACAGAGTCTTTCTCTTGAAATTATTTTTACACATTCTGATCGACCTAATTTGGATCTTAAAAGTTTCCTCCCGAACTTTGCAACTGCTTTCTTTTTGATTTATTTGTCTGTAATGTTGCAAGATAGGCATAATCATACAACAGTAATATCTGAATTAAAATAATGAAAAATAAAAAGCTTAAAACAGATTATACCTGGTATGAAGTAGCAAAAAAATAACAACGATTGAAATAACGAAATTTAACTTATTTTGAACAGCTCTTATTTCAGTTACATCTAATAATAATAAACGCGGGATTAAACGGAAAACCGATTTCACAGTAGCCCTTATTTTATTTTGACCTGAAATTGATCTTAACATACCTGCAGCAAAACATTTAAAATAAATCCTATGTTTTTGGCACGAGATGCTTATCACAGAAAAGCACACAAAGCAGAAACAGGCGTTTAAGGTTTTTTATGGTGACCTTACTTTGAATGTTTTAACATTGTTCTTATTCTCCATTAATTGCCTCTTTTTTGTACAAAATTGTCAGTTCCTACAATAAAATTATTTTAAAGGAACGAATTAAAATTCTAAGCATTGTTTTGCTCTTCATACATGGGTACGTCACCGCTATAAGTCATCAAGAAAAACGCAAGTCTTACATTCAGTTCCTGTAAATTTTATTGTTTGCTACCAAGGTCATTATTTGTAAATAAGTTAAATGATATACATCTAAGATTAATATTGCCATTACGTAATTTGTATTGTTCCGCGCTGACACATTTTATTTGGTCGTTGGTGAAATACTTTTGTCATCTAGCGACTAAAAGAGCGTTGAAAATAAATAAAAAATTAGTTTTTAAAAATACCGGCGTGACCATTAACTCAGAGAGTGTGACGGAAGTTCTTTGTCCATTGTGGTGGATCTCTATTGCTGTCTATTGCTATTAAGGGGGATGCGTTAAGGTAGCGATCGAAATTCAAATTTTCTTACGTTTTTTGCAATTCGCAGGTTTGCAATTCACCGGTCAGGTTGTAAGTTGATTAAAATATGATTCACAAATATGGCTTTACAGAATTATACTCATTATAATCAGCAATACAACTCCTTAAGTTAGAATTGGCCTCAAATGTCATGATTTCATGAAAGTCATTCAGATAATATGAACTTAGAGAATTGTATTAATGATCTTTATGATTATAATTCTATAAATAAATATTTGATACGGCCGCGAGTCATATTTAGATCAACATACAAAAATTGCAAAAAAACGTAAGAAAATTTGAATTTCGCGGGGTCCCTGACGCTTTCGCCTTAAGAGATGTAATTGTTCAGTATTTCTCGAACTTTCTTAAATCCATTAAGTAAGTTCAAATTCAATCTAAACAATTTCCATCAAATGACGTTTGATAACAATCTTTCATAGTGCATTATTGTTATACATTTAAACCTATTTTATGTAAAATGAAAGTAGCTTTCGTTTCGTTTTGTTATTTCCTTTTAACGATATAAGTTACTGTATTGTTTTGAATATGTATCACTTAGCTGTAATTATGCTTGTAAATATGTAAAATAAAGAATTATATAAACATTTATGTGACTTTTATTGTGTTTTGTGTAAGTGATTAAGTAATTTCGCTCTACATGGAATCAGGTTAGAAACTTACTTAATATTAAAGTACAGTAAACTTACGAAACAATATAGTGCATAAAGAAAAGAAAAGATGCAAAACAACACGCTGTAAAAATGGATAAGCACGTATAGAATTCGCGTATTATTGCATGGCAACACATAGGTAACATTTTGTGTGTAACGATCTTTGAAGAATCGGCTCTTTACGTACTGTGACTTTTGTGACATTTAATGCAAAATAAAATATTGACTAAGCTCTTTTTCTTAAGGTAAAACCCAAATTGTATTTACCTATTAAATCCACAGTCTACATATCGCTGTTCCCGGCGAATAAAATCGTAATCGTAAAAACCAAATTTTACAGGAAAAATAAAAAACAGTTTTTTGTGAATATCTTATTAACTAATTTAGCGGAGTTGTTCTAAATTGATTGTTGTTGTTTTAAATTGTAAATAAATCTTAGTATATAAGCGACGACTCTCTGTAAGTTATTATAATTGGAATATTTGTGAATAAGTGATTTAATTAATAAATGATTATTATTATGATGTGACAAATGATTTGATGTTAAATTGTTGTATGATTGATGATGTGATGTGTGATCAGTGAAGTGTGATGATACAACTTCAGGTAGATCTTGTTTCAAGTTCTCATTGGGCATTTTTGGCCAATATATTTCATCATTTAACAAAAACTGAGGACCTGACCACCATAAGGAAGACTCGCTGATAAGGTCAGCCTTCAGCCCGCGAGAAACAAGATCCGCCGGATTTTCCTTCGACGGCACGTAGCTCCACGTGTGCCCTATAGTGCATTCTTGTATTTCATTAATGCGATTACGAACAAAAGGTTTTAATAAATTTGGTGTCATGGAAAGCCAACTTAACACTATTGTCGAATCGCACCAAAAGTAACATTTACTAACGGGTTTGGTGAAGGAATTCCGTACATTAACACACAGTCTTGCTCCTAATAAAGCCCCACATAACTCAAGTCTGGGGATGGTTGTTGGTTTGATTGGTGCAACACGATTTTTAGAGACCAACAGCTGTACTGTTACCAATCCATCTTTAGTACTAGACTTTATGTAAATACATGCACCGTAGGCCTTTTCAGATGCATCTGTAAACACATGGATCTCATTTATAGTTGAATTGTCACATGAAATCCACCGGGGTATTTTAAGGGTATTTAAACATGGTAGACTATTCACGAACATTAACCAAGAGGTATGTATATTAACTGGTACTTGCTCGTCCCAGTCACACTTAGCCGTCCATAGACTTTGGATGATAATTTTAGCCTCGATAATGCAAGGACCTACCAGACCTAATGGGTCAAATATTTGACTAATCACAGATAAAATGTGGCGCTTTGTGATTGGTTTGCTGGTATCGACTGATATTGAAAACTCGAGAGAATCAGATTTACATAGCCAATATAGGCCTAACGTTTTAGATGACACGTTTCTATCCTCAGACAAGTTCAACCTACCAGAATGCCCTGAAACACCGGCTATTTCGGTTAAAATATCTAAACTATTAGATTGCCATTTTCTCAAATGAAAGTTAGCTGACGCTAAAATGGATGCGACTTCTTTACCCATCTGGACCACCTCGGAAACCGAGTCGCCACCACTAAGATAATCGTCGACGTAAAAATCTCGTTCAATGGACGATTTTACAATGCCATTAGAGGCGGTTGTTGCTAGACTGACTAAGCTCTTAGTAGCTAAATAAGGGGCGGAAGCTGTGCCATAAGTAACAGTATTAAGACTGTACGTTTGAAGTGGTAGCTTGGGGTCAGCACGAAATATTATTTGTTGTAAGCTACGTTGTGATGGTGTTACATGAATGGCCCTATACATCTTCTCTATGTCACCAGAAATGACAAACTTGTGCTGACGGAAACGCAGCAATATAGAAAAGAGGTCATCTTGGACAGTGGGCCCCACCATTTGGATGTCATTGAACGACACTCCAGAAGTAGTCGCTGCTGATGCATCGAAGACTACCCTGAGCTTAGTTGTGGTACTGGATTCTCGGATGACTCCATGATGTGGCAAAAAATACTCAATTTTGTTACCTGAATGAGGTTTCCTTGTTGAGTTATTCACAGTCATATGACCTAAGCTCACGTACTCCTCGATGAATGCAACATATTTTTCCTTAAATGCAGGATCACGTTGGAAACGACGTTCCAAAGATAAAAATCGACGTTTAGCCATTTCATAAGATTCACCTAACTCACTGGGATCATTTTTAAGAGGCATTGTAACTATGAAATGCCCGTTTTGATCACGCACAGTGTTTACACGAAAATTTTCTTCACAAGCTCGTTCTTCCTGTGACAAGGAATGCTCAGAAGAAACGGAATCGAGTTCCCAAAATTTATTTAGGTTGTTATTTAAATCGTTCATGGAGATATTACAAAAATGAGAATATGTATTTTTCATAAAAATGATAAAGTCCTTGGTTCCCTTTCCTGTGAAGAACTTACAAATTCTACAAATTTCATTTTACGTCACGCTCAAATGGACATGTTTCCTAATGAGCATAATTTATTGCAATCAGGAAAGCCTTTACCAAAAAAAAAAATAGGCTTATTTCTTTAAGTCCTTTTACAGATTCGAATGGTCTCATACGCGTAGGAGGGAGACTTGACAACTCGCCTTATGAATATAATGTCAAGCACCCCGTACTATTATGTGGTAAGCACCACATAACTAAAATAATATTTCAAAAATATCATCTCGACTGCTTACACGCTGGCCCTCAGCTGCTCTTGGCAAATATACGCCAAATGTATTGGCCTCTTGGTGGTAGGAATCTATCTAAAAATATTGTTAAAAAATGCGTCAAATGTTTTAAATATAAGTGTCAAACTGTGCAACCTACAATGGGTCAGTTACCCTCTTCAAGGACACATCTAGAACACCCATTTTTAAATTGTAGTGTGGATTATGCTGGGCCAGTGCTGATTGCTGATCGCAAAGGGCGAGGGTGTAGGCTTATAAAGGCGTACCTGTGCATTTTTGTTTGCCTTGCCGTGAAGGCTATTCACATCGAGCTTGTTACAGACCTCACGAAAGAAGCCTACATGGCTGCTTTGAATCGTTTCGTGGCTCGTCGTGGTAAACCCGAAAGCATCTTGTCCGATAATGGGACAAACTTCATAGGTACTTGCAATGAGCTACGTAAGTTTCTACAAGACTCGAATCTCGTGTCTGATGTTGCTCAACAAGGCATCAAATTTTCTTTTGCGCCTCCATACTCCCCTCACTTTAACGGCATTGCTGAAGCCGCCGTAAAATCCACTAAACATCACCTAAAGAGACTTTTAGGCTTAACGCACTTCACATACGAGGAGATGGCCACGTGTTTGACTCAAATAGAGGCCGTCTTAAACTCCCGTCCTCTCACCCCTCTTTCCACTGATCCTCTAGATTTTTCCGTTCTTACTCCTGGACATTTCATAATTGGGCGACCACTAATATCTGTTCCGCATCCACAGGTTACTGATCTCAACATCGGGCGACTGGAGCGCTATCAAAGAGTAGAGCACATTAAGCAACATTTTTGGAACCGCTTTCAATTAGAATATGTTTCTCTGCTCCAGAAAAAGACTAAGTGGACAGCGTCAACAGGCCAACTTTCAGTGGGAGCACTGGTTCTCATCAAAGAGAAAGGCCAACCGCCCTTGGTGTGGCCACTGGGGCGTGTCAACAAGGTCTTCCCTGGCTGCGACGGGACCACACGGGTAGTGGAGCTGAAGACGAAGAGAGGAACGGTGTTGCGGGCTTACAACAACGTCTGCCCACTTCCTCTCACTTGAATAATTCAACCCGGGGAGGATGTTCGGGCGTCTCCGACCACTCGGCGATCTTCGGCGGCCGTCGGGGACAGCGGAAGGTGGCGGGTGACGACGAGAGGTGCGGCGTGCGGGACGCGGGCCATCGAAGCACTTCGCTACCGATCACGGACGACGGCACGCGCGCGCACTCCTATTTACCAACACCGACATATTGTTGTACTACCTATTTCGGATTATACTTCTTTATTATACAGTCCACTAGTTTAAATTAAGTCCTTAGTTTAGGTCCCTAACAAGGGGCGACTAGAAACAATTCTATTACTTTATAAATATTGACGTTCAAAAGTGCCTTACATGGGCCTATTTGAAATAAATTATTTGACTTTGACTAGCATAATTGTTGTTTGAAATTCTTTGGACTATTAATTCTCTTTCTCGCTTCAAAGAGAAAGCCGCAAATTGTTGCTGAATTTTACAGATTGATTCTGTAAAATTCAGCAACAATTTGCATCTTTCTCTTTTTGTGGTAAATGCTCGATTCATATAAATATCTTTATGTAATGGCCCGTGACAATATCACATCAATCGTGCATAATACCGTAAGCAAAAAGCGCATTACAGTGCATACATAACTGTATTATTAAGCGGTTACCTAATAGAAGGTTGCATTCATTACAAAGCATGTGGCTATGCCTTAAGGCGACCAGTGACTTATTATACTTACTCGTAAAAATGTCAATACGAAGAGTTATGAAGATATTAATTATAATTATGATAGGTATGAGTTGAAAGGTAAGGAATGACGATGGAGACTTTACTGTTTGTGAAGTTTGACGTCATAATAAGGCTGGCTGTTTGAGATATTTTCATGTAACATGCGCAAGTTCAAGAACTTTCGAAGATTGTTTAAATCGACGTGTGAAAAGTTTGTCAACAAAGTGACTTACGCACCGCATATTAATACTCAAGTTAGTTGTAAGTACTGTCAAATTGTAAGTCCTATATCAATTTCATGATAATTGAAAACAATTTCTTAATTTCGTGTAGAAGATACGTTGTAATTCGAACCTTCTAGCAGGTTAATGCGGCATTCATAGCATAATCAGCCTATAATGTTCCCACTGTGGGACACAGGTCTCCTCTCTTCGAGAGGGAAAGGGCTGTAATCTACAAGGCGAGCCTAGTGCATGTTGTTAGATGCCACATGTCTTCTATTTTTTCGGTTCTAGGACATACCGGTTTTCTCACGATGTTTTCTTTCACCGTTTACATGCGACATCCATAACTGTAGTGCTATTCTTTAACCATCTCACCGTGTTATCTTAGATGAAGTGAGCGTGAAGTAAGCTGTCAGTTGCTAAGGATTGACACTATTGGCAGCTCACTTCACCTAAGTTATCACGGTGAGATATTTACAGAATAGCACTACTGGTACCAAATAATTTTAATACATCGGTGCAAGCGTATGAAGAGGAAGTTCACGATAAAGTCAAGAGTTCGTCTTACAGTAAATATATCAACAAGAATACTAGATGTTCTGCATTGTTAGCAATACTTAGTGTTTCAGACAGAACGTCACGATCTGTCGATCATCCGCGTTTGAGTTATGAAATTAATGTTACTTCCAACAAAATATTAATCATTATTGTACAATGTCGTCCATGGGCATGAGACTGCCCGTATTTTTCTGAATATTCATGAAAATTATCGAAAGTTTACTTTAAAAGGGGGGTTCTTTATTTTTTTAATTCTTTTTTCATTCTTTCTTATAATTTTTATTTTTCAAAACCCCTTATGCTTTTATGGACTTACACTCGTGTTTTCTAAAATAAAACACTTTTTTTTTTCATAGTTGACATATTTTTATAAAAAAATGTTAGTTAATCCGATAAACCCAAATCGACCAAATAGCATCGGAGATATGGCAAACGCTAATCAAAAATAATTAAAATTGAAAAATATTAAAGATAGTCCTTTTGAAGTTAATTTTCTATAATTTTTCATAAATATTTAGAAAAATATAGGCTGAGGGTGAAATGAAATGAAAACCTGCTACAAGGACACCTCTGCCCAACCCTTCGGGGAAACAAGGCGTGATGTTATGTTATGTATTTAGAAAAATACGAGCGGTCACATGCACATGGGCGACATTGTATATAGGTACTTTTGTAGAGCCTGGCTAAGAAGAGAAGAAATAATTAAGCAACCAGTTTTTTACAAGATAACATAAACATAATATCACGCCTATAAACCCCGAAGGGTTAGGCAGAGGCGTACCAAGTACACCCATATTTCGCCACTTATGTTTAAGTCCAATGTAATAGGGCCCGTGCACTGCTACTGAGAATTCCAAATGGCAGACCAAATAACACTTTACCTGACCTGGGAATCGAACTAAATATACACAATGACACTAGAGACGCTACAATCGACGTCACACTACTAGACATTACATCAAAATGTCGGTTTAAGTTTTAGATGGTTTTAAAAGATTTATATATTCCGTCTCAGCTATAACAATGCACTTAAAAATATTGTGTCAAAATATTACCCAAGCTATAAAAACAATTTACGTCGAGTCATCTAAATTATCACAAACTAGCTTCAGCCCGCGATTTTGTCCACGATGATCTTCCTCAAGAATTGGGCTATTCAATGCAAAAATATTTTTTCAAATCCGATTACCCCCTACATACAAACTTACAATCAAACAAATTTGACCTCTATAAACTATTAGTATACAACGTGCCGATACAATGGCGACATTAATTTAACACACGGGTAGGGCTAGTGGTCAATAATCATAAAAAAACATTTTACAAAAAAAAAAAAACAACCGGCTTCCAAAAAACACTACAAAGAGAAAAATAACTTTAATTTCGGAAGTCGGTGTCTTTGGTTTTGAATTTTCCTTTTTTGCCACCGACTTCAGAAATTAAAGTTATTTTTCTCTTTATAGTGTTTTTTGGAAGCCGGTTGTTTTTTTTTTTTGTAAAAAGTTTTTATTTTTCACTTTTTAGCTGTGGTACCTACCCCACACAAATTCGAAAACCACTACCTGTTATGTAAATAACAGCTATGACAGGAAATTATCATATCATCCACATACTAAGTGGGAAAAAGTACGTATTATTGAAGCTAACTCAAAAATTATAGAAGCAAAGTTAATAAAATTTATATGGAACCACCTCGAGAGCATACCCTTTCAAACAAAAAAAAAATTTTCAAAATCGGTCCACAATTGACGGAGAAATCGGTGGACATACATAAAAAAAAAACAAACATACGCGACGAACATATAACCTCCTCCTTTTTGGAAGTCGGTTAAAAATATAATAAGAAAAAATAATTCGTTAATTGAAAAATTTAAATTTTCAAACGCTCGCCGACATAGGACTCTCCCTTTCCTTCAATTCGCCTTCTCTTTTCACGTTATTCGTTTTATTTTCATTGATGCGATGTTATGATGCGTGACCCCGCTAAATGACCTCTGCGCTACAGTTGTTAAGTACAGGTTGCACCAAGATGGTAAATTAGAAAATTGAAAATAAATCAATAAATAATAACTTTTAATGAAATTAAAATATCTTCATAAAAATAAAACGCTAATCCGTATACGTGTGTTAAATTAATGTCACCATTAAAGCGCCACGCTGTAGATTATAGTATAGATTGATACAACTGGGTTCAAATTAACAGTTTTAAGCTCACAAGAAAGGTCTACAAAATATTACTTACGTTCTTCCATTAGGTACTAAAACTACCAACTAAAAAGCAGAACATAAAATAAACACAATATAAAAGCCATTACTTCCAACCAGTTTGAACCTCCTAACCTTTGAGATTCGCCAAGCCAAGCCCTATCTCCTGACTATAAATACCTATGATTTTCACTAAACAACTGTAATAAGATGTCGTGGCGTTATTATCGTTTCCAGTGAGACTGTTAGACTCACCTAGGACTAATATATTTCACCATTTCGAAATGGAACGTGAATAAGTAAGTACTCCATAAGTTTTGCCTAACTGGTTGATCCGTCAGCGACGAGAAATCGCTGAATCGTTCGGATTGTTGTATCTTAGTTGTGTATAGAGTTGCCATCCGTCCGGATAAAGCCGGACAGTGTTAGGCTTTTTGACCTCTTGTCCGGACCAATTTGACTGCGTCCGGCCCGTCCGGCTTTTGCTAGGGTTTTTATTCTCTTTAATATGCCTGCAATGGATGAAACAAAGAAACAGGTTAAAACCGGAAACTATTCCAAAAATGTTAATTGTGAAATTTAATTAAGACATGTAACTTGCAAAGCGTTTTATAATATAATTATTAAGGAGGTTTAACTTTTAAAGCGCGTTTATACCAATGAAAAATATACAAATGAAAATAATAATACCGATTAAAACTTTCTTATAAAAATATGTGTTATAATTGAACTTTTAGTCAAAAATCCTTTTTTTTTTGGCGTCCGTCCGGCTGTTGGATCCAAAAGTCCAGCTTTTTTAGCGGGTAAGTTCGGTTTTCTGATTTTTAAAGATGGCAACGCTAGTTGTGTAGGTACTTGAGTAGAGAGATTTCATGTTCGGACCTCCTAGGTCCTAGATGAACTTGAGTAACTTGTGTATGTATTCAATACAAAGTCAAACAACACATCCAGTTTATGTAGAAGACAACTCTACTTGGATTATTTTCACTTCATGTTCGAAATTACAGCAGCTATTAAAAAAAAAGTAAAAACCAATTGCTTTTCAGTGTCCTCTAGTAAGCAGAGTCTACAAAAGTTGTTTAAACAAATAACTATGATATTGACCATTTTGTTATATCTAATCAAGGGCTTTTTATACAAATTCTATTACAGTCTTCTGTCAATCTTGTGTTATTACTTATAAACATCCTGGTTTCCCATGAAACAAATAATAAATAGACACCATTACTAAAGTGTACGTCAACCTTGTAACGACGGCACGTCACAAATAACATGTCTGTTTGTTCCTCATTTATTTTCGTAAGGTTAACATTTAACATCGGTACAGAAACGGTAATCGACAATATAATATGTCGTTGATATTTAAGATTTAATTTTATCTTCCTGAGTTTATTTGTGAGAATGGTAATTGGTATTGTTGATACATAACATCCTTCGTAAGTAATTGACTGTATTAATTCTTTTCTTGGAGTCCTTTCGATTCTTTATTTGTACGTTTTACAATTTAAAAGTAGTTCTTGGTTTTATTATTCCGTATTGAATGATGTCAAAAAAATTAATTGTGTTACGAATAAAGTAGTCATACTTACTTTACAGATTATGCAAACAACCATGCATTTACATTTTAACACCTTTTTAGGGTTCCGTAGTAAACAAGGAACCCTTATAGTTTCGTCATGTCCGTCTGTCCGTCTGTCTGTCTGTCGGTCTGTCTGTCTGTCTGTCTGTCCGCGGTCTAGCTCCGAGACTCTTAGTACTAGAAAACTGTAATTTGGCATAGGTATACATATTAATTACGCCGACAAAGTGGTAAAATAAAATTATTAAAAACTTTTTTTTTAGGATATCTCTCATACACGTAAAGTGGTGATGTTTTTTTTTTTTTTACCCCATGGTGAGGGGTATCATTGGAAAGGTCCTTCAAAAATATTGTGAGTTTGGGAAAACTATTTTTGGATTCAGGGATCCGTTTGCGAAATATTAAGCTTTAAAGTGCTAATTTTTGTTAGAGTCAAGTGTGTCCCCCCCCCTTTTTTTTTTTTTTTTGGGTGGGAAATTATCAAATAACTTCTCCCGCTCTGGGCGGAGCGGGAGGGCGTGTCAGACTCTTACTGACTAAAACCCACCCGTGTTCCTTCGGTTGCCCTGTTGCCGGGGGCCACGATTTCCCGATCGGTTTTCTTCGAACCCCCGGCAGGCATTGGCCCTAGCGGACCCCGTCAATTCTGCTGACATCTCTTTGAGACGCGCGTGGAACACAACGCGCCGTCGACCCGGGCTTGGTCCTTATCGGACGGCGAGCTACCCATTGCTCACCGTCCGCAAGCCCGCGCCTACGGTGGCCGGAAATCGGCTCGCGATTCCCGCCCCGGGCGTCTCCTCCTGCGGCGGTTAGGGGCGTGAGGGTGCGAAATTTGCCTCTCCCTCACGCGTTCCGCCTCCTCCTTCGCGAGCATTACCGCTTCGCAGAAGGAGGTGACGGCCTTCCTCTCGCTCCGTACCATGGCCTGAACCAGGGCCGGACGCGAGAGATCACCGCCGCCGATCGCCTCTACGAGAACACGGCGTTGCTCCGCCCAAGCCGGGCAGACCTCCACCGTATGCTCCACCGTGTCCTCAGGCCGATCCATACAATGGTGACACCCGGGTGTTTCCTCCCGCCTTATCCTGAACAGGAACCTCCCGAAGCAGCCGTGTCCGGTGAGGACCTGCGTCAGGCGGAAGGTGAGAACGCCGTGGCGTCTCTCCCCCCTGCCGGCTAAATGGTTAGTTTTAGGTGTGTGAAAAAAATCACAACAATAGTTCATATAACGAAATTAAAAGAAAAACTGTCACAGCTAAGTAGGCTCTACAGGTTAACGAGTAATAATCCACCAACTTAACTTTACAGTTGCAAAAACATGTTTTCCCATACATTCCGTATGGGAGAACATATTTTTCAACTACAAAGTTAAGTTTGTTTTTGGGATAAATTCATCCCAACTACGGAACCCTACATTGTGCGTAGTCCGACACGCACTTGGCCGGTTTTTATTTTATTTTTTTCTGAGGGAAAACCTTTAAAAGGCGCCCGGGCTTTGGGGATAAGACCGGGGAGTGTGGGATTCCTACCTCACTAAAACCACCATCTGCACATGGAAAGGGCACCGTTACCTCTCGAAAAACCAATCCGGAACCCCCTCTATGCAGCGCCTGTTATGGCACATCTCTGGGGAGACTGTAAAGGGATCTCCCCGAAACCTAACTGTGCAAGTGTGCAAGGCAGCACGTGACCACTGTGCGCCGTCTTCTCTGAGGTCACTCAGTAGGTGGACAGAGTCCCCACTCCGAGCGCCCGTGATCTCTAATTCCCGCCTGCCTTAAAGGTTGCATGCGGGGTTTCGGCGTGTTAGGCGTCGAGGCGGTTGCCTCCCCGACGCCTTCTCCTACGAGCGGGATCAGCCCTCTCACGATTCTGCTCGGCAGCCTCCTTCTAAACCATCACGGTCTCAAAGAAGGAGCCCATTTCTTCGACACCGGCACCATAGACTCAACTACTGCTAGTAGAGACAAATCTCGCCCGATCCTGGTGACCAAGACCAGGTCTTTCAGCAGCCCACGCAGGGCACTTCTCGAGCGTGTGCTATGCAGAATCTAAGTCGCTTCCGCAATGATGGCAATTTGCCGTGGCCTCTCGCCCAATCTTGTTCAATACATTTTAACACCTAAAGTTTGTAAGTCTTTAAGACAGTGCTTTCTTTCTTTTTTTCTTTCTAGGAGGTTGGATAAGAGTGACACTGGTTGGTGAGTCACTCTAGCAGAGCTTCGTGTCATAGCAGCTGTCTTCTGATGACAGAGATTATGTCAGGGGAGCTGCTGTCGTACCATGTACACGACAAACTGCTATATTTCGGTACGATCCTGATGATATTGAAGCTGCTGAACCACTAATAT
The DNA here is from genome assembly GCA_963680765.1 of Agrochola lychnidis. NCBI lineage: Eukaryota > Metazoa > Arthropoda > Insecta > Lepidoptera > Noctuidae > Agrochola > Agrochola lychnidis. The sequence goes on from OY796852.1 coordinate 10,068,320, forward strand.
GATGACCGCTTCTGGTAAAGGCTGTCTTGCGCCGTTATATAATTGGGACTGACTCTAACCAACCGTTTTAAAAGCATCAAACATGTCAATTTTATTATGAGTTATTGTAACTTTAGACAACTAATCGAAAATACTGTCAAGAAATATGACAGCAAAATCCAACCAATCGCAAGTATAATCATGTTTTCAGAAATCAGGGAGTACGAGACAAGTCGAACTACTCCAAATACATAGTAATGCAGAATAAGAAAATGTGTTATGATGAAGATTAGATAATATGACAACAACCAGGAACACTGCTTGCCATAGAAAGGAATGATCTAGTACCCACCTACGTATTCGGATTACGTCTTTGCAATATGCTAGACAGAGGCTGGCTGAAAATATTTATGTATTGAGATCAGGAAAACATCAAACACTTAGGGCATGACCATGACATGACATGAGTTAAACCCCACTCAGTTGTTGGTATAAAAGGCAGTCAATGATACCTAATGCTAATTAATGATATTATTATGAAAATGCAAGCAGCTTTTTTTTTGGTTGGATTTTGTTTATGATCGGAAAAAAAAAACCCAGCCAAGTGCGAGTCGGACTCGCACACGAAGGGTTCCGTACCACCGTACAATATTTTGCAAATAAATGAACATATGAAACGAAAAATATTTTTCATCCTAAATATAAAAAATCCCAAAGATTTTGTATTTCATAATGGTAGGTACTGTGAATTACAAAGTAATATTTTGCAGTCGCAGAAAATCGCCCATATTTAAATAAAATAACTTATGCTTCGTCATTTTTATATTTGTTTATTATACAGTACACGATACACAAAAGTTTCAAATTCCTAACTTGTTTAGTTGTTGCAATAGAGCTCGTACAAAAATGGTCTAAAACTGACAAACTTTTACGGCCCCCTATTTCTTAATTTTTTAAGATAAAAACAAAAAAAAATGTTATAGCGGTAATAGATAAAAAAATTAAGTGTCAATTTAAAAAAATATTAGTATGAAAATGTAACCTAGTTATAATAAGAGTCCGACCGAAAATTGTTTTTTATTTCCGATAGGTTGGATAGGTTTTTCTTCGGTAAAAGTAGAAGAAATGCAGTATCGGCAGATAAGTTTGATACTGCATTGTTTTCTCCGTTTAAACATAAATAACACGAAACTTTATATATTTCTTAAATAAATAATCAAACTATCTGATTTCAAATGCGAAAAAATGTATGAGATGATGTAATGAGAGATATCCCAGCATTAAAGGCATTTTTGGGCTCGTATAAGTCTTATTATATATATTTTAAAAAAACTTTATATTGTTGGCTAAAAAAAGCTCTTTTTAGGGTTCCATAGCCAGATGGCAAAAAACGGAACCCTTATGGATTCGTCATGTCTGTCTGTCCGTCTGTATGTCACAGCCACTTTTTTCCGAAACTATAAGAACTATGCTGTTGAAACTTGGTAAGTAGATGTATTCTGTGAATCGGATTAAATTTTTTACACAAAAATATAAAAAAACAACAAATTTTGGGGGTTCCCCATACTTAGAACTGAAACTCAAAAAATGTTTTTTATCAAACCCATATGTGTATCGACAGGTCTTCAAAAATAATATTGAGGTTTCTAATATCATTTTTTTCTAAACTGAATAGTTTGCGCGAGAGACACTTCCAAAGTAGTAAAATGTGTGTCCCCCTGTAACTTCTAAAATAAGAGAAAGATAAAACTAAAAAAAATATATATGATGTTACTACCATGTAAACTTCCACTGAAAATTGGTTTGAAGGAGATCTAGTCAGTGGTTTTTTTTAATACGTCATAAATCGTAAACCAAAATTCTTTGATAATGGTACGGAACCCTTCGTGCGCGAGTCCGACTCGCACATATTAGTTTCTTTTTTTTTTCTTTCCAAAAAAGCCATTTTCACTTTTAGTGTGCTTTTAGTTGTAACAATGAATTTTCTCTGAATAAATGAATTGAAAATACTAATTTGCCGGTACTTACTTAATTTTCAGACTCCAGTTATATTATACAACAACACTTCAATTCAAAATTACAAACCAATACAGAACACAGCTATTAAGTAAAGAATTGCAAGAACTCAGCAATGGATTGCAAGACCATTAAAACATTTTACTTAGTAATTAGAAATGACCTATAATTGCGTGGCTCTATAAGCATTTCTTGTTTCTAAACCCACTGAATTAGCTGCGGCAACAATGATTACCCACAAAATGTGAGGTAAAGTCTTTTAATTGGCGCCTTGCTATTGGTTATTATATCTTAAATGGTCCAATCGCAACATTTTGTAAGGGCTGGTCGGCAGAGCGAATTGACTGTCAACTAATCGATTGATATGGTTAATTTAAAAGGGAGTAAGTTTTAGTACAATCTAAGTCAAGGTTCTAGCTTGCTGAATGAACTTGATTAAATTTCTAAGGCTTTTAAAACTTATCGTGGCATGGAAATAAAAGGAAGGTTAGTTACGCTGATAAGTTTTTCAAGTGACGTACATAATATTATAATATGTATAACTCAAGTTGAGCTCCTCAGGCGACGATTCAACTTCATTTAGTTTCGTTAAGGTAAATTCAAGTAGCCTAAAAAATTCCTAAACTTAAGTGGCAGTGGTCAAGGCATATTGCTCGCAGAACAGATGGCCGATGGGGCCGAAAGGTTCTGGAGTAGCGACCGCGTACCGAAAGACGTGGCGTTGTAAGACCTCCCACAAGGTTGACCGATGAACTTATCAAGACCACAGGAACCTGGTGGATGTGGGAAGCACAGAACCGGTCGCAGTAGCGATGTTGAAGATGAAGAAGACACCTGATCTTATAGATTTCCCGCGATACGCTGATCTTTGCACCACGGCTGCACGGCCACCGCAATCAATCAATCAATCAATATTCTTTATTTGTAAAAATAGGTTACAACAGTGTGCAAGATGTTACAATTATTACATTATAGGTTCTCTATGTTTTGCCTTAACGAAAACTCATCGACATGTGCATTCTGCCCGTCCTAACCTATGGTGCACAAAGTTGGTCACTTACTGAACAACAGAAGTCCAAACTCAAGATTTGCCAGCGGGCAATGGAGCGCAGCATAATAGGTGTCAAACGAACGGACCACGTTAGAAACGCCATCCTGCACTCCATAACTCAAGTAGCGGATGTTGGAGAAAAAACAGCCAGGTTGAAGTGGGAGTGGGCCGGCCACGTCGCACGAATGCACCCGGAGAGATGGGCAAAGATCGTCACTCACTGAACGCCTGAAGGAGGACAACGCCGTCGAGGTAGACCGCGGCGAAGGTGGTGTGACGATCTAGTTATGTTTGCGGGGCCAACATGGCCTGAAATCACAAAAAGCAGAGAGGTTTGGAAGGAAATAGGGGAGGCCTTTGCCCAGCAGTGGGACACAATATAGGCTAACAAAAAAAAAATGTTTTGCCATTTAGCGTACAAATATACATGTATGGAAGGCTTTTGCCAAGCCACACCAAACTCTAGACTCTGTTCCGGAATTCACAATTTATTAGCAGACTTGTTAGAATTACTAGCAGAGCAATTCGGCTTATTTTATATTATAACGTCTCATTAAAGTCATGCGGTCAAATGCTTAATTGGCCTACATTTTCAAGATAATCAGTGGCGATCCCATATCTTAACGCTAGAGTTGTGTGAGAAACGCGACGAGAACCAAGGTGGTTAGCGAGTGCCGCGTCCAACGTGTCCATGTCATAATTATGGTCACTGATTGGTATTATTATCTAGTATGTCCCTTGCATGTCAGGAATCTGTTTTTGTTCAATTATCACCATATAAAGTGTTAATTAAGTAAATTCTTCAGATAGTGTAGAAAATTTTATCATTATTTGTTCTATTTGAGAAGTAAAAAAATCTGGTTCTCCTTTTCCTTGTCGATTGCCCCTGTTTGATCGCAGGTCAGGGTAATACCTGTGACCTAAATAAAATCTCTTATATTATTACTCACCTAACTACATACTTATAATAAATCTTGCATGATTTCTAAGTTTTTTGACATCCTGTTTAGATCAGATCAGATCAGATTCAATGTCACTGGAATAATTATACAATATTTATGTCCTTGATCAGGCTGGATCTAACAAAAATAAAAAAATTATTAAGTACCTACATCTAAAAAGTTTTATCCGTCATAAATTCGTTTACTGTATAAAAACATTTCCCTAATACAATACGTAGTTGTCAGTAAAATGTTGTTTTTCAAAATATAATTCCTAATTATCTGATCCTACATGATTAGTGAATTCCCCCTGCACGCGTAACATCACAACCATAAAAACGGGTTTTCTACGGGTTTTGTCGACGGAAGAATAGACAAAATTACTGATTGTGATTCTTTATCAGTCATTTTGTCTATTCTTCCGTCAACAAAACCCGTTTCTATTATGGTCATGCTAAGCTTGCTGGGATAGGTAGAACTCTTTTCTCATGGATAAAAATATATTATTAAAGGATTACAAAGCGGCTAAGTCGGTCGGATATGTTTGAATAATATCAACGTTTGTGAGAATAGATGGATTATGAAAATATTTAAAGTTTTGAAAACTATAAAATACTGTTAAGTGCGAATGATCATAATATTTTGAGAGTAATAAAGCAATTACTATAACAGTTTAGACTAACTCGACACTTGGTTACTGCACGTACATACAGTTTTGTGGAAATGCTGCATGTAGATATTTCTCTAAGAACCAAGTAAAATATATATGGACATTAGCTGACCCTGCAAACGTTGTTTTGCCATATAAATGTTTGGGGTGGACCATCTTTATCACTTACTACCCTACCTACCTACCTGCCTACCCTATCTACCCTATCTACCCTACCTACCCTCCCTACCATAATTTATAAAAACATAATTTTCTTCATATCTTTTTTTTTTCCTAAATTAAGATGTAAGCTATCCTATCTTTCAAGTTGGATCAAACTGCACACGGTGTGCAAATTTGATTAAAATCGGTTGAGTAGTTTAGGAATCCATCGCGGACAAACAACGTGACACGTAATTTATATATATTAAGAAGATTATATTTTGTTGATGATTAGTCTGAGGCAGGTGTGGGTAAGTAATAGAGCCCGAGATCTGCGATGCAACGGGGGCACCTAATCCCGTTAACGAGGCTGCTAATAGAAAACCCTCAGCACAACAGCTGAACGCATAGGATTTTCAACTCAGCGCTTCTCCTCCACATTTTTTATGCACACGGCCAAAGTGTGGAACTCTCTGGCAGCGTCTGTGTTCCCTTACACGTATTACCCGTAAGCATTCAATGCAAGAGTTAATAGGCATCTTCTGGGCTTGCTCGTTCCATTAAAGATGTCATCCAACGCTTTTCATCAGGCGAGATCAAGGTCAAAACTGCAGTTCACACAAAAGCGACGATTATATCAATTCGGAAGAAAAAAAAGCTTTTAAATACTCTTCCTTCCCTTTTTAGCTCCCACTCGATTACCAAACAACCTTAAAATGCAAACAGTCGGTCACGCTACCACGTCAACAAACGTCACATCAACACATTCACTGCTATCAAACTCACTACAACAACGTCACACGACGTAACGTGCTGCTGACGTCAAACGCGTCATGTCGAACAGCCGAAATGTTCGTTTCACTTTCGCCGATACACTTTCATTGAGAGTGCAAGTGATCGTGACCTATCCCAACTTCGCGATGACGCGAATGACGTGTATACGTGTCAATACTTTCGCGTCACGTCATAGTACGAAAGTAAGAGTCAATTGGAACATTATCACCTACTGGCTTACTTTCGACGCCGAAACTGTTACTTTCGTTGTTACATTTTGGTAGGGTCCGTCGTTCAATGCACTAGCACTGAAGCGAAAAAGAGAAATGTTTGGCTTTTAATTTTATTTTTATTTCATATTTTTTCTTTAGGTGTGGGTGATTATGAATCAATTATCTTTTTTATATTATCAATCAATATAATTCATGAATTGTATAGGTACCAATTCAATTAGACCATATATTTTTAATTAGCAAGAAGCACGACCTACTGTTTTGCTGCGTTGCAAAGTGCAATTAGAAAAAAGAAAAGACAAGAAACTCCACGATTAATCTTTTTCATCAAGATTGAAGTATAAATATGGTGCAGTGTAACCAACCCAAGCAAAATTATGTAGTTACAATATCTTTTGTAACCAAACCAAACAAAATTATGCAATTACAATACAATTTACGGTTTTCTGCCTTTTAAATACAAAGCTGGACCATAAATTAATTGAAAATGATTATGACAGCATTAAAACAGTAATTTTAATATTAAAACCTGTATAATATCGCGATTCTTCGATATCATTCCGTTTAAATATGTTCCTAATCTCACTGACTCATCATTATGCATCGCACACCCTTGACCCAGAAACATGACATTCTTATTATTGTTCACAGGCTTTTAAATATATACTTTACGATATTTATAAAACTGAATACATCACGCCTTGTTTCCCGAAGGGTTGGGCAGAGGTGTATCAATTTCTCCAGCTATGTTTAAGTCCCATGTAATAGGGGGCAAGCCTATTTCCATCAACTGGGCACAAATCCAGACTCCAGGCTGCTGCTGAGAAATTCCAGATAGAAAAATCTAATAACACTATGCCCGACCCAGGAGCTTATGCTCAGTTGTAGCGTTTGTAACCACTAGACCAACGAGGCAGTCAAACTAAATATCTATCTGTATATTATTGTTATTATATAAATATACTGATGTTCTGATTGACATCTTTTAAATAAAGATGGCTGACAAAAAAGATCGTGACTTCCTCCACTTGGAATTACTCTATACAGCTTTGCATACATTTTGTAAAGAATTGTTAATTATTACGTTTTCTTTTTTTAAAGACTATTTACACCAAACATGTTGATATAGATACGCAGGTATCATGTCATCCTCAAAACATTTTTACTTTTACACGCCCCATGGGGGGTTGATTTTTATAATTTGATCTTCAGTTGTTTAGGGTGTGTGTTGTCTATCACTCAAGAAATTTGTTTCTTGAGTGATAGACAACATACACTATCTTTACATTTGTGTAAAGATAGAAAATAATATATCCACCGAATATGGAATCTTCAAGACAAACAGCGTCTGGAGACAGCATGGTTTGTATAGAAAGTTTTGAAAATGCCGCCTTTAGCGGTGGCCGCCGAGACGTCTCCGTGCTCTGCAAATTTAAATTGACCCTGGGGTCAATTTAAATTATCCAGCGAAACTCCGCAGACGTGATTGGTATCGATATCTAAACAATGTGTAAAAAAAAATAATAATAATTAAATGTTTCTTATCCTTTTTATTTCAAGAAATATTTTAAAATGTAAATGAATAAACGAAATAATAATAACATGATGAGTTTTTTTGTGGGGTCATCAACCGGTATTAGTGTAGTCACTTGCAATATCAGTTTTTTTTTGTGTGTACTTCACAGACGGATAATTTAAATTGACCCTGTATTTTCATACAGGGTCAATTTAAATTATCCAGCGAAACTCCGCAGACGAGATTGGTATCGATATCTAAACATAATAAAACAAAAGAAAAGAGATTCTTTCAACTCGCACTTCAAGTAATAATATAGTTAAAGCAATGGTACGTAAAATTTTATCGGAAAAGCAACCGGATGGCGAGTGGTAATCTGGGTATTGAAGTGATACCGAAACCTCTGTACCGTCCAAATGGATGGGGCGGAGACATGGGGGATGGAGGCAAAACATTTTTTTTTTTGACATGGCATTCAAAATTTAAGCTCTATTATATGCAAGGAATTTGTGTGTATCAATTCCATCTGGTTTTGATCAAATCTGGGGTCCATTCGGACGATACGGGGGAGTTCGGTATCACTTCAAGACCCAGATTACCACTCGCCATCCGGTTGCCTCTCCGACTAAATTTTACGTGCCATTGCCTTGAATAATAGCGTTGTTACTTGCACAGCTGCAGCGGTCATTGACTCAAAAAAAACACATCATAACTTTTTATATTATTTTATTCTGTCGTGTTTAGATAATATCGATACCCATCACGTCGGCGGAGTTTTGCTTTCCAATTTAAATTGACCCTGTCTATGAATAATGTTTTAAATGTCCTTCGTGTGGTGAACAGAGATAAAATTACGTATTTTGGTGAATGCTAGTCCTACCTGTATTTAATCGGCAGTTTACCAAAGATTGATAGGTTTCATTCTGCGAGAATTACGCACTTTTAAATAGGTTAGGTACATTTGTAACTTCGGACGGATAATAAATACTTGAATAAATCTTATTAGTGGGTATTGCATTAGGGTTAATTTGATGTATTAAAAAGTTAAGAGCGTTTATTCTAAAAGTTGGCAACGGCGCAAATAGCTGTCCCGTTTTGATTAATTTGAGAATATTACTGTATGGAAATATGAAATATCGCTAACTAGTGAACTAGAATATTATAATGAATTGCAATATTTTCACACTGAATTTGATGTTATAACCGTATTTGGTGTAAAAAAGGCATTTTGAAAGTTTCTAAAGCCTTTTTTACATCTAAAACTAAATATTCGGTATTACGATATTAATTATTTGCATTTAATAATCAATATATTAGTTAGCCATATTTCATATTTCAATAGCGAAATAATGGCCATCTTTGCGACGTTACTCACTTTCAGAATGCAAGTGGTAAAGCAAATTATATTTTTAACCGACTTCAAAAAAAAGGAGGAAGTTCTCAATTCGTTGGGATATTTTTTTTTAATGTATTTTCCCTGATTACTCGAAGACAGCTGGACCGATTTGAAAAATTCTTTTTTTGTTTGAGTGGGTATACTTTCAAGTTGGTCCCATTGTCATTTGGTCACGATCTGATGATGGGATCTTGAAGAAATCGATGGAACTCTTCAAATATTAAAGGCACATCTATAGTGATTTGGGTATTTTTGCTGAGCAGTTGACATAAGGCTATTGTAACTTAGATAAATTACAAACCAACCCACTAAAAAGTGAAAAAAAACTTTTTTTAGAAAAAACACAACCGACTTCCAAACTACAAAGTGAAAAATAACTTTAATTTTGGAAGTCGGTGTCAAAAACTAAAATACTGAGCTGATCCAAAGACACCGACTTCCAAAATTAAAGTTATTTTTCACTTTGTAGTTTGGAAGTCGGTTGTGTTTTTTGTAAAAAAGTTTTTTTTCAATATTGCACTATGATGCTAGCCAGACATTTGAAAACTGTATCTGGATTGAACGCCACATTAGGGTATGTAACCACTAATTTAACATCGTAAAACTGATTCACAATCTAACTAAAGTGCATTCTACAAATCCATCAAGAATGCAAATTAATTCTCATTAAAATATCTGCGACACAATCGAAACAATACTAATATTTAAATAAACAATTCTCATCAAAACAAAGCAATTAAATGACAATACAACGCCAATAAATCACATCCTCTACTAACTAACGTTAGCGTTAATCTCAGTTTAATCTTCTGATCATCACGCGACAAGTTTAAAGGTACAATAGAAAATAGCCCAAGGCTCGTTTGTGGCGACTCTTGCATAACGCTACGTCATACAAGGCGTACTGATGGGCAATAATGCTCTAGGTCGAGGGTCACCAGCTTTTAAGAGAACAATGGACATGGTTTCAAACGGAGTTTGTAATGGTTGGTGGAGAGATTGTATTTAGCAGGCATTTAAAGTGGGACATTTATAAATAACTGGGACATTTATGAATAACTGGGACATTTAGTAATATGAATAAATGGGAATTTTATTATTGATGGTGATTGAATTATGTTTTTTTTTTTTGTCCGAGATATGGAAGACACTACACCAGAATTGAAGGAGACAGGCGCAACGCGATTCTAGTGGAACAATTTCTATAAAACTTCATATAAATTGTTCTACCGATGTCGCGTTGCGTCTGTCCACGGGAGCCTTGAAACGTTTTACTTTCATTCGATTGACATTATGGATTGATAATAATGCCATGAAATTGAAACCAAGTACGGTTAATTCTTGGGCACATCATGAGTGTGTGGTGTCTCACGATGTTCCAAAGAATTGACTATATGGATCGGAGTGGACTAAGTAGAAAAGTTTGATTAAAAAAATAAATAGATACCAATAATTTCATTTAAATGATATACATCGCTCGTATTTATGTGGGATTTTTAAATCTTTGATTTACCGCCACATTCGCTAATTCTCATAAACACTTCACCACACAACTCAGTATAAGTATCATAAATAAACCCTGCCCACTGTCCACCTTTACGGTAAATGTTGGTCACCGAGCGATGTTCACGATGCGATGCGCTTGCGCCTAACCGGTCTGGTTACACGACAGTTATAACCACTCAGCGCAAACTTTTACGATCTTATTGCGATTTAACTTAACTTTTATAGTCTATCTATTATGTTTGTGCACTTAATGACTGTCATTTAATTTATGCTTTATAATAAATGGTCTACCGGTAAAATCCGCTTTTCATTGATACAAATCTTCATAATTTAACAAAATTTTAATGAACGTCTTTGAATTAATTTTAGTTTTAATTTGTGGTATCTTTGGTGAACAAATGCGAAAATGAGACAAACGCGTGTCTACTTGAATTATCACCATCATTATTTCAGCCGAAAGACGTCCACTGCTGGACATAGGCCTCCCCCAAGCACCGCCACTTCGGCCGATTCTGTGCTTTCCGCATCCACCGAATTCCTGCGGCCTTCACAAGATCATCGGTCCATCTTGTGGGAGGCCTTCCAACGATACGATACGTGAATAATAATGATTTATTGTATGCGCGCCTGGTTTCTCCGAAGAGTTGGGCAGAGGTGTACCTAATAGTACACCCACATTTTACAAGTTATGTTTAAGGCCCATGTAATAGGAGGCGAGCCTATTGCCATCATATCTAGATGTTTTATCCTAATATAGTCTACTAGCTTCTGCCCGCGACTTCTTTCACGTGTTCGGCCCACGACCCACCGCGTCGCATCGCATCGCCCGCCGGCGCTATTACTTTATTTTCGCTTAGCGTTCTTTCTGACTTTTTTTCTTTTTGCTCGGCTCCTAATAGTTGTAACGTGATGTTGCATAACCTATAACCTTACTTAACAATTGGGCTATTCAACGAAAAAAAAAGAATTTTTCAAATCCGGCTGGTAATTCCAGAAATTACCCCTACAAACAAATAAATTTCACCTCTTTACAGTATTAGTATAGATTGACAAGTAGTTTGTAAAGAATTTAGATACTTGTTCGACAACCTAATCATATTCTCCTTTACAAGCCAAAGTGCGTAAAAATAATGAAAGCAAACTCGAGTGTAAGGATATTCAAGAGGCGTTTCTTTCCACCTAGCATGTCTGTCATGACCTATTCAGACAACTTGGATATATTGGCAAGCATTTACAACGATAATTGACTTTATCGAAATCAATTATCTTGATAAACTAAAAGACACTTCTAATGGACATGGGCGGTAGAGTAATGTTGTATAGGTACCTAAAATGTGATTGTGACAATATTTAATAAAGTACTAGATTATGTTACCTTGTGAAATGGAATTATTTTAATTTTGTTAAGCTTTAAGATTGCATGAAGACTAAAAGCTTTAGAAAATACTAAAAGGATTTTCACCTGTAAAAGTTTTTAAAGGATGAAATGGTTTCCTAAGCTTGTTGGATTGAAGTCGAGGATCAATTGATCCTGGTGAAGGTAGAATTATATTAGGAATTGAATATAAGTCTGAATCGCCAATCCGTCTTGAGCAAGCTTAGTCATCAATGCTCATGCCTTCTCTGTATGAGAAGAGACCTTTGCCCAGCTGTGGGACAATAATAGGCTGGTATTATTATAATATTGGTTATAATATGATTATTAACATGTAAAACAACATTTCTTTTGGCTTAGTAAACCGAGAACCTTAGCTGTTGACAACAGTTACTTGACTAATCAAGATTTATCAATCATTTTAAGCCAAGTACTAAACGTTACGACGCGATATACAACGAAATTTTACTTGAATCAATGAGCATTAATGTTAAGAAATAAAAAAAAAACACTAGCATTACGTCTTCGTGGGAACCAAGAAACAAATTAAAGAGATCAACACGAGAAAGAAACGCACACCTATAATTACATTAGTCACTTAACAAATAAATAGCATCCCCACACGTAAGTCACTGCTTGAGGGTACATTTACATGTTTCTTAAGAGTCACACTGATGCAAGCAGTGAAGTAAGAGCGATGGCACGAAGCCTGATCAACAATACGGGGATGAGCCAACATTTTGTTAAAGCTAATGTGTTGTGAATCTGGCGATGTAGGTAATATTGGAACGGTAGTTATAAGTGATGATATTATTCAAAGAATATAGAACGATATTGCTTTCGTACACCTTAATAACTATAAAATTACATTACATCAGGATTACTCAGTAGCAGCTCGGAGTGTTCATAATGTCAATAGGCTTGCCTCCTATTACATGAAACTTAAACACAAATGGTGAAATGTGGGTGTACCACCTCTGTCTAACTACCCCAGGGAATACTGACTCGATGGTTGTTTAACAATGACATCAAAATGTGAAAAAAATCCATTTGGTAGTAAGATGACATTAAAGTCTGTTGTTAATCAAGGTTTTTTGATACGTGCAATTCACATATATAAGCAGGAAGATTAACATTTATGATGACTTTAGCAGTGAGATTAATATTATTTTCCGTAAACATGAAGATCAGATCAAGTTGAATTTCAATATCTTTATCGTAGGAAGTGATAAAATTATACGATCAACATATAAAACAATTCAAGATAAATTCAAGAGAAACTGCATACATCAGTCGCTCTATGTGCAAAATTCAGCATAATACACATTCTTTCAAAATATCCGTGGACCTGTCAAATGAACACAAACGCCTGACAATCAAAAAGTGATAGAAAAAATAAAATAAACATTTTAATTCAAGAATGACAAAGCGTGAGAATTGTGAGCTTTTAACTGGCGCTAACAGTTATGAAAAGGCAAGACGTAACGAACCGGAAGCAGCTGTGCATTCCGTTGAGGTTCAAAGATGTGAATGTATTTGATTGTTTTTGGAACGAAGTTCGAAGGAGTCAACTGGCAGATATCGTCATGTAACCCGAAAAAGCCAGTTTCAAGTGTCAAAAGTATTTGTTATTTAATACAGAGCCATCTAGTATACTTTTTTAGCTTGCTAAAAACACTCTTTTGACACTTGAAACTTGAGACCGTATTAAATAGCTCTGTAATAAAATATTTAATATACATAATAATAATATACATAAAGCGACTTTGTTTTTATCGACTTTGTTTTTATCGACTTTGTTTTTAAAGTCGATAAAAAAAATTGTTTTTATCGACTTTAAAAACAAAGTCGATAAAAACAAAGTCGATAAAAACAATTTTTTTTATCGACTTTAAAAACAAAGTCGATAAAAACATAGTCGATAAAAACAAATTCGATAAAAACATTTTTTTTTATCGACTTTGTTTTTATCGACTTTGTATTTATCGACTTTGTTTTTATCGACTTTAAAAACAAATTCGATAAAAACAAAGTCGATAAAAACAAAGTCGATGTAAACAAATTCGATAAAAACAAATTCGATAAAAACAAATTCGTCAAACAGTTTTGTCGACGGAAGAATAGACAAAATTAGAGATTGTGATTGTTTATCAGTCATTTTGTCTACTCTTCCGTCGACAAAACTCGTTTCTACGGTGGTCATGCTACGCGTGCTGGTTAGCAATTGGATAAGCTGAAGATAGAGTAAAATAGCATACGATTGGAGAAGACCAGCAGTGGACTGCTTTAGGGTGATGATAATGACTACAGCTTCAAAGAAACGCAAAAGTGAAAGAAAAACAATTTTTCAACAGAGTTTTCACGTTTTTTAGGGTTCCGTACCTAGTAAACAAGGACCCCTTATAGTTTCGCCATGTCCATCTGTATGTCTGTCCGCGGCTTAGCTCAGAGACTCTTAGTACTAGAAAGCTGTAATTTGGCATGGGTATACATATTATCAGGCCGACAAAGTTGTAAAATAATATCATGTTTTTTAAAAGGTACCTCCCCTACACGTTAAGTGGGGATGACTTTTTTTTCTCATCTATCCCATAGTGTGGGGTGTCGTTGGAAAGGTCGTTCAAAAATATTATGAATTTGTGAAAAACATTTTTGGATCCAGGAATTCGTTTTCGAAATATTAAGCTTTAAATTGCAATTTTTTGTTTGTCAGCCCTTTTTTTTTTTTTTTTGGGTGGGAAATCATCAAATAACTTCTCCCGCTCTGGGCGGAGCGGGAGGGCGTGTCAGACTCTTACTGACTAAAACCCACCCGTGTTCCTTCAGTTGCCGTGTTGCCAGGGGGCCACGATGTCCCTATCGGTTTTCTTCGAACCCCCGGCAGGCATTGGCCCTAGCGGACCCCGTCAATTCTGCTGACATCTCTTTGAGGCGCGCGTGGAACACAACGCGCCGTCGACCCGGGCTTGGTCCTTATCGGACGGCGAGCTACCCATTGCTCACCGTCCGCAAGCCCGCGCCTACGGTGGCCGGAAATCTTCACGTGATTCCCGACGCCCAGGGCGTCTCCTGCTGCGGCGGTTAGGGGCGCGAGGGCGCGAAATTTGCCTCTCCCTCACGCGCTCCGTCTCCTCCTTCGCGAGCATTACTGCTTCGCAGAACGAGGTGACGGCCTCCCATTTCCTCTCGCTCCGCAGCATGGCCCGAATCAGGGCCGGACGCGAGAGATCACCGCCGCCGATCGCTTCCACGAGGACACGGCGATGATCATCCACACAGTGATGACGCCCGGGCGTTTCCTCCCGCTTTATCCTGAACAGGTACCTCCCGAAACAACCGTGTCCGGTGAGCACCTGTGTCAGGCGGAAGGTGAGGACGCCGTGGCGCCTCTCTAGCCACTCCTCAAAGAGGGGTCTTATCGCCGCAATTGTGGCGTGCCCAGCGCTGGGTTGCGACAATCGCACTCTCCATTCCGCCATGAGATCCCGCCGGAGCTCTGTCCGCTGTGCCGCGACTTCTTGCGGCATCGGAGTTAAGCCCCGGCGTTTCGCCTCCTCGCGCCACTCCCAAATGTGCGCGAGGACCTTTGCCTCCAGATCCCATGGCGGTACTCCGGCAAGGAGGCTCGCCGCCTCGCAGGAGACCGTGCGGTATTTGTCAGCCCTGCCAGCTAAATGGTTGATTTTGGATATGTGAAAAAATTAAAAAGTTCACAGCAGTAGTATATATAACGAAATTAAAAGAAAAACTATCATAGCTAAGTAGGCTTTAAAAATTAACGAGTAATAATCGACCAACTTACATTTGCGGTTGTAAAACATATTCTCCGATATATTCCGTATGGAAGAACATGTTTTGTTGAAAAAAATGTTCTTGATAAATTCATCCACACTACGGAACAACTACGTACGTGGTGCGATACGTACTTGGCCGGTTTTATTTTTATTTTAGCGTTACCTATTCACCTTACCAGCAAATTTGCTTGAACGTTTGACGGATTAGGTTCAAAATCTAAATATCAATAAGTATTGCAAAACAATATTCTAAAAGTAATCCATCTTTAACTCAGGCCAAGGACCTTAACTTTTTCAACCATTTCGCAATGAACTTATAACTAAGAGTGTACAGTTTAATTACTGTAATTGGTATCTTGGAACGGCTTTCAATGAATCAATCTCGGTTGGAGTCGTTTTTGTAATGTCAACAAACGATTAGTTAACTACATGATTATGTAGGAACTCATTTGAGATGGAAATTATAGTGTGCGTGTGAATGGCATGTGCAATTACTTAACCAGTTAAAAGAAGACTGGTTTAACATATTTTTTCTTTTAGTCACAGATATTCGTAAACGGTCCTTCTTTCATAAATAATTACTTTACGCTTAAAATCTTTGTAATTTTTATCAATAATATAAGATTCTATTAAACAGTACTTGACGATGGATAGGTAACATAAAAAAAAAACCGGTCAAGACCGAGTCGGACTCGCCCGCCGAGGGTTCCGTATCATTTTAAATTTTCATCGGCGAGGCCTATATTCGTCAGAGAATTTTAATACTGCACACTGCGGTGTAGAATATTGCAGTTATAGATCAGCGCCATCTTTTGACCGATAGTGGAACTAATGTAATTTAAGTTGATGATTTCTGAAAAATGCTATTTAAAGACATCATTTTATTTTTTCTGTAATCTTTACATAAACTTCTATCACATAGAATAATTTCAGATTTTTCTCTATGCAAACTTCGGAGATAAGGGGGGAACGGTATTTTTTTTGTAAATTTTTCGTCACAAATCGAAAATTATGCGGTCCAAAAAAAAGAAAAATGTTTGACTATGTGTAAATAGCGCTTTTTCATTCATATGGCCTAAAAATTCGAAGTGCCCCACTTCGAATTTTTAGGCCACCCGTTCAATCACAGTTGGAAAAAAAAATTTACACATTTTTATTTCTTTCTTGTTTGCTAAATAGTTGGGCAAACGTCATCTAAAAGTATTCTTAATTTCAAGTTGATAGCATTAGTAGTTCTTGAGCTGTGACAGACAGAACATTTTGGTACGAAACCCTAAAAGGTTTTAATTTGTTCGAATACACAACACATTAAATAGGTACTTACTTTAAATCCTTTTGCATACCATTCTCAGATGCGTCGAATTTATTGTTAATTGCATTGTAAATTATTATTATGTGTAATACAAAATATCGTGTAGTAACCATAACGCCCAGAGGGCCGGGCATTGCCTGAAGTATTGCATCGTAATAAGCGGGTAACACGGTCCCACCGTTAACTCATAATGCTTACAAAGCATCTTAAGTTTAAGCAAGTTGTAATTGATTACTTTGCTGTTTTAAATTGTGCTGTATTGCTGTTATGACCGTATGTTAACATGCATGTTTTTGTAGCCTACAATTAGGCTGGTTAACGAATGGCAATAGCCAAAAGTCAAATAGATTTTGGGACAATTTTGACAGTGGTAAATAAAAGTTATTGTTGTAAAGTAAGAGTAGCAAAGAGGAGAAATTAATGGAGTACATGCTAGCACACTTTGATGTCAATATTAATTGTTCGTTTTAGGAATTCCTTCAATATCAGTAAGGCGATTAGAATGTCAAGAATGTCAAACGTATACTTAGATGATTCTGCAAACCAATGAAACAGAGCGATGAATCAATTTGATAGAAACTGTCAACCCTAAATCAATCAAGTTCTTCAAAATGTGGACAAGCGAATGAGAAGGATCTATCGAAGGATCTAGCTCCACACGTCGAGATTTAAGCACTGATAGTGATTGTCAATGACCGAGGAGAGGAGCGCAAATTCTCCTTTGACTTGAAATAAGACTTTGAAGGCTTCTTTGTTATTGTTGGTCACATATTGGTAATGGTTTATATGAATGTGTTTTATTATTTCATGTGTATGGGGCATATTTAGATATAGCAATCATTTCAAGGCAGTTAAATCCTTAACTCATTAGTGTCAAAATAAAAATCCATTTTAACCTTCATTACGTTAAAAATGTTGCACTTAAAGTATTTAAACATTCTCATCATTGTAGAAAATCAACCATTCCATCGCTGTATAGTGAGAAATGCCAGACATTGAATAGGTATACATAACGATTTTCCCACGGAATATGTTCCACGTCATGCCACTTCCATCATAATGGTTGCATCCTGCTGAACTTAACAGCAAACCATAGTAGTTATAGTACCAAAGTGGGGTCTAATAAAATCGATTACGATCGAATCATTCGCCGCGTTGCAATCAAACTCCATATCTGCATCAATCCAAATCGATAGATTCCGCAGTTCGAATTTCAAATTACTTAAGCCCAACACACCGTCTACGGTCATTCACGATTGAAGCAGAAATATTCTTCGTGACAGATCGGTCTTTGATAGTAATTTGAAATGACCAATACCTAAGTGAATAAGTGATACATTGTATAATGTTGCTCGAGGAGCTCATTATAAATTGCCATGACGTAGAACCAAAAGGACTATTGTGAAATGATTCATATATTGCCATGTTGAAGAGCTTCTAAATCCTAGAAGGTAACTCGAATAATAGAAAAGTAGATAGAGAGAAAAAAAAATAGGTCAGATAATACTCACATGAATTCTGATACCCTATTGCATCAGGTTAGTCATAGAGCCGACCTCAACATAGGTAAGAGAGGCAAATTAGACGATGATAACAGTATTATATACTATCACATTGGTACCGATTCTCTGGTCACAAATGCCTCTAAACTAAACTAAAAATCACCAAAATTTAGTTTATTCCTGTCAAACGACGATTTCCCATTCTGAAATAGACTAAAGTGACACAACTTAACTATATTTTAGTTTGACAGCACTAAGATGGCACTGAGATATTAGTTTAGTGAAAATGGCAATTTTGCTATTCTGAATTTGACGTTTTTAACCTAAAATTTAGATTTTCTAACTAAATACGACTATTTTTAATCGCGACTAAAAACGTGGAATAAAATTGGTTGTCATGAACTAAAATTCATACCAACACCTCGACTTCAGATGAAAAAACAGTACTGAATATTTTTTTTCTTTTGCTTATATCTCGAAAACGGTGTGTCCAATCTCAAAAATAATGAAAATTTCGACACCCTTTATGAAACCCTTAAACCCCTAACACTCTACATATAGGTAATATTTTTTCTTATTTTCCACACAAAAAGTGAAAAACGCATATAAAACACGTCGAGGCTGCCCCCCTGCGCGCCTCTGGCTCTAAAAAGATTCACGTGGTTAGGTATCACGTGTGGAGTCACGGTTGTCAAATTCGATTTAGATGTGTCAAAATTATTTTTAAATTTAGAGAATTTATTTTACAGAATAGCTTTGAGATTCTCATAGTCAAAAGTAAGGAATTTTAGTGATAGTTTAGTTAGTTTAGTTCGGTGTACAAGAGAATCGGCACCATTCTGTATCTAACTTATATGCACAATGATCCAGAAAATAAAACAAAAATCCGTAGCGAGTCCAGATTGAGAAATAAACAACAAAGTCATCATCAATTGCTAGTTATTTCTCAACGAGTGTTAACTGATGAAAATTGGTTATTATTCAATTGAGATCCATTGAAAGAACGCGTTGGACTGACATGTGACTGAGTGGAGCTGATGCATCGTGGAGGTTTTATTGCATAACTTGTCAGCGGAAGAAGTATATGTCAGTAGGGTTTAGATACTAATGTAATATCAACAAAATAATACTACCATTAATACCATCAAATTTGAATCAGAAATTTCCTACAATATTTTCTCTCGGTATACGTGTGTTTAAAAAGATTGTCAATTTAAAAATATGCAATTAGAATAAAATTATTTCTGAATATGAAGATGTTAGAAGTCAACCCGCACCATTCCATCCTCCTCGCACGGCGGGCCGTGCTGGGGCGGCTGCTGCAGGTGTAGAAAACCACAAACGGCGCAAATATTATAACATATTTTTGAGCCGCTTAGGGTTGAAACACTAGGGCCATGGGGTCCGAGTACACATCGAGTATTTCGGGACGTCGCCAAGCGGTTGGTTGAATCTTCACGTGACAAGAGGGCTGGCCAATTTATAGGTCAAAGAATCAGCATTGCCATCCAACGTGGCAACGCTGTCAGCCTTTTGGGCACTTTTCCCATTGACAGAGATGCGGACGAATTTTTTGATGCCCAATGAGCTCTTTATTTTTTTCCTTTGTATACTTGTACATAATTTATATATTTTATGTGTTAGATGTTTTATTTGGCCCACATTAAGACCTATCCAGATTCTTTGGTTTGCTAATATTAGTCGTTTGTTATATTTGTTACTACAAGTCCAAACAAACGTTAAGATAGCCTCGTACCGAGGCGAGACAAGAGTGTGTAGTAAATTTATCGCTAGTGTGAATCATGTTTTACAGTCAGGACGAGCACCACAGATATAACGTATTTGGAAGCGCTCGCTGACCAGCATTGTTGAATATTAAACACTAGGTGCCCTATTTGGTAAATAGATTCCATTCTAGATAGTTGCAGCTGTTTTACCAGATAATTTGTGTTACAGATGGAGGCGAAAAATCTTATAATGATGTCGTTCAACGTTGGCTTGAGAAAATAGTTGATATCGGAATCGAACACAGATAGTCTTATCTTTCTGATTATAAGCTAGGTCGCAGAATCATAATTACCTAATAATGTTTTAATAAGGTGGTTATGTTGAATACATATTTTATTCGGTTTCCAAAAAACGATAACTAATATTATGAGGTCACCGAAAAGGAACCTATTGTTTCGAATGGGCAATTAGCTTAAAATTTCTGACTGACCAACTGACAGTTAAAAAGTGCAAATGCAGTGTAAATGGTTTAATTGAAATAAATGTTTTAAGTTTGGGTTATTTGAAGTAAAAATGTCAACTAAGTAGCTGCACTTATGCTTCTCAATGAGAGAAAACCGAGTCGGAAAACACTCGCATGATGACGATGTTCGTAACGTTTTACACCACTTAACCTGAAAGTGCGCTCAGCATAAGTTTTTCCAGTCGTTACGTGTCTGTTGAGAATCACTTCCAATTACATTAGGTACATATTCGTACATAGGTACACCAGTATCATCTAATTCACTTTACAAATAATTAAGTTTCTACAGCGGTATACATTAAATAATATAATTTATTATTTAAGTAGTTTTGCGAAATTTCAGTCAGGGAGCAAGTCTAAGGTGGCGAGATTCGTTTTGTAATCCAATAAATAGCTTTTGGTGGAGTGAATTAAACATTTATTAGGTGAATAGCTATGATACTCGGTTTTAGTCTGATCATTTTCTGTATTGCACGTTTTAAGATCATAACCACTAATGTTTTAGTAATAGGACCAACTTTAGAAGGTTTATTTTCGATTAGCTTGTTCGGATTAAAACAAGTTTTGCCATAATTGTACCCAAAGGCCAAGCTATCTCTGAGGACACGGTGGAGCATACGGTGGAGGTCTGCCCGGCTTGGGTGGAGCAACGCCGTGTCCTCGTAGAGGCGATCGGCGGCGGTGATCTCTCGCGTCCGGCCCTGGTTCAGGCCATGGTACGGAGCGAGAGAAAATGGCAGGCCGTCACCTCCTTCTGCAAAGCGGTAATGCTCGCGAAGGAGGAGGCGGAACGCGTGAGGGAGAGGCAAAGTTCGCGCCCTCACACCCCTAACCGCCGCTGGAGGAAACGCCCGGGGCGAGAATCGCGAACCGATTTCCGGCCACCGTAAGCGCGGGCTTGCGGACAGTGAGCAATGAGTAGCTCGCCGTCCGATAAGGACCAAGCCCAGGTCGACAGCGCGTTGTGTTCCACGCGCGCCTCAAAGAGATGTCAGCAGAATTGACGGGGTCCGCTAGGGCCAATGCCTGCCGGGGATTCGAAGAAAACCGATAGGGAAATCGTGGCCCCCGGCAACAGGTCAACCGAAGGAACTTGGGTGGGTTTTAGTCAGTAAGAGTCTGACACGCCCTCCCGCTCTACCCAGAGCGGGAGAAGTTATTTGATAATTTCCCACCCACAAAAAAAAAGGCCAAGCTATCTTAATTTTTTACAGAAGGAAAGTACTACACAAAAAAAAATTACCTACTGGACTAGAGTTCGTTTTTTAATACCAGAGACTAATTTGGCATTTCAAATGATTGTTTTATTTTTTCAATTTGGAGTTTGACATTTGCACCTGTCAAATTAGTCTTTGGGATTAAAAAGCGATTATGAATAATTGTTCAAATGTATACAGATAAATAAATAATATGGTGATACACTTTATTCTATGATCAGATATTGAACATCTGTGTCTGAACTAGATATAAAAAAATATCTGTATTTTAGAAATCAGCGCTCTTTCTCTGTTGTAAGCGACACTTAGAAATTAATTTTGTTTGACCTCTATACACATCTTTAACACATTCGATCAAAGATATTAAAATAAAAGGAAGTGACAAACGTAGGAGAACATAAAATTAGTTGTGAAGTAATGGCCTCCGGTGAGTAGAGTGTATGTTAATGAGTGGATGTGTGTAAGAGGACTTTACCATCTAGTTATGTATTTATTCGTAAGTGAGAAATTAATGTCCTTTTAAAATAAATAAACAATCTCAACCTACAAATATTTCCACTTTTTTCCTCCAGATTCAATGTTTTAGATTGAATAAGCTTGTTTAAATTGGACCAGCTATAGATAATTAGGTACTGTAGACACTTCGCGAGACTGCGATACTGGGATGATGTTAAATGAAAGGTTTCTTGGGTGAAAAACCTTAAATATATTCAATTCAATAGTATACTTTTATATTACTAGTTCCTCTTCGGGACTTTCTAACTTTTCTTCAACAAACGAAACCTATTCTAATCCTATTTTAAATATATTCTGTTAGATTGTTCGGATACAGTGCTGCTTTCTCACCAGCCTGCACATTATGAGGTTGCTTCCTGCATTAAACCTTACAGTACTTACTAATGATATTTTTACCAAAATATTCCAATATGAGTTATATTTATTCATCTAACTTATCATATACATCTTACCTCATAGAATATATTGCTGCACCCTAATAGATGCTGATGTATTCAACGCTTAGTAGATATAAATAAGATATCATCATTCTCAGATTCAACACACGAGGATTTATTGATTTGTACGTTTGCACCTTATATCGTGATAAACTCCTTACAAGCGATAAATTCAATCTATGCGTAATTTTATTCTAAATTCTATATATATAAACACTAGAATCTTAACATAAATGCAGGCACAGACAAGAGATTGAAAGATATAATGTTTATTGAAATAACTAGAAAAGGAATGTTATAACATTCTTATGCTCGAACAAAAACTTACGAAAGATAACATTTATATGAACGCGTTTCGCCTTTTTAAAAGCTTATTATGTTTCCCTGAAATATGTAAATGGCAGTGACATTGAACGGACAACTGACAATGAGGTAATTTGGTTTAAAATTGCATCATCAGCGATCATGAAGGTATAGTATAAAAATAAGTAGTAAGCTATCTTCATAGAAACGCACCGCACGCGGCTTGTATGTGTGCGCGGCTTGTATCTATGCGTCGCCCGCACGCACACTTAATAAAATCTCGCCATTTTCTGAGTGCGCCAGTCGGGGCTAACACCGCACAAGGTTTGCGCGTCGCAGCTTTTCGGCACTGCTAAATGTATGAAAAATGAGTGATAATCGCACGAGAAATTATAGCTGTGCGTTTGGGTGTATAAATAATTCATCGATTCCAGAGTTGTCTCTGTTCAGATTACCTACTGAACAGAAAAGGTAACCAAGTCACTTATTCTAGTATATAATTTTTACTTGATGATGAGATACCTACTTATTTTTTGTTGTATTAGTTATCTATCAGACAGACGAAGTAGGCAGGCCTACTTTCTCACTAAAATGTATTAGGTACCTACTTTTGATCTGTCAATTAATATGTTCTTCTTCTTAATATATATAAATTATACGTGTCACGTTGTTTGTCCGCGATGGACTCCTAAACTACTTAACCGATTTTAATCAAATTTGCACACCGTGTGCAGTTTGATCCAACTTGAAAGATAGGATAGCTTACATCTTAATTTAGGGAAAAAAAAAGATATGAAGAAAAATTATGCATTTATGATATCCCGGTATTATGCCATAATTCCTAACAAAAAGTACTAGGCTTGCATGATTTTTGATGATAATCTCGGTAGGTAGGGTAGGTAGGGTAGCCACCCCAAATATTTATATGGCAAAACAACGTTTGCAGGGTCAGCTAGTATCTATATAATATATAATCTGCCGGTAATGCTTTGTTTACGTTTAGTCATGCCGATTTCTCAGTATTGTAGGTATAGTAAAGTAACTAAGTACTTACAGTTATAAAATCTTAATTTCAAATATTTGATGAATTGTGAATCAATCAGCCAATTTCTAGGCACTGAATAAAAATTTAGCTAAAAGTGACAACCCTGAGACAGGCAAGTATGGTAGGCAATTATATCACGGATTGGGCCGGAGATAGCCTACTAGAACTCTTTATACTATGATGAAGGGAATAATATTATAGCAGAACATAACGTATTATTAAAGGTACGTACGCTTTGTCGCGTGTACATAGGTAAAGTTGGGTTTCCACATGTGACATAGTTACCATGTTCCACGCATCTCCTTTGTCGTGGTGGCCGTTTTATTTCAGGAATATTTAACAGATCCTGTAATAAGGTTTGAGAGCAGTGGTGGCCCAGTGGTAAAGGCCCTGACTTACAAGTTGTTGGTCGTAGGTATACGAACCCAGGCCGGAAGGAACACGGGTGGGTTTTAGTCAATAAGAGTCTGACACGCCCTCCCGCTCCACCCAGAGCGGGAGAAGTTATTTGATAATTTCCAACCCAAAAAAAAAAGGCCGGTGCTTTGCTTTGTGTAAATAATTTTATCACCACTGCTCTCAAAACGGTGAAGGAAAACATCTTAAGCAAACCGGTATGTCCTAGAACCAAAAATTCGAAGACATGTGACATCTACCAACCCACACTGGGCCAGCGTGGTAGATTACAGCCCACTCCCTCTCGAAGAGAGCAGGCCTGTGTCCGAGCAGTGGGAACATTATAGGCTGATTATGCTATGCTCTAATAAAGTTTTGATCTTCTAATGATGATCGTCTTATTCAATGATCTTCTTTTAATTTTCTGGTAATTTAATAAACTATCTGTACCGTTATAGTAGACCGCAGTTATTATGCTATAAAGTGCACAGAAAGCCGATCAGAGATTATTAGTGTACCGAGTGTGTATCGATTAGTACTTTTAGGACATCAAAATGATAATTATTTGAGATTGATTAAATACTTACATGCGGTTTTTATTATCCAAACACAAAACTGATGCACAGAACACAGTAGGCGCGCGAACATAGTGGATACCCAGCTCAAGGAGTCTGATTATTTAGCCTCATTTGGCAAGCTTGCAACCCGATCCGTAATAACTAATGTCACCTGGAAAAGGTTACTAAGGCTAGGCAGATGGTGGCCGAGCCTTAAATATTTGTAATATATCAGTTTAGGAAAATATTATTTTATACAGCATGTATCTGAAAGGTGTGGTCAGACCATTAAACATATATATAATACAAAACTTCAACATCTACTCGTATAACTACTCGATCCAAATGTATGGGAAGGCTGATTATTATTTTTCCGCGATTACGATACGAAATTTGTTCATTTTGATGGTTTGTAATACAAATATGACACATTTCTGATACATACTGTATGACTGGACATATTCACAGACTGACCCTTTTTTTTTTGGGTGAGAAATTATCAAATAACTTCTACCGCTCTGGGTGGAGCAGGAGGGCGTGTCAGACTCTTACTGACTAAAACCCACCCGTGTTCCTTCGGTTGCCCTGTTGTCGGGGGCCACGATCTCCCTTTCGGTTTTCTTTGCAACTCCGGCAGGCATCGGCCCTAGCGGACCCCGTCAATTCTGGTGACATCTCTTTGAGGCGCGCGTGGAACACAACGCGCCTTCGACCCGAGCTACCCATTGCTCACCGTCTGCAAATCCGCGCCTGTAGTGGCCGGACTGACCCTTGGTTTCAATGTAATCTAGTGTCGAATCTCAAGTCAACTTTAAGATCAGGTGTTGTTGTTTTGATTAATAAAGCACAATTAAAACAGTTAAATAACATAATACCACTTGACAGCAGATTTACTAATTAGATTAAGCTTGAAATCGTTTGTCAAGTAGTTATGATTTTGTCCTCTTTCCATCTTATCTTTACTAAAAATAATAGAAAAAGATTACTAAGGCTAGGCAGATGGTGGCCAAGCCTAAAATATTTGTAATAAATCGGTTAAGGACAATATTAACTTATATGACTGGATTTATATTCACAGAATGACCCCTGGTTTCAATTTAATGTAATCTGGTGTCGAATTTCGTGTCAACTTTAGGATCACGTGTTGTTATTTTGATCTTTATACCAATATTACAACGGCTAACAAACATATTACCTACCATTTGACAGTAAACGAATCGTTTGATATGGAGTGTGAATTTGTCCACTCAAAAACATCTGTAATTTATTATAAATCTTATCATAATATGATTAACCTAGATCTTTATCAGCTTGAGACCTTATTCAAATTTAATGTAAAATGGAGTGTGAATTTGTCCACTTAAAACCATCTGTAATTTATTAAAAATGTTATCATAATGTGATTAACCTAGATCATTATCAGCTTGAGACCTTAATAAAATTTAAATTATATCATCATCGATGCTGTTTTTATCGATTTTTGCAATCATGACAGTTATATATGACACATGATTGATATCACGATAACAGTGGTCCAGTTGTAAAGGGCACTTGAAATTATTCGCAAATAATAATTAGCTGTGATTTCTGTGTGCATAAATTTGCTATAACATTACTATTAGTAATAAAGATTAGTGGAATAAGTTCACTTACCATTAATTTGTGCCTGATCTAGAATTTACATAGAAACCTGATTGGTAAGTTTATGTTTTAAGTAATGTCTCTCGTTGCAGAAATCAAATAAATATAATTTGATGACAAAACACTATCACTATTGAGAAAGGTCGTGGGAAAATGCTAGCCATGTTCTTGGCGTATTTCCTACGAACTTCAGAAATTAGAAGTTCAGTTCATGTTCATGTGTTCCTGTACTGTATGCAAGTAGATAGTAAAACAGTTGTTTACAAATAATTTTAGAATGAAGAAAAACCCTTAGATGAGTCGCGCTACTTGCCCTGAATACCAAGCAGCTGGTAACCGCACTTTAAGAGAACCATACTTTGTGTCCAAATACGCGGGGAAATCCCGGACAGTGCCAGTACATAAAACTTCTGATACATATAAGACTTTATTTTATTCCCAGTTATATGACGAAACAAATACAGAATAAAACATGTACCTATTCTAGAAAAATACCCAGTCATGAATATTGATGAGGTATTCCGTTTAAATCACTAATTTGAAGATCACCCATGCGAATATCTCCCACAATACCCCACATTACGCACCCATGGTTGTAGTGGTAGTTAGCTATGGGTATTTACTACAGAAAAACATTGATAGTTTAACAAAATATTTATTAGCCAGTCTTGTTTATATTAAGAGCTGGAAGTCACGAGGAGAGGCCTTTGCCCAGCAGTGGGATGATATAGGCTAACAGTAATTTTTTTGATGAGTAACAACGCTTTTATTTTTAATTAGCAACCCGCCCCTGCTTCGCACGGGTAGCAGAAGAAAAATAATTAGGCCAATAATACCTAATTATTTTTTTCTCTCGTAGTGTCGAATCAGCCTGTAGCGTCGAACATGTGAATCAGATTAAAATGTAACTGATGTTCATCCTACTTGGAGTATTTTACATCGTCATATTTCAGCCAATTGACACGAAACCTTTAAGGTTGAACTAGTCGCGGGCTCGAACTCATTGGTGGGCTTGGTCAAAAAGCACGCTGTGTCACCTGGCATCGTGTCCGACAGAGATAGTATCAGTGATGAGCAGTTAGACGCTGGTCTACATGCACAAACTCTAGTTCACACGCACACAAACACCGTTCAGGACGATTTTAGTAAAACGAGCGCGTAAAAAATTACGAAAAGTCCTTTGGAAGGTGGAGTTTTATGAAAAAACTACTGCATAAATCAATTACGAATAAAGTTTATTATAATCTTCGACAATTGAGCTTTGTCGGAATGAGCTTTGTTTTGGAGATTTTATACTTCTTTTATTACTTATTTACTCCCAAAGTTGCGTTAAAATTAGCAGGAAAAACGAGTCTTGGTTGGCTCATAACTTTTTAATTGCTTTTTTTTTACGATTCTGCTTCTGTACAGACAAAATTAATAATAAGACAAAACGATTTCATGTTTTACTTTGGATGTACAATGTGTGACAGTGGAGTAAAACCCCCCCGAAATTTGTATGGAAAAAGTATCGGCTAGTTGCGCCTTAATGAATTATACACTTAAACCTTCACATGAATCAATCCGTCCATTGGTGAAAACCGTATGAAAATCCGCTCGGTAGTTTTTGAGTTTGTCTCGTTCAGACGTACAGACAGACAAACGCGGCGGGGGGACTTTGTTTTATAATACCACAATCAGTCTCATTGAGGAGAATGATTATTATGGATCGTTCTTTGTAGTCAAGCAAGGGATAAAACTATAATTTTGATGATGATTAAATATCATGAAGAAGAATATTTAGCAATTTTATTGCCCATATAAATCATAAGACGACATAAACAGTTGAACATAGCTAATGGCTATAACGACGAAGGTTTTCTCAATTCCAAGGTAAGTGTGAAATCGCACTCATCAACATTTAACCTACTTTCAGTGCAAAACATTCTAATCTTGAATATGTTAAATAAAGTAGGTGTACAGCGCGTATACATATCTACAATGTTTACTTATAAGGAATTATTAATTCTGTTGCTAAGGAGTTTAAAGTTTTCATTTCACATCGATCAACTGCCTCGTTGGTCGCACGCGTAGTGGTCACAACTCGCAAGCGCACCTGCTAACCGTGAGGTACTGAATTCAGACCGGCAAAGTGTTATTGTTTTTTTTTTTCCTTTTTGATTTTCTCCGAAGCAGCCTGGAAACTGGATCTGTCCCCGGTTGATGGCAATAGACTTGCCCCTATTAAATGGGACTTAAACATGACTGGTGAAATATGGGTGTACTACATACACCTCTGCCCAACCCTTCGAGGAATTCAGGTGTGATGTTATGTGTGTTGTTATGTTCACATCGATTTTTCAATCCTATCTAATACAGAAGCTCAAACATAACATTTGTCTAATTTCTATGATAACAACAGACTGTACTCTGAAACACTTCGTTTCTATGTATTTGCAAATTGCAATTATTTGTTTTTAGTTTCTATCTTTTAGTCTTGGGAAGCTACATATTATTTATATACAACGTGGAAACAACGATACGACAATATCCACACTCTCACCAACCTCACTGTTACTTCTGTATTGATATGTGTAAACGACCCAAACACAATAAAATAAAATTAATAAATTAAACTGCGTATCTAATGACGTTCCCAGTCTGTATACGAAAATTCAACCAAATATAGCCAATAGTTGTCACTATAGCTATTCGGCTGATTGGCAAAACCCATAGTCGGACCATCACTACCTTTTACATACGTATACATATACAGGGTGGCAGACATACAAAATCTGCTGTTCCATACATTATGACCACGTAGGTATTGATTGCACTTTTCTATGAAACACCAGTTTTTTTTTTTTAATAACCGACTATAAATTTCAACGCAGGGGCGTTCAGAATCATGTATTAAATCCATGTTGACAGTTTTTGTGTTGATGTCCCTTCCACCCTGTATATCTATGCTCTTCATCAGAAAATCTTAGTTAATGAGTTAATTTATTAAAATTAACTGATTTATCAACTAACTTCCTTCCTGAATAGAACTGCATAATATTTAAATATCTATTCGCCTTTCTGCCATCATAAATCATACTGATCCTTGAGATTAAAGACGATTAATATACAACTACTTATTTACAATTCACATCGTGTGCCCGTTCTTTCTATTAACATTTACATACTAGTTATAAACAGATATGGCAGATCAAGTGCATGTTGTTAATAAGTCAGAATCTGCCACCTGGTTCTTACAGGTCAATTACACGAGAGGAGTTTTTCGTCGAAATGTGAGAACGTCCATGCGAGTATCGCACTCAAACCTAGCCTACTATTATGAATTACGAGACTCATTAGGTGATTTTTCCAAACCCATCATTCTCCTGCTCATATCTAATTTATTTGGGAACTTAGTCGGGTATTAGCCATAGTAGTAACCCCAAATTTTCCCGAACTATAATGGGAAAATTCACTTAAAAACGTTTTATCGTTTTATGCTGAGATATCAGCCTTTTGGCTTCGTACAGGACATTCTTGTTTTTTTTTTTTTTCTATGAGTATGCTTTTAATTTGTGATCTCCTGTGCGAGTTTCAATAAATACTGTTTCTTTCTGAATCTTATTTTCCAAAAAACGACGTGCTGCTTTGGACATGCGAGTAACTCACATACGTTTACGAGTGAACTCTTTTAAGTATCATCTTTCGATAATTATCGTCAATTCGAGACTAAAAACTATCTCCATGTAAATGATCCATTAGATGCATTTCTAAAATGGTGTGGTAATAATATCATTTTGATGTAGTATTTTACACACATGGGCATAATAGTCACTAGAAATAAATATCCAGTTGTCTTCCATATTCGTGTAACGTAATTATGATTATGATAAGAGAATGTCGTCTAAAAGGATTCCTTGAGTGTACTTATTAAGGATCTCTTAATAAACAAAGCCTGTGTGGGTGTGGCGACAAGTCTTTCAGTTTAAAACATAAATAAAATAGTTAAATACCTACTTTAATTTTATGTGATTGATTTTTATTGGTTTTTATTCAAAGCATATAAAAATACTAGCATAATTATAACTTCAGCATAGCGTTCGAAGCTTCTATAGCGATGGAAGGCCTCCACAAGGTAGATCGATGACCTTATGAAGGCCGCAAGAATCCGCTGGATGCGGGAAGCACAGAACCGGTTGAAGTGGTGGTGCTTGGGGGAGGCCTATGTCTAGCAGTGGACGTCTTTCGGCTGAAATGATGATACCTGAGATTATAACTTTAAACAAAAAATAACCTGATTTGTTTAAAGTTAAAACTATGGTAGCTGTACATTCCAGTAGGCTGATAGTTATAGCTACTGTAATATTAAAAAAAAAACTAAATCTACAAGGTGGTATCTTTGTTTTGGTCCGAGCGCCATCTCGTGGAAAAGCTACAAAACGTTATACCTATCTGTTTACTGACTAACAGCAATCGTGCCTCGATGTAATGAAAGTTCAATGCTGCTTTGTTTGATTTAAGTCGTGCGTTTGCGCAGCTGAAGCTCCACGTAGCGTTGCGGAGATGGAAGTTCCGAAAAACCTCCATAGATGGCGGTGTTAACAATGTTGTAATCAATGCTGAATACTTGCTGGAGCAAGAAGGAAACCCAAGTAGATATCTTGAAAATTGATTATTTGCTTGTGATTTCAATCTAAACAAACATTATAAAGAGGTTGTTTGTTTTGTTTGTAGGAGGTAATTTCGGGAAGTACGATGCGATAAAAAAAATATTTTAATGATAGAAAGTTACACTATTGCCGATGCCATAGGATAATAATTATGTTATATGGTATAGTTGACTCCATGCGGACAGTATTCGCGGGCCAGAAGCTAGTTTTGTATCAAGCTGGAAAATTTATAATTTCACACTTTATTTTACTCTGGTTTATCGAAAAAACTTCTAGCGGTATTAGTATGTAGGTATAACACCCTAAAATCGACTACAAAGTAGTTTAAGTGTTTCTCTTTATTTCTGTGGAAAGCGGGTAAGCCTTTAGTGTGGGACGCTTGAGTGTCGATACTCTATTGCGCCATCCCATCTTTCTGGCTCACCTGCTGTGCTAGCGCTGCTGCTGCGGCGGCGGAAAGCTTCAAGCCGCGAAAGTATAATAACCTTATCGGTAATCATATTTTTGAGCCGTTTGGGATTGAGACCTTCGGGCCGTGAGCTCCGAGTGCTCATAGTTTGTTCAATGAAATGTCCAAACGACTAGTTGACACTTCCTGTGTCCCAAGGGCTGGCTTTTACCTTGGCCAGAGGCTTAGCATTTCCATTCAACATGGCAATGCCGCCAGTCTCTTGGGTACATCACGAGTCGACAGCGTAGCGGTGGAATTTTTCGACGCTTTAGTTTGTTCATAGTTTTAGTTAGGTTAGGATATTATATTTTAATTGTTTGTTAGTTAATTTGGTATAAGAAATTTATCCAGTGTATATAGTTTTAAAGTTGATGAGCGCTTACTCATAGTAAATCCACGAACCTAGTTTACTCTAGACAATATTTTCAACCGTCCCATTTTCACGTGCCGCAAAGCAATACATCACTACAAGATATCGTTATGGGCCCATGTACCAATGACTCAGCACCAGTCCTCCATCGTCATGTCTTCAAACAAGGCTGTTGGTCTCTCCGTGAGAACATAACTACTCACGCGTCTCGCCCTACTTTCAATTTCATAGTGCTAATAACACATAGTGCGTAATACTGGTCAAAAGTACCAATTGAAGACCGAACGAGATATTTATTCGGACTACTTAATTTAGGGCTTTCAAAGTAATTTTTGTTGGTATTGATCTCTATTTTGTGTTGGTCTTTATTTTTCTTAGAATTTTTACTTACTATCTCAATCCTGTAGTGAGGAGGAACATCATAGAGTTTTAGTCAGTACAACTCCGAAAGAAGAATTATTCTGTTGTGTCTCTGCTTTATCAAGACTTCTCCGTAGTAAATATTAATAAGCACTAATCTAACGATTTTATGCCATTCGTTCTGACACCATTCTAGCAAAGCTGATAATAATATATACTTTGAGCAACAGGCTAGATCTCAGACGCTCACCTCAAATATTTCTTGCCGTATTAATATTTTAACCCTTTATTCATGCTTCCATATCTCTTTTTGTTCAACTCACCATACAATGAACAAATGACAAATTTTGATAAAAACCGACAAATCCATGGGAGCGTAACATACAATCATTCGTATAAAATCATTGCCAATAACACAATAAAGATGTATGTACATATGTAAGAAACAGCCATTTAATAGTATGTAATTGTGAGATACTTGTCGTGCACAATTATAAAGAATTTTGTCACAGCGACTCATACACATGGCTATGATCTGTGCCAAAAATATCAGATGAAAATGTAAACAAATGTACCTATCAGAAAACATACATCAATCAATCTGCCTGGCCTTTTTCCAACTATGTTGGGGTCGGCTTCCAATCTAACCGGATGCAGCTGAATACCAGTATTTTACATGGAGCGACTGCCTATCTGACCTCCACAACCCAGTAACTGGGTAATACGATACCCCTTAGTAAGACTGGTGTCAGACTTTCGGGCTTCTGACGACTCGTATCGACTGTCATAGATCCACGAATGACAACTGGGACCAACGGTTTAACGTGCTTTCCGAGGAACGGAGAAGTCTCGGTATGTAAAGATGGTCACCCATCCTCGGACCAACTCCGGCAAGCGTAGCTTAACCTGGTGGATCGACCCGTGCGGTTGTTATTACTTAGCTACGAGCTCCTCCATCAGAAAACATACATGTGGATGCCAATTGTAGTGCCACTAACGAATTGAGCTTCGAATTTATTTGAATACAGACACCAGCACATCAAGCTACCCGAAACTGTCAAATTTTCCCAATCAACTTTGAACCTTATACTTTAGCGATAAAGTTGAAAATCTATTAAATAAATTTGACAGATTGTAGTAGCTTGATGTACTGGTTCTGTACATAAACCAGAAATTCTAATTTTAAATCACTTTAAAGATGATGTATGTTCATTTGACAATTGAGGATCATTTCTTTTAACCTTTTTCAATTTAGTCGATGATTTTGAAAGTTGTAACCTAAGTTGTTGTAGTTTGAGACCTTTAAATACAAATGGAGGTGTTACTAATTTCCTGTAGCGAGTGACTGGGTAAGAATTTAACCTGCACAAAGTTTTTTTACACTTTCATACTTCTGGAACTGACAGTACTCACCTTATGTCACAACAGCCTATCAAATATCAACATAAATAACTTTTTTGTCATAATTCTGATGTAAACACGTCCAAATAGTTTGTCACGCCAATTCCTATTTGGCCAACCTTGGCGGCCAAGTACGTGTGTCGATTATTACACTGTTTTTCCTTGGCCGAAAAGCACGTACCAATGTGTTACACTTTTTCAGTGGAATCTTGAATTTTGCAATCTTTGTTGTTGTTGTACCGCGCTTGATGAGCTGTAGGCGCAGTTTTTATAGTTTAATGCTGATCAGCCCTGTTTATTTCAGTTCTGGTTATAATATAACTTGTAGTTTATAAAAAATCTTATTATTGATTTATTTGATCTTATTATTATTAATTTATTTGAATTTATTGTTAACTTATTGATTTAATTGTTATTTTTATTATCACTTTATTATTATTGTTTATTCATATTGGTTCCTATTAGGTTACATTTTTAAATATTTCTTAAAATAAAAGAATTTAAAAAATATTTAAAAATATAAAAAATAGAGGTCCGCCGGTGTTGGGAGCAGGGTCCAAGCTACTGGTAGTTAGGGCTGCAGAGACAGGAACCTCCTCACAATGCGAGCCGTATCGAGGAGTACTGCCTTCTGAATCAGGCGCTTGATCCAACCGCCTAACGAAAGCCTCGAGAGATGTTGGTCGAGGCTTTCGGCCATCATCTTACTTCATCACTACTACATCACTTTAATTATTAATAGGCAAACTATGTCAGTGCTGTGCATACCTTTATGTGACAAGATCGTTGTAGTTTTAATATGATATGCTCTCTGTAAATGTTTTTGTGATCTAGTCGTTGGACTGCCATAATAAATAAATAAATATAAATGGACTTGTCTGGAGAAATAAAAGTTCATTCATAAGTTTCAGTAGACATTAGACATTTAAGGTTTGTTTTTGGGATAGCAACGCATAACCAATACTTCTGGTATTACTGACCGCTTACCATCAGACTTGTTTGCCATACAATAACATAAAAAATTATGAATAAATTATTCAATTTCGTTTTTTGCACAAAACCAGTTACATTAATTAACATATAAAGATAAAAAAAATAATCTAACTATTTACATTAAGTACTAAATTAAAAGACTAACTAACTATCTGTCTAAATAAAAATAATAAAAACAAAATGACACTTAGGCGTCGAAGTATTCGTCCGCATCGCTGTCATCCGGAAACGTGCCCAGAAGACTGGCAGCATTGCCACGTTGAATGGCAATACTAATTCTTTGGCCAAAGAACGAGCCAGCCCTCTGGTCACGTGAAGTGTCGACCAGTCGGCGAGAAATTTCCTTAAACAGGAGACGCGCACTCGGGCCCCATGATCCGAGCGTTTCGACCCCAAACGGCTCAAAACTGTAGTTATCAATAAGATTACAGTATTTGCGCCGCTTGAGGGTCTCAGCAGCCGCAGCAGCGGCGCCAGCACAGCCCGCTGTGCTAGGAACATGAGATGGCGCAAGGGTGTCGACACAGGTTGCATCCCACACCAGAGGCCTACCCATCTTCCAAGGCAACAACGTCATCCCGTCTGGTCTCTTCCCATCGTCACGTACCAAGCCGTTTGGTTCTAATACCGCTGGTACGCCGGCGGTGGCAAGGGCTCGACGAATAATGTCGTTGATGCTGGCGTGCCGTGCTATGCGACCTGCGCTCCTGCAGCAGGACAGGCCATGGTGCCCGAGACTGTCGACAGCTTCACCACAATGACACCGATGCGGAGCAACACAAGGTGCACCCAAGCGGAGACACGTAGCGAGCCGAAATTTCGTTTAATTAAAGTTTCACATATAAAATGAGTTGGAATAGCAGAAGATTAAAACTAACACTCAATAAATTGATCTACAAGCACTCTTCACAATTCCATATTACATCTACAAACATAATCGTTACAACTACATTTCACGATCATCACTACAAATTCGACCGACTCGATTACTTGAATCGATACAACGCGATTGCCGATTAATTTGATGCACTGATTAGTAATAATGGTAGCTTTGTTCTTATCATCGGCTGCTCTAATGGAGGGTTTGGGTTCGATGCGGTGCCGTGCTGCAATCGTTGCCTTGTTCTGATTCCGTAACCGGAATTTCAGTGATTTTTATCGGATTTTCGATTACTAATCGAAGAAGGCACTAAGTGGTTGTTAATCTGTTCTTTTTTTAATTGGGCTTTTAGAGTTCGGGTTTAAATATAAATGTAAATCAAAATCACTCTTTGATAAGATCTAAATGTCTGTAAATAAAACAGTGTGTTTCAAAAAAAAACAAACTATAAAAATGTTAATACGCAGAATATTCGTTTTTTTTTTTCAACTTAAATGTCATCATCGTATTCGGTGCAAATATAATGTACCAATAAGTTTTATAAATAATAGCATTATTAAGTTAATTTAAGTAGGCAAGTAATCGTTTGTTTCCCGTCTGAGCCATTTCCGTTGACCAATAATAAATCGAATTGAGATCAGAAACTAAATGTTCTAATCTAGTATTTACGTCGCTTGAATCAATGTTATAAACAATAAATAATAATAATATTTTATTATCAGGCATCAAGGCCCATAATAGGATGTTAGTATTACATCTTACTTAAAAACCTTTTATTTTACAGTTTTTAACACAGCTAACTATTTACATTAGGTACTAAATTAAAAGTAGCCCTCTGGTCACGTGAAGTGTCGACCAGTCGACGAGAAATATATCTTTAAAAAGGACACGCGCACTCGGGTCTCATGATCCAAGCGTTTCGACCCCAAACGGCTCAAAACTGTAGTTACCCATAAGGTTACAGTATTTGCGCCACTTGAGGGACTCAGCAGCCGCAGCAGCGGCGCCAGCATAGCCCGCCGTGCTAGGAACATGAGATGGCGCAAGGGTGTCGACACAGGTTGCATCCCACACCAGAGGCCTACCAACCTTCCAAGGCAGCAACGTCATCCCGTCTGGTCTCTTCCCATCGTCACGTACCAAGCCGTTTAGTTCTAATACCGCTGGTACGCCGGCGGTGACAAGGGCTCGACGAATAATGTCGTTGATGCTGGCGTGCCGTGCTTAAAAAACTAAATTAGTAGATAACGTGCAGGAACACAAAAAGAAAGCTTGAAAGACAAGCTTTGTTGCCAACATGTACCTAGCTTGGTAAACCTCCCCATTGCAAGCCCATCCAGCCTCTGCAAAAACCGTCAGAATGTTGTTGCTGCTCCCCTCACTCGGGGTATTACTGAGGCAACTTTCTTCCATTATGATTGTTCGAAAGACATAAAGCGCAATAAAACCAATCAAAAATTAATAAGTACCTAGCTAAATTAGAAAGAAAAATATGCTTATACACAGTATTGTACCTATGTTGTTATATTACAGGTGTGTGGTAAATATTACCCCAGTTACTGATAGACATCGTTTAGCGGATCAATAGGTATTGTAGCTAAGTTTCGACACAATACTGAGTCAGACAACGAAGATGTTTCCAGAAACGCGCATCTAGCTCAGTAGGTACTTTAATTAAAGAACGTACCTAAATGTAATTACTAGAAGCAATAAATATTATGGAATTACAGTTGTTAGGTAGGTACGCCGCTCCTGTATGAACAATATATTGTTCATGCAGGAGCGGCGGTCTAATTAATTAATTTAACGATATCGTTAATCTAATTAAATTAATCAAAGAGAATAATTTTATTTATAATAACTAACTGCGGCCCGCGGTTTCACCCACATAAGTCTTGATTCCGTAGGAATATCGGGATAAAAGATATCCTATGTCCTAACCTAGGTCATGGTCTACTCATGTGGAAAATTTCATCTAAATCCGTTTAGCTGTTTTAGCGTGAATTTGTAACAAACACACATGTAATAAATCAAATTTTTCTTATTTGTATTATATCACTAGCGGACGTTACGCGGTTTCACCCGCGTAGTTCCCGTTTCCGTGGGAGTACGGGGATTAAATATAACCTATGTTACTCGCTGATAATGTAGCTTTCTATTGCTGAAAGAATTTTTCAAATCGGTCCAGTAGTTTTTAAGTTTATTCGTTACATACAAAAATACAAATCTTTCCTCTTTATAATATTAGTATAGATATAGATTAGTTTAGATACCTATCTGGGGGAACTTCAGCTTGCCTTGACAATTTTTCATTTATTTATTTGGCTAATGTACGTACCTAATGGTATTACTCTTTCAATTATTTGAAACTAGCTGCGACCCGCGGTTTCACCCGCATAAGTCTCGATCCAGTGGGAAAAAAAAAGTATCCTATGTTCTTTTCCAGGGCATCATCTATATATGTGCCAAATTTCATCCAAATCCAAAGCCGTTTTAGCGTGAAGGCGTAACAAACAAACTTACTTTCGCAATTATAATATTAAGGACTAGCTGCGCCCCGCGGTTTCACCCGCATAAGTCTCGATCCCGTGGGAAAAAAAAGTATCCTATGTTCTTTTTCAAGGCATCATCTATATATGTGCCAAATTTCATCCAAATCCGTTCAGCCGTTTTAGCGTGAAGGCGTAACAAACAAACTTACTTTCGCATTTATAATATTAAGGATTCACGGATTGCGCGCGCGATAAGTATCACATACATCATTGTGAACACCGGAACTGCCATTACTAGGTACAAACGTCATTTTAGTGGGTCTTATAGGACATAGTTTTTATCAGAACGTGTCGAACTTGCAACAGCTAGCAGCATATGAGCAGTTTAAGTTTGTGCTGTCATCCCATAAATGCTGAGAGTGGCCACCTTGTGTTCTTAGTCAGTAGGAGGAAATCTACGAGAATTTCCACACAAAAAGAAATACTCACCATTATTCTGTGTTAGCTATGAGCAGTGGTGGCCCAGTGGTAACGGCCGCAATTTACGAGTAGACAGGAGACAGGAGCTTTACTTTGTGTTTATTATTTCATCACCACTGCTCTCAAAACGGAGAAGGAAAACATCGTGAGGAAACCGGTATGTCCTAGAACCGAAAATTCGAAGACATGTGACATCTACCAACCCGCACTGGGCCCGCGTGGTGGATTACGGCCCACTCCCTCTCTCAGAGAGGAGGCCTGTGTTCCAGCAGTGGGAACATTTATAGGCTGATGATGATCTTGTGCTAAAATGCTCAAAAGTATCAGGCCTAGAAATACGTAACCAATGTCGTTATCGTCAATTGTGCGCATTATAACACGAAATCACACAACGCTAATATGCATAACGCAACTGGCTAATGCAAACAACCGCATACTATTTCATTAATTATCTTCATTTTACCAACTTACATTTGCTGCTGGCCGAATGTAGAACTCGAACAAAATAGGCGCCGATGTTCGAGCTTCGATATTGATTCATGGCAAATGTAAGCTTGTTGGCATGGCATGTAGAGATTTTAGGTTACCGGCGATAAGTTGCATAGTTCCACTTATCTATCGCCTTTGTTTTTTACGTAAATTAACTAAAACAGATTTGTACACATTTATTTACTAAATTGTCAGCAGTTAAGAAGACCCCAATCCGTACTCAATATAAAAATCAATTATGTACGCTAAAATGCAATACATCATTAATGGAAAAGAGTTTCTTTGGTGTTGCTCCCAAAATTTATAATAAAATACCCGATGTTATAAGAAGTATGCCATTAAAAAAAAATTAAAAAGTGTTTTCATAAATTATTAGTTGAGAAATGTTACTATGCCCTAGATGATTACCTAAATGATAGAACACTATAACTACTTACCTGTATTTTATTTTGTTTCGAAATTTTTAGTTTGTTGTCTATGGTAAATTTTATTTTTTTATTTTTTGTTATTTTGTGTAATCATATTAATATTTGTATGTCATCAATGACAAAACATAGCGCAACATATAATTATTATAAGACCTTGACTCTTTACCTATGTTTGACAAATAAATAATTCTATTCTATTCTATTCTAAGAATTAATTTTTATGACATTAGAACGTAAGCGTCTCCCGGTTAAGCCACTGGCATCGGTGTTATCGAGTCTAACAGGAACAGATTCCATACTTCGAGATATGTATATGGCTTTGTTATATACCGTTTATCACTTACCAGCCTTTATCTATACTATTTACTATCATATCAAATCTTTTGCTACGTTTTACAGGAACTCGACTGAAAATAATAGAAAAGCCCTTTGGATAATAGTTTGTAAGGATAGCCTTTTATGTCAAAAGTCGTGAGCATACATTACAGGCGTGAATTTTTGTAGGTACTGGTGCTTTTAAAAGTTTACTGGTTCTACTAAAATAAATAATAATAAAATTGTACGATTTAGTATCAATAAAACTTTATGCATCCGTACTTTAAAGTTTGATTTATTTGGTAGCCATCGTTATCTGTAACTACACATTGTTTTTTTACTTTAAAAAAACTTAGTACCAACAAAAAGTAAACTGTCTTGTTTACTTTTCGTACTTACTTATGTCTGGTAGGTATAATGGTTTCTAGATCTAGATTCAATTTACTTAGTCATATTTCCTCTAGTTTACTTAAAATGTATTTTTTTGCAACACGACTATTAAAAGATTATGATCGGAAGGATATGACTAAGAAGTACGGGATATTTATTACCACAACTTATAATTGAACATCCTTCTTCCTCCATCCATCGAATGGTGTCATTTCCCACTGTCTGTCAAACCGTCATAAGACTGCACTGCTAGAGAATGCTTTATTCACTACGATTTATGTTTATTCACATCAGTCTGTTTTTTGTAAAGAGCATTCTATATATCTGTCTATGTTTATACATAGAACACAGTACACAGTACAGTACACAGTAACTTATGTTACTAGTTGCGGGTGTACTATACGTACACCTCTGCCTAACCCTTCGGGGATTACAAGCGTGATGTAATGTAATGTTATGTTATCTATAAGTTAATTCTAAGAAAGAAGGCAATGCATACTACTCTTAGCCCCTTAAGATAATACGGATTCCACGAACAAACGCTTATTTTGCGTACGCACTTACCCCCTTAGTTATGCTCCCTTTTGGGGAGGCCTATGTCTAGAATTGGACGTCTTTTGGCTGAAATGATGATGAATATGATGAAAGTTATACCAAACTCTAATCTCTAAAAATGTGTAGTAAATCTTAAGTTTATACTGGTTATTACTTTACGTTGATTAATTAAGAATTGCGAAAGAGGTCAGTCAACAAAGATCGATCTTTCGACCATCATTCCTCTGAAACCACTGTATCTGTACATCAAACCAATTTTTATCAGGACGGAGATCAATGATCAATGCTATCTGGAATCTATCTAGAAATCTATGCTCATAGCCTATGTCATGCATTAATCAAAAACCCGTCAACTAGCGTAACATAGGGCCTACACTGGCCAACAATTCCAACATCCATTGTATGCAATTGCTGAACAACAA
Organism: Agrochola lychnidis; assembly: GCA_963680765.1. Taxonomy (NCBI): domain Eukaryota; kingdom Metazoa; phylum Arthropoda; class Insecta; order Lepidoptera; family Noctuidae; genus Agrochola; species Agrochola lychnidis. Next base: position 10,109,564 of record OY796852.1, read on the forward strand.
TTTTAACAACCATCAAAAGTTCCTGACTATATTTACACTTGTAACCTCATTGAATATTTAATACAAGCAATTATATCTCGATACAATGTGCGTACGCAACTCAACTCAGCTTAATAATTATTAACTGCAATAAATGGCGCACCAAATAAACTATGTATGTAGATCAATTTGTTCGATAGTTGAGGCACGTAACAATGTAAGTAATATTGTGATCGACGCTTGCGGCTTCGGGATTTCGAAAAATATTGGTTGTAATAAGCTAGTAGTGTATGCAAGAAATATGTACCTCTACCTTATTAGTTGTAAGTAGATGCCTCGGTACAAAAATATGCCTCTTGTATGAGCTCAAAATTTCGGTAGCAATTTGCTTTTCTACGACTATCGATTTTATTGACGGTATACGGTATATATATGATATCTATGGCGACGTAGGTAGACGAGGGAGACGTGGATAGGGCACATGTTTAGGTACAGACGCCAGCACATCAAGCTACCCGAAACTGTCAAATTTTCCCAATCTACTTTGAACATTAGACGTCAGCGATAAAGTTGAAAATCTATTAAATAAATTTGACAGATTGTAGTAGCTTGATGTGCTGGCGTCTGTACAATATGAATTGTTCTTTTTAATCAGTGACTAAGAATGTTAAGACTTTTTTCAGACCTGAAACTTACCTAGGATCTAAATTAAGATCGTGGGATTCTACGGCAAACGTTCGGCATGATGCATAAACAATAATTTGCACTTCGAATTTTTGCACATTGTAAGGTGTAAAATTATGAAAGCATGTATTTCATGGAATTCCAAATAACTATGACCGTGACCTGATACAAAATTCATTTGGTCTTCCCACGGTGCAAAACTTTTATTAGTTTCTGGAGTAAAACGACCATTTTGAAAACCCCTTGAACGTGTGTGTTCCGTGTTTTCTTTAGATTCTGCAGTGGTTTTTAGATACTTAAGACGCAGATATATGACAGTGACCTTGAATGGTTAGCTTGCGTGTTCTGTACTGAGCTCAAGCAACGCGTCGTACGTCCAGCCAGTAAAATTTAAGACGCATTATTAATTTATTACTCGTAAAATAAAAAGTATTTTAATAAAACAAGTATACTAAAAGATCAATAATTTAATTATCTTTAACTGGTGAAGTTTTTAGAAAAATACGCTTGATAGATTTTGCGTCATTCTAAGTTTATCCGCGTTAGACATAATATTACAAATTAATTTCACTATGTAATATAAACATAATCAAAAATATGCCTATATTAAAATATTAGAAAAATGCTCTAATTTAACATATATTTTTTCCAAATCACTAACACCACTCGTTTAGACGTCATCTTCAGTATAAAATCATTAAAAGTCGGCAATCGTCCCTTTAACATGCATATTATAGATACAAATATTGTTAAACAAATTAAAAAAGATGTTACCAAAGACGTAATGATGCCTGCCTCGTTGGTCTAGTGTTGCAAGCGCTGCTGCTGAGTATGAGGTCCTGGGTTCAATTCCCGGGTCGGGCAGTGTTATTGGGTTTTTTCATCTGGAATTTCTCAGTGGCAGCCCGGAGTCTGGATTTGTGCCCAATTGATAGCAATAGGCTCGCCCCCTATTACATGGAACTTAAACATAACTGGCGAAATGTGGGAGTACTATAGGTACACCTCTGCCTAATCCTTCGGGGATTACAGGCGTGATGTTATGTTTTTTGTTGTAGTTAAAAATAGTGACCCGCCCCTGCTTCGCACGGTTTTCACGTATTGGTATAATATCGAGATTTCTTTACTATAAGGGAGTTTATTATTAACGTATTATATTATACACATAAACCCTCCGGAATCAATTCTAAAAGATGGTGAATACCGCATCAATATCCAACGTTTTTTTTTTTTTTCCGTAGGACATCTAATAGCTGACCTCTGAGGTCATGACTATTTAACCGGTCAATCCTGCGGGCGCCTTAAGCTGCTAAACTCAAAGCCTCCAACCAGTGACAAACAAACTAAGCTAAAAAGCTAGGTTAACACTCGCTAAGGACACCCCCTGTGGGGTACGAACCTCGGCTTAGGGCGTTTACCGGAGGGAGGACATCAAGGATGGGACTGGCTGGATCAAAGTTTTGATCATGATTATTAGTCGGGGAATTTAAAGCTACGTGCACAGCTGCAACAACTGCTGGCACCTCGTTATCGCGCAAGGGTCGGAGGGAGAATCATTTACTCGGGGACACGGTCGCTATCGCAAAGGACCTCGGTAGCGAGGTCGGAATGACGGGAGGCGTCTGTGTTTGTAAACTGTACTTGTTTCCCTATTGCTCTCCTGGAGGAGGGTTATGAGGTCATCAGGGTCAGTGAGCTTTATCCATTGCATAATTTAGAAGTATATATACAATTAGCGGAGCAGACACGAAAATTGACTTTAATTTAAAATATGTTTAGATATAGATATAAATAATAGACATCAAACATTGGTTTAGCCAACTTAGAAGTATCGTCAGAATTATCATCTTCAATTTCGTAGTGTTATAAATTAATATCTTGCACATAGTTGTAATTTAATATTAATTATGTAACAGTTCCAATCACAAAATAACTAGTTCAATAGATAAAATTTTATTGAACAATTAATTTCCATTGATTGATCACCCTCGTAAAATTGATTAAAATATCAATTTTGATAAAAAGTTCCTTCACAAATATCATTTTACGTGTTTATGCAACTGCAGTATCTCGACTGATAGAATCCCTCTATAGATCTAAATATTTTGGGATATCTACCCAAGGGTTGTAGAATGATCATGAGATACCTCTTTATATCTCGTCAATTGGTTGACTCTATTTAAATTTATCAAATCCAGCAAAACTACTAATTTTACTCTAAAATTTTATCAACATTAATTCTTATAACCTTAAACACATAAAACCCCCAAAAAAAACTTATCTATACTTCCCCAAAACTTTACAGTAAAATTTCATCCATGTAAACGAAAATTCTAGTCAACCTCACATGTTGCTCTAAGAGACCGATACGGACGCTACAGCCGCACGCACCGATGGTGCAACAGAGGTGCTTGTTATAAATACAGTGGCTGGCTGAGACCTGCACCAGTGTCAGTTCAGCTCCTGTCGGCATCGCTGAAGAGGACCGAAAGTGACCTTACTGTGAAAATGCGTACCTTCCAAGTAAGTGCGGTGATTTTGTGCCTACATTCCTACGTTTAGATACTTCAGTTTGAAGGTTGATTTTCTTTTCATTTTCGGGATAATTGATTGGCCTTTATTGAATTAGTTATTTAAATAGATCATGGAAAAGGAATAAAAATGTTTGAACACTCAGAATACTTCAACGTTTTTGCCTAAGAGGAAGTCCAAAAACTCATTGATTGGCTGATACCAATTAGTGTAAAAGGTTTGGAACAGAAAAATATGTTCTTTCAGTCACTAACAACATTTATTGACCAGCACTTATTCCCTTTTTATGTCCACTTCGCAGTTTTTTCATCCTATGATTGATACTCTTGGGCTCATCCCAATTATTAAAAAGTACCTATACCTACATCAGTGTCGGTACTTTTTCCACTTTAATATCTCTCAGCCTCCATTTATTTACTTCCTTTCTTGTTTTAATTATATCTTCCACATTTTTTCATCTGTAAGCATATTAAGACAGAAAAAAATCTCACCCGCACACCCTTGCACACCCCTTTATTGTGAAACAAAAATACACAAGCTTATGATTCTCGCAACATACGATAGAAGATGAGTTTTTCCTCGGAATAAGAACGTAGTATGTTAATAAATTCTTTATTGGCATAAAAAAAATGTGTACAAGGAAAGTGAAGCCCTGACTCCTGCGCTAGGTAAGAACACCTGTGTTACAGGGGGGTCTCCCGATGAATTTACTAGACAAACAAAAAGTATTAAAATAGTTGAAACTGTCTTATCGCAATAAATTAAAAAAACGGAATTTTCTAAAATGCCTGCACAGTATTTTTGCTATCTTGTGTTACTATAATTAATTATCAAATTTGTATCCAGTTAGTCATTAGAGTATTAAGTTCAAATCTACAATGCCTGAAAAAACAGGTAGTTCGTGATGTTTTTCTATCGGGAAAATTTGCTTCTGTTCTTTTGTTTCTGTTCCACAAAAAGTTTGGTAATATCACTCTACTATATCTTACTGAGTCTTGTCGTTTTCATGAAAAATCAAAATGATGGGCACTTTTGCTTTAGGCCTTAGGATTATCTCTTTTGCTCTAGTCAACCGTTGATTTACATATCCATTCAAAGGTTGTCAGAAATCGCCAAATGTTAGCCGCCCTTTATAGGCTGTTTTCTCTTTCATCATGTATTTTTATTGGTAATCGAAGAGTTGAATTTATAAGTAAATTGTATAACCAAATTGGTATTCTTCAATAGTACAGGAAGCTTTCTAGAAACGCTTACATAAAATGACATGCAAAAAAAATGAATTAGATGGTCCTACATCCAATTCTGTCTAGGTTTTCACAATGCCTAGAACATATTTAAATTTAAATCTATCAAGAAATGTCTCTGTAAATTAAACTTATGTAACACTTTCAGCACCTGTAAAATTAAATTGTAAAACCGTTTCGGTACATTTATTTAGTTATCAAACGGCTTGAAAACAGTTATTTGTGCGACCAACGCAGCTTACGACATGTCACAAAAACCACGTATTCATCATCGTTACGGTATATTTAACAAACCTTGTTAGACGAATAAACGTAACACGCAAAGTTATGGGAAATATCGATGTTACAATGTGACAAACACGTAATCGGTTATATGGTTTAGAAAACATACTTTTCTTTACGGTTTTTTTTTGTCGCACGTAACGAATAGTAATTCTAGTCATTACATTCGATGGAGTATGCGTTTTTGCTTATACATAATTACTATTTCATAATTGAAGAACAATACTTCAATTGTCATTTCCAAACATGAATTCACATAAGATTAAGTACCTACGTAGGTACTGATGTTATTTTTAATCATGTTAAGGCCAAAACAATAACAACAACAATACTCAATATCTATTACTAAACATTGGATAATCTAAATCAATATTTAGCTAACAATAAAATAGGATATGTTTGAGTAAACATCAGTTACTTAGTAACAATTGCTTCAGTATCAACTGAAATACTGTTGTTACTAAACTTAGTTAGGTTGACTAAAAACATGAACTGAAATTGAGTCTGACCCATTTTAAGGAAACAATATTTTAACAGTTCTTGCAGAATTTTGTTTCCACTTTTATTTTCTTTAGACAATAATTATTTTCAATGCTACGTACGTACGATGTTATTGCATTTCACACTATGCAGGCGCAATTGTATTTTTTGGACCCACCATACCTATTCGTTTTGCTGATAGATCAGTGTATTTATTTTTATTATTCTGTAAAGTATTTTCAGCTTATATTCGGCTCACTGCATAACTCTTCCCACCTGCTTATTTACCTACTGCTTGCTGATGATTTATTAACTCAAAATCATATAAGATTAAGTAAAAGATGTTATAAATAGGGTAATAGGATCTTAGGGTATTAGGAATCTTGAATCCATAAGGTTTTTAAAGAGTATTCTATTGTTTTAATCAAAGATTTGGCATCGAAACTCTTTTTTTGATTAATTATTGTTCTCGTATGTAACATCTCCGAAATCGAAACACGCGTAGCCACAACACCAGGGGGCCTACCACCAGCTCAAAAGCAGTATTATTTTAATTTTACTTCAGTGGGAGAAAGAGATGGAGCTATACGTCCTGTAGAGCTTCATCTCTTTCCCACACTGAAGTAATATTAAAATAATACTTCTTCATGAGCTGGTGGTAGGCCCCCTGTACGATATATAATGTGTAACTGAATTAATGCACATTATGAAAGTAGTTTATTCAAAATCGTTTACTGAATCGATTTCTGTAATTTTGAAAATAGGTCATTTTTATCCGAAAAATAATTAAAAGTACTTTTACACTCACACTTTCACTGTACAGTAAAAAAAAAACAAAACGGGCGAAGTACCTATTACGCTAGACCCTTATACGTGTGCGACGTGTACGTGCGTAGATTTGTAATGTGACCAGAATTTTCTCCCACAGTCAGTATGACTAATTTAATAAATAAACAATGTTTTATACATCATAGTAAAAATTCAGTGCGTGTATTATGATAATAACATAATATTCTAATTAGGGTGTTTGGTGGTATGCGTTAATTCCGCGGCATGTTTTATATTAGTTCAAAACTTCCTGCGTTTGTTTTTGTTCCAGATAATACCCATAACATACTAAATGTACTAATATCAGTACATAATCGCGTGTAACAACATTGCTGCCCTCAGTTATTAATGAAATGAATCAAACATGACTCGGGGAACACTGACCTTAAATGTCACTATCATAATTGGTGCGAATTTTCTTGATCGCAGTTCTATTGTTATTTGTTTGGTGTGTAGATATTCTAATCCTTGTTAAGGTCAATGTTAGTGGATGTAATTAAGAAGTATTGTCTGAGTCGTTCAGTTTTAAAAGCAAAGTTACATTTTGCCTCATGTCAGTAAATCGAACAAAATGTTCAAGCGAATCGCTCGACAAGAATGTTGATGAGCTTATCAAATTAATTAGTTCAAGTTGATCTAAGTTTGTTGAAATAATAAAATAAACAAATAATAATTATGCTAAAATTAAGATTTAAAATAAATCAGCGTTAAAATTGCCACGAAATAAATCATCCTTAATAGTTTAATACTGACCTGTGGAATAGGTAAAGGCCGCGTCGCAGAAATACGAATCTCGACACTCAACTCACCCCTGTCAACCAGTCCCATTTTGCGCGTAGAAAATTATGCCCTTCTACTTTTCGTGTGGTTAGTGACTAACCTGTAATGCTATTCTGTAAAAATCTCACCGTGATAACTTAGGTGAAGTGAGCTGCCAATAGTGTCAATCCTTAGCAACTGACAGCTCACTCCACGCTCACTTCACCTAAGATAACACGGTGAGATGGTTACAGAATAGCACTACTGGTGTCAGAGTTTTAAAGCCGGCTTCACATGCCGTCGAGAAATATCTCTCAGGTGTGCCGGCCGGTTTCCTCACGATGTTTTCCTTCACCGTTTGTCGTTTGGTTTGTGTTGTCCTAAACCGTTTGCAAAATGTTCATTTTTCGCTGGGTACTTTTTCGCACCCCCGCCACGTACTGTTTTTTCCTTTTTCTTTTAATTTTACTTTGAACACTGACAATAATTATGGCCGTAAGAAGGCCGTAAGTACATTATTTGCTAGATTTTTAAACGTTGTTGGAGTATCTTATTCGGAATAGTAACGTTTGAACTATCTTCCTTTGCTGGCCACGGGTCGTTGACCTATTAGTATTCGTCAAGTGATATCTTTGTGCATTTACATGATGTTATTAAGTATTAAAACAAAAAAATACCTATCACAACTATTAAGAGAATTGTTACAATAAGATTTTTTTGAAGTGAAAACTTCTGTAGGCGCGTTGGGCATTTTGAGATGGGAAAAACAATTGAACTCGCGACACTGTTACCGTTACCTACCGTTACCGACACCTCATTAAAAGTATTTCCTGCACAATAAAATTGTTCAAGTTTGCTTCACTTCTGTCGGCACTCCCGGAGGATCACTATTTTTTTTTTTCTTTATAGTCTTCATGTAAGATGCGTGGTGTCATTTGGTGATAACGTCACTCTTCCTCACTTGCTTACTCATTCCAGACTGCTTCAAAAAGCATTTGTGTGATAAAAGAACCTGAAAATACGATCGCACTACTCTAATAATTTTTTGTACTTGAGATAGTAGCTGAGTATTGATGATACATTTTCTACCGATGATTTATGTAACGGTGGAGTTTCTTGCCTATCCTTTTCCATACGAAAACTAACTTTTGGAAGGGGTGACTAGAATCAATTCAATTTTTTTGTAAATGTTGACGTTCAGAATTGCTTTTTATGTGCCTAATTGAAATAAACTATTTGACTTTGACTTCTTTAAGTTATGTAGCATTGTATACACTGCAAGTTCTTCTGACATTTGGAAAATCTTTCACAAACTTAATAATTAATCTTCCAACTACTTTATTCTAGGTTGTTTTATTCGTCGCGGCGTGTGCTGCTGCTAACGCCGGCTACTTAGGCGCTGGCTACGGAGGTAGCCAATCAGGCTACAGCGGTGGCCATGGAGGCTACAGCAGTGGCTACTACCCTGTACAAGCAGATTACGGTGGACACAGCCAGGATTATTATGTAAATACCATTTTCTATAAACTTCGACTATTTTATTGTTATTTTTTATTCTCTTTATTTATTAGAGACTTAGAGAGAGAGGAGCTCGTGGCTAAGTAATTACAGCTGCACGGGTCGATCCAACAGGTTAAGCTACGCTTGCCGGGGTTGGTCCGTGGATGGGTGACCATCTTTACATACCGAGACTCCTCCGTGCCTCGGAAAGCACGTTAAGCCGTTGATCCCGGCTGTCATATGTAGATCTTTGACAGTTGTTACGGGTCGTCAGAAGCCCGAAAGTCTGACAACCAGTCTTACCAAGGGGTATCGTGTTACCCAGTACCTAACTGGTGTGGAGGTCAGATAGGCAGTCGCTCCATGTAAAATACTGGTATTCAGCTGCATCCGGTTAGACTGGAAGCCGACCCCAACATAGTCGGGAAAAGGCTAGGCAGATGATGATTTATTAGAGAGTTGCACTTAGGGTTACCATCCGTCCGGATTTGTCCGGAAATGACCGGACTTCTAGACTTTTATCCGGACTTTGTCCGGCTCTTTAATTTATCCGGATTTTTTGGCTTAGATGGAATACGAGTAATAAAACTTATTTGAGTAATTCCAAATAAGTCTTTAACATTTTATAACATCTCATTCATTTAAAAACAAAATATAAATCTTCTTTAACAACTATCAACTTAACGAGATCAAACAATAATTGGATTTTGTGACTAAAAAGTCTGGACTTTTATTGACATGTCAGGTTTTTTGTCAGGTCTTTTCAAATTTCTAAATGGTAACTTGCACTTGACTTGCATTAACAGGTCATGTCAGCCCCATCATTTATAAGTTACTTACAAAATTTTCTTAAGACTATTAAATATAAATTTGTAATAAGCTTAGCTTTATTGCTTGCAGGGTAAGCATTAAAATACTGCGACTATTCCACTACTGAACCAACTACGACCACTACTACTCGACCATTACTAATTTTTTTTTCTATAACTTTTATTATTGTTCGACTATTTAATTAATGTATAGTTGTGGTTATTTTACTTGACTGCGTAATAATTAGATTGTATATTGTAAGACAATTCGTAGCTTGTATTATTCATGTATCACGTAGGAGTCTCCGTCTCCATATGTAATGGATGGTCACCCTTCTACAGACCAACCTCGGCAAGCTTAGCTTAACCTTCGATTGACCCGTGTACCCTTTATTATCTAACACGAGCCTCTTGTATTGTTACATAATTTTAATTTGGAAGCCTTAACCGATACTTAAAATTACGGGAAGTAAAGTATTGGTTTCGATTCGATATTACTTTGCCAATCTTCCAAGTTCTTATTAAGATTTTTTTATCAATCCATCATTGGCCGAAAGTAAATAGAGTTAAATTAATATGAAATTAAATGCCAGTAACAAAATAATTTTATTCGGTGTATACCACTACTAACGGCTTGTCAGTAAAGTCAAAGTTAGACTAGCCTCTTTAGTTTTCTTAACATAAAACGCTCTAATAAATTCACAGATAAAATCATAATGTATTATAAAACGTCACAACGTTCGAGCCTTATAATCATAATTTACTGCACACCAAAACCCTACTTTATCTTTAAAGCCATAGGATTTAAACTCCATTGTATTCACAGGTATAAGTCGTCACGCTTATAATGTTTAGACACCATGACGTCCCATACTTAAGGGTTTGCGTCACATTTGTCATTTGTATTGTGAAGTTTGAGGAAATTCGGATATGAGTCGCCTCATTACACTACTTGATGCCGGATACAAAGAATTTGGCCTTACGAAATTATAAGCGACTGTTTCTTGGTCTGATTTGCTAGGGATTCTATGATAATACGAAATTGCTTGGCTTATTGTCTTTCAGGGCTAGTACATATGATGTGAATTGAAATTGTTGATTGTACCTTCAGACACAATGACCGAGCTAAATATGTCATAAATTTCTGGCAGGATTCCAAATTCTATGATTTTTTTTATTTAAAATTGCAAAAATTAAAAAAAACAGAAAAAAAAAACAAAAAAAACTAGTATTAATTGCATATTATTAAATTGAGTCAATAGCGATTGTTCTACTTGATAAAGCATAAAAATCATAGACAACAATTCATAAAAAATTGCGTCAGTCTTGAAGTGTTCGAGCGCGTTGATGTCTTTTACTCAACGTTTTAAGTTCATTGATATTGCTCAACAGTCATTGACTTAATTTTTATGTTATCTCCATTTCCTTATTGGAACATTATTTGATTAATTACACATGATTACAATGAATTATATTTTTTGTAATATTAGTTATTTTTCATAATTATGATGTTCGTTATGACATTATGCAGTCAATAAAAATCGTAATTATTTAGTGTTTAACTCTTTGTTGTTAGTAAGTATTCGAATTAGGTTAATTTGAATTAATTACTTCTTTTAAAAATTGATAAAATAATCAATTTTCTGTCGGGTAAATTAGGCTAATGAAATAATCGTTATTAGCCTACTATTAAACGAAACGTTAAATGAAACTTGACTTTTGTTAATATTTAATGTTTACATATTTCCAGGCATACCCGAAGTACTCATTCGACTACGCAGTAGCGGACCCTCACACCGGTGACCACAAGATGCAGTGGGAGACCCGAGACGGTGACGTTGTCAAAGGTATGACATTTTTGTATTTACTAGAAAACGGAGACCGCGAATTTATTAACGTAAGGTAGGACGCCCTCAAGCTAGATGGAGTGACGATCTTCGGTAACCAGTAATAGCTTGATGAGAGTTGCCGAGAATCGAGTTGAATAGCGTGCGATTGGAGAGGCCTATGTCCAGCAGTGAAGTGCAGTTTGCTGATGATAATTATGATTTTGCTTGAAGCTTAGACGAGAAAGTAATTCTACACTTATTAAGAAGCAAATATTTTATTTGCCGCATTTGAGCAAAATTCATAGGGGAAACACGGTAAAATGTTGAAAATAGGAGGGACATCGTGGGGTTTAATCGTCAGGAGTTGAACAAAACCCTCTGTTCTGCCCAGACGCAGGGTATTTGCGAGAATTATGACAAGAAAATTAAATAACGGTTCAGTGTTATATTTTCAGGATCTTTCTAACATGAATTTGAAACAGTCCAAACTCACGTAATAATTCAATTGTTAGCTAACGTAGATCGTACTTATTTAATGTTAGAATGCTATAAAAGTTGCTTTGTTATCGTACTGATACAATTCGATTCCCCAGGTGCGTATTCCCTCGCCGAACCTGATGGCACCACTCGTATCGTCGAGTACACCGCTGACAAACTCAACGGCTTTAAAGCCGTGGTGAAGCGCATCGGCCACGCGCAGCATCCACAAAACTACAACACACACAGCTCTGGCGGTTACTACTCCCACTACTAGATGTCGCTGTAAACCTCACCACGTAGTTCCAACGCTACCCAATAGATGGCACTGATTTAAGTTTGACTACTAATCTGAAAAATCTGAAATAAGTGCCAGACTGTGATATTAACTTCGATATATTATTTATAATATAATATGTACTTATCGAAATAGTTATCGCAAAGATAATTATTATTGTTAGTTTGTAAGATCTATATAGTAACGACGAGTCGTTGATTGTTTTGATAAAGCGGGATGAAAAATAAAGAAAATAATTTTCTATTTGTGTGTCTCCATTTTTTCTTCATTTATAAAGGAAAGTGATGAATTAAGCCGCTTTTCCTGCTCAAATTCATCATCGTTACAGAAGGAGTCCATGCATGAAACATTGTTGAGCGATCGTTAATAAATATTACAAGGACGTTCACATATAAACGCCACAAACCGCAGCAATATGATTAAATCCTCAACTTCATCGCTTTAGTTCCAAACGTCGTGATCAACACTAATATCTGACAAACAATCTTAAATTAACGCAAAGTTGATTAAATTATTACGCTTTGTAATCGAAACGACACTCGGAAAACGTAGAGACATTTGTTAATTAGCTGAAATTTACGACCGCGCGATTTCTACGCATGTAATATGGAGGTGATTTTAGTTATCGACGGATCATGCCGGCCAGTGTCGCCGCGTCGCTGTTACGCTTCAACAGACTGAACACTGAATATCAGGATATCAGCCTAAAACTATGCTGAAAAAACACCTAAACTTCAGAACTGCCAATAAATTACTTTCTTTTGACCATTGTTCAGACTACAATGATAGATGTCTGCGATTAACGCCACTTTTTAAACATACAGTTACCTGTATGTGAGTTAACAATGTTACTTATCTAGTTCTTACATCGGCTGTTTCTTTGTAAAGTAGTTTATCGGGTTCTTAATCTTTTCTACCATTCCGGGTACGCACCGGAAAAATGTTGAGGAAAGATTCCTTGAGTAAATGTAAGTTTAATTTAATTTCTAGCTGGACATGGTGAATTTCAATTTACATAGACACTGAAGATTTGTCCTCATTCGGTTTGATAAGTCTTGTGTTTGATTAACTCTGAATGAGAGTTGTGTGGTAGTGTGCGCAGGAGCGATTGTCTTTCAGACTTCTATAGCTTTGTAGAAATCATGGTGTGTGGAAACAATTTTTTTAATTGGATTAAACCAGAAAATTATTGGCTATCTCATATATGTATGTATACGTATTTGTTTCTTCTAAGGCAAGTTTCTAAAACACTTGCTCCTACATAGTTTATAGAAAAGTATAAGTCTGAAAGGTTATACAAATGTCTTCAATTGGCTATTTTGTAAACGGATACGTAATTGATTCCATTCAACCTTCCATTTAATTAGAATATATCATTGTTCAACACTGTAAGAAATTATGAAATTTATTATACATAGACGGTTTCATTCGAAACCAAAGCACCGACAAGAGCTTTTAGTCCCAAATGAAATGCTGCGAACATTCTACACAGTCTTTACTTTCATAAACCAACTTTATGTCAAGGTTTACAATTGAAACCAGCTCTCGAGTATCGTAATATAGGCAGATAACAATTAGCATTGCAAATTACAACACTTACGATAGTGCGTTTCGCGTAGCGACACTGATTGTCATGCCATCACAGCTGAAAGCGCTCGCTTTCCTTGATTTGCATGCTTACTTGATTATGAAAGATGAGCTCATCATTGGTATTTTTTGCAATTTCAGTTTGATTACGATGTTTGCTTGTTGTTTGGCATTCGGGATCAGAACCACCATCATTCCAACCACATCCTTCTATTCGCTTATTAGGGTCCATACGTCCTTCTCTATTATAATAATAATACCATTTATTTCAGGCGACACAGGCCCATAGAAAAATACCTTAACCTAAACATACATATTTCAATATAAAGAGAACTTGAAAAACTTGTGTTATTATGCTATTACCCCGAAGGATTGGGCAGAGGTGTCTCTGTAGCAGGTACAACCACACCACCATTGCCAGAATACCCGCGAAAATTCGCGTTGTTGCATAATTTTTTAATCAGGTCGAGATTTTTTATTCATATTCTTTATGGCACCTCTCTAAGTCATGAACTCATGAGTTATCCGAATATCAAAAAATATTTAGCTTAGTTCTTAAGGGGGAGGCGTGAAAATTTATTCGCTGCAATCTATGGTAGATGCCATTCTTGCCAGGTTTATTCTACCAGTTTTATAGTGACATTGACCTGTCTTACTTTCGATCTTATGGAAGACCAGCTCAGACCAGGCCATTGAAAAAAAAAGTCTTGAATTGGACTGTCAAACTTATTGAAGATTTATGTGTCAAAACTACTGGACATTATATTAGTTACGAGACATCCCGTTCTTTGCCTTTTGCATCTTATCTGTCTGCGTATTATTTTGGTTCAACTTGATTAATGAATATGCCTACAATGATGATATTTTCAGTTACCATTCAGTTTTTCGGAAACGGATATAAGCAATTACAGTAATGATTTTATTAACACTACTAAAACGTTTAATTTGTAGCTTGTCTTCAATAAAGTGTAAGGTACAATTAGCAGATCGTTACCGGTAGCTGATCTACAATTAAATGAATTGCATCCTAGTTGAGTAATTATCACGGTTGTATGTGGGGGTGTAGACGTGTGTGTTGATGCATGCACGCCCGGGGGTGTTCCTGTGTGCGTTTATAAATACGTAGGTGGTGGTTGCCGCGGCTCGTCTTTATCTAGCCTCAACCTTGAAATGGACAAGCTTATAGTTTTTGTTTAATTTTTTTCTTGTGTTTTTGTTTTGTAATATCGTGACGTGACTGTATGTGGTGGCACACAATAATGATGGATAAAACGTTTGTCATATTGGTACGTAATTTATTATTATTCATTTCATTGCTTAATAACAGACAGTCGATTATAGTCGTTTGATTAGTTGCTTTATTACAGTTATTGCTGAATTAAGTTTTGCTATTTAACTTTATCCTTTGGTGACTAACATTCATAAATATTTCTGTTTTAGTTATTAACTTGGTCAGCAGCTCAAATAACTTATACGTTCCAGTTTTTAATCGTTAATAATTTTCGTAATTTCTAGATCCTTTTGGCAAATTTGTTAGCAACCAATTGTCAAGAAGGGGAATTTGTGGAAGATAGAATAGAAGAGACGTCGGAAAAAGTAAGTAGATTCTAGAAATATTAGATTTAGTTCACTTTTATTGTCATTGTACAGACACATGCACTTCATTATGTAAAGGTTTTTTTTCTGTGCAAGGTTTTTTATGTGATACTCTTATTATAAATCCCGGTCCGGTTAGACTGGAAGCTGACCTCAACGTAGTTGGGAAAAGACTCATACTATACATATACTTTCTCATAGTTTACATCAAGTTGTACTCAGTTTTAAACTAAAAGAGAAAATAATTGTTTAGGATGATTAATGAAAAACAAAAACAAGAATTTACTTGAATTTTCACTGATTGGAAAATCTAGAATAGTGAAAAGCTCGTAATTTGCTTCTTGTACCATTGTGCCTTTTTTTGTTTTATTTAATTTTGTGGATATGTTTTTAGTAAGCTCGTAATTTGCTTCTTGTGTTAAAGCCTTTTTTTGTTTTATTTAATTTTGTAGATATATTTTTAGTTTTTTATTTTTTAGTCAGATTGTTAAAACAAAAGTTGTCCTATTTTTTTTTCCACCATTTCCCCAAAGAAATACTTTCGCAAATTACCCTAGTTATCAAGTCTGTCAGCAACAATAAACCGATACTGATACGACGGCATATAATTAAAAAAACATAGCGATCATAGACACGATAGCACGCGAGTTTCACTATAATACTCAAACTGTCAACTCACGCGCAAGTGATTCAAGTTCAACAGTAGGCGTCGAAATTATAATTATAGTTAATAATTACTTAAGTTAACATCCAATTTTCTTTGCTAATTAATTCGATGTATATGCACATTGTAACCTTATAATTTCTTTGTGAAATTAAATGGCTAATTAACAGTTGTTAAGCGTGAAATAAAGCGTGAATTTTGTTCCTTATTATTAACATTGGATTACATTTACACAAAAAAAATTTGTTACACTTGAGTTCCTTCTAATGAGTATCTGTCAAGTGTACAATTGTCTTTATTTGAGTATTAAACTAGATTTTACATGTAACATACCTGTTGCATGTAAGAAATGATTAAAAAAAGTGAAAGATATTGGTGCCGATTCCCTTGTTCACAAACTAAACTAAATTTAAGTTCAGTGCATCTTTTTCTTTCTATTTCATTATGAAAAGGACAGAAGATAAATTTTAGTTTAGTCCTGTCAAATTAATCAGCACCTGTCACTCTCCATACAATTTTAGACGTGATTGAAAACTTGCCTACTAAAATTATGTCAATTTACGTCAAGCGCTGATTAATTTGACAGGATTAAACTAAAATTTATCTTCTGTCCTTTTCTTAATGAAATAGAAAGAAAAAGATGCACTGAACTTAAATTTAGTTTACTTTGTGAACAAGGGAATCGGCACCATTGTACATTTATTATACACCGTAACAGCGAATCAATTTTCACGCCTCCCCCTTAAGACCAAGGGCAAATATATTTTGATATGCAGATAGCTCATGACCTAAAGAGTTGGCTTAAAGAATATTAATTAAAAATCTAAATAAAAAAAACATGAATCCGCGATATTTCGCGGGTTAACGCTAGTTATCAAACATTCTTGTATTTCAAGACTTACTGAAACTCATTTAAGTTACCTATACCTACACATTTTATTGTTCACTTCCTTTTTCCACTGGTTCGAGCTGCGTAGAAGTTGGAAATTATCTTACGGTAATGTGCACTACACAAAAAGTATCTCATGTCCTAACCTAGGTCATGTCCTGGTCTAACGGTGAGCCAAATTTTATCCAAATCCATTCAACCGTTAAGGTGCAAAAAGGTCACAGACAGACCGATAGACAGAGTTACTTTCGCAATTATAATATTAGTATGATTTACATTTAAATTGACATTTAGAGTTGTAGATAGTATAACCACCAATTACTTAGCTATTCATAATAACAATAGGTACACTTAGCACTTTCTATTAAAAATGTTCTGTTCACTCACAATGAAGATATTAATCAGTTATTGCATTTTAAATCTGTTATTATTTATCATCTAGCTCGCATTCTCTTTCTATTATTAAATAGGATAAGCTGCTATTATTTATTGCATAAGCAATTTGATTGGTAATATAATTAAGAAGATGTAATCCATCATAATAATCAGTGGTAGGTTCAATAGAAATCGAACATGCATTGACTTTCCAAAAAGGATTATTTTAATTCCTATTTGTGTAGTCTTATAATGAGATTGACTAGAATGGAAAAGCTTTAAGCTGGCTTGAGATTGTTGAAGAGCTTTCATGATAGAACTGCATTCACAGAATGTAACTTAAATGAAAATGGCTATAGTTGTTACGAATTTCCAAAGCCAGATATAGTTGTCAAGTTTTAGCATGGTAACAGCGGCCATTGCCCCTTCCCTAATTAAATATCCCTCCGTAGGAACCCAAATGATTAACGTAACTTTATTTATAATTATTTTTTCATAATTTTAATTTTTTTAGTGTTAGATATACATTTAATACGAATAAATGAGATAAAAAAGTAAGGTTTAAAAAAACGTTAAACTACATATCGCTCCTTTGCTTCAATAACGTGATAAGTCCGACAATATTATTGTAGGACTTTTCACTTTATTGTTGCTTCAATAAAGTGAAAAGTCTAACAATATTATTGATTATCACGTTATTGAAGCAAAGAAGCGATATATCCATATGGTTTTTCGTTATTGGAACAAGTTGACGTTCACAATAGATATTGGTTCAAGACATTAACGGACTTTGTTTCAGTTTTTTTTAAATATAGTACACTAGAAAATGTAAATGGGTCAATGACCGTTATAGCTAAACTAAAACTTGACAACTATATCTGGTTCTGGAAATACAACAGTCCCTTTTTCAGAACACTTAACATACCAACACTTGACTTCGAGTTTTTCCAAATAACACTGATCCTTTTTAGACAAAATATCTAGGCTTTTCCTAAACCTACATAGATCTTGAGGTTTATAGGCAATTGGAATTCCATGATATTCAATGCTGATATGTACACCATTAATTCTTATGTGCGGCCTTCAACATTCGCTGCCACCTGCACTAATTGGCCGTATCAATGAAATTCTGGTTCTAGAACTGGCGATTTTTTGTTTAAAAATAGTTAGATAACGCGCGCTTATCACTACGCTTGCGACATGTCAATACATACAAATACTCGTATCGTGGGTACTATCGAAAGTGGTCGCTGAATGTCGAAACGAATGCGGCCGTGGTTGTCTTGTTCACCCACTTTTCTCAAAGCAATACGACTAGTTGAACTGTTACACTGCTCTACTTGGCCGCTTAATTTCTTTTTCCTTAATATTATGCAAATCATAATTGCAGGAGCGAGGAACACGAACGCTTGCTAATTAGTACGTTGTCACCGGATTTTTACGTAGTAAAAGTTTCTTTACTTTCGATTTTAATGTAATTATAATTACATTAAAATTAAAACCGTCATCGATACCGCTATTACTGAACATAAGTTCAGTAATAGCGTTATCGATGATGAACGCTATTACTGAACATAAGTTCAGTAATAGAGTTATCGATGACGGTTTCCATATCCGAAAATATTCAGTTACATGAAGTTTTGCACGATCAATTAAAACAGTAGATTAATTCACGCCAAAACTTATGCTACACGTCTCCCATTTATCAAGAGAAGTGTAAACAATGAATAAACAACAACAACGTCGGAAAAGTGAATCGTGTTGAGCGAGTCGAAGCGGAAACAAACGAAAGTGAACGATCCGTCATTGACATTGAGTAACAGCGTGCGATGCGCAAGCACACCGTCTGGCTCATCTTGAACTTGGCGATAAAATGGCCGTCAACGGGTGACATTTATGTCGCGAATGTTTACAAACATCGCGAAAGTTGTCTAGGGATCTTGATCATTTAATTTGTTGAATTAATATTTTGATGATTGTATTAATATGGATTTAGGTAAATCAAGCTCAACATGATGCATTAACATATAAATGATATTAGTTGGAACTTTGCTCTTAGAAAGGCACTGAATTATTTTTAACACACATTATCTACTTATAAAATATATTATATTTTTAATTAAAAGTACTGCCTTATATAAGTACCATTGTATTTTCTAAACACGTACCTATCTAGAATCATTTAGAACAATCTAACCTCAGTTGGGTAACCGCCATAGCCAGTCGTGATCGAGAGTGATAAATGCCGCACGCGTTACGCCTAACGATTTGACGAACAGCCAGACATTAATACACTCACTCATTCTACCTGATTGTAATTACCCGCATACCTACATTATGGAAACGATTAAAGCCCTCATTAGTTATTCAGAATATTAAACTGAAATAGCTGGACATGCAATCAATTGTCATAATGAGTAAAATACCGAATTATTACACGCGAGCTATCGCTTCACAGATTCTTCAAAGTTTTTTTTATTTATAGAAACATCACAATGTAATTGTAGTAGTGGTATAAAATTATTCGTTGAATTAATGAGCGAATGCTTGGTTTTTTTAATTGTCAGGGAAAATCGACCTACTCGTTCAGCTATGGAGTGGCTGATGGCAAAACTGGAGACGTGAAGAGTGTGTGGGAGTCAAGAGATGGTGACACTGTTAAAGGTGTAATATTTTTTTTATAGTTTATTAAGATATTTAAGAATATTCATCCGAAAAAACTAAACATAGATGCTACAGCTTAAGGTACCTACTATAAAAACTCTCTGTTGAGTTAGCATAATACCTATACCAAGAGATTACCTACATCCCTTAAGTGCGGTCGTAATGTTGTACTTTTCAGTTATGGAATCAATCTAAAATACTACTATATTTGAGACAAAATCTTATGGTACAAAATAAAATTTCAGATACAACAAAGGTGATCCCCTCGAAACTTTTAGCGGAGACTGCATAGTATTTAAAAGTATTTCTCTTATTTACAGGTCACTACAGCGTAGTCGAACCAGATGGCTCCACAAGAACCGTAGAATATTCTGCAGGACCGAACACAGGGTTTCAAGCCGTTGTTAACACTGAAAACCAAAGATTCGATTCCGAAGAAATAGGAAGGAGTATCATGGAAGAGAAAGCCATGCGAGATTATGATAAGTATTATGACTTTTCTGATGATGCAGACGATGATTACTATGAAAGAAGAAGACCAACTAAAAAGCCTTACGAACCAGTGCGCAAGGAATATTCGAAGAAAAGAACAAAATATCCATCATATGCGGATCAGCCGTTAGACTCAGAACCAAGCGACTACACGCACAGTATTTCAATTCAACATCCACGCAATGAATTCTCTGAATTTGAGCCACAAAGTCACGTTGGCTACAGTTCCGACCCGAATTGCAAAACTAAAACTAGAAAAGAAAGTCACAATAACAGAGAAAATTTGTATTCAAACATTGTAGATCTAGAATTGAATAAGAAGTATCCACCATTTCCCTCAGATTCTTATAGAGATACTTACGACAAATACGCCGAACCGAGTTACGACTTTGATAAATACGTGACAAAACATTATGGCAACGGAAACTTTAAAGGGCATAAATACGACGATATTGATGTCAAACCTACATCAGTGAAATATACGTTTCCAGTGCTACCTGATGTGTCTTCGCCTGAAAAGTACTTCCCAGATGAAGGTCCTTCCAGACCCAAAAAGAAGAGGCCTTATAAACCAAGAGAACCAGAGCACCGCTTCCCTAGCGAAGATTTAAGTGACTATGTTTTAGTTCCTAAGAAGAAACTAAAGAAGCCTACACCTACTGTTGAACCCTATGATTACAGAGTGCCGGAGGACGAATACGAGCGTCCCCATTATTTAAGTAACTACGAAGATACGTCACAGGAGGACAGGTACCCCAGTTCCACTCGAGGAGCAGCACCGAAGGAGGTTGTTCGAAAAGTTGTAAAGAAACAGAAACCCATCATAAACCTGTTAGATATATTCGATATTTAAGTTATTTGTTATAAATACAAATTAGATAATTTATACTTGTGTAACTATTCAGGCCAAAGCCGTGATAGATTGTAAGATTAAAGTATTGATAGAATTAATTGAAATAGACTGAAGTGAATTAACCAAATTATTAATTGTTATTTGTAACAAGTGATTTTTTCGCTGTAAGTCGTTGTTGGAGAGATCCAAATTGGAACCAAAGTTCGCTAAACTAATTGACTTAAAACGTTTTTGTAAATTAAAATGCATTTTAAGTTTATTTACCACTGATTTATTGGTCCTTTTTTCCAGAAAGTATTTAGAGGTAGAAAAAATCGAAATTTTAAAACATAATGCATGTTTTAAAATTTCGATTTCAGCCTATATTCGCATATTACGCATGCTATATGTTGCGCAAAACGGTCTCACAATGATAGTGAAAGTCCAAAGCCTCGGAAACTGGAGCGAGTGGGAGTGTCGGTGCTATTACCTCACAAGGACGTTCGGAGATATTTTTATAAGTCGCAACACACGATATTCCTATACCTACCAAGAATTATTAATTAGGTCAGTTTGTGTAGGTACCTAGACGGCCGTAGCTTTGTCTTGATGCCGAAAGGTAGTATAATTTCGTTTTTATTTGGTCCTTTTATGTAAGTGCGTAAATGAAATGAGTAATGTAATGGTTTCTGCAGAAATCGTGTGACAAATCTGACGGAAACCTTACGGCAATATTTTAAATTAGTCGTAAAATTATGTAGTAGGTATTATGTAGTCGAAATAGATAAACATATCATCTAGGTATACCAACGTTGTATCACATTCCCGGGTCTGTGAAAATAGAGAAAACAAATTTTCCCAGATATGAGACTTAGCTAGATCGATTTTTCACCCCCGTAAACCCCTATATTGCAACTTTCCTCGAAATCGTTAGACCTGTTTTCGAGAACGTGATTACAAATACATGTACATTTATATATATCAACAGTTGAAAGGCTACTTGATCTAAGCGACATTTTGTAAAACTTGCAGGAGGATGGATTAGTTGTTTTTTTTTTAAATCATAATAAGATCTTATTATGATTGATTGATTTAAGTAAATAAAAGTCTATTAAATAGTTGTATTTTTTTGAATAAATAAAAATATGAAAAATATGCAGGAGCAAGTTTCACGAAATGTCGCTTAGATCAATTAGCCTTTCAACTGTCGATATAAATATTGCTCATTTAATAGTAAAGGATAACCAGATCTATTTGTAAGGAAGGACTGGGCGTAAAAGGCAGGGAAGATTCTTCATAATTATCAGCCTATAGCTGCAGACTGCAGTACACTGATGGACATAGGCATCTCCAATTGCATGCTATTTGACAGAATCCTCAGCCACTCTCAGCCGACTGCTAGCTATGTATCTGCCTCACTGCATAGATCGTCGAACTTCATTACTTCATTCTATCTAGTAGTACATGGGTAAAAATATAGACAGTAGATCCCGAAAGTTTATAGGTCTTATAATAAATCTAATAAATGAGAAAAATGAAGAAAGGGAAGGGAGGCCTTTGCCCTGCAGTTTGACAAAACAGGCTTATAATAAACTAGCTGTGCCCCGCGGTTTCACCCGCATAAGTCTCGATTCCTTGGAAATATCGAGATAAAAGTATTCTATGTACTAACACAGGTTATGGTCTACCCATATGCCAAATTTCATCCAAATCCGTTAAGGCGTTTTAGCGTGAAAGCGTAACAGACAAACAAACAAACTCACTTTCGCATTAATAAATAATATATATAATTTATATTAATTAGAATAATAATAATAAATTATGTTTAATTATTTATAGCAAAGTATATGTAGCTTTTGTATAAAAATTCTCAAGACTGTAAAATAAATTTAAAAATTATAGATGCAAATCGATGCATTTTATCCGCGTGAATTACCGGTCCTTGTTCAAATCAGCAATTTTGATTTGCACGA
Organism: Agrochola lychnidis; assembly: GCA_963680765.1. NCBI lineage: Eukaryota > Metazoa > Arthropoda > Insecta > Lepidoptera > Noctuidae > Agrochola > Agrochola lychnidis. Next base: position 10,132,337 of record OY796852.1, read on the forward strand.
AGCGTCAATTTATCTCGGTATTGCAATATAATTAGTTTGCAACCTTTGCAAGTGTGAACCCAGGGAAAAATACGGCTGAAAGAGTCGAATAACCAATTAATTTACAGTATTTGTCAATCATCAAATTGGTCCAGGCCCTAAAAAAGTAATACGAGAGCAAGGTGCTCCGAATATGATCAAAGTGTGACATTAATGTCCCACGATTTACGCGTACTGTTATGTTTTATTTTAGTTGCACATGCCGTTCACCGGTGGCGGCCATGACACCGTCGGCATTGTCGCAATGCGCCCGCGCTGTGCCACGCGCCGCGCACGCGCAGTAGGTATATGTATATCTCTAATCAGGGCCAGGAGAAAGGTTTCCGCTATGGTAATTGAAATGTCATTAATGATATTGATATTTAGGTATAAGAGACGTGATAGATTCACTTGCGTATGAGATTCAAGTGGACTTAATGCTGTTTTACTTTTTCAAAAACAAAAGTTTTCTTTTAAAAGTCTCATGCGGTAATGTGAACCGAACGGCCGAGAACTTACCAACCACCAGCTACCTTATAAAACAAATGAATGAATAAACTGTATAGATGCATTCGAAACCGAAATAAAACCAATAAGGAACTTATGAAAGTAAAGATAATTGCCACTTTATAATATCTTTTACAGAACATTACATAAAACAATTTACAAGAATACACGTACGTATCACGTTTCCTCTATGAAGTCGATCGCTACGACATTTTTATTAATCTACAAGTCGATAAAACACTGCTGTTACCTAATAAAGGTGCAATAAAAACCTACGGAACTTAAAAGACATTAACTTAAATTATGGCCAATCGTAACAAGTTAATAATAGATTAACTATTAAATCCTTATTATAATATGTTTGAATCAAACGCTTGACCAAATATTGAAAATAATTACGTGCTTGCTCTACTTCATAAATTGATTGTCGTGAGAAAAAGGTTTCTGTAGGTCTCAGAATTGGGCCGTGGTCCAAACGTATAAGGTCAGCAAAAACTTGAAACAACATTAGGATAGTTGTCTTGTCGATTAATCATAGCATTTGTTATAGTTTATTGAGTTCCTTAAAAATTTTACACAGAGTTAAAAATATATCTTACTTGTTTGAAATAATTAAGAAGTTTTCTGTTTCTTTCTCCTATCCTTTGGGTCAAATCAATTTAAAATATTTAAGTAATTTTTGTGAGTATTCATTGACATTATGACCCAGTAACAATTTTATCAACTAATATTTATCAAGAGATTGTGAATTCTTGGATACTTCGCCTACATCCTGTTGGTTGAAAACCTATAGATAACGTGTGTGGTTTAAACTGAATACATAAATAATTTTGATTAATTTTAGAGCAATACTACAATTTCTGAAGGAATGTGGACGCTAATTGCCATACAGGATCTAGAGCAGGCTGATATGACTTGAAATAATATCAGAAAATCATTCGCCTTATCTTTGAAAAAGTAACTTGACAGCTTTAATTAATACATTCACTTTATCTAAAGGCGGAAATGTTTTTACTTTCAAGTGTGGGCATTTTACAAAAGTACCTTTGTGTCAAGTTTTTATTCTTCATTGTTTAGATGGGAAATATAATTTTAATTGGTTGGAACATACGTTTTTGATCCTATCTGTACTATTCTCGTGTATTTATTTTTTCGACTAATGATAGTAATTTTTATTAATTTTTGTATGTATTGTAAAATAATACAGCCTTAATTCTACTACTTTTACAATGTTTTATTAGTTCGGTACACACACGTATTGGAAAATGAAAGAGAAAATGGAGTGAGTGATAATGACATGATCGATGACGACCTTTCATTGCAACGACTTTTTTTTTATCTTGACTTTTAACAATCTGTCGTTTTAAGAACCCATTGAAATTGTAGTTCATTTAATATATAATTATGAAAATAAATTTGTGTACCTACTGTTTTAATCGACAAACTGGGTGGGACAAATGTCTAGCATTGATCCGTTGAATGATTACCTATTTCCTTTTACAGCAACCACGGGCAATAAAACATTCTATGAGGCTGCTATATCAACTCATGATCTTATTAAATCTCAGCCGGTAAGGCTGTGTGCAGACTGAGTTAAGACTCTCTCTCTCTATTAAACAAACTATGAGAATTATGATGGTGCAGGGTGCACTTAATCGCAATACATGGTCAAAGTAGACAAAATTTACAATCTACCGAAAATCCTGGTTTTAATACCAGCCAAAACTGTTTTTATCTTTAACTGATAAAACTGTTTGGTTACGTATTATAATAACTAAAGTTATTCTAACTATTTTCGAGATAACCTTTCAACTGTCATCAACGAGACACAATAGAATTTTAATTGTTATCTGCCTCAATGAGGTATCGTAACAGATAATGAGATATTTACGGTTGATTCATATTTTATAACGCATATTGGTCGACTCAACTACAAAAACTTACTTAATTTTGATTAAACGAAAAGTAAGTACAAAAATCAAATCAAATAATCTAGAAACTAAAGTTATTACAAAAATCTGTGAAACGATCGTTAGGTATTTTAAACAGACGTCTTTTGACCGTAGTAACCTCGAAAATGGTTAGAATAACTTTAGTTATTATAATACCAACTGTTTAGAGTAGTTAGGTTGCCATAAAAACTTAATTAAGAAGTAATCAGTTACGTCAAAACTGTTTTTTTCCTAAAACGTAAAGCGTTTAAAATTAAATGTTCTAGTAGATAGAATAGTTCTAGTACCTATTTAAAATATTACAAGAATTTAATAGCCGTCGTTTACTTAGATAAATTACATGATTTAGATGCATACTCCACGGTGTTAAGATTTGCATTTACAAGTTGAAAGACTTCCTGTTTCATTACTTAATTACTTATTTTGCAAAAAGGAATTTATAATTTTAACAAACTGTTTTCTGTGTTAAGTATTCAATATTCATGGATAGGTTTGTCTATCGTTGATTAATTATAATAATTTTGCGTAAATTATGCTCATCATACTTCTGTTTTAAATTACTTTTGTCCATCTTTGATACACAGTAAAGACAGCTGTAGTGCTTATTTTGTAAAAATCTCGCCGTGAAAATTTAAGTGAAGTGAAGTGAGCTGTCATTCCACGATTGACAGCTCACTTCACCTACTTATAGGCCTACCGCTTAACTGAGACGTTTCCTGAGGTAGCTGCGCGGTGCGGGAGGGGTGACAGTTGTCACAAGTTGACGAATCACTGAGCTCTCGCATCACATCACCACACCCCTCTCGCACCGCACAGCTATCTCAGGAAAAGTCTCATTTTAGCAGTAGGTCTATAAGTTTTCAGAGATTTTTACAGAAACGATCGGATGAAATACTTCATTACAATCGTGAGAAAACACTTTCAAAGTATTCACGTTCAATATCATTGTTATTTACAATGTTGTTTCAAATCAGGATTGACTTGTATTTGTTAATTACATAATTACTGACGTCCACCGTCAGGTATTTCATCCGCTCTAAACTGTAAGTTGTACTATCCGCTAATGCAAGAAATCTTGTTCCTGTGGAAACCTGATAGATCGACGAACGAAATTGAGATTAAGTTACAGGTCAGACCACAGTATATTGAGCATGTAAGATTTAAATATTTATAACTTGGCAACCATAAATTCATTACGAGCGGCGCACTGCGGTTTCACCCGCATAAGTCTCAATCCCGTAAGAATATCGGGATAAAAATTATCCTGGTCTACCCATGTGCCAAATTTCATCCAAATTTGTTCAGCCGTTTTAGCGTGAAAGCGAAACAAACAAATTCACTTTCGCATTTATAATATTAGTTAGGATAGGATGGCACTAGTTTATAAACATTTTCTTTTCTTAATAATAGGTACTTACAGAATAATACTGCCTCGTTGGTCTAGTGGTCGCAAGCGCTGCTGCTGAGCATGAGGTCTTGGTCGATTCTTAGGTCGGGCAAAGTGTTATTGGATTTACCATCAGGAATTTCTCAGTAGCAGCCCGGAGTCTGGATTTTTGCCCAGTTGATGGCATAGACTAGCCCCCTATTATACATGGAACTTAAACAAAACTGGCGTAATGTGGGTGTATTATAGGTACACCTCTGCCTAACCCTTCTGGGATTACAGGCGTGATCTAATGATATTCTTTAACCATATTTGAAAACTGGCTTCTGCCCGCGATTTCATTCGTTTCACGCTTGGAAGTCGATAAAATATAGCCTTTGTTATTCGCTGATATAGGTGAAAGAATTTTTTAAATTGGTTTAAGTAGTTTTTAAGTTTATCCATTACAAACAAATATACAAAAAATCAAATCTTTTCTCTTTATAATATTAATTTAGATAAATGATGTTTAATTTGCATTTATGTTTATGTATGTATTTACAGAATACATTCTTGGAATTGATAGCAGGTTGGTATTCCGCATAATCAATCTGCCTAGCCTTTTCCCAACTATGTTGGGGTCGGCTTCCAGTCTAACCGGATGCAGCTAAATATCAGTATTTTACATGGAGCGACTGCCTATCTAACCTCCACAACACAGTAACTGAAGAATACGATACCCCTTGGTAAGACTGGTTTACAGACTTTCGGGCTTCTGACGACCCGTAACGACTGTCAAAGATCCACGAATGACAGCCGGGACCAACGGCTTAACGTGCTTTCCGAGGCACGGAGGAGTCTCGGTATGTTGAGATGGTCATCCATCCACAAACCAACCCCGGCAAGCGTAGCTTAACCTGATGGATCGAACCGTGCGGCTGTTATTACTTAGCCACGAGCTCCGCATAAATATCTTAAATTAAAGCGCTTAATACAATCAAGTAGCGATAGATTGCGCTACTAGTCTCATTTGGCTTAATTTGAAGGTAAAGAGTAATCAAGCGAGCATTCATACTTTCATTGAAAATACTGACACGTAGTAGATATAAACGATTAACTTAACATTGATAATAAATTCAAAATTCAAATTCAAATATTTATTGGAACAAAATAGGTGCGCAATTTTTTTTTTGTGTTCTGTATCAGATACATTAGTTTTAAAAAAACTGTTGCATTCATTAGCGCCCACCTCCGAGAGGGGAGACGTCAGCGTTTCAACATTTATAAAAAATTTATAATACAAAAACAATAAAACAAAAAATTGTTATAAAAGAACCTAAAGTAAAAGTATTTATCAACTATGTAACTGAACTAAAATATTATTAATTATGAAAATACAAATAAACCAAAGATGGGTATCGCAAGAGGATTTCCATAGTTCAAGTTCCGTTATAACTTCATTTAAGCGATAATACTATAGCTGCCATGCATTGTACTGTTTCATATCCGTATTTGTAAATCATTAGGCGCATTCGCTTCAGAAATATTTTCACGAAATTCCTTAAAATAAGTCTAGCATTAAAAATATCAACATCTATGTTTGAAGTAACTCCATAAATATGTCGAAAAGATAATAATCTGTGAATGAAATATCTTTAGTGAAATTGAAGTAGGCAATAATTATTTATGCAAGCGATCGATAGAATGCAAAAGAAATACATTAACATATTTTTTTACTACTTTTATATTATAATTTATCAGTTGCCGTCTATGTGTTCATTTTACGTGTAAAAGTAGAGGAAATGTAGCTTTTTATGAATGAAGTTGCGGAACTGACAGATAGTTCATCAGGTGTTCAGCGACTATTACAACAATACTTTGTAGATTGTAAATTGTAAGTTCTTGTTACTACAGCGTGCCAGATTTATTATGTTGCACTTAACAGTCAAACACTTAACAGTCAACAGTCAAAACAAAGTTGAAAAGTCTTATGTACCTTTAATAGATACCATGTTTAAATAGATAAATGCTGTTTTTTTTTTTTTTTTTCTGTTGGTCATCTCACAGCTGGTTCCGAAAACCGTGGCTGTTTAACCGGTCAATCCTGTGGTTGCCTTAAGCTACTACACTCAAAGCCTCCAGCCAGGGTACAAATAACTAAGCTAAAAATTTAAGGATGAACGCTCACTAAGGGCACCCCCTGCGGGGTTCGAGCCTCGGCTTAGGGCGTTATCCGGAGGGAGGACATCAAAAGATGGGACGGGCTGGATCAAAAGGTTTTGATCATTATTATTAGTCGGGGAATTTAAAGCTACGTGCACAGCTGCAACAACTGCTGGCACCTCGTTTTCGAGCAAGGGTCGGGGGGGAGTATTATTTACTCGGGGGCGCGGCGGTCGAGATCGCAAAGGACCTCGGCGGCGAGGTCGGTATGACGAGAGGCGTCTGTGTTTGTACACTGTACTTGTTTCCCTATTGCTCTCCTGGAGGAGGGTTATGGGGTCATCAGGATCTACGAGGATATGCCTTGGACGGCGAACATGACTGATTCTACTCGGGACATAACTGGCGGCCTCGACAACCAGAGGGTTGCGATGTTTGGCCGCGGACTCAAAGAAACGCTTGGAAAGGCGTTTTAGAAACTGATGGATTGTGGGAATCTTTAGGTCGAGGTGGAGTGCCTCGTTCCTGACGAACCAGGGGGAACCTGTGGCCCTACGGAGGAATTTATTTTGCACTGTTTGCATCCTATGGATATGACGGGGTTTCGCATGAGCGAAGACGGCACCCGCATAGGTCATGATCGGTCGAATGCACGCCGTGTAAACGCGCAATTTGCACCTAAGTGACAATTTGCTACGTGCATTCACCAGGTAAAAGAGTCTACCGAGAGCGAAAGAGGCTCGCGAACGAACCATCTTTATGTGCTCTGCGAAGGTCAAATGATGGTCTAGAACGACACCGAGATATTTAGCTCGCTTCTCCCAAGGGATCGGCTTGCCAAACATGGTGATTGGTCGGGGGAGGGGGTTTTTGAGCCTTGAACGCGGCTTCGTAAAGAGAACCGCTTGGCTTTTATCGGGGTTGACTTCTATCCGCCATTCTGTAAACCAAGCTGCCAGTCTATTGACTGCGCGTTGGAGATTTAGGCGAATGATGTCGGGGGATCTAGAGCTGAAGTAGATGGCAGTGTCGTCTGCGAACAGACCCAACTGCGACCTACCGCAACCTTTTGGGATATCGCTTGTGTATAGCGTAAAAATGAGGGGGAACACCACAGAGCCCTGGGGGACACCTGCGCGAATGGGACGGGGAGTGGATAACGCTCCTTCGATACGATAACGGAAGACGCGATTCGATAAAAAGTCTCGTAAGATGAGTACGAGACGATCTGGCACGCCGAGTTGGTACAGCTTGTATATTAAGCCGTTGTGCCAGACTTTATCGAACGCTTTCGCTACGTCGAAGAATACTGCACCGGTCATAGTCCCGCGTTGGAAACCGGCGCTTATGGATTCTACGATGCGGTGGGCCTGATGCACGCTAGAGTGCTCAGTTCGAAAGCCGAACTGTTCGTTGGGGATGAGGCCCTTGGTCTCGGCGAAATCTCTGAGGCGCTTATAAATAAGCCTCTCATAGATTTTTCCGAGAACCTTGAGCAGACTGATGGGACGGTAGCTAGAGGCCTCGGTTTTGGGCTTGCCGGGCTTTGGGATACTGATAACCGTGGCCTCCTTCCATGACTGGGGGAAAATATTGTTGCTTAAGGCACCATTGAAGATGGTGGTCAAAAGCATTATTAGGTGGGCAGGGAATAGTTGAATCACCCTATTGGTGATGCCATCTGAACCGGGGGCTTTACGGACTTTAAGACCCTTGATGATGTCGTGCACCTCGTCCGGGAGGACGGGGGGCAGTGGACAATCAGGGTCATCGACGGGAGGGAGGGAGGCTCTACGTTCGACTTCGGCGTCGACCTTTTTCAGGTGAGCTTTGTCTACTGGTAGAGAACTGGGAGTGCATTGGGCCTCGAGGCTGTCTGCGAGGCATTCAGCCTTTTCGGCATCGTCGAATGCGATGGATTTATCGGGACGGGTCAGGGGAGGCATGGCTGAGACCTGGGGAGACCTGAGTTTCCTCTGGAGCTCCCAGAAGGCCTGATGGGTGGGCTCTAGTTCGCCGAGTAACTTTCCCCAGCTCGCGTCCCGCAGCTCCGCTATACATGTCTTTACAGATCTCTGTAAATAGCGCATATGGGCTTTGTTGGCGTTACAGGGAAAGCTATCGTAAGCACGTATGGCCGCGTTCTTCTCAGTCAGCAATGCACACACGTCGTCCGGCAAGTTCCAGCGACGGTCGTCCGTCGCTGGAACTTCCCTTGAACAATCGTTCAGGACGGTTTGTACGTGATTAGTGAGTGAGTCGATGCGGCCGTGGTGTCGGCGACCGAGTCGAAAAGGTCGGGGATAGAGTCTAGTTGAGGGGACGTGTTGGATTTCATGTGTGTGCTTACTTTCTTCCAGTCCGTGATCCTCTTAGTGATAGGGGGGGCGTTCGGGTCGGAAAGACCTATGCGGGGGTATAGTCTCATGACTACCGGGTGGTGATCAGAGTCTAGCTCTTGTACCGTTTCTATCGAATCTAACTTTAGGTTGACGTTCTTAAGGAGCGCCACGTCTAAGATATCGGGGGCACGATTTGGATTCGTGAGCGGAAAATGGGTGGGAGTCATGGGAGCGATGACGTCAAAGGTCAGGGAGTTTGAGAGGTCGAACAGGTGTTGACCTCTGAGATTGGTTACTGAACTATTCCAAGAGGGATGTTTGGCATTTAGATCGCCCGCTGTAATGAGCGAGTTACTCATAGCGAGTAGAATCGAGAGGTCGTTTGAGAGGCGTTGGTGATGGTAATGCCCCGTGGTGTTACCGGGGGGATTATAGACCGATACGAGAGTGATCGGCTCGTGACCTAACATGCCTAGACGGCAGGCGGAGACTTCTAATACCAAGAGGGGGGGAGGGTCTAGTGGGATGCAGTGAAGCTGCTTTCTATAATAGATCAGGGTGCCACCCTTGTGACATCGCGACCTGTCATTGCGAACTATCCGGTAATTGGCAAGTGACGGATCACGATTGCAAGGCTTTAGGAAAGTCTCTTGTATTAAGAGAACGTCTATTTGATGATCGCGGAGGAAGAGCCCTATTTCTTCCCTTTGGAATTTTATGCCGTTGGCGTTAAAGTAACCTATTATTAGGGATCGGGGTTTAAATCTAGCTAAGGCCTCGTTATCCATTGAAAGATTTAGGGGTTTGGGCGAGGGATTCTAGGGCTTGCGTAATATCCGGATACGCATTATAAATGGATTGAATCCTAATGACGCCTTGGGCGGCGACGATGAGTTTTGCCATTTCCTTAGCACGCGGGGAGGCAAAACTCGCGTAATTTGACGTGATTATGTTGAACGAGGCAACACCTGACATCTGCTCGGTCACGGGACCGGCAGTCGGGGGACGCGGAGCTTGGGGAGCAGGCGCGGGTTTAGCGGGGGGCGCGGCGAGCGCGGGGGGCGCAGAGTGCGCGGGACGCGCGGAGGGCGCGGGTGGCGCGGTGCCACGGAAGTGGGGGTCCCTAAGGTGGGGGGGAGGAGATGGGGGGGCGGCGGGGGGGGGAAATGACCGTAAGAGGGCACCAAGGCAGGGAAAGACTGCTGGTGGTGGAGATAATTCCACGGACTAGGCCTCTGAGGGCTTAGTCGTTGGGGCATAAGGGCGGAGGGAATCCTATAAGAGGATGAGGAGGGAGTTTCCCTTTGCTGGCGGGCGCCGGCGCGCTTCCCCAGTTTGGGAGAAGAGGCCTTAGGGGCTTTTGAACAACCCCGGTAGTTAGCCGGGTGGCCCTCTTTGCCACATAGAACGCAGCTAGGAGGTACGGTACATAGGGTACGGTCCTTGGGACGGGGGCAGTCGGAAGTGCTTTGCTCTCCCAGGCACTTTACGCACCTGGGTGTAGCATGGCAATTCCGCTGAGAGTGGCCGTATAACTGGCACCTGTGGCATTGACCGACAATGCCACTCTTTAGGGGTTTTTCAATCTCGAACCCTGTGAGATGACACAGAGAACGAATTTGAAATATCGGATGGCAGCCCTCTACGGGCGGACAGATAACGAGGACCATGTCGTAGAAGTCACCGCCTCTAGAGCGGTGCATACGATGGACCTCGTCTACCAGGACGTTCTGCGACTGAAGGTCGGCGAGAATTTCAGAGGGGAGGATTTCCCTAGGGATGCGTTTTATGACAACGCGAACTTGTTTCTCTTCTGGGAGAGAGTAGGTGTGGTATGACACACCTCTCGCTCTCAGTAATCGGGTTAATTCCCTATAGTCGCGCGACGTAGGGACTAGGACTTTTATACCCTACTGGGTATTTCGGGCGCTGGTGAAGCTGATCTTTTGATCAGCGCACCATTTTGAGATGTCCGTCCACTTCCCCTTGTCCTGTACGAACAGGGGGGTGGAGGGGGAATCTTTTTCGCGGGGGGCGCGGGGCAATCCATCGCGGTGGATGATGCGGTCGGGGAGGCGGGGGACGCGGGGGGATCCTTTGCGGAGGATGACGCGGTTCGGGGGGCGAGGGGCGCGGGGGGGGCCTTCGCGGTAGGCGCGGTCGGTGGGCCGGTGGAGGGGGAGGGGGAAGCTACGGTAGCGCAAGTTGCGACGGTAGCGCGTTGTTTTACCACAGCGGGTTTGAGGGTGACTACGGACGAAGAGGAGTCAGAGTCCTCGATTGCGGCGACCTTACAGGCCTGCGCAGAGCTCTGCTTCCTGTTCTTCCTCTTTCTCCCCTTACCTTGGACGGCTATGAAGCCGTCGTCGGAGGGGGAGGAAGAGGTAGAGGAAGCAGCGGACTTTACCTCGTCTTCCTCCGAGCCAGAGGGGTACGAGGGTTGCTTTGAAGAAGCAGCGGGGGCGTCGGTGTCCATTGACTCCGACGGGGGGGAGGGGGGTCTGGGCGACTCTACGGTCGGAGGGGTATCAAGAGCGTCGCTGAAAGTAGCGACGCTGTTATCTTGGTGGGGGATTTCGCCTCTTGAAATGCTCAAGAGGCTGGAGAGACGATCCCCATATTTCCCGTGGAGGGAAGGCTCCGAGTCGAAGATAACTTCGAGGAGCTGAACTAATTGCTTCGAGAGAAGCTCGAGGTTGACTACTGGGGCAGCCATAATGGCGGGGGGGGAGGGAATAGCCTAACTATGCCTATCTCCCCGGTGGGAATGCCGGGGATGTGTACAATCCCTCCCTGTCGGGTAAGACAGGGAGGATGAGTGCCTATCGGTGAGCCCTAAGCTTGATTTGGCCCGTTGCCTATCTTAATGTGCAACGGGGTCCTATCCAGTCTAGTGTGAAGGGTATGAAGATACCCGACCACGCTAGGTGAGTTGCTGTGGAGGCAAAACTGTCACTACGTGTTGACTAGGAGATCCCCCAAGGCCAAACACTGGGACCCGGCCAATTCACTGCCTTACCCTGAAGGGGGTCGGCGGGTGTGTTGGGTCAACACCCCACTCGGTTTCGTTGGCACCGTATGGTATCCACCGAGTGACCACGAAACTGCGGTTTTGCCCGGAAGGGGCCTAGTGAATTTACAGACGAGTATTCTTGTTAAAGAATATAAGATAGCCTTGAAAAAGGCCTTTTTGGTGGATCTATGCCCGATCGATAAACGATCGGAGATCGGATGTAGTCGAGCGACTACGAAAATCGTTACGAAACGCAACGGAAATATGACTCAGGGCAATGAGTCATGAACGGGAGAGCGCAAGCACACAACCGTCCGTGACCGGTGCCGAGCGTCAAGTGGATAAATGCAGTAATTGCATTTATACTGAAAAAGAAACGTGTCAACGGCAGAGGCGACACGACTGCCGTCGCCGTGTGCCGCTCGTCTGCATGAGTACTAACAGTAATCGTGGTTCACGGGTGATTTTTGAAGTGAAAACTTCTTTAGGCGCGTTGGGCATTTTTGAGATGGGAAAAAACAATTGAACTCGCGACACCGTTAAAAGTATTTCCTGCACAATAAAATCGTTCAATGTTTTTACTTCTGTCGGCACTCCCAGAGTGCCACTGTTTATTTTTTTTTTAATTATGTATCTAGTTTATCCAAACTACGTTGCCTGGGCTATCGAAATACTGCATCTAAATAAATACCTTTCTTAAGTTTTTCTGAGAACTCTTTCCAATCTACTTTACATAACAGAGTTGCAAGTTCGTTTCTATCAGTCCTACGAATAATAAAGTCGTGATAAGTCTTGTGACAACTTGACACGTTGAGTTACGAAATCTGTAATGAGATTGACACGCGTGAATTATATTATTGCCTATAATAATAGATTATGAACTAGACTTTGAAAGCCGTCGTGCATTGTGATCAGACTCTGAAAATTGTGATTAAGCAATTCATTGAATATCGATATTCTTTCGAACTTTGAGAAAACTTTGACGAAGACACATAGCACATTGTAGTAGGTTTTGGTTTGGAGTTAAATATCAATAATGATAAATTATTGATACATATTTTCTCTATTGGTGACCTGTAATATAGGTTTTTATTTAAACCTATTTCAGGCACCAGTCTCTCACAAAGTTAGCTCCTTGTTCGTGCACTATTGTCAAACACTAGCATTAAGTACATAACTTGTGTAGAGAAAATAAACGTTTTATATTATTATTATTATTCAATTCATACTAACATAATCGTTTCCTTAAAAACTTTTTTCTGTTTTTTTTTTCTTATCCTGTTTTTCACAAATTTACTGCTATACTTAATCGTCTACGGATTACAACATCTTTGGATGTGGAGGGTAGCTTTATCTATATCTGGAAACTGTACATTACTAGTAGGTAGTGGCCTTGTTACAAAATACGATTGCACCAACCACTGAAATCTATCAGTAAATGACTCTAAAATATGACCAGTAATAATTACCATGCATTTAAATAAAACGCTTACTAATTACATTTAAGCACTTGCATATCACCTAATGGAACTTAATATATCAAGTAGATCACCTGTAAAACATTATTGCATTTACTATTAATAATTCCGTTTCTGGCTGTTATAGTGATAGATCGATTCGTGATGGTGGCATTTAATTTAAATGTATTATGCATATGTGTTAAGGACATGTTAGGCGAGGTCTTGTTGGTACTTTGGGCTTGTTTTGATGGTTTTATGCTAATGTGTCGAAATTAAAGGACTTGTTTCCGGTTGCAACACGTTGTTTAAGTATCCGTTTGGCTATATACTATTTCTTCGAGAGTATTGTCAACTGTTTCCAGGGAGTTTCTTGCCTGTTCTATTCCATAGGAATCTACTACGCTTTGGAATGGATAACTAGCTTCATCTTTCTGACTGACCGACTCCTTGACAATTCAAAAGTACCAGTAATTGGTTTATGTAAGTAACATAAATGCTTTGAGTTTTATTTATTTATTTATTTATCTTTAAATTAGGCACATTACCCATAATTTGTTAGTATTACTTACAACTATGTTAGTATAATTAATTAAGACAAACTTTTACAACAACAAACAATAACAATAATACAACACACTTACAGAACACTATATCTATTAAGCCACCTTCTGGAGACACCTGGCAACAGTACATGTACTGCGCACAGGTGCCCCATCAGGTGGCCTTCAGTCTTACTAGCAACAATGCTCAGGAGACTGCTGTCGCTGTTTTAGAGTATTGGGTTTGAGTAATTTTTATTTCCATCACAATCAGTACGCAAAACCTAAAATTGATGAACGAATGTTGAAAAATTACGTCACTAACCAGGCAATCAGAAGCTTGAATGTTCCAATACAATAATTTTTCCCTAGGTACTTACATTACTCTCCTTTTATTCTTATTTATTCTTTGGCCTACTTTTAGGCCAAAGAATCTGCACTGCCGTTCAACGTGGTAATAAATGTGGCCAGCCTTTTGGGCACTTTTCCCTTTGACAACGATGCAGACGAATTGTTTAATACCTAATAAGCTCTTTCCCCTTTTTATACACCTGCTTTAATATGACATTATATATTTTTGTGATGACTTTTATAATGTACATAAAAAGTTAGTTAATCAAACATATGGACAGGTAGAAGTCGTTTCGTGTACAGTAGGTAACATGCGGCCAAGTCAGCTGATTCTTAACTAAGCTGATCCGTAGAAATAAGTTGAGTTGGAAATGACAAATCACCACCACTCACCCACAGATACTCAAACTCTTGTCCAATCCAACCAAATTATCATGAATCTGTCAATATATCCATGTGTGGGCATTGACAAGCTACCGTACTGGTCTTAGTCACAACTGTTGCAAAACAGCATTATTTCGGGAAATTTTCAATAAATTGCCTAATTTGCCTACAAATTGAATGCTCATACATAAATTCCTTAATAACCACAGCTACCTATTTCTCAAATCATATAAGGTTTCGGCATAGGCATGCTATTGATTTACGAATATTTCGCGGGTAATTCGATATTACTCTCATAGAAATCCAGTTACATATGAGCGTGGGTGCCAAAGCGCCCATATTTGATGAATGGCTTGCACAACTTAACACCGCGTCGGATACTGTACTAAATAACTTAATTATAGGGTAATTTCTGCCAAAGGTATTGGAATGAAGGTATGTTGGGTTAGATATAAAATCGTCATAATACAGATTCATCGATGAAAATTAAATTAAATTAAATGTTTTTTTATTTATGCTTCAGTTTACAAAAAAGGGTTTCGTGTTTGGAGTCTCCATTTAAGTAAACAATGCCTGTGTTAGGAGACTCCGCTCTTCCATAGTATAGCATAATCTTAATCTATTAAAATAAATCCGTAATTACTTAAAATATCAAATAAAAACAAGTATGATGGTGAGTGTATGATTCTAGTGTGAATACCAGTGCGTAGTGTGTCTGTATGTGAGTGTCTGCGAGAGTGAATGAGAGAGTGTATGCGAGAGTGTATGAGAGAGTATATGTTAGAGTGTAAGTGTATGTGTAAAAGTGTATCTGCTACTTTATGTGCTCTAAAAGTGCCTCCGTTTCATCATATGTAAGTGTCTTTATCCAAAATAAATTATTAGATGTCTTTATGAACTAAATGATGTTTAAGCACATGCCTTTGATATTGCAAATGTCCATACATCACCTTGATTGCCACTTAATTAACCAAATCAGTAAGACAAAAGAAAGAAGTGGTAGTCAAAATGGGATTTTGCAGTAAAAACAGATGGGGAAGCCAAATTTTTCTTAGGCAAATAACTACTTCTCCAAATATGTAGAACAAAAAATAAATTAAAATTCACTGTAGATTAGTTAGTAGGTCAATGATCATTTTCTGGGTTAGCTTTTATTGTAAATTACTAGCAATTAACTTCTTGATTGAATTGATGATACAACAAGAACATCACTATTGAAAGTAGATCACTTACAAAATATATAGTTAGAACATCACTTAAAACAGATTACCAAGTCATTTCATCAAATTAATTTAATGCATACGCTATAACTCTAGGCGCCACTTCACAAACATGCTACCTGATTTCATGACATGTAATATGAGACAAATTGCTCAATCACTATGATTTATATTGGGCAAAGCCCCCCATGCGGTAATAAATCGCTAAAGAACACGTATGTATATCAAAATGTATGATTTATTGATATGAATAGTGCAAGGAATTTGTAACATATGTTGGTTGATATAATGCCTTATACACATTACAGTCACGTTAACTTACTGAATTTAAATATTGATGGATGGAAAGGGAGAGGAAGAGCAAAGAAAAGATGGATGGATTTTGTGAGGAATGATATTAAAGAGAAGGGAGTGAATGATAGTGTGACGGTTGACAGGAGAGAGTGGAAGAAGAAAACGTGTTGCACCGACCAAGTAACAAGGGACAACGGCAGGAAGATGAGTCGCGTGAGCATGCTTGTCACGATGAATGAACCAAACGCCTGTTTTTTTTTTTTTCTGATTTTAAGCAATATCGCTGCGTTATTTGTCGATGTGCAATCAGCTTTATATTACAGCATTCACTGTTGAAATTTTCAGAGGGGCTTGTGGTTAATAATAACAGTCGCACGGATCGATCGATCAGGATAAGCTATGCTTGCCGCTGTTAGTCGGTGGATGGGTGACCATCTTTACATACCAAGACCTCTCCGTGCCCCGGAAAGCACGTTAAGCCGTTGGTCCCGACTGTCATTTGTTGATCTTTGACAGTCGTTACGGATAGTTAGAAGCCCAAAAGTCTGACAACCAGCCTTACCAAAGGGTATCGTGTTACCTAGTTTCTTAGGTTGTGAAGGTCAGATAGGCAGTCACTTCATGTAAAATACTGGTATTCAGCTGCATCCGGCTAGACTGGAAGCCGACCCTAACATAGTTGGGAAAAGACTAGGTAGATGATAATTCACTGTTGAAGTTTATAAGCTTGTGCTGAAAAATAATAACACAATTAGATAATTTGCTATACTAGACGCAACAAATGCTTGTGCATCCATAATTTATCACTAGATTGAGAAGCCGATGAAAAATGTGGTGAGGGAGGAGAAGACATTGACATTGAAAATGCCGATTCAAACTTAATGGTGGCTCGGAACATAAGGCGAGTCGCTGCGCAGTAACGAATACATGGGTCAGCGGGGGTGAGGGGTGGGGTACTGCGCACCGAGTAGCGCACTTTCGATCCGCCATTAAATTTGAATCGAACTGTACCTTGGTAACTAGCGCCACCTACCTCGTTAAGCGTGAAGTAATTGGCTCGAGTTTAAGATTACTATTGTTGTTATTACTACTAAAGATAAATGCTAACGTCATAATAATATTGTGACTGTCTCGTTAGTCTAGTGGTCACTAGCGCTACTGCTGATCATGAGGTTCGATTCGTGGGTCGAGCAGTGTTATTGGTTTTATCCATCTGAAATTGCTCAGTAACAGCACGGAGTCTGGATTTGTGCCCGGTTGATGGTAATAGGATCGCTACCTATTACATGAGACTTAAACATAACTGGCGGAATGTGGGTGTACTATAGGTACACCTCTGCCTAACTCTTAGGGGAATACAGGCGTGATGTTAAGTGTGTATGTAATAATATTGTATTATAAGCTGTCACTAGTTAGTGTCGAAATATAAGGATAACAGCTACCTACAAAATGGTAACTAGGTTATTGGCTGGCGTCAGTAAACCTAATAGTTTATATCTTAATCTAACAACATTTTACTCATAATATCACACGACTTGTCCAAACATTATCTTTCCTCTATCAACTGCATGATATCACGCATGCAAGTATGCAAAACAATTTCACAAGACAAAATCTTTATCACGTATGCAAATAAGTATAAAAACTCGTTCAACTTGCAACATGCTGTGTAAACTGGCGCATAGTGGGTATACTTACTGGTCTTGTTGCCCGCGTTGCCCAATGAGGCTTGAGATAACCGCGGCGAGGTCAATGATCTCGGATAGATGAGTCACAGTCACTTGACATCCGAGACTGTGCGGTAGACGCTCACGCCTCGATTTAAGGTGTGGCTTCACTGTGCGAGCTGCTCGCGTTTTATGAAATTGTACGTGCCGTTTTTGGGGTTTACAAGTAACAAAAAGAAACTGATTTCTAGGAAAGATCCGGGACCGTTATCATGCTAGCTTGTAAGTATATCCACACAGGTTCAGATCAATTCAATACTCAGCAACTAGGTAAAAATTCATTCTAGAATAACTAGTTTCATTTTGCTGCCCATCGACTTAATAATTAAGGATAGGGTAGCCTATTTTTGGATGGTAGGAGTTGACTGGGAAAAATCGTCACGTAACGAAAAAGCGTTATGCCCCCTTCATGCGACTTTCTCTCTCCCTCTGTCTCTTTCTATTATTTGAAACAGTTTAGACCTACTTAACAAGTCATCATAGTCAGTTTTAAGTACACGTTTTAAGTTCCTAAATACCTGTTCAAAAAATTTAATATTAAAAAGATGACAAAGGAACCATACCTTAATAAATGCAGTGTGGTTTGCTAGTAGATCTAATTTTAATTCAGTGCTAACTAGTTTGAGAGCTATTTTCGGATTATGTTAATACAAATGTCTTTGTAGTGATTCATTGACTATTATTATCTGAATCGAATTCCACTGTTACTTCAGACCGATAACAGCTGTTAATTTAAATAAATATAATAGCACTTTAGTTTGTAAGTTAAGTAATCAGGTCCTTACAATGAACAATGTTAATATTTTGTATAAAGAATTCTTTTCGTTAGTCCAATCCGAGTTCAATAATTGTTTTAAGAAGAACACTAAAACTATCAGCCCTAAGTTTTTATTTAGTGACTGGGCAACTACAGGACTCAGGAAAAGTAGGGATAGACTTTTCGAGCTGTATGGCCTTAAGCCTTATATTAACACGGAAACTTTTAATAAGTATGTTGCTACTTACTCTAGAACTTTTAAGAACACTTGTAAGGCAGCTAAAGCCTTATACATTAGCAACAAGGTTAAATCAGCAGACAATAAAATACAGACGGTTTGGAAAATTATCAATAATGAAACGAACAGAAACAAAAAGCATAATTCTGATTATACACTGAAGACGTCATGTGGTGGTCTCATTTGCGATAGCAAAGAAGTTGCTCAAGAATTTGTAAATTTCTTTACCAGTATCCCACTTAAAACTACTGAAACCTTAAACTCCTCGCCCTCACTCTCTTTTGATTTATTAAGGGCCAACGTTTCAGCATGCCCGATTGAATTTAACTTTAAGCATATTAACCCCATAACGGTAATAAAAGCTTTTAAACAAATCAAGATCAAATTGACCGAAGATCTTTGGGGGATGTCCATTAAAGTCTGTACCTCCATAATTGAGACCATAGCGCCTTACTTAGCCTTAATATTTAATTTGTGTGTGGATCAAGGAGTCTTCCCGGATTTAATGAAATACAGTAAGGTAATACCACTTTTCAAATCCGGGGACAGTAAAGACACCAATAATTATAGACCCGTATCCGTGTTGCCGGTATTCAGCAAGGTGTTTGAAAAAGTAATGCTTAATCAAATGCTCAATCATTTTAACACAAATAAAATCCTTCACGATCAACAGTATGGTTTCACCAAAGGACGTTGTACAACCGACGCTGGTGTAACCCTATTAAGACACATTTTTAACGCGTGGGAAGAGGCCCAAGATGCCATAGGGATCTTTTGTGACCTCTCCAAAGCATTTGATTGCGTCGATCACGAAACCTTACTCTTGAAACTAGAGCATTACGGACTTGGAAAACTTGCACTCAATTTAGTAAAATCTTATTTAAATGATAGACAACAGCAAGTTCAAATAAACGGTATCAATTCACTAGGTTTAAAAGTAAAATTAGGTGTGCCACAAGGCTCGATATTGGGTCCATTCCTCTTCTTAGTATACATTAATGATCTACTCCATTTATTAAAAAATCGACCACAAATGGTGTTATTTGCTGACGATACTTCTTTAATTTTTAAGGTAGATAGACGTGCTACAAATTTTAACGACGTAAATAACGCCCTACTGCAGGTCCAAAATTGGTTCACTGCTAATAATTTAGTATTAAATGGAAAAAAAACGAAGTGCATAAAATTTTCTTTACCAAATGTCAAAAGTAGTGATTGTGAGATAGTATTGAATCAAGAGAAACTAGAATTCGTTGATAAAACTATTTTCCTAGGGATCACGCTCGACTCAAGGCTGCAATGGGGTCCTCATTTAACATCTCTTGCAGGACGGCTAAGTTCAGCAGCATATGCTGTCAGAAAAATCCGTCAGTTTACTGATGTAGATACCGCGAGGCTAGTATATTTCAGCTACTTTCATAGTATCATGTCCTACGGTATTTTACTGTGGGGACGGGCTGCAGACATCGAGTCTATTTTTATTCTCCAGAAAAGAGCGATCAGAGCCATATATTGTCTCCGCAGGCGCGATTCTCTAAGGAAACTGTTTAAGGATATTAACATCATGACGGTACCTTGTCAATATATCTATGAAAACATCATGTACGTAAGAAAGAATTTACATCTTTTTAGCAAAAGAGGTGATAGACATAATTATAGTACTAGAAATAGGGACCTATTAGTTCAACCAGGTTTCAGACTGGCTAAAGTAGATTCATCTTTCATGGGATACTGTTTAAAATGTTACAATAAAATTCCTCCCCACATACTTCAACTGAATGAGACGAAATTCAAATCTTGTATAAAACGCACACTATGCAGGCAGGCATATTATACGTTGGGGGATTACATCACTGATAAAAATGCTTGGCTCAATGCTGGTCCTGCTCCACAACCACAACTAATTGATTAACATTTGCAAATACTGTTGGAGCTGCTGAAGATTGTAAGACCATCTTTGCATTGTATAAACTCAATCTCTTTTGTATTATATAATTGCATAGCACACTATGTGAGCACTATGTACTAAAGAGTTACCATTTACCGGGTAATATGTCTTGCATTGACTTGAATGTACCCTGGCGGCTGTGAGTATGTCATGCTCACTCAAATGTTTCGCTGATGGTGGCGCGTGTGTTGGATCATTTAGCTCCCTTCAAAATGGTTGAGCTGAATGGTGCTAATCCATGCGTCATGTTCGTGAACGGGCGCCGTCAGTTGGGACTGGTCATCTCTTAGCTGCCAGGGCTTATTTTTAATTTTTTTGAATTGTTCTTTTTTATCTTTTTACTACGGACGCTTCTCATGTGCACGTCTTTCTACATTGTTCTCACATGTATAATTTCAACATGAATAATGTAACCAATATTTTGTAACAATTTTTTATTTAAAAGAGTGTCCGTGGAGTTTCTTGCCCGTTCTTCTCCATAGGTACCTACTACGCTTTGGAATGGGCAACTAGCTTCATACCTATTTCTGACTGACCGATTCCTTGACAATTCAAAAGTGCCTGTAAATGGTTTAATTGAAATAAATGTTTTGAGTTTGAGTTTGAGTTTGACTTACACTTTTTATTGCGATGTTTTCAGATATTACTTACCGACTTCTGTTTTTTATATTAGAATAATTATGGTATTTTATTTTTGAATTTTTTTATGCCTTTATAATCCATAAATGAATAGAACATTAATACTTTCACGTAAAAACGCTGTTTTATTCCAGTCCGCAGTTTGTTTTTATCTTCAGACATCAAAACCTTATAGAGCCAGTATGAAACCACTTGTTATTAAAAAGTTATAAGAATAAGAATAAGAATAATTTATTGGTCCATTGTTACAAAGTAAATTTCAGAAAATAATGATATAGTATGCTTATAATGTAACTAGAATATTTACCATAGTATTAAAACAGTGGTCCCCAAACTAGGCAGCGCCTGTATCTTGGGGGCCTGAGTTGCGTTAACTTAAATTTTAATTCAAAACATGTTTGCGTTAGCTTAAATTTAATTTTAGGGTGTTTGAGAATGGACAAAATAGTTAATTAAAATTAAGGGTAGCGAACTATCAAAATAAAAATAAATTGAACAAAATAAAACAATTCTAAAATATTTATATATATATAGTGTGTGTGTGAGTGAGTGTGTGGGGTTATATCTCCTTTCATGCCTATCAGTACCTATACCAAATAAATCGTCGTAAGCACCTTCATAACAAGATAAGCGCCGTCTAGAAGTCCTTATGTCAAGCGCATACGCACTGCCATTATCATATATGTTATTATCGAGGCCTTTGCATGTTGCACGCATTCTCGGTGAAAATGCTTTATCACGTCGGTACTTTTTGTGTGGGTTCAGCATGTGTTATTTATTATTTACAAAGGGCAGAGTTTATTTTTTTCAATTTTTATGGCAGTGTGCCTTAAGCAAAATATGTATTAGGTCTGGTATATTTTTTAATATGAAATTATTCTGTTATATAATTCTGTAACATGTACGGTGTAAATAATAAAGAGTATTCTATCTATCTATATGTATATTAAAAACCAATAATTTCTTGAGAAACCTTACAGACTTTCTTCCTCATGTTCAGAAAATGTATTGCAAAGCCAGTTCAGGAATGCACCAGCAGGCTGGGAATAAGTAACCACTTATGTAATTATTACGATTTTGATATTTATGGTAATCAATTGGCTTCCTGAGCTAATTCTCCAATCATTCGAAAGGTATGTATCGATAAATAATAGTTCGACACAATTTTCACCTAATTTGGCTCGACTCTTGTAAGACAATGCATAACGTACACAGAGTAACCAAAATTGTCAATCCGAGCAATTTTCCCATGGTCTTATTTATGGTCACAATGAGTTCATGCTTCTATTATGGCCAAGCGACATTTGGCACTCACCAATTTGGGCACAAAGGTTTTTTCAGCAAGTCACGAATTGGTTGTGATAACGAAATTAATAAATGTTGCATGTGTCCTACAAATATTTCATATACATATACTAGTTTTTAAGTTAGTGCCATATTTAATACAAAATGAGTTTTATGTGCGTTTCACCAGATGGTATTAAAAATCATGGTTTAAGGTTCAAAACTCAATCAGAACAGCATTTCACTTTGCTTCACATTTCAAGATCTATCATATCATCTCATTTCATTGTGTTAAATGAAATGAGATGATATGATAACGCTGCCTTATGAATATTGAAGCTGCATTATACGTTAAAACGTTTAAGAAGCGACTTGTACAAGTAGGTAAGTAGGTACTCAGCGTCATAGCGTGTTTCATATTACACACACTATAGTCTTTCATCACATCCTTTTAATCTTAGATGACTCTCGAAGATTATTTCTCCAAGCTACTAAGATTTGCAAAATTAAGAATATTATACGAAAACAAGAAGAATGAACATAACTTATTTGTATATATTCCAGGTGTGCGGTGTTGTAGTGATATACTTAAAACTATAGAAGTTTGTGATTTCGTTACTGACATTCAAGTGCTATGAGACCCGAAATTTATTGACAAAATCTTAATAACTTAGTGAAATTTACAACCTAGTGAATTCGCTCAAAATTCGTGACTTTACAGAACCAATCATTTCAACAATAGCAGAGGTAGGTTGCTGAACAAAATTGATTATCTAAAAGACAATAATTCAGTAGTAGAAGTACCTGCGTAGCGTGTTTCTGATTAGTCTATACTGAATATACAGTAGCACAACTTTGTGGCACTATAAATATATTTATTTACTATTCTGATACCAATTCTTAGCGCAGAACGCTTTGAACTTACTGGTCGTGAGAATTGTGTGGATCCGATGAGTGTTTTATTTTGTTTGAATAAAACTTGAATTTTGCACCTCTATTTTCGAGTAACATTTGAGAGAAAATGACCTAAAAGGTTTTTATAAAGATTGAATAATTGAATTATGCTGTTATTGCTAGTAACACATGTACAAAATCTACCTCTTGCTAACAAAAATTTATGACGAAACAACTGTGTGTGAGTTAAGAGACTGGTCGTCGACAGATTCACTATCAAACAATTGAGGTAGGTATCCCTGCGTCTATGAAGAGCGAATATTTTCTCAACTATGAGTAAATGCAAAGCTTGCAAGGGTTTTATTCCCTTGTTCGAGATAGGTAAAATTGGATACTGGATAAAATATTACTCATGTCTGTATCTCTTACAGTCTTCAAACCTTAATTTTTTTGTTGTTCCGTAATCTGCTTTTCTCAGCTTACCCCAAACCTTACCTTACCTTAAACCTTAGGTAAACTAGGATAACAATATCGGGATCAGCTGTTGAATTGGAACCTGTAAAAGTTTTAAGCCATTGAAAACAAAGGGCAGCGTATCCAACACATGCCATCGATCTAGTTTGCGGCAGCGCCCATGCGCCGCCACGTACGTGTAGCTACACACAGTTTCCTGCGACACGCCCGAGTGAGACCCTAGCCTGTATCTATAGGACATACAGCCTCTATATAAACGCCCGGTATCTTAGAATTCGGCACACAACAAGCCCTAGTGCTTAGAGTGACGTACCATTTGACCTTAGACAAAACCTAAATACAATGTTCGCTAAGGTAAAGTGTTTTTGAGTTGAGTGCTTGATAAGACAAGTGGTCATTTTTTTTGTGGTTTTGTGAGCTGGTGGTATTTGTTTCCTGGTGGTTAAAATTTTGAGTCCTGGAATTGAGTCCTAAGTTTAATTGAAAAAAGAGTTGGAGTAAAGGTTTAAATTCTGGAGGAAACCATACTATTATTTGACGGGGTTCATCTAAGATCATTTTGGTTGAAAATAATCTGAAAATCTAACTACCCTCTGAACGCGTGAAAACGAGATTGGCTGTTAAAAAAAACAAAATCACTCTCAGTTTTTACAAGAATTGTAAGAGTCAAGTCATAGTTTTCAGAAATGGTCAACATTGTAAACAGCAGAAAAATCTTATTGCATTCATAACATAATAATATTTTTGATCTATAAAAATGATTTACATTTGAGAAATACTCCAAACATACACCTTCTTTCCGAAACTGCAAACAAGTACCTTATGGTTAAACTATGTTGGTGTATTGACATTAGATTCCTCTTCCTACTACAGGTGTTATTCGCATGCGCGTTGGTAGGCGTCGCGCGCGCAGGTCTACTCGCGGGTGGTCACGGAGCGCTGTCAACACAGAGCATTGTGCTAGGCGCCCCTGCCCTTGCGCATGGCTATGGAGGCTATGGTGGCTACGGAGGATACGCTGCGGCTGCGCCGGCCATTGCAGCACCCGCTTTGGGATATGGATTAGGTATGGTTTAGATTAAGGTCTACTTAGTTTTGTAATATCAGTGAAAGATTCAGTTATTATGAATGATTTCCTATTGAGTTTAGTTTATTCAGGAACAGCAGTGTTTTACTTTAATTGAAGTTTAAAATAACTGCCTTATTCAATAGCTGCACATGAAAGAATTTACGCCTGGAGACGGATTATATTACTATCATTGTCCACTGTGATTATTTCGTTTGGACACCTTGGATAAAAGTTTGTGTATTCTTTTGTTAGTACCTATCAAACTTACTTTGACTGGTTGTGGCATTATAACCCCCAGATATTTCAATGCCTTACCTACTGCATATTTTATTTTTTATTTTTTTACAGTACGATGTAGTCATGGTTTTTCCTGTACCTAAATTAGGAGTACTATGTATGTGTGATGACATCAGGTCGCTTGCAGGTCACGGCGCCGTGGTTGCGCACGCGCCAGCATACCGCGCAGCCCTCGCGCACGCCGCTGCCCCTGTTGAGATTTATGTGAGTTTTATTAGGCTCATTAATAATCCCACCCCAAAACTTGCTTTGCACCGCTGAGTCTGTAGCTTTAAATTCATTCCTAAATAATCTAAATCTGATCCAACATTTCCATTGCTATTCTCCCCACAGCGACACCCTATGCCGAGGTCCGTAACCCACAGGGGTGCCAGTTTTATGCCCTGGCTGAAGGTTTTAATTTATTATGGATAGCCGACAAGCAACTGACCGCCTCACAGGTTGATCTTACGAGATGCCGTACATTAAAAAAACGAATTATATTAGGATTGTTAGATCTTAATGAGCAAGTAACTTGTTCCATTGTGTCTGAAAAATGAATTGTGGCAATGGGTGCTTGTTGTTGATCAGTTTTATTTATATTAGAAGTGGATGGCTACTTACAGGAGAGTTAGTTGAGTTAAGTGGCTAAGCGATAACAGCCGCACGGGCTTATCGTTCAGGTTAAGCTACGCTTACTGCGGTTGATCCGTGAATGGGTGACCATCTTTACATACCAAGACCCCGCGACCTCGTCGTTGTTTTTTAAACATAATTGGGAAAAGGCTAGGCAGATGATGATTACAGGAGAGGTAAGGTCAGAAGCTACAAAATATGATCTGGATTTTCTAATTGTAAAAGTTGTGGTGTATATGTATCTACTGAAACAAAAAGTTGTGATTTAATAGTTGCAGGAATCATTACGAATCCAACCTGAGTTTTTTTATTAAGGTACTCATTTCGTTGCGTGTTTTTGCAACAAAAAATATTGTAAAAGTATTGAGTTATTGATTAATAAATAATAGTTTCTTAGGCAGGAACTCCATTTATAATTAACTGAATCACGTTAAAATTATTAATTGTTGAAGTAATGTAAAGTGATGAGCAATATACATAAATAAGAAATCGCGTATGATATATTGGCCATAGGTATATACTACATTATTTTCACTGAACTTAACACTGAGCATAACTTTAATGTTCAATCAAAGAAAAAAAAAAACATTTGATAAATTATAATGACTTTTCCTGCTTGTAGTAAATGCTGGTATGAAAAGTTTTCTGTTTGGTGCTAAACTGAAAAAGAGCAGATTAAAGAGTAGATTTAGGAAACTAGACTTCTGTGTATTGCATTCAGTAAAGCAGTAAACAATGCTATATATATTTAGTTTCCGAAAGGCATAATCGTAAACGTATTTCAGGCATTAAAAGAATTTGAGCTAAGACCCTGAGCTTAATTCTATTATATGACTAAACATAATATTGTCGCTTGAATCCTATACTTCCGGTAAAGTTGTTTTTGCATGTATTACATCAAATTCAAAAGTCATTTCTTCAAACTAGGCTGAGAATCAGCACTTTTCGAACGTAAAAATTCCATAAGACAGTCCCCCAAAACGCCCACCCTTCACCACTTCCTAGTGCCTTTCACTGGGAAGAAGAAGTAGCACAACAAACTCCCCAGCAGCACAGCTGTCTGTTAAAATTAGAAAAAAAAAAGATTCTATACAATAGTATACAGAACTACAATAGCAGTAACTATACTAGGCACTTACTGTGATACTGGAAACAGTAAATAAAAGATTTTTAAGCTATTCTAAAATCTATACCCTATACATTTCAGGCCCACCCCCGCTACCAGTTCAATTACGGCGTTGCTGACGGCCACACCGGCGATCAGAAGAGCCAATGGGAAGCACGCGATGGTGACGTCGTGAAGGGCCAGTACTCCCTCGTCGAACCCGACGGCACCGTGCGCACTGTCAACTATTCTGCTGACGACCATAATGGGTATGAAGGATGAGAATATTATTTAAAGTTTCTACGGATAAGCGTTGTTCTAGTGATTGCAAGAGCGGCTACTTAGAGAGGTCCTGCGGGTCTATAACGGCCACATTAAGCAATTCCTCTAAAAGCAATTAATTTTCTGAATTCCCAGCAATTCGTCTATGGTGACACATATTTTAGCTAAATCATATTCAATTCATATCAGAATCATATTTGATGTAAATATTGCCGCATGAAAAAATTAAGACCATAATTTTACCGGATAATTTTTCTTTATAGTTTTTGAAGTGAAAACTTCTTTAGGCACGTTGGGCATTTTTCAGATGGGACTAAACCATTAATTTCGCGACTCCATGACGACACCTCATTTTTGCAAATGCGATTGTGCTGATGTTCAATGCAAGAAATTTTACTTAAAAGGTTTTGTAAACGTGATTATGCTCTTTATTTAAATTACGTTACGGATCAATGTTCTACGCAATTATTTTTACTTTAAAGTTTTCGGAAGTATTATTTTTTGTAAACGCTACTGTGCTCTTTATTTAGATAAGGTTACGGACCAATGTTCTATACAAGTACTTCTCTTCCACCAAGACGATCTTGTTCAAGTTTTCACTTCTGTCAGCACTCCCGGAGTGCCACTACTTTTTTATTAATCAAATTTGATTTTAATCTTTTATTTCTACAGTTTAAATGTTATTTCATTATAATACAAAACTGTTAAACAGATGAATTACACAATCTGAATTAAACGCAGATAATATTAATAATTGTCAGTTTGTGACAGTTTGTGTGATTCATAATATCATCATAATTATGATTCTGCCAAAGCGGCCATTTTAGGCCCTCTGGGCTCAATTCCGTGATGGATAGTTATTAAGTTAGTCTGAATGTATGCTGGTTACTGGCAATTGGCTAGCTACTTACTTATTTCGAGCTATGCAAATGTATTATGGTTATGCTATTGATTTTCATAGAAATCATTTTATGAGAGTTTGCATGGCGAAAAGGTAAGTAATTTGGCTTTCATGACCGATGAGAAAGCTTGAAATGACACGAATGTGAAAATTTGTGCTTCCTGAAAGCACTACGACGGTCGTGAAATTTTTCGCGAAGAAAATATTAAAATATTGTTTTGGACGTAGTAGGCTGTTGTTCTTTTAGAAGCACTTTAAACTATCCTTCTTCTCCGTCTTTTATATAAGGCAATCTTGCAAACAATACATGAAGATTGATTTGCTGCGATCCATTAATGACCCACTTCTCTCTCACCTTCTTTCCAGATTCAACGCGGTAGTAAGCAGGAGCGGTCACGCGGGGCACCCCGCGGCTCATGCCGTAGTCGCCGCCCCGGCCCTCGGCCACGGCCATCTCCTCCACGGCTAGGCCCACCCCAACCTTAGGCCTAAACCAACACCGACGACACCTATTTATTACTACGTAGCTTAAGCACGGACGGAATGCGACAACGAAAGAGCATCGTACAATGAACGGCTTCCAGACTTGTATGCTTACTAGCTAATCGTTTCATAATCTGTATAGGGACTTAGGCCCAAATTAGCATTAGAACTTTTACATTTTCATTCACCTATTTTACAACGCATTAGAACCTTTTGTATTATATTTTCTTATAGTGTTTAAGTATTTCGTGTTTTTATTTTTTCGAACTTCATACATTTTGTGAAACGTTAGACGATTGCTTGCGGGGTGCTGTGCAGAAACTTTGGTTTTTGTGACTGATAATGAATAATGTAAATTAAATATAATATTTTGTCATATAGCACTGTTATTTTATTGCTCAATACTCTCTTGGCATGGACTGAAAATTTCCTTGTAATTTAGAATGTAGACGGCATTAATTCGAGAGCGTTCACCATAAGTTTGTCAAACAAGTGACAAAAAATTCCTGAATTAGATTATATGTTACAAGTCATGTTGCTCGTGCTTTGGTTCACAAAGCTTAGCCCTAAGCGGTCGGTCGGTTATAACTAAATGAAATCTGTAGACTCAATATTTCAATTCCAAACTTTAGTATGACACTACTTAGTACACACAAAACTACCAAGAGAATCAACAGCTGTATCTCTATTAGATACATTGAGCGGTTGATTCTCTTGATTCTGTTAGAAGTTTATTAAACTTGGTAGTCCAAAAGAATCAACAGCTCAATGTATCCCTATTAGATACATTGAGCTGTTGATTCTCTTGATTCTGTTAGAAGTTTATTAAAGTTTTAACTGTAGTGGGTATCAGATTTTAAAGATATTCTTTCTTACCTCTCATTAACAAAAGATTCTGAGAAAATAAATGAATACACTGGTTACAGAACAAGTGATAAAAATGGAAAAAACCTGTTTTCAGGTTGAATACGTAACAATAAACTGTCGCAAAGGAAAGATTTTACGCACTTGTTTTTGGGTATAAAAAGGCTCCTGATTACTGAAATTATATCATTCGATTAATAAGTGCATAACAAGACATACACGCACGATGATCTCCAAAGTGAGTATCTTTTTGGAATAACAAAATGTTAAATACAAATATTTGTGAAAAGTGTTAAATTTTAAGAAAGCCTAGTAATAGTATAATAGTCTAATCAGTGTGATTGGCTTTTATCGTTCTGGTTAATTAAATAAATAATTAATAGTTTCTAAATCCAATTGGAATCATATTGAAAAAACTACCTATTATCATGGATATGTGAATAGATCACGTCACGCTTAAAAAAGTTTGCTAGTGTTTAAAACTTGTCTGAACATTAGGCAAGATTTTACAAGTAGGTAGACTAAAATACTAATCATAATGTATTTCTTCAGATTGTCTTCGCCCTTGCCGTAGCAGCTGTGTTCGCTCAAGACCATCACGGTCACGAACACGGCCACGCTTACTCCTCCCAGTCCATCCACATCTCACACGGACATGAAAGTTCCCACGGACATCACGGAGGCTTCCAAGGACATCACGAAATTGCCCAAGGACATCACGATATTGCCCAAGGACATCATGAAATTGCCCAAGGTCATCATGAAATTTCTCACGGGCACCATCAAATTGCCCAAGGTCACCACGGTGGAGAACACATCATTCATCAGCAGCCCATCCATTATGTCCCCATAGCCGTGCACCATCAGGCTCCAGTTGCCGTGCATCATGAAGCTCCTGCCGTGCAGCATGTTGAGGCTGCTCATCATGAGAAGAAGGAACACCATGGGGAAGAACACCATGTTGATTATTATGTAAGTTGAATATGTTTTTAATGATTAAAATAAAAACAAATACGTAGATATCGAAGATAGATAGATGCGCATAGAATGTTCAATAAAAGTTGTAAATTTCAAGCATTGTGTTTGTAGTAAATCAGCTACAGTACAAAGCAGACAAAATATCGAAGTTAAACTAAATTACTTAAAAATACAGGTCAGACTAAGTAGATATTAGTTTTTACTGAATGAAGATCATCAACCGGTAAATTGCGATGCAATCACTGATCAGCTCATTTGGACAAAAAAACAGCATTGTGCATTTGTGCAATGACCCTAAAATGTTCGTTTTCGTTACAAGTCACTTTGGTAAAATATTTACCTTTTAACGATTTTTCATTTTAGTGATATGTTCAGCATTTCAAAACCGATTTCAATAATATTCTCTGACCAAATCGGTTTTGCTTAGTTCTTTAGCTATTTGTTCTTTCATATTGAAATCACGTAAATCTGCCAGACGAATTTTGATGAGATTTCACCGCTGCATTTTTTAAATTTGGGAATCAACTGAGACAAATAGTCTTGGCATCACCATTTACTAAGTAGAATACTTTTTATGGTTCTACATATATGTATGTCTCAATAGATTTCTGAGTTTATCTTGGACATTACTGACATCGATAAAGGAAAACTTCGTGAGGAAACCTGGATTTATAGTTAATATAAGTCCGAAATCGCCAACCAGTCTTGAGCAAGCGTGGATCAATGCTCGTGTCTTCTCTATAGGAGAAGATGCCTCTTCTCTGCAGTAGGACGATAATAGACTGTTATTATTATTATATTATCCAACATTACTTTAAAATCAATTTTTTCTGTTGCTACTACATCACTCTTATCTATTGTCCTTTATTATACGTTCCAACCCTAATTTTCCGTACCTTTCTCTTCTAGGCTCACCCTAAATACGAGTACGAGTACAAAATCGAGGACCCTCACACCGGCGACAACAAGTACCAGCATGAGTCCCGCGATGGTGAAAACGTTAAGGGCGTGTACAGCCTGCACGACTCCGATGGCTCCATCCGCACCGTTGAGTACTCCGCCGATAAGCACAATGGGTATGAAGAAATCTTGATTTTTTCTTAGAATGTTTTAGGTAGTGTAGCATTTATAGATTATTTTTATATATTCTATACTACTATTCTAAATTCGATTTCATAGTAAAATAATTTTCATTTGAAATTAAACATTGTTGCATTCAAAATTTAAGTAAGGAAAAGTCAATCAAGATTAAGCAATTCAATAAAATAAAGATTTGACAAGTTTTCTACTGTCTTTATAAACTGGTACCAGCCGTCATTATTATTGGTATCCTTCTGCGCTATTATATCAATGCATTTGGAGGCACGAATCGTGGTATTCAAAAAAAAGATGCTCAAATGCTCTTCAACTTTAATTTTATAACCTGGCTCTTTCTCTACTCAATATGTTTACTTTATGCAACTATGCATAATATTCTAATCCATTTCACTGATTTCCAATTCACTTCTTATTACAGCTTTAACGCGGTAGTAAAGACTGAAACCAAGCACGGACATGAGCACCAGTACCATCACTAAGAACCTCACCAGTACCTGATAACATGTTATCTTTTGTATGTTTTTATAACCGTAAAATATATCTAGTCTAATGTGTTTAATTAATTAGCTATGTTTTATTTTTGATTCCACTCTATGTGTACGTTTGAAATTGAAATTGCTTACTAACGTACTCATATCCGACTTTATTAGAAATCGATTGTTATAATGTTTATATTTCAAACAGTTATAATACTTTTAATAATTTAAATGGAAACGTGATTATCTATTCGTGCTCAAGAACTATACAGATTTATTTTAAAATCATTTTTGTCTTATCTAAAAACGTACATGCCTATGATTTACACAAACATTTTAACCCATCTGATAAATTATTCTTCTCAATTTTATTCTCCTTAAATACTTGAGCTGTGTTACGTAGAGCATTTAATAAGGTTTTTAGAAATGGCAAACTAAAATTATTTGCAACTACACCGGTACTGACTTCCTGTTAAATAACTTCCTTTATGATGAATGGATACCTAGCTTCCTTTCACACGTTCATAAACAAACATATCTCTAACTAATTGTATAATATAAAATGATTTATAATATTTATAAATTAGAATGATCGTGATCGACATGTAGGCCATCAATGTCTAAAGTGATTAATCTCAAATCATTATCACTATGAGTACATGGGTACTTGTATAATCATAATTTCGAAACTGGCAGTCACTTTCCGCAAACGTAATAGTAATAAGTTTATATTGTTTTGATTGACAAACCAGATCACTAAGGCTGTAAGCAGACTGATTCAAGACTTCCTATTAGACAGACTATCACTCTGTGTAAACAATGAGGACAAGCACTGTCGATAAAATAGTCGATGTTGTTAAAATGTACCTTGTTTGACACAATCCAGACAAAACTGTTTTGTCTATGATAGACTAAACTATTTAGTTTGTGGTGTGTGCAATTGTGTACTGTCTTACAAATTTACGTATTTACCATAGTAAGAAATGGTAAGTATATAAAGCATATTCTTGCGAAAATTTTATCATTATGTAACGGCTAGGTAAGAGTATATTGTGGTAACTCCTTGATTAAATTTCTTTGTTACGCTTTCGTGTGATTGAATTTAAATAAATACTTTTAACAAAATAATGTAATAAGCAAAGAAAAAAATATTTGCAATAAGATTTTGATTGTGCAGCTACTTGCAATAGTAATAATATAAAACCAAAGCATTGTTACATAAATAATAATGACTTATTTGCTAAGTTAATTATTATTTCAAGAAATATTTCAACGATTACGAAACAAGATTTTATTTGACTGAGATGGTTTAATTAAAGCAAGCCAAAGCTTTAATTAAACCATCTCAGTCAAATAAAATCTGGCTATATCCTATTTTCTAAAATAACCAGTTTCTAAAGAAGAGTATTGAAATTAAAACCACAATATACATCAAAATATTAAATAAACTTTATTAAGATTAATATAGGCAAGTACACATCTAGTAACAATAAAGACTATAAAACAACAACCTGATCAGTCTTGTCTTAGTTGTGATGATGGCTCTCAATCTGAACATGATGACCAGGGCCGGAATGCTTTACGACGGCATTGAATCTGTAGAAGAAACAGGTATTGAATGTGATGATACAATAAATTTAACATACAATGCAGGTAACACAACAGGCGATGATTTAAAATAGAAAGCTAAAACAATACGATCGAAGGCAGTGCGTGCCTCGACGCATAAAGCCGGTAAAAATGAAGTCTCATCTGTCTAGAGAGACACTCAATTTCATGCAAAATAGGAATTGAATATTGATTGGATTTGAATACAATATTATGCTTAATTTAAATCAAACATAAATCTAGACGAGATCTTAGTCGAACAGTGAATCAGTGACTGCTGTTATTAATTAACTTGAGTATATTTTGTATCTTGCTCGTTGAAGCTTTCATCTGTTTAGACGAGACTCGTAAAAGCTTACCCAGTGTGTTTGTCAGAACTGTATTCAACAGTTCTGATAGATCCATCAGGTTCCTGAAGACTGTACACTCCCTTCACAACATCACCATCACGGAACTCATGCTGGAACTTGTTGTCACCGGTGTGAGGGTCCTCCACTTTGTACTCGTACTGGTACTTAGGATACGCCTAGAATATCAAGACATTTAGATTAAATAAGGGCCATTTATATGCAACTACTCAACTACCGTGGTTTAAACGGTTCAATTTGTGATTGGAATAAATGAATAGAAAGTTACCATAAAAATAAGAGTCGGAAATAAGTGTTTTATATTCTAATAATGTTGGGCACTTACGTAATAGTCGATGGGCTCATCGTGGGAATCGTGAGCATGGACATCGTAGTGAGCAGGTACTGCGTGATGGACGGGTGCTTCGTGGTGGACGGGCGCTTCGTGGTGGATGGGCGCTTCGTGTTGGACGGGCACTTCGTGGTGGACGGGTGCTTCGTGGTGGACGGGAACAGCATGGTGAACAGGGGTAACGTGATGAACGGGGGCAGCATGGTGAACTGGGGCTGGATGATGAACAGCAGCATGTAGTTGGGCTCCGCTGTGGAAGCTCAAGCCTTCATAAGCGTTAGCACCGTGTTGGTAGCTCGGACCTTCGTGTCCATGGGCGTATTGAGGTTGAGCGTGATCGTGCTGAGGGTGGGATTGATGATGACTGACATCGTGTTGCACTTGAGCGGGAGTGAAATGAACAGTCTGGTAGTGTTGAGCTGGTGCGTCGTGGTGAGCTTGGGCCTGCTGGTGAGCTGGTTCCTCTTCCTCCTGTACGTACTGGTACACTGGGGCAACGTGCTCATTATGAGACTCCTGAGACTCTCCTTGACCAGCAAGCGCCGCGTGGTGGATGATGCTCTGCGAGGAATACGCGTGTCCATGCCCATGGCTTTCAGGAGCAGCACTGTACTGAACCTCTTGGGATCCTTCCTGTTCCTCGTGACCCCTTATCGGGACATGTTCATAACGCTGCCTGTACTCCTGGGCCGGCTCATGGTGGTTCCTCAGAGTATATCCATGTTCCTCGCACAAAACCATGGCGACAAAAGTGAGCACTATCACCTAAAACAACAAAAAAATCGTTAACTTATGATTAAAACAAATGTAAAATGTATTGTTAACTTATATGATGTCACACACGCACTTTAGCAAACATTTTGTTCTTTCTCCTAAGACTTCCGTGGTGGAACTGATGAATTAACATAGTCATTAGCTCAATATATACCGGAGACGTTACGAGAGAGTATTGAATCAATTTGCTGCCGCTTGGGGCGTCATGTTTGTAACCCACGGCGCGCGCGGATCTATGACGTAATTTACGTAACCAATGTGAAGGTTGTCAATCTGCTAAATTAGAGCACCACACTTTTGACAATAGTATTATTGCCTTATTAACAATAGGATTACGGCCCGTTCTCCCTCTCAGAAAGAAGGTTCGTGTTTCAGCAGTGGGAACATTAGAGGCTGATTATGGTATTATTCTCTATTATGCCTATTCATTATACCAAACCTTTAGATATAGCAGGAAAATCTAAATTTATATCTAGAATATTAGATTTTTGTCACTAAGGGTACTCTAATTTAGATAGAGAAATCTCTTTAGTTAGTATTCTAGAATAGTTGCTTGCTTCCTACTTCTTGAAATTCGATTAAAAGTTCGATTTCACTGTTAAAATAATGGCTTGAAGTAGTTAATATAAACCTAATCACGATTGCACTTACGTACTGCGTTGGTTAAATTAACCGCATTAATGTCAACTATTAGTAATGAGCTTTTTTCAGATGGTTTAAGCAATCAAATCCGGGCAGCGATCAGAATTTATTAGCACATTAACTGGTACCTCCGAAATAAGAGTCTATATTAATATTTTCATTTGAGAACTTTCAACAGGACTTACTAAGAAGAGACGAGATTAATATCAAGTTTTCCTTGGGAGCTTTCCTAAAAGATGATTGAAGATATTTCAATCACAGCAAATATTATTTTAGACTGTGGATCTAAACTCCTTGCAGTAGTTAAATTTATTCAACTAAAGAAAAATGTAATTACCCATATGACCATGATATTGAACTTACGGTCACTTGACCAATAAAATGTTGACCGTCATAAACTAACCAGTAAAAAAAAAATAAATAATAATGTAAGCCTAAATTAGTATAAATTCGACCATATACCTACCAGCTAATGAAATGGACTTCATAGTACCACTAAGTACCATGAAAATGTTCCTAGAGAAATACTGCCATTATCCCAAAGAGTCCACAATATCTCAGCTCAAATTCACTCTTTATCTCGTTCGCACAATACTGGTCCCAGAGTCAGTGAGGACAAGACAGCGATGGGGAGAAAGCTCCAAGGCACCGATAGTAATTAATTTAGTTATTAAGAAAAAAAAAACATAGTATTTGCTTCATTTAGTTCAGCTATAATGCAAAGTTTCATGATTTAATTTGAATATTTTTTTAATACTAGCGGTTTATTGTTCGGTTTGGAGGTAACTTTGAAATTTATTTCGAACGAGAAAATTTTATGGATTCGCGTTTTCGTCAAACATAGTACTTAACATTAATCCTCAACTTTACCATATGTTTATTTAAAAAATAATGCTGCAATATTTTCAATATATCGAAGAATCATGCTAAGCAATTTGAGGTATTCTGATTATGATATATGATTACGAAATATGGCATAATCAGCAGCAAATCTTTGATGAACATAATTTCGTTGTTCTTCTCATTTACAACATCTACGAAGAAATTAAAGTCTAGTCAAAATATTTCACAAACCGGATGTGCCCTAGTAGGTGCCCTGTGTGATGACTGTACATATAGAAATCCGGTAAGACCTCACATACAGTTAGTTATCTAAGAGCATTAGTAGTTTAAAGTAGTAGAGCATTATTTTGTAGTTCTTGTTAAATTCAGTATTTATTGTAACGGGTCTTAGTTGATTCATAATATTTGGGCCTGTTCAAGAGCTAGTATGAAAATTCTGCAGTAGTAACTGTTTATAACGTCTTATATCCATAACGTCAACCTTAAAATGCGCAACTGTGATCAGTCAATCATGGTAAATAATCTGTTTTTATAATGGATCAGCTCAATGATCTTTTTACATCAAACTCGTCCCTCGTGACAATGGAAAGTGACCTCAACGGTGTCATTGTTATACGTTTTTTATTAAAATCAGGTGAACTGCCTACTTACGCATAGAACTCTTCATTGTGTAACCATGAACCACATTTAAGTATCGCTTTTAGTATTTCATAACATCCTGTATGCGTAGTTTCTGATT
The DNA here is from genome assembly GCA_963680765.1 of Agrochola lychnidis. NCBI lineage: Eukaryota > Metazoa > Arthropoda > Insecta > Lepidoptera > Noctuidae > Agrochola > Agrochola lychnidis. The sequence goes on from OY796852.1 coordinate 10,169,380, forward strand.
TCATTTTCTTTATCTACAAATATTTAATTATTAATTATTGTGTTATTTTAATTGATTTAATATTTGTTTGAACCGGATAGTAATTATCTGGTACTTGTACATCATCAAAGTTTCTATTCGAAATAACTTCGTATTTGTAATAGATACCTACCTACTACGGTATATTAATACCTTCCTTATTGCTTAGTTTACATTGTCTTAGTATGTAGGTATATGTAACAAGCGATGCGACTAACTTTCTATGATGTAAGCTTAATACGGATTTCTTCTACTTATCGCAAAAATCTGTATGCATCGGCATACAGATTTTTGCCTTTTACCTATTTGTAGAGTTTATGACATCGTGGTCTATTTGTCACACTTCAACAAATTGTAAATTTTATGGAGGTCCTTCGGTTGAATAAATGATTGTATCTTTAAGGTTTTAAATATTTATTTAATAGCTTATATTAATGAACACAGTATACTGCTTTTAAAACGAATCTATTATTTAGTGGTGGTAATGATGTTCGTGCTTGAAATGGCCTTTGTGTGACACCTCAGCGTTGAATCTGGCAAAGAGAGAAAAAGTACATAAAAAGTGTTTATAATAATATTATCTTATTATTTTCATACTTTGGTCTTCCCCTTTTCTGCGGGAAGACCTAAGAAACGGTGTATGGACTCAGTGACAGATCATATAGCTGCTATATATAATGGGTGACTACTGAGATACTGACTAATAGAGAATATGGAAGAAATAGACATGCTGCGCCAACCCCAAATAAATAAGCCTGTGTACAAATTTTTTTTGTCCGTTCTGTAGATTATTTAAAAAAAATTGAACATGTATTTTTTTTGACGTAATCAAAACATTACAGCGATACATTGAGTTAAAATTTGGCATGACGTCACACCTTGCTAGATTTAATACTGCGTTGTGACGTAGCAAGCCCCCACTCCCCAACTTTAATGCGTGTTTTCTAAGTTATTTTTGATTAAAATGATAAAGCAAAAAATACGTGTCTAATATTTTTTTATTATCTGAAAGACGGACTAAATAGAATTTCTTTTTTTTTACCTAGGCAACTACCCTATTCGGCTCAGGGCAGAAGAATGGTGATAATTTTCCCACTGAAGGATAAGGACCTCTTATTAAACAGGGAAGGCATGAACATATTCATCAGACAAGGCAAAAATAATATAGGAAGAAATCTATGGTAGAAATAAAATAATTGAGATAAGAACTTACCCAGTCTTCTTGTCTGATGTGTACTTGACTGTCCTGATGGAACCGTCAGCCTCGTGCAGGCTGTACACTCCCTTCACGACGTCACCGTCTCGCGACTCATGCTGGTACTTCTTGTCACCGGTGTGAGGGTCCTCTACTTTGTACTCGTACTCGTATTTAGGGTGGGCCTGAAATATGAAAAATATTTGGTTGAACACATTTTCCAGTCGGTTACCAAAGCTTATCAAATGTCGATGAAGAGTTTATTGTTCACAATTGTTATCGGTTGACCGAAATTTAAACAGCCGAATAACATATTTTAACTACATGAGATACTACAACAGATGAAGTTGAACGGGCCTTAGAAAACCAGGGATCTAATAGATAATACGGGCTAGAGACCGCAATTCTACGACAAAGCGAGTATTTTGCGTACCATTGGTCTCCAACCCATTTTTAAACAAGTTTGAAATATGACGTGTCTAAACTTACGTAGTAGTCAACATGGTGTCCATGATGATGTTCCTTGTGGGATTCCTTATGATGAGTTTCCTCATGCTGGATTTCTTTATGTTCCTGATGGGAAGCCTGTTGAACCACATGAATAGGAACATACTTGTATTGAACTACTGGGGTTTCGACAGCAACAACCTCATGTACGGGAGCGGGTTCTTTGGCAGGGACAAAGTAATGCTTAGGAGCTGCATGGTGAATTTGTTCATCACCATGACCATGGCTATCGTGACGGACTATGCTTTGGGATGAGACGGCATGACCATGTTTGGGAGCAGCCTGAACTGCATAGACTTCGTGGGTTTGAACTGGGGCTTTGTGTTCGGCTTCGTAGTGTTGTTCAACTTTCTTTGGTATCTCGTGATGTGTCTGGTGCTGAACGACTGTTTTGAGTGAGATAGTGTGGTGGTGATGGTCTTGGCAATATGCCGCCGCCATAAGGACGAGTAGAGCTAGTATCTGAAATGAAATGAATTAGTGTGAAATTAAACTATTTGCCAGGTGCGTAGTACTCGCAACCGGCGTGCGTGTATGACCAGATGTATGAACGTAAACGAGGCAAAAGGACTATGTAAGGATCGTAGCAGGTGGCGTTCTGTAGTTTCTGCCTACCCCCATGGGAAGAAGGCGTGAGTTTATGTATGTATGTAAACTATTTATTATGAAACTGGACATAAATTAATTAGTGTATTTATTGTAACTAATAAAGTGCGCACGGCATCACGATAACACAGGGAATTAAAATAAATGGAAATAAACAGGGTGGCAGAGATATCGACGCACAATCTGTTACCATGGATTCAGTACATGATTCTGAACCCCCCATGAGTTGAAATTTTTCGTCGATAATTTAAAAAAAAAGCTGTTTCATACATTTTGACTGCATATTGCACGTTTGTAGGAAACAGCTGTTTTTGAAATAACTGATGAAAAATTTATTGTAACAGGTTGTGCGTCGATGCCTGCCACCCTGTTTGAAGACGCTTTTAAATTTCCGTCCACGATAACGTTGTAACTTGCACTTCCATACATTTTATAGACGTGGACTTCCATGTCAATATCATCAAGTTAGAAATTATAAAAGCGCACATTATGTTTGATTAATTCTCTTTCAACCAACATTAAAAAGAGGATTCTTTATTCGACCATAATGGGCTATGATAGACATTGTATGACAGGAAGTCAATGTATTAGCAATATCCTCAACAACAAATAGACTAGACGTGTTTGAACTCTAGATAGCTTTGCTGTATAATTTTAACATCGGAATAGTTTAGTGATGTGTCATGATTGAAATGTAAAGAAATGCACTTAACTAGTAATAGACATACTTTAGTAATAGTAAACAATATCAATTAAATGTAATCAGTTCTAGGTTTGATTTAAGAAAGTGCCGATTCCCTAGAGCGATCCTTTTGAACTGCAACAAAAATTACTTTCACAAATATTATATTTATTACCTTTGTATACATTGTGCTGTTGTGCCCACAAAAGCTATTGCAAATATGATACTGAATCCCAAGGAAACTTAAGATTTTATACCCAAAAATAACTCGAAACAAAACAAGTTTGCTATACAATTTGGGAACCGCTTTATATGTGCAAATTACACATATTACTGAAAAACTGGTTCACGTATGTAATATGAGATAAAATCATGGCTCTTTACGCAAGTATTAATTTCTTCAGTACCCAAGGTACACAATCCGTCATCGAAAGCAAAGGTTCGGACAGTTTAAACGAGTTCTTGAAAGCTTTTGTAAACACTTTAAAAACTCCATCAAAGTATGTAATTGCCAATTAAACTGAATTACGATGCTTGGCTAAGAAACAATATTATTTAAGGGTTTTATACAACAAACACCCCTTTAGACAAATCTTTTATTTTAAGAAATGGCAAATTATCTAAATTAAATCTATCGTAGGTAAGCAAATGCTGTAATATGTATTTTCAACATTCACTAGACACTGCAAAAACAATATTGGAATATCAGGCACTAGTCGTATTTTCAAATAATATTTTGACATCTTAGTTCATAATTATTGCAATGCATGAACAACAAAAAAAAATCGCTAATGAGATGACCCTCATAACAGAAATCTTCAGGTTGGTTATCATACATGACAGTCGCCATGTGCGTTACAAAATCTGAAGACAATAATCATCAGCACGAATAACTTGTACTTATGCCTGATTCTAATTAGGCTTAGGCTAGTCACCCAAAATCTGGATTTGCTCATACGTGTATATGTAAACGATAAAAATTAAATAGTAGATGAATAAATATAAATTAGATAATAACTTGTGCTTTGCTGATAGGTAGTAATAGTAGGAACGTAAGTACAATACAGCTTTACAAAATAAACGCTTTGAACTATAGCATTTTCTTCATCACACATTATGAAAGCTGTATCGTTACTGCGTGCGTTGCTTCCAAGCACAAAAACGACGTCGTTCATAGCAACATTCGCGTTCATTAATTCTTGATAAGTTTTTTAATAAGAAAACTGCTGCAACTGATTATCACTTAGGCCGTTTTTTGTTCAATTATATTTGTGTCAATAATACACTGATCTTGCGCAATTTACTTATAATAAACTGTGGCAATGTCACACTGCAAGGTGTAAGTGGTCATTCCGAACAAACGCTTTTACGAAATTCATTGCTAATACCGTATACTGAAGTTCGTGAATAATTTGTACTGCTTGTTCATACCTCATAGTGAAATCTATTTACCTTGGATACCTTTGTTATTGATATAAAAGACGCTGAATTTTATCATTATGTATCAGTTCACTATTGGTCTTAGTATCATTAGCATTACAACTAATATAATCTATTTACTTAAAAATGTTCTCAAAGGTAATCATATTTTCCATAATATCTAAGTGTCCCTAAGTGAAGTGCCTTGTGTTTTAGTTTTGTGTGAAAACGTTCAGTGATTTATTTCAACTAATGCCTATATGGTTTACACCATGGATCATTTTGTCTCCACTCTTAGTTAGGAAACGTTTGCACTTGAAATCAGGACGGGTGCCTGTGAACGTTCCTAAGTGTTGTCCTAACTATGAGTTTCTAATGGAAAACCATAATATATGTTCAAATATTATCCAATGAAAAACTGGCAAACCATGTCTAGAAGAAAGTCATACACTGAGAGGATTGCTCCTGCTTACCTAAATGCCTGTTTTCCAAACAATATGACTTTAATGTTTTGTGTTCATTACAACTTAAAAGGAATTAGAGCTTGAATATAAAAAACAAACATGAGTCTTAATGACTATTTTTATGAATCCAGCTACTTAAGGACTTGCATTCCCTTCGCTACAAATGTTTTCCTCCATTTCCATTCCAGGTATTTTGTCTGGTAGCTGCCGTAGCTTTCCTGGAAGCTGTCTATGGTCACGGCCATGGCTTCTCCTCCCAGTATATCCATCGCCACGATGGACCAGCAGAGGTTGTCCATGTTCAAGGCCATGATGGCGGCCATGGTGGATACGGTCATGGTCACGGACATGACGGCGGTCATGGACACGCTGTCGATTATTATGTAAGTCAAAGTGTTTTATCAGTAATAAACTGAATTTATTTTTGTCTGACCTACAGTATTAGGTCAGGTCAGGACAACTTATCAACCCAATTTAGTTGTCTTTATCTTCATTTCAATAGACCAGGTTCTCAACCTGGAAAATATTAATTTCCTACTGTTTTGCTACTGGTGAACCTAGATACTAAGCCTGGATACTAATATCCAGTCAATTTTACTACGCGATAATCATTTTATATCAGTACTAATAGTGATTTATTCTTCCAGGCCTACCCCAAATACGAATTCGGTTACAAAGTAGAGGACCCTCACACCGGTGACATCAAGTCTCAGCACGAGCACCGCGACGGTGACGTCGTCAAGGGTTACTACGCGCTGCACCAGCCTGATGGCTCCGTCAGACATGTTGAATACCACGGTGACAAGCACTCTGGGTAAGTTGACACAAGTTGGAGGAACCTAGAAAAAGACAATTCAAGTTATGAAAGTAGTCATCAATTTAATCTTTGGAAACAAGTTGATTCTCTCCTAGCTTTATGGAGTTGCATATTTAATTAAATATTGTGTCTACAGAGAACAGCATCTCACTATGATCTTTAAACCTTCTAATCCAGTTCCTTCTTACGGCTTTCAGAAAAGTGTCAAAAATATCTATTTAGTTGTATTCTGTCTCTTAACTTTCTTTGCCTCGTTTTACTTTAAAGACCGAAACAATCATGTCTTATAATATGAAGTATTTATTAATAAAATGTTCTTTCTTTCCAGTTTCCACGCGGACGTGAAGCACAGCACCCACCACGTTGTTCCCCACCACGGCCACCACTACTAAACCGATGCTGAACCAAAACTGTGATAATAACTACTGTTATTTTAGCGTACCTACTGTGATCTAATGTTTATTTGTTGGTGAATTTTTAGTTTTTGATACATATTATACGTTTTAATACTTATTTTTTTTTTTTTTTTATCTTTCTTCCCTATTTTACCAATACCATGTCACTGATGATCATAAGTATTCTTCTAAAAACTGTAACTAAATAACAGTTTTCAAGATTACCCGCTCCGATAAGCAATTATTCAGAAACATAAGCAAACAATAATACCATAGAAATATCTATGAACAATACCCAACAGCAACATATAGGGACACATATAGCAATAGATAAGTATAAGTGGAATAAGGGAAAGGAGGCCTTTTCCCTGCAGTGGGACATTTAACGCTAATAATGATATTAAGCCTGCAATCACATTCCGAGAAACATCAAACTTATTAACCACACAATATCACAAACATAATTATGATGAGAAATCTAAATAAAATCAATTACGAATTTGCATAAAAAATCAGGTCGTTCTATTGTATGAAAATAAGTTCAAAGCCATGTGGTTACATTGTGCCAATGACAACTTATGACCGAATTAATTTCACGTGACCATGACCAAATCAAACCGCACTTTGTAGTCCAAAAAGTAGCTGCACTTTTTTATTCAGCTTCTTGTAAACAAAAAAAACAAAATATAGACACCAGTTTGTTTTTCAAAGATATATAGTTTTAGAAGTTCCAAAATAAAGTTCAGTTTGTAAAAACATAAATTTAAACATAAAAATTATTGGCAATAAAATTGGTAAACTTAATAAGGGCATTTGACCAATGAAATTGAACTGGATCAGCACATCTTAACCGCATTCAAAAACTGTAATTGTCAATGTTCCACAACAATGATATCATTGACAGCTCCTGAATACGGTTTAGATGAGTACCCAACTAGATCTACAATTTTTGAGTGAATCGATTTTCATATAAGGCCCTCGGCATAGAAATTTTATGAAGAGTGAAATTTATACAAACGTAACACTTGTTTTATTCGTAAATGACAGGGATAACATTTTTGAAAAAAACATTAAATATTTCAAACTTCGACCTAGATATTTCGCAGCCGTAATATTTTAATAATTCCTTTTAGTTATCCTCTATACGTATTGCAAACTCAAAAACATCGTCTTCTCGTCTTAGGGAGTAAACTCTAGTCGTGCGTCGGAGCTGACACACACACACTTTTTTATTTTATCATACTCACTTGCTTTTCCAATTCACTTTAGAAATTGACAGAATGGTTGACATCGGCTTTGCTTGCCATCAAAAAAAAAATTGCATATATGTTCTGATCGCGTTAAGTTTCATTGGTGAAAGCCCTTAGTAACTAAAACTTGTTCTAGTCTTGGGGTTTTCAGTCGCTACAAACTACAACATGTGAAAACTCGTGACTTTGCGTCACAAGTAATTGTCAACGGTTTGTTATTGCAGTTAGATAAGAAGCCACATTTTCTTGTTTTATTATTATATCGTTGTTAAATCATAGGTCACAGATAAAGTAATCCAATGAACCGTTACTTGCAACGAATTAGGAACTTTCAAGGTGACCTGAAAACATTGACACTATGTTTGTGAATTGAATAACTTGATGGTCGGCCGATTGTTTTATTTTGTTCCTTTATTAGGTTAAGCTACGCTTGCCGGGGTTGGTCCGTGGATGGGTAACCATCCTTACATACCGAGACTCCTCCGTGCCTCTGAAAGCACGTTAAGCTGTTGGTCCCGGCTGTCATTCGTGGATCTTTGACAGTCGTTACGGGTCGTCAGAAGCCCGAAAGTCTGACAACCAGTCTTATCAAGAGGTAGGTATAGTATTACCCAGTTACTAGGTTATGGAGGTCAGATAGGCAGTCGCTCCATGTAAAATACTGGTATTCAGCTGCATGCGGTGAGACTGGAAACCGACCCCAACATAGTTGGGAAAAGACTAAGCAGATTGATTAGGAATATCTCAGTAGCAGCCAACCTGGAGTCAAGATTTGAGCCCGTTACTGGTAATAGGCTCACTCCCTATTTCATGAGACACACATTACTAAGAAAATATGATTTATTATAGTACCTACGTACTATAATATAATAAGTATTGGTATATTTATAGTTTTAACCAACATTTTCCATTAGGCTAGGCAGTGGTAAATGAAGAAAGTGTAGCAGTAGAAATAGTTTTCATATCCTTTTCATTTTGAGCCCGTTTTTTTATCGTAGTATATTTTTATTTAATAATTAATGTCAATGCACTGAGAAAGTAAGCGTTTAATTGCGGCACTAAAATGCGTTCTCAGTCAAGGTCGGCTCAGATTACCAAAAACTGATATAATTATGCGGCAAACTGGTTGGGCGTTTAAACGTATTGCGAAAAAATTTATTACTGTCCCTTTAATATGTTTATGTATAAAAAGAAAAAATATGCAGTGGGAGATTATCAGTCACAGTTCGGTACTTCAAGAGTTAAGAACACAAACCTTCAATATGTACAAGGTATAATATAGTTTTTAAATCAATTAACTAACAAAAACTGTGGTGACTAAATATTATTTAAATCAAAAGTTAAATTCTTACTAATTTATTTTATTTTTCTAGATTCTCCTAGTCGCCACTGTAGTCACAATAGCCGCTGCGCGGCCACAAGACGGTCATGACCATCACCACGGTCACGGTCACGCTATCTCGTCACAGAGCATCGTACTGCACCAAACTCACGAGACCAAACACGAGCCCGCACACCACGAGGAGTATCATGAGGAGAAACATGAAGAGCAGCACAAGAACCACGAAGAGCATCATCACGAGGAACACCACGAAGAACACCACAAGGAACACCACGGTCACGCCTCCTCATCACAGAGCATCAAGCAGCACCATGGACATGCTACCGAGAAACACGTCGAGTACTATGTACGTTGACATTCCTATTCAAAATTTTCATAATTCCTTTGCCTACATATTAGCCATAACGTAACTAACTCTGAAAAATGTTTATACAGTCTCATCCTAAATACGAGTTCGCGTACAAAGTGGAGGACCCTCACACCGGCGACAAGAAGTCTCAGCATGAAGCTCGTGATGGTCACGTTGTGAAGGGCGTGTACAGCCTGCACCAGCCCGATGGCACCATCAGGATCGTCAAGTACCACGCTGACAAGAAAACTGGGTAAAGGAGAAATCACAATGAAAGCCGTTTATTAAAAATGGAATTAACTGAATTTACTAATTGTTTTTTCCGTGTTCACAGATTCAACGCCAACGTTGAAATCAAGGGTCACGCCGTACACATTATTCCTGAACATCATCACCATCACTGATCTCTATTCGAACCTGTTGAAAAACTTTGTTGAAACTTATACTTTAAGATTGTTGATAAATGAGCCTCAAAGAATGTATTACATTGTAAATATTTAAAATAAATAAATAGGATTTTACTACTTAAAATAATTACTTTTTGTTTTGAAATTATTTATATAATTAAATCATAGTTTGTGACAAGAGGAGAATACTATGGGTATTTGATGGAATAGAAGGAATTTGAACTTCATGTAAAGAAAAAAAATATTATAAACTAGCTTCTGCCCGCGACTTCGTCCGCGACCTTCCTCAAGAAGTGGGCTATTGAATGCAAAAATATTTTTTCAAATCAATCTGGTAGTTCCGGAGATTACCCCCTACATACAAACTTACAAAAAAACAAACAAATACCTCTTTATAATACATATATGATATGATAGATGAAGAAATCAAACATGTTGACTAAGCAAGAAATTCGAATAACACTTGACACTCTCTTTGGTCCTACAAAGACGGTGTCAAAAGAAAAAAGAAATCTATTTGGTTTCTTTCTTGCTTTCTTTCTTTCTTTGACCCAGATTAAAAGAGGACTGAGCAGACTGAAGTGGTTTGATTTTGGAAGCTGCTATTATAAAATTAGGGATACTCCCCTATACTCGTATTTCTTGTATTCCGAAGCGAGAACTTGGGTGCTTCAAAAAAGAGATATAAGTATTAAGAGGAGGCTCCCTAAATTGTATGTTAATCTGCTTTAATATTCTGAAAAAGTCACGCATACAATCAAAATGGAACTTTAATATATGATTTATTGAATCTTTTTCTTTCCAAATATAAGTTACGTCATTAGAACATTTTCGCTTTATCAATTTTTTATTCGAAAATCATGTCTTTTTAAAGACTACTTGAAACAAAAACAAGATTACTCGGCTTTTATGTCTAAAATAATTATTGACAGTAAGAAAATATAGTTTATTATTAAAATATAAGATATTTTTTCTGTAGATCAATTATTACTTTAGTTATAAACGAAATAAGAATATCCGTACTTGAACACGACCAAAGAGTGCACGCGATATTCAACTTTATTACTGATATGTTAGCGTTTAGCACATAGTGGAGTGCATTGGGGCGTAGTTTGCGTGAAAATTGTCTTTGGAGTGCCTGGTCTTAAAGTATAAGTAAAAATAAATTAACAGAATTTAAAAACAAGATGATATGGGCAACTAATAACATTTAAAGAAAATATATTGTCAAGGTATCGACATAATAATAATCATTATTATTAGTGTGCAAGTCACCCCCGCCATTCTATCCGTGTATAGATAATACATTCGTCAGACAGGAGCCATAATCCTTCCATAGTTAACCAGTCCAATTTAGCCACTAAAAACCATAGTCCAATGTCTTTTTTTCCGTATCCGGCAATAATCCTACACCAACCGCGGCCGGGTTGTCCTTGGGTACATTTGCATAGTATGTACAGGAATAATAGTTGGTTGGTGCCTCATTTAATTAAAAGCGGCTAACCGGCCTTTTTCATCCATCAGTCCGCGCGTCGTTCCATCTAACGAATTGTCTTCGGCCCCTAGTACGTTTTCCAAAGGTCCGGGACCTTAGGACCAGGGTCCCAAGAAATATCAGACGCGTATAAATAATAATAATACCAGTCTATTATTTTGTTCTATGACAGGGCGAAGGCATCGTTACCGACATATTTCTTCATTTTACATTTACTTATCATATTTATTTATTCATCATAAGTCGCACGTGGTTACAGTGTTACAGATAAGCTACTAACTACGAAGAAATGACTTGTTTAGTATAAAGTAGTTTGCTACGACGGTATAAATATTATTTTTACTTATCTAAAATTTGTGAATTTTAAATAGATACTTTGTCTCGCAAAATTATGAAAATCTTAGTGTGTTTGAAACATTTGTGATGCATTGTGGTTCAAAAAAAAAAGTTCTGGAGATAAAAGTAGACTGCAAAAAAAACAAAGAAAATATATTTATTTAGCACAGACTAAAAGGCACACAATATAATATACCTACAGCAGATAAAATAAAAAAAGTATATAGTGCGATGTAAGAAAGGCAGAAGAGTGTGCTTCACGGCTGCGCCAAAAGGCCCAATTCAGCAAAAATGCCAGACAACTTTAAGTACCTGACGCTGGTTTTCTACTGGACCTGAAACTAATTAAAAGCTATGGTAGGACCAATTGAATTTTCAGTCAACTGACACTGACTATATTGTAGAGATGTTAGCTGCTGCTTGATTAATAAACCACAATTGCTTTTTCATAAAATCAAGAATTATTTAGAGAAAAAACTAGACCGGGCTTAGCGTTTTGCCTATTGGTATTCCATTAGCAATGTTAACAAAATTTGCAAGTAATTATTGTGTTTATGTTAATAAACAAGCTATTTTGAAAGTATATCAATCATCAGTAATCACTGTATGATTTTGTTTGCTACTGCATTATTGAACGACTGTATTTCCAGAAGGAAACGGTAGTTCAGGATATTTAGTAAATACGTGTAAGTACGTGTCCAAATTTTGCTTGATATATAAACGTCAACTGGAGGTCTTGTTGCTTAGAACCTGGTACAAATCAAAGCGTGAGTCAGAATTTAGAGAGTAGAATAAAATATAAACATGAATTAGATGGTGTAAACGTATTTATTATAAACTAGGTTTAAACATTAACAATGAATCACATTCTTTGAAGCTCAATAAATCAACAGTCTTAAAGTATGAGGTTCAACAATCCGGTTCGAATAATTAGGTTCAGCGATGATGATGATGTTCAGGAACAATGTGTATGGCGTGACCTTCGATCTTTACGTTGGCGTTAAATCTGTAAATACCGAAAAACAATAATTATTAGTACTTAAATTCAGTTGACTCATTTGTTTTGTTACTGCATTCGGTTTGATTTTTCTCTTACCCAGTTTTCTTGTCAGCGTGGTACTCGACTATCCTGACGGTACCATCCGGCTGGTGCAGGCTGTACACGCCTTTCACGACGTGGCCATCCCGCGCCTCGTGCTGAGATTTCTTATCGCCGGTGTGAGGGTCCACTACCTTGTACGCGAACTCGTACTTTGGATGAGCCTGTATCAAGTTTTTCGTAGTAAGTTTTGTTACTACTAATAATAATATAAAGCAAAGGATATGAACATTTTCATTAAGAACATCATCATACATAGTACTCGACGTGTTTCTCGGTGGCGTGTCCGTGGTGCTGTTTGATGCTCTGTGATGAGGAGGCGTGACCGTGGTGTTCTGCGTGGTGTTCCTCGTGATGATGCTCTTCGTGGTTATGGTGCTGCTCTTCATGTTTCTCCTCATGGTGCTCCTCGTGGTGTGTGGGCTCGTGAGTTTGGTGCAGTACGATGCTCTGTGACGAGATAGCGTGACCGTGACCGTGGTGGTGATCGTGACCATATCCTTCTTGCGGCCGCGCGGCGACCATCACGAACAAAGCAGCGATAAGGATGATCTGTCCAAAAAAAACCTTATACGTAATAGATGATAAATTTGAATTTTACAGTAAAATTTTATTCACAATTTGAATTGCCTTATGAGCTCTTCTTGATCGTTTATATTAAAGTAATAGGTACGTTTATGGGACCTACATTACAGTTACAACAAATTGAAATAGTACCTTATACATTTTGAATGAATGTATGCTTTGCTCAAGGAGTGCCCAACAGTGACTGATAATTCCTCAGCACATAATTTTTCTTTTTATACAGTTTATTGTTAAAGGGACGTTGATACAGTTTTACGCAACACTCGTAAGCACCCAACCAGTTTACTGAATATGTCAGTTTTTGGCAAGTTGCGCTGACCTTGATGTAATTAAATGTTTTATTGCCGTAATTAAACATTTTACTTTCTTAGTGCATTGACATTTATTCAATAAAATGCGGTCCTACCAAGTTATTTTAACGAAACTTTACTTAAATAACAATTATGTTCAAACGAATTATAACTTCTTTCTTTTTTTTCTGCTAGTTTTGCTGTTCAGGTATACGAGACTAAAAATTTATCTCTAGGTTTTATTCGTTTTTGAACCCTCAACCAGTGATTCAGAAATGCATCCTTCTGGCAAAATACCAAACAGTATCTAGGTAGAGACATAAAAATAGTGTGAAACAAAATCCTATTTATTCAATACCACCCTTAATAATAATATACCAACCTACAAACCTATGTAGCTTTTTGTCTGCGGCTTCGCCTGCGTTATTTCGATTTTTTACAAACAAGCATTATTTTTTTTAAATTATTAAACAAAATGGACAGTCCCTTTACAAGGCACTGAGTACGGAAGCATGTCCAACGTGTGTTCGACCACGTCAGTTTTAGTTGTTTTAATTTGGTAAAGTTTACTGACATAGTTTTTAAGTCATTGTCACTAACACTATATGGATTATGTGTACTTGTATGGGTAGTCCGAAATAAAGAATATATTATATTATTACTCCACACACTGTAAAGAGATAAGACTCAGAAAAGAAAGTAAGCTTACTTCCTACCTGAGGATCATAGCTATCTCCTTACCAAATATCTAAATCATGTGTGTAGTCTAGCCGTGGACAAAAATACTTACTTACTTATTACACATTTTTTTGTAACAGGATAACTATCGACGGTTGAAAGGCTAATTGATCTAAGCGACATTCTGTAAAACTTGCTCCTGCAATTGTATGATTCGTCCTCCTGGACGGATAATAGATTTTTATTTTGAAAAAAAAATCATATATAAACAACTATTTGATAGACTTTTATTTACTTAAATCAATCAATCATAATAAGATCTTATTATGATAAAAAAAAACAACAAACAATCCATCCTCCTGCAAGTTTTACAAAATGTCGCTTAGATCAATTAGCCTTTCAACCGTCGCTATGATTCCTATTATAATACGACTGCAAATTGTAATGTTTGTTTATAACAATACATTCCTCACTGGATAGTGTCAGACTTTTAAATTGACTACGTTCTTTTTGTACGATTAGGAACGAAACGTGTTCTTGATATTCATTTTACACTTTTTTGAACGGCGTATGCGATCCTGCATAAAACAATTTATGAATGAGTTGTCCACCATTCCCCAGACAACCCATTATAAATAGACACCTCTTCAGTCTATTTTCATGTGCAAAAAGAATGCCATTACTTTGAGGGTGTTATTTTCGTCTGTTAGAAGCCGGTAAAAAATAACCCATTTTCTCTAATAAAATAGACTTATGTTTCTACCGGATTCGATCCCTGGTGAGAATATCAGTCTCTCCTCTACACTAATTTTAGAAGAGAAAAGGCTTGTATTTTTGTTTGTAATGAATAAATTAAAAAATGACTGAACCGATTTAAAAAATTCTTTCATCAGTAGGTTTTTCTATTATCACTGAGTAACATAGGCTATAATTTATAAAGATATGGCGCGGGCGAAGCCACTGGCAAGAGCAAGTCGTAATATGTTTATTCCGGAACACCCGTCGTGTCATCGAGTTTATAAATTGATTTTCCAAGATTGATATTATAATCATTTTGGACAGATCGTTCGTCCCTATATATATCATCTACATTATAATAATAAATAAAAATAATTTAATAGTTATAATAAATAATAATAACTTAATTTCATGCCCAAAAATAGAATGATAATGGTAGATAGTCACTCAAAAGCTTCATTTTATACTTCATAGGGGAAAGATATACAGGGTGGCAGGGACATCGACGCGAAAACTGTTAACATGGATTCAGTGAATGATTCTGAACGCAGTGGGGCGTTGTTATTTTTCGTCGGTTATTAAAAAAAAAATCCATGGTCGCCTCGTTGGTCTAGTGGTCGCAAGCGCTACTACTAAGCAAGAGGTCCTGGGTTCGACTCCCAAGTCGGGCAAAGTGTTATTGGGTTTTTTTATCTGATATTTCTCAATAGCAGCTCGGAGTCTGGATTTGTGCCCGGTTGATGGCAATAGGCTCGTTCCCTATTACATGGGACTTGAAACAAGGCGTGATGTTATGTGTCATGTTTATAATCCATGGTAAGTTTTCGCGTCGATGTCCCTGCCACTCTGTAATAGATATCTGGATATTGGTGGATGTCATTATAATAAAAAAAAATTGTTGGAAAATCCCTCCAAAAGCCACGATTGTCACAAGCCAATTATTGTGTCTTTCAATTCTGACAAATTCCGTTTTAATGCAAATTATGTAATTTACAATAAAATAAGGGAATAATTGATTGATCCTCTAAAAACTTTGACCTGCTAGTAATGTTCACTGTTTTTGATAAATGAGCGTCATTTAAACTTTCTGGCCTTTTCTCAAAATTGATCGTAGTAACTAGATTACAAACTTGATCAACCCCATGTAAGCCTAGTGAGCGTAGCGAACGGTGCGCGGAAGCAGTCGGCGAGCAGTACGATTTCAAGAGGCTATTTCGTATTTTATGACACAAAAATGGGAATTAATTGAGGCTCACAAAAAAGACACAAATTTTATTATAATTATTAGAGGTTCACTTCATATTTTTAGGAAATCAAAATGGGTATCATTTGGGTTTCGACATGCCATAAAATAATTGCGATCGATGGTAGGTTTTATTCTTGTTGGATATACTGTCTTCTTGAGAATAGGAGGTTAGTTTATTACATGCCATTATTTTAACGCGAATGTTTTCAGTAAGTTAGAAATACAACATAGTAGGTGGTACAATAGTTTTTATTAAATATTTACAATATAATACATTATTTGAGGCTCATTAATCAACAATCTTAAAGTATAAGGTTCAATAGACAAAGTTCTTTTGCAGTCAGGTTAGAATATAAATTAGTGATGATGATGATGTTCAGGAACAATGTGTACGGCGTGACCTTCGAACTTCACGTTGGCGTTGAATCTGTGAACACGGACAAAACGATTAGTAAATTCAAGTGCATATTTCGAGCACTATACGACTCAATTCATATTGTTTTAGTGTTTGTAAACGCACCCAGTTTTCTTGTCAGCGTGGTACTCGACTATCCTGACGGTGCCATCGGGCTCGTGCAGGCTGTACACGCCCTTCACGACGTCGCCGTCGCGCGCCTCGTGCTGAGATTTCTTGTCGCCGGTGTGAGGGTCCACTACCTTGTACGCGAACTCGTATTTAGGATGAGCCTACATCAAATGTTTCAGAGTTAGTTACATTATGGCTAATAATATAAACCAAAGGATTTCACCATTTTTGTTTCGAACGTCATCATACATAGTACTCGACGTGTTTCTCGGTGGCGTGTCCGTGGTGCTGCTTGATGCTCTGTGATGAGGAGGCGTGACCGTGATGTTCCTCGTGGTGTTCCTCGTGATGATGCTCCTCGTGGTTATGGTGCTGCTCTTCATGTTTCTCCTCGTGGTACTCCTCGTGGTGTTCGGGCTCGTGTTTGTTTTCGTGAGTTTGGTGCAGTACGATGCTCTGTGACGAGATAGCATGACCGTGACCATGGTGATGATCATGACCGCCTTGCGGCCGCGCATTGGCCATAGCGATCATAGCGGCGGCGAGAAGGATAATCTGTGTAAATGAAAAGTAGTGATTAAATATCGAGACTTGACTGAAGCTGTAATATCTTCTTGTTGAAACTTTTTTGTGATGAGATATTTCTTTTTTTAAATCAGTTTTATAATTGTGATGGTTTTTAAGTAGATAACACATACCTTGTACATTTTTAAAGTTTGTAAGTATTCTTAATTCATGGGGTAATGAACAGAGACTGATAAGCTCCCAGTACATAACTTTCTTTTTATAAATTTTTAAGGGACAGTGAGACAATTTTTCGCAATAATTTTAAACATCCAATTAGTTCGTTTCGTATACAAGATTTTGGATAAAACGCTAACCTTGAGTACAGTTTTATGACTTTCATGAATTTGCTCATAACTTTCTTGATCAGAATTAACTTAAGTACATTCATTAACAACTTTTGCCAAACTGGTTGGACATTTTTTGAACGAATTACGAAAAGCACCTACTGTACTTTTGATTTGTACCTATATAAAGAAAAATTATATGTCATGGTATCAGTCACATTCAGATTTTACAAACGTAAACAATTCAAATCATCAAAATGTACAAGGTACTACTGTGTCCAATAATTTATTGATACGTACGATGACAGCTTATTATAGGCAACAGAATCATCATCTTAAGTGTATTATCTATGATCATCATCATGCATTGCCATCGTTCTCAATTTATTTAGGGTCAGTGCAAAATTTCTTTTACTACCATATTTCCTAAAATAAATAGAATAGATAGAATGTGATGATGATTAACATTAAATTATTTGCATTCCGTCGAAAAAAAAATCAATCGAATAATTTCAAAAGAGTCCTAATTTTAAGTATAAATTAACATTAATGTACATTTCACAGATTATCCTAGTCACCGCTATTATCGCGATAGCCGCTGCACGACCGCAACAAGACCATGGTCACGATCACCACCACGGTCACGGTCACGCTATCTCGTCACAGAGCATCGTACTGCACCAAACTCACGAGCCCGCACATCATGAGGAGCACCACGAGGAGAAACATGAAGATCAGCACCATAACCACGAGGAGCATCATCACGAGGAACACCACGAGGAACACCATGGTCACGCCTCCTCATCACAGAGCATCAAGCAACACCACGGACACGCCACCGAAAAACACGTCGAATACTATGTACGATAATGTTCCAATCGTTATACAGAGTATTGCTTATTCCTTTTCGGATAAAATTGATAACCATCACTTGTCTTACAGTCTCATCCTAAGTACGAGTTTGCATACAAAGTGGAGGACCCTCACACCGGCGATAAGAAATCTCAGCATGAAGCTCGTGATGGCCACGTCGTGAAGGGCGTGTACAGTTTGCACCAGCCCGATGGCACCGTCAGGATCGTCAAGTACCACGCTGACAAGAAAACTGGGTAAAACAAAATGACAAGAAAACTGGGTAAAACTGGGTAAAACAAAACACTAAAACAAAATGAATAGAAATGAAAAAACTTGAATTTACTAAATTGTTTTTTCCGTGTTCACAGATTCAACGCCAACGTTGAAATCAAGGGTCACGCCGTACACATTGTTCCTGAACATCATCATCATCATCACTGATTCTTACTCTGGTCGTTATATCTTTAATATTGTTGAACCTAATGTATAAGAAGTTATTTGTGTGAAGACGTGATTGTAAATAATAATTGAAGTCAATAATTAAATTTATTTTCGTACTTATTTATTTTTCTATTTTCATGTTTTATATGCTGTGCATGTTTTATACGTGGTCTGCCGCGACCCCGCCTCACTGTCTCAGGGCACAAGTTCTGTGCTATTTGGGCCCACAGTTTGTCTGGCATGCGGCAGACATGTCCGGCCCAGTCCCATTTAAGTTGGGCAGCCTTTTGATGCACGTCAGCAATTTTTGTTTTGGAGCGCAATATTGTGTTTCAAACACGATCCGTTGATGTGACGCCTAGTATACTGCGCTCCATTGCCAGACCTTGAGTTTGGACTTCTGGATGTTAGTTAAAGACCAAGTCTGAGCACCATAGGTTAAGACGGAAAATCTCTAAGGCTTATAAAATAATGCTAGAATGCACTATTACACGGAACTTAAATATAACTGGTGAAATCTTGGTGTACTATGGTACATCTCTGCGTTACCCTCCGGAGATTACAGGGTTGATAATGTTATGTTATATTTATAGTATGGCAGGTAAAAGAAAGAACACAAAAAAAATCTGCTGTTCCATACATTCCGATCGTGTTGGTATTAGTAGTGATACCAATTTCGTATGAAACAGCAGATTTAACGTATTTCAGATTCGGTCCTATTGTATAATGGTTTATTTTCTTGAGTACCTACTACGCTTCCTTTAAGTTTGTCCCTTCCTTTACCTGCCATACTGTATGAATATTAATAGCTTAAAACAAATTCTCCTCTCATGTGTATATGTGTGTGCGCTTAGTTAGTTCTTTTAAACTACACAAGGGATTTTGAAGCAGTTTTCACCATTTGGTTTCTCCCGTGTCTACTATATATACATTACATAACATCACACCTTGTTTCCCCGAAGGGTTGGGCAGAGGTGTAACCTGTAGTAGGTACACCCACATTTCGCCAGTTATGTTTAAGTCCCATGTAATAGGGGGCGAGCCTATTGCCATCAACCGGGCACAAATCCAGACTCTGGGCTGCTACTGAGAAATTCCAGATTTCTACTATATATATACGAGAAAATATTCCATTGTGAATATTTTCTCTCTTACATAAACCTTTTTATTTATAATTACATGCTTAAAGTTAAGCGCGTTAAAATGTCAGAAAATGTATGGTTGAACAGGAATCAACTATACTAAACTTATAGAAACGTTTATAAATAAAGGGTAAAATTAAGTTTCTATAAAGGTATCAATTTCCCTGGTTTTTTTTAAGTTTCTCGGGAGTTTTAGCTGTTAAAGAGGTACCTACAAAGTTAACTCAAGCCGCTAACGCCCTGACCGTAAATCAAAAAAAAAAAACAAAGTGGGAGGACCGATCTTATTATTTAAATCTATTATAATAACATGAAAGAATGAATAAACTAATTCAACGTGTCATTGACTGGCAAGTTCCACCACCCGCCGGCTGCTGCGGCCGTGACAGAGGATAGATGAGACGGCTCTTCAACAAAGAAAAACAAATGTGATAGCTTGTGTCTGTATCTAGGATGATCTATGACATACTAACAAGTTCCCGCGGTTTCACCCCCATAAGTCTCGATCCCGTGGGGATATCGGGATAAAAAGTATTCTATGTCGACGCCTTAGAGTGAAAATCTCGTAAGTGTAAAAGAAGTAACTTTTCAGGAGGAAGAAAAAACTGCGTGTTGTAAATTTTTGTACGGCGTCTTTTATGTTCGCAATTCTGGATACAAAAGCAGGTTAAATTTCTATGTTTATTAATTAAAAAAACATAAAAACGCTGTACAAAAACTTTACAGCACGCAGTTTTTCTTCCTCTTGAAAAATTTCTTCTTTTACACTTACGATGTTTTCACTCTAATGCATCGATGTATTTAATTCAAGTTATAAACTATCTCTGTAGCAAATTTCATCCAAATCCGTTTAGTAGATTTTACGTGAAAGAGTAACAAACATCCATCCATCCATCCATCCTCACAAACTTTTGCATTAATACTACATATTATATTTTAATAATATAATTATGTTAATTTTATAATTATAATAAGTAGGATAAGTCAACCATTTATCAAACTTTTTAAAAGTGCATTGCAGAAATAATAATTAATGTTTATTTCCGCATAAAATGGATGAATCAAAACACAAAACTTTCTTTGTTTTACCAAAAATACGTAAGCTGCTAGAACTCAGGCATCCGCTCTTCGAGAGGGAGTGGACTGTAACCTACCACGCGGACCCTGTGCAGGTTGGTAGATGTCATATATCTTCGAATTTTTGGTTCTAGGACATGCCGGTTTCCTAAAAATGTTTTCCTTCACCTTTTTGAAAACACGTATTTCGTACATTCTCATTGGTTGAATTAAAAAGCCACAGCTGGATTAGGTAATAGAACGCAGTGCTACATATATCCATGTATACAGCAGATCCGTGATCGAGCGTTTGACTAACAGAAAAAGCAAAGCCTATCTAGTAGCACAGAAATGCACTATACATTTTTAAATAAGGCCCACAACGTTCATCTAAGCATTTATACCACCTTATTAGAGATCACCTGGGCTGCAAAAGCTGTTTAGAAAAAAACTAGGCTCACTTTAACGCTTTCTTCTGTACTGTAAATCTATTAAACACCACGAACACGCCACAGATATCACAGTTATTCAGCGTTTAGTAGTGCAGTACCATATCAGCTGCAAGAGCAATCAATGCAGTTTCCTGAATAAAAATCCAAGCGTATACTATAAAACCGCTGCATTTAAAGAAAGAACATATGAACTATTATAACGTCAGCAGTTACTTTGTGAAGTTATTAAACAAAGAATGAAAGCTTCATGCTGCATACAGATAAACTTTTACCCTATTAGTCAGGTGTTACTATACACTCGAATAACAGCATTTATCTAGGCCAAGTCAGAACTAAAAGTGGACTTTTATGCACTTACATAGCAGCAAACCTGGTAGTCATTCTGTCTTGGGCTGAATAATTGAACTTGCGTAAATGTAAACCAAACCAAAATGTGAACCACTACTACACTTCACATCGATCCATGGCTGATCTGTTTCTCACAAGTGCTTAACTAATTTACTATTTGCTGAATTATAGACCACATGAGAACACCCGTACAGACGTATTGCACTGTTGGATTTTCAGCTCTCGGCGTTAACCCGAGTGTTGAAAATCAAACAGTGCACTTTTATTTAGCCAATCACTTAGGTGTTACCTAGTAAAAACGAGCATTAAGCTCCATAAGCCAAGCCTCTATGTATTAATATTTTGGTTTAAAACTTCGCAACAATATAATTTTTAATTGAAAGAATGTCAATGTCCTGTGAAAAAGTACTTTCTTTTTCATTCAGGAGCCAATTAACGTGGATTTAATACTTTACTCAAGGTCAGTTTTGCTTATTTTTTATGGCAAACTGGTATGTCAAGCGTACAACATATTGCGTAAAACTATACACAGACCCTTTAATGTGTATAAAAAGAGAAATTATGAACAAAAAGTTTATCATTCACTGTTCAATACTTTAAGAGTAAAGAATACTTACGCACTATCAATATGCACAAGGTACGATTTTAAACAATTGTAAAAAAAAAAAATCGGTAAATCAAATGAAATGATTCCTATTATAATACGACTGCAAATTGTAATGTTTGTTTATAACAATACATTCCTCACTGGATAGTGTCAGACTTTTAAATTGACTACGTTCTTTTTGTACGATTGGGAACGAAACGTGTTCTTGATATTCATTTTACACTTTTTTGAACGGCGTATGCGATCCTTCATAAAACAATTTATGAATGGGTTGTCCACCATTCCCCAGACAACCCATTATAAATAGACACCTCTTCAGTCTATTTTCATGTGCAAAAAGAATGCCATTACTTTGAGGGTGTTATTTTCGTCTGTTAGAAGCCGGTAAAAAATAACCCATTTTCTCTAATAAAATAGACTTATGTTTCTACCGGATTCGATCCCTGGTGAGAATATCAGTCTCTCCTCTACACTAATTTTAGAAGAGAAAAGGCTTGTATTTTTGTTTGTAATGAATAAATTAAAAAATGACTGAACCGATTTAAAAAATTCTTTCATCAGTAGGTTTTTCTATTATAACTGAGTAACATAGGCTATAATTTATAAAGATATGGCACGGGCGAAGCCACTGGCAAGAGCAAGTCGTAATATGTTTATTCCGGAACACCCGTCGTGTCATCGAGTTTATAAATTGATTTTCCAAGATTGATATTATAATCATTTTGGACAGATCGTTCGTCCCTATATATATCATCTACATTATAATAATAAATAAAAATAATTCAATAGTTATAATATATAATAATAACTTAATTTCATGCCCAAAAATAGAATGATAATGGTAGATAGTCACTCAAAAGCTTCATTTTATACTTCATAGGGGAAAGATATACAGGGTGGCAGGGACATCGACGCGAAAACTGTTAACATGGATTCAGTGAATGATTCTGAACGCAGTGGGGCGTTGTTATTTTTCGTCGGTTATTAAAAAAAAAATCCATGGTCGCCTCGTTGGTCTAGTGGTCGCAAGCGCTACTACTAAGCAAGAGGTCCTGGGTTCGACTCCCAAGTCGGGCAAAGTGTTATTGGGTTTTTTTATCTGATATTTCTCAATAGCAGCTCGGAGTCTGGATTTGTGCCCGGTTGATGGCAATAGGCTCGTTCCCTATTACATGGGACTTGAAACAAGGCGTGATGTTATGTGTCATGTTTATAATCCATGGTAAGTTTTCGCGTCGATGTCCCTGCCACTCTGTAATAGATATCTGGATATTGGTGGATGTCATTATAATAAAAAAAAATTGTTGGAAAATCCCTCCAAAAGCCACGATTGTCACAAGCCAATTATTGTGTCTTTCAATTCTGACAAATTCCGTTTTAATGCAAATTATGTAATTTACAATAAAATAAGGGAATAATTGATTGATCCTCTAAAAACTTTGACCTGCTAGTAATGTTCACTGTTTTTGATAAATGAGCGTCATTTAAACTTTCTGGCCTTTTCTCAAAATTGATCGTAGTAACTAGATTACAAACTTGATCAACCCCATGTAAGCCTAGTGAGCGTAGCGAACGGTGCGCGGAAGCAGTCGGCGAGCAGTACGATTTCAAGAGGCTATTTCGTATTTTATGACACAAAAATGGGAATTAATTGAGGCTCACAAAAAAGACACAAATTTTATTATAATTATTAGAGGTTCACTTCATATTTTTAGGAAATCAAAATGGGTATCATTTGGGTTTCGACATGCCATAAAATAATTGCGATCGATGGTAGGTTTTATTCTTGTTGGATATACTGTCTTCTTGAGAATAGGAGGTTAGTTTATTACATGTCATTATTTTAACGCGAATGTTATCAGTAACTTAGAAATACAACATAGTAGGTGGTATAATAGTTTTTATTAAATATTTACAATATAATACATTCTTTGAGGCTCATTAACCAACAATCTTAAAGTATAAGGTTCAATAGACAAAGTTCTTCTGCATTCAGGTTAGAATATGGATTAGTGATGATGATGATGTTCAGGAACAATGTGTACGGCGTGACCCTCGAACTTCACGTTGGCGTTGAATCTGTGAACACGGACAAAACGATTAGTAAATTCAAGTGCATATTTCGAGCACTATACGACTCAATTCATATTGTTTTAGTGTTTGTAAACGCACCCAGTTTTCTTGTCAGCGTGGTACTCGACTATCCTGATGGTGCCATCGGGCTCGTGCAGGCTGTACACGCCCTTCACGACGTCGCCGTCGCGCGCCTCGTGCTGAGATTTCTTGTCGCCGGTGTGAGGGTCCACTACCTTGTACGCGAACTCGTATTTAGGATGAGCCTACATCAAATGTTTCAGAGTTAGTTACATTATGGCTAATAATATAAACCAAAGGATTTCACCATTTTTGTTTCGAACGTCATCATACATAGTACTCGACGTGTTTCTCGGTAGCGTGTCCGTGGTGCTGCTTGATGCTCTGTGATGAGGAGGCGTGACCGTGGTGTTCCTCGTGGTGTTCCTCGTGATGATGCTCCTCGTGGTTATGGTGCTGCTCTTCATGTTTCTCCTCGTGGTACTCCTCGTGGTGTTCGGGCTCGTGTTTGTTTTCATGAGTTTGGTGTAGTACGATGCTCTGTGACGAGATAGCATGACCGTGACCATGGTGGTGATCATGACCGCCTTGCGGCCGCGCATTGGCCATAGCAATCATAGCGGTGGCGAGAAGGATAATCTGTGTAAATGAAAAGTAGTGATTAAATATCGAGACTTGACTGAAGCTGTAATATCTTCTTTTTGAAACTTTTTGGTGATAAGATATTTCTTTTTTTAAATCAGTTTTATAATTGTGATGGTTTTTAAGTAGATAACACATACCTTGTACATTTTTAAAGTTTGTAAGTATTCTTAATTCATGGGGTAATGAACAGTGACTGATAAGCTCCCAGTACATAACTTTATTTTTATAAATTTTTAAAGGGACAGTGAGACAATTTTTCGCAATAATTTTAAACCTCCAATTAGTTCGTTTCGTATACAAGATTTTGGATAAAAGGCTAACCTTGAGTACAGTTTTATGACTTTCATGAATTTGCTCATAACTTTCTTGATCAGAATTAACTTACATTCATTAACAACTTTTGCCAAACTGGTTTGACATTTTTTGAACGAATTACGAAAAGCACCTACTGTACTTTTGATTTGTACCTATATAAAGAAAAATTATATGTCATGGTGTCAGTCACATTCAGATTTTACAAACGTAAACAATTCAAATCATCAAAATGTACAAGGTACTACTGTCTCCAATAATTTATTGATACGTACGATGACAGCTTATTATAGGCAACAGAATCATCATCTTAAGTGTATTATCTATGATCATCATCATGCATT
This sequence comes from Agrochola lychnidis, assembly GCA_963680765.1. NCBI lineage: Eukaryota > Metazoa > Arthropoda > Insecta > Lepidoptera > Noctuidae > Agrochola > Agrochola lychnidis. Next base: position 10,194,971 of record OY796852.1, read on the forward strand.
GCCATCGTTCTCAATTTATTTAGGGTCAGCGCAAAATCTCTTTTACTACCATATTTCCTAAAATAAATAAAATAGATAGAATGTGATGATAATGAACATTAAATTATTTAAAATCCATCGAAAAAAAATCGTTCGAATAATTTCAAACGACTTCTAATTTTTAAGTATAAATTAACATGAATGTACATTTCACAGATTATCCTAGTCACCGCTATTATCGCGATAGCCGCTGCACGACCGCAACAAGGCCATGGTCATGATCACCACCACGGTCACGGTCACGCTATCTCGTCACAGAGCATCGTACTGCATCAAACTCACGAGCCCGCACATCACGAGGAGCACCACGAGGAGAAACATGAAGAGCAGCACCATAACCACGAGGAGCATCATCACGAGGAACACCACGAGGAACACCATGGTCACGCCTCCTCATCACAGAGCATCAAGCAACACCACGGACACGCCACCGAAAAACACGTCGAATACTATGTACGATAATGTTCCAATCGTTATACAGAGTATTGCTTATTCCTTTTCGGATAAAATTGATAACCATCACTTGTCTTACAGTCTCATCCTAAGTACGAGTTTGCATACAAAGTGGAGGACCCTCACACCGGCGATAAGAAATCTCAGCATGAAGCTCGTGATGGCCACGTCGTGAAGGGCGTGTACAGTTTGCACCAGCCCGATGGCACCGTCAGGATCGTCAAGTACCACGCTGACAAGAAAACTGGGTACGTTTACAAACACTAAAACAATATGAATAGAAATGAAAAAACTTGAATTTACTAAATTGTTTCTTCCTTGTTCACAGATTCAACGCCAACGTTGAAATCAAAGGTCACGCCATACACATTGTTCCTGAACATCATCATCATCATCACTGATTCTAACTCTGGTCGTTATACCTTTAATATTGTTGAACCTAATGTATAAGAAGTTATTTGTGTGAAGATGTAATTGTAAATAATAATTGAAGTCAATAATTAAATTTATTTTCGTACTTATTTATTTTTCTATTTTCATGTTTTATATGCTGTGCATGTTTTATACGTGGCTGCCGCGACCCCGCTTCACTGTCTCAGGGCACAAGTTCTGTGCTATTTGGGCCCACAGTTTGCCAGGCATGCGGCAGACATGTCTGGCCCAGTCCCATTTAAGTTGGGCAGCCTTTTGATGCACGTCAGCAATTTTTGTTTTGGAGCGCAATATTGTGTTTCAAACACGATCCGTTGATGTGATGCCTAGTATACTGAGTTCCATTGTCAAACCTTGAGTTTGGATATGAGTCAAAAACCAAGTCTGTACACCATAGGTTAAGACGGAAACTCTCTAAGGCTTATAAAATAATGCTAGAATGCGCTATTACACAGAACTTAAATATAACTACATCTCTGCGTTACCCTCCGGAGATTGCAGGTGTGATGATGTTATGTTATATTTATAGTATGTCAGGTAACCCCCCCGACACTTGCTCGAAAACATGGTGCCAGCAGTTGTTGCAGCCGTGCACGTAGCTTTAAATTCCCCGACTAATAATAATGATCAAAACCTTTTGATCCAGCCCGTCTCATCTTTTGATGTCCTCCCTCCGGTTAACGCCCTAAGCCGAGGCTCGTACCGCACAGGGGGTGCCCTTAGCGAGCGTTTACCCTAGCTTTTTAGCTTAGTTTTATGTGTGCCCTGGCTGGAGGCTTTGAGTGTAGCAGCTTAAGGCAGCCACAGGATTGACCGGTTAAACAGTCATGGTCTCAGAGACCAGCTATGAGATGCCATACAGAAAAAAAAAAGTATGGCACTCGGAGACTGCCGCGGTAAAGCTATTGCATAGCATTTGTAACCTCCATGACAACATCACGTTGTCATGGGAACCGTCATTACATGGTAGGCGGAGTGGGGGGGTTAGGTTTTATTTTCGTTACGTTACGGAATTTCTTGATTCGGTCGCCGTGCTCAAAGCCCGCGATAAAAGCAATGCAATAGCTTAAAAAAAAATATGGCAGGTAAAAGAAGGAACACAAAAAAAATCTGCTGTTCCATACATTCCGATCGTGTTGGTATTAGTAGTGATAACAATTTCGTATGAAAAAGCAGATTTAACGCATTTCAGATTCGGTCCTATTGCATAATGGTTTATTTTCTTAAGTACCTACTACGCTTCCTTTAAGTTTTTCCCTTCCTTTACCTGCCATACGTATGGATATTAATAGCTTAAAACAAATTCTCCTGTCGTGTGTATATGTGTGTGCGCTTAGTTCTTTTAAACTACTCAAGGGATTTTGGAGCAGTTTTCACCACTTGGTTTATTTATTCGGGAAGGTGTATGTGTACAGCACAATTTAATATTTGACTTAGATATAGCATAGTAATCTCGATATTCTGACATGACATCACATCAGGTATCTAAGTCACGCCCGCACAAATCAGACATTATTAATGGCGGGCCAAACGCAAAATTTAGTATTTCATTAAATTAACAAAAATATATATCATAATAAGGTATAAAATAAAAATAATATGAGTAACTAGATGATATTTCCAAACCTATTGTGGAACAGAATCATAAAATATTAAAATTGTCTTAACCCTTAATTTGGCAGAGATCCGAGTTGTTTTATTTGACGAAATAAGATGTATTTCTGAATTCCTAGGGTTAAATACAACTTAGGAAAAATGGACAAATAAATATTTCATTAACAGGTTTTCAGGAAATCAATGTTCATCACAGTGAACACTGCGAAAAACGTTGAGGACAACAACTGTTCACTGTGATAAACATTGTCAAATCAGTGTCATTTAGGCAGTTAAAATAAAAACACTATGTATATCAATACATCAAATTATTTACTATGGAAATGTAAAAAAACAATTTCAAGGATTTTTACCCGTAAGAAAGCAGTCTTATATTACATTTTATACAATACACAGTAGTATTTTTTGGCAAAACTTGCATCGCCCCATGTCTTCTTTTGGGCTGGGATAATGTCCTGTATTATCAAATCTGATGGGGCTTGTAGGCCTGGCTGATCTTGGGGGTCATCATCTGAAAAATCGACATAGGTTTCGGTTATTTCTTCGATTACGGCACGGTGATGAAAATACCTTTCTTTCATTTGCAAGGAAGATAAAATATTGGAATTTTCATCGATTTTTTGGCAGCTGGAGCTATCTGCTTTTTTGCTCTAGTTTTTCTAGTATAAGACGTACCAGGTGTTGATGATTGTATCTCAGATGGAAGCGATATTATTGAAGATAATGATGGAACATTATCATAGTTTGGTTCTCTGGATGGTGTATTAGGGCAAGTTTCCTGCAAAACTGGAGTTAATTGGAGAGCTTCGGAGTGGTATAAATCGGATGGTTCTAACGGCTGTTCATCGTCATTTTGAGTATGTTCAGATTCGGGACTACTATTGATGTCTAAGCGTTCTAAAGAAGAATTGATGGAAGGCGCAGAAGATGAAATAGGGTTTGGAGAAGGTGGTGGCAATTCGTTGTCACTGTTATTTTCGGATTTATCACTAGTGTCGGATGGTGCATGCTCGACAGGAACAAGTGCTAGTATTCTATGCGTGCGGTCTTGTATTTTATTCTATTAACAAGCCGAAAAAACAAATAAGCCCAGTAGAAACCCACCACATAAAAGCATATTATTTGTAAATAAACGTTATACCTAATTTGGCAATGTTCATCACAATGAACGTATCAACTTGACAATACTTGTTCGAGTATTTGGCAGTATTCACTGTGATGAACAAACAAGTTTGCCTCCAAAAAAAGTTACCAAAAACACAAAACACTACGTAAAATCCATTTCAAACCAAAGCATAAACATTGTTTAGTAAATAAATACCACAAAAAAGTTAGTTTAGCTATGTAAAACATGTAAAATAAAAATATTTACCTTGTGAAGAATCGAGTGTCGGTGCTCCGCTGACATCTTATCTCGATAATGACAGATGAACGATGTTGACACTAGTAGAATTATTTTTATACCCATAAATATACTTTAAACTTGCTCTAACTAAAATAAAAACCGAAAAATAGTAGAAAATAGTCATTCAATATTTATTTTTTATGAATGTTTATCACAGTGAACATAATCAAATTAAGGGTAGACAAACATTACGAAGTTAACTTTAATTATTAATAAAATATATAAATTAAAAAATTAATATTAAATATTCCATTGTGAATATTTTCTATCTTAGAAACATACACCTTTTTATTTATAATTACGTGCTTAAAGTTAAGTGCGTCAAAATGACAAAAAATTATACTAAACTTATAGAAACGTTTATAAATAAAGGGTAAAATTAAGTTTCTATAAAGGTATCTCTTTCCCTGGCTATTGATTTGGAAGTTTCTCGGGAGCTTTAGCCATTAAAGAGGTATCTACAAAGTTAACTCAAGCCGCTAACGTTCTGAAAATAAATATTAAAAAAAAAAAATAGTGGGAGGACCGATCTTATTAGTAAAATCTATAACAATAACATGAAAGAATGATTAAACTAATTCAACGTGTCATTGACTGGCAAGTTCCAACACCCGCCGGCTGCTGCGGCCGTGACAGAGGATAGATGAGACGGCTCTTCAACAAAGAAAAACAAATGTGATAGCTTGTGTAGCGTGTCTGTATCTAGGATGATTTATGACATACTAACAAGTTCCCGCGGTTTCACCCCCTCCCATCCCGATCCTGTGGGAATATGAGGATAAAAATTATTCTATGTCGACGCCTTAGAGTGAAAACCTCGTAAGTGTAAAAGAAGTAACTTTTCGAGAATGAAAAAACTGCGTGTTGTAAATTTTTGTACGGCGTCTTTTATGTTCGCAGTTTTGGATATATAAGCAGGTTAAATTTCTATGTTAATTAATAAAAAAACAAAAAACGCCGTACAAAATCTTTACAGCACGCAGTTTTTTCTTCCTTTTGAAAAATTTCTTCTTTTACACTTATGATGTTTTCACTCTAATGCATCGATGTATTTAATCCAAGTTATAAAGTATCTCTGTAGCAAATTTCATCCAAATCCGTTTAGTAGATTTTACGTGAAAGAGTAACAAACATCCATCCATCCATCCTCACAAACTTTTGCATATTAACTACATATTTTATTTTAATAATATAATTATAATGATGTTAATTTTATAATTATAATAAGTAGGATAAGTCAACCATTTATCAAACTTTTTAAAAGTGCATTGCAGAAATAATAATTAATGTTTATTTCCGCATAAAATGGATGAATCAAAACACAAAACTGTTTCTTTGTTTTACCAAAAATACGTAAGCTACTGGAACTCAGGCATCCTCTCTTCGAGAGGGAGTGGACTGTAACCTACCACGCGGGCCCAGTGCAGGTTGGTAGATGTCATATTTCTTCGAATTTTTGGTTCTAGGACGCATGTCCTAAAAATATTTTCCTTCACCATTTTGAAAACACGTATTTCGTACATGAACAGAAACCTATAGGTTTTGGTAGTTGGTTGAATTAAAAAGTCACAGCTGGATTAGGTAATAGAACGCAGTGTTACATATATCTATGTATACAGCAGATCCGTGATCGAGCGTTTGAGTGACAGAAAAAGCAAAGCCTATCTAGTAGCACAGAAATGCACTATAAATGTTTAAATAAGGCCCACAGCGTTAATCTAAGCATTTATACCACCTTATTAGAGATCACCCGGGCTGCAAAAGCTGTTTAGAAAAAAACTAGGCTCACTTTAAGGCTTTCTTCTGTACTGTAAATATATTAAACATCACGAACACGCCTCAGATATAACTCTTACTCAGCGTTTAGTAGTGCAGTACCATATAAGCTGCAAGAGCAATCAATGCAGTTTCCTGAATAAAAACCCAAGCGTGTACTATAAAACCGCTGCATTTAAAGAAAGAACATATGAACTATTATAACGTCAGCAGTTACTTTGTGAAGTTATTAAACAAAGAATGAAAGCTTCATGCTGCATACAGATAAAGTTTTACCCTATTAGTCAGGTGTTACTATACACTCGAATAACAGCATTTATCTAGGCCAAGTCAGAACTTAAAGTGGACTTTTATGCACTTACATAGCAGCAAATCTGGTGGACATTCTGTCTTGGGCTGAATAATTGAACTTGCATAGGCATTTAATGTGAACTAAACCAAAATTTGAACCACTACTACTCTTCACATCGATCCATGGCTGATCTGTTTCTCACAAGTGCTATTTGCTGAATTATAGACCACATGAGAACAACCGTACAGACGTATTGCACTGTTGGATTTTCAACTCACGGCGTTAACTCGAGTGTTGAAAATCAAACAGTACGCTTTTATTTAGCCATTCACTTAGGTGTCACCTAGTAAATACGAGCATTAGCTTCATAAGCCAAGCCTCTATATGTTAATATTTTGGTTTAAAACTTCGCAACAATATAATTTTTAATTGAAAGAATGTCAATGTCCTCATTGTCATGTCATTCAGGAGCCAATTAACGTGGATTTAATACTTTACTCAAGTTCAGTTTTGCTTATTTTTTTATGGCAAACTGGTCTGTCAAGTGTACAACATATTGCGTAAAACTATATCACAGACCCTTTAATGCGTATAAAAAGAGAAATTATGAACAAAAAGGTTATCATTCACTGTTCAATACTTTAAGAGTAAAGAATACTTACGTACTATCAATATGTACAAGGTACGATTTAAAAAAAATGTGATAAAAAAATCCATAAATCAAAGATGTAGATAAAATTAATACATTAATTATTTTTAAACAGATAATCCTAGTCGCCGCTGTGATCGCGATGGTCGCTGCACGACCACAACAAGGCCATGGTCATGATCACCACCACGGTCACGGTCACGCTATCTCGTCACAGAGCATCGTACTGCATCAAACTCACGAGCCCGCACATCATGAGGAGCACCACGAGGAGAAACATGAAGAGCAGCACCATAACCACGAGGAGCATCATCACGAGGAACACCACGAGGAACACCACGGTCACGCCTCCTCATCACAGAGCATCAAGCAGCACCACGGACACGCCACCGAGAAACACGTCGAGTACTATGTATGACAACTTCGAAATCATAATTTAGAGTCTTTATTTTTTAAATAAGAATCGATTTTATATTTGTAACATGTCTTGCAGTCTCATCCTAAGTACGAGTTCACGTACAAAGTGGAGGACCCTCACACCGGTGACAAGAAATCTCAGCACGAAGCTCGTGATGGTCACGTTGTGAAGGGAGTGTACAGCCTGCACCAGCCCGACGGCACCATCAGGATCGTCGAGTACCACGCCGACAAGAAAACAGGGTAAGTGTACACGAGCATTCAATTTGAACTAAGCTGTATAGATTATGCCTTTAAATGTGAATTAAATTTTTATTTTTATTTTCACAGATTCAACGCTAACGTGAAGTACGTGGGTCACGCTAAACACATTGTTCCTGAACATCACCATCATCATTGATTATTCTGCAGATCTCATTGTTAAAGAACTTTATTGTTGAACCCCTATGTCTTAAATTGTTGATTATTATGGTCTAAGCTGTGTGTTGTACAATATTAAATTAATTGATTATTGAATCTCACTCACATTGTTTTTATTTCAACGAGTTATTTGTTATACTTTATTGTAACCCATTGAAATTATTATTAAGAGCGTTTATTCTAAAAGTTGGCAACATCGCAAATAGCTGTCGAATATTTACGTGTTTTATTACGCGTGTTGTAATATTACGTATGGAAATATGAAATATCGCTTACTAGTGAACTATAAATATGAATAAGGTATTACAATTATAAGATTTTGATGTTATAACCGTTTTAGATGGAAAAAAGGCATTTGAAAAGTTTCGAAATACTTTTTTACTTCTAAAACTAAATGTTCGGTGTTACAATATTAATTATTACATTTCATAATCAATATTTTAGTTCACTTGCCAGCCATAATCCTACTATATAATATAGTAATATTATAAATGCGAAAGTTTGTAAGGATGGATGAATGGATGGATGTTTGTTACTCTTTCACGCAAAATATACTAAACGGATTTGGATGAAATTTGCCACACAGATAGTTTATAAACTGAATTAACACAGAATAATTTTTATCCTGTTATTCCCATGGAATCGAGACCTATGCTATATTGCAACTTTCATCAAAATCGTTAGAGCCGTTTTCGAGAACGTGATTACAAATATAGAGATTTACGGGGCGAAACACCGATCTGGCTAGGTGTCATATCTGGGAAAATTCGTTTTTTCTTTATTTTCACTCGAGCAGAGCTCAGTCAACCAAATTTTAGAACAAAATAGCTACCAACAATGACATGGCAGGATGGAATTAGTAAGTACCTACTTTCATATTGGCAGCATGGAATTAGTATGAACTATCATATACTATTAAATTAACATTCTCTATTTTCACCCGAGCAGAGATCGGTCGACCAGGTATTAGTAATTATATAGCACAATATAACAGATGTTTTTGGTTTATTTAGGTATCACTGGATCTGTTTGTCATTGTTGGGTAGTTCTATAATTACTCGCGGTCTTGCACTATGTACATGTGCAACATATTTATACATATTTTTTTTAGCAAAAAATTAATTCCACAAACATTAATCGATTCATGTCTGTGCAATGATTTTTAAACAGTATAGTCATAAAAACTAAGCCATTAAGAGCGTGCATTCTGAAAGTTGGCAACATCGCAAATAGATGTCAAATATTTCGCTGTTTTGATTAATTTGGAAATATTACTGTATGGAAATATGAAATACTAGCAGCGCCCCGCGGTTTTATCCGCATAAGTCTCGATCCCGTGGGAATCAGGATAAAAATTGTTCTGTGTTAATTTAGTTAAATATAAACTATCTGTGAGGCAAACTTCATCCAAATCCGTTTAGTATGTTTTGTGTGAAAAATTAACAAACATCCATTCATCCATCCTCACAAACTTTCGCATTTATAATATTATATTAATATTATATTTTAATAATGTAATTATAATTATTAAATTATTACAATAAGCAGGATATGTCAACCGTTTTTCAAACTTTTCGAAAGTGCGTTTTAGAAATAATAATTAATATTTGTTTCCGCATAAAATGGATGAATCATATTAATGTCATAATATTGATTATGAAATGCAATAATTAATATCGTAACACCGAACATTTAGTTTTAGAAGTAAAAAAGTATTTGGAAACTTTCCAAATGCCTTTTTTCCACCTAAAATGGTTATAACATCAAAATCTTATAATTGTAATTCCTTATTCATATTTATAGTTCACTAGTAAGCGATATTTCATATTTCCATACGTAATATTACAAAATTAATCAAAACACGTAAATATTCGACAGCTATTTGCGATGTTGCCAACTTTTAGCATAAACGCTCTTTATAATAATTTCAATGGGTTACAATAGAGTATAACTCGTTGAAATAAAAACAATGTGAGTGAGATTCAATAATCAATTAATTTAATATTGTACAACACACAGCTTAGACCATAATAATCAACAATTTAAGACATAGGGGTTCAACAATGAAGTTCTTTAACAATGAGATCTGCAAAATAATCAGTGATGATGGTGGTGTTCAGGAACAATGTGTTTAGCGTGACCCACGTACTTCACGTTAGCGTTGAATCTGTGAAAATAAAAATAAAAATTTAATTCACATTTAAAGGCATAATCTATACAGCTTAGTTCAAATTGAATGCTCGTGTACACTTACCCTGTTTTCTTATCGGCGTGGTACTCGACGATCCTGATGGTACCGTCGGGCTGATGCAGGCTGTACACTCCCTTCACAACGTGACCATCACGAGCTTCGTGCTGAGATTTCTTGTCACCGGTGTGAGGGTCCTCCACTTTGTACGCGAACTCGTACTTAGGATGAGACTGCAAGACATGTTACAAATATAACATCGATTCTTATTTAAAAATAAAAACTCTAAATCATGAAGAATGAAGATGGAAGTTGTCATACATAGTACTCGACGTGTTTCTCGGTGGCGTGTCCGTGGTGCTGTTTGATGCTCTGTGATGAGGAGGCGTGACCGTGGTGTTCCTCGTGGTGTTCCTCATGATGATGCTCCTCGTGGTTATGGTGCTGCTCTTCGTGTTTCTCCTCGTGGTGCTCCTCATGATGTGCGGGCTCGTGAGTTTGATGCAGTACGATGCTCTGTGACGAGATAGCGTGACCGTGACCGTGGTGGTGATCATGACCATGGCCTTGTTGCGGTCGTGCAACGACCATTGCGATCACAGCGGTGACTAGGATTATCTGTTTAAAAATAATTAATGTATTAATTTTATCTACATCTTTGATTTACCGATTTTTTTTTCACAATTTTTTAAAATCCTACCTTGTACATATTAATAGTACGTAAGTATTCTTTACTCTTGAAGTATTGAGCAGTGACTGATAACCTTTTTGTTCATAATTTCTCTTTTTATACACATTAAAGGGTCTGTGATATAGTTTTACGTAATATATTGTACACTTGACAGACCAGTTTGCCATAAAAATTAAGCAAAACTGACCTTGAGTAAAGTATTAAATCCACGTTAATTGGCTCCTGAATGAAAAAGAAAGTAATTTTTCGCAGGACATTGACATTCATTCAATTAAAAGTTATATTGTTGCGAAGTTTTAAACCAAAATATTAAAACATGGAGGCTTGGCTTATGGAGCTAATACTCGTTTTTACTAGGTGACACCTAAGTGAATGGCTAATTAAAAGCACACTGTTTGATTTCAAACATGGGTTAGCGCCGTGAGCTGAAAATCCAACAGTGCAACAGAAATTTTGGTGTTCAGTTGTGTATTTACACTTCACACACACATTCTATTACTTCACACACTTAGTAAGTAAATATAAGTTAACATTCGCTTGCATCTTATAGTCATAAGCAGTCTCTAAAAAATAAAAATAAAATTCTGCTCCTTTTGTGGAAAACTGGGCTGGCGATGTTACCTAGCTAGGACGCCAGATTCAATTCTGTCATTTGTTACTCTTTTCTGATCATCCATAAATTGTAAAATTATATTTATTGTAACTGACTGTACCACACTTTTTTTAAATAAATAAATTATTATTTTCTAATGTTAGTTAAACCGCCATTAGTCTTGATGACAATCAATTGAGAACACAGTGGTTAATAATTATTTCAACTATGTCCTATTTGGATCATCAAGGTATCAAACCGTATACATAGTGTTAGGATTAGGACCATGATGTCTTTGATATGCAGAACTTGGCCAGTTACCACAAATGACACATTCAAACGATTGGGATTGCAGATAATGCTAAATTGTAATAAATTCAATAATTTAAATTTTAATGATGCCGTGTTGGGTATCAAATGAAAGGGCTTAATAAATAATAATAGTATTAGCCTTTATTACCAATGTTACAATCTCGTTACAAATATTATTTAGTTAAAATGTGTAACTTATACCTAATTAGCACAACGAAACAATTGTACTAATCGAGGAAGAGCGAGGTTTATCCCATTGCAAGTATCTTCGGATTACTTTCTGGGAAGCGCCGGCAACTAAATTGTATCTAGATTTAAGATAATAAACACATTCTTCAGAAATGGGTTTCCGAAGATTGTTTTGCTTTTGCATAGGCCTCCCCATATTCTTCCAGAGTTCCCCGGTCATGTGTATTCCTCTTCCACATTGGCCCAGCTGTCGCTATAAGATCGTCGTCATTTGCTAATTAAATATTAGCAAATCTCAAATATACAGGGTGGCAGAGATATCGACGCGAAAACGGTTACCATGGATTCAGTCCCTGTTATAACCTCAAAATAATGCCCCAAGCCGGGCAAACCTCCACCGTAGAATGTTAACGCCCTGCCATTGAGAAAGAAGTAAATTAAAGTAATAATGTAACAAGGACAGATTAACTTTCCGAAATAAGATCAATGTAGAAAACTTGTTAAACATTTTTGTGGCGTATTACGAAAAACCGTCCCACAGACCCTTTAATCAAGTGTATAAAAATAAAAATTATGTGCTGGCTATCAGTCACTATTCAGACCTCCAAGAGTAAAGAATAAAAATTATCACAATGTACAAGGTATTATTATGTAAATTGTCTTATATTATGCAATAAAAACAAACCACTGTCTGTAAGTTCCGAAAATAGAAATTTTAAAAATAAATTCACCTGCACAGATCATCCTAGTCACTGCTATCGTCGCGGTTGTCGCCGCGCGGCCACAAGAGGGTCACGGTCACGAGCATCACCACGGTCACGCCTCCTCATCCCAGAGCATCAAGCAGCACCACGGACACGGCACCGAGAAACACGTCGAGTACTATGTACAATAACGTTCCAATCAGAAATTAACTTCTGCTTTCTTCCTTTTAGAAAAGATTTTGCTAACCATCACTTGTCTTACAGTCTCATCCCAAATACGAGTTTGCTTACAAAGTGGAGGACCCTCACACAGGTGACAAGAAATCTCAACATGAATCACGTGATGGCCACGTCGTGAAGGGCGTGTACAGACTGCACCAGCCCGATGGCACCATCAGGATCGTCGAATACCACGCTGACAAGAAAACTGGGTGAATATTAACACACATATTAATTTAAACCAAGCTGTACCGTTAAAATTACGCCTTGAAATGTGTTGTTAAATTTTATTTTCGTTTTTACAGATTTAACGCCAACGTAAAGTACGAGGGACACGCTAAACACATTGTTCCTGAACATCATCATCATCATCACTAATTTATTCTACGGATCTGATTGTTACCTTAGTCTTTATTGTTGAACCCCTCTGTTTTATTTTTTATAATTGTTGTGTTCCTAGCTGTGTGTTGTACATATTAAAATAAGTAATTATTCAATCTCACTCGAATTGTTTTTCCAACAAAGTTTTTTTTTTCTTAATATCACCCGATCTATTGTGTAAAAATCTTTACACTTCAAGCTCATTTCACCTGTGTGTTTTTTTTTACAAAATAGACCGCCTGATGTACCAATCCTATGGAATAATATTCCCTTTTAGGTTTAGTTACTTCTTTATTGCTGCCCAGAGAACCAATTAATATTTAATTGTGCAGTGATTTTTGATGATTTACAACCTCCAAACTCACGGTGAAAGCCTTGCGAGAAGACCAACTCAATGACAAGGAAACGGCGAGAAACTACTCACATTCACGCTTCCCAGGGCCTCTCGGCAAGAGTCTGGAGGGCGCATGAAAAATCTTAACGTGTCATCATCAGAACATCACAAAACGTTATATTTCATCATAGACCTCATTCATCGCTTTCCATCAGGCGAGATCCAGGTCAAGAGCTGACCCATCAATCAATAAACAAAAATTAAAAATCATTGAACGGCAGAAATTAATCTAGTGAATTCTGTACTTACTCCACAAGTAAGGAGTTACATCAAAATAGCTTACAGAAAACACAGTATGTACAAAATCTATTTGTAACATGTCTAATTATGTATCATATTATTATAACTGTCAAGGAATTCTTAGATAAAATGCATAATTACACAATGCGTGATTGTAGTCGAATGACGTTCTCATAAAGATTCCACACGTTACACAAATAAGCCGAAACACCTAACAATGGAGGCAGCCTGGATAAACAATGAGCCAACACTAGCTGAGGTAGATCACATAAGTAAGATTAACAAAAAAATATCGCATTGGTACCTATTGATTTATTAATATAATAATTATGGTCCACAGAATAGAAACCCGACTGGGATGACTGTGTTATAGGTACAGTCCGTTCATCAAACATCTAGCCAGGGACTGTAAATTATTTTGACGAAAATGGAGCAATCGCCACAAGATTTCATATAATCGGAAAAGCTGGTGAAAATCCAATGCTTGTTAAGGAACTATCGACAACAAAAAAACAGTGGCACTCCGGGAGTGCCGACAGAAGTGAAAACTTGAACAATTTTACTGTGCAGGAAATACTTTTAATGAGGTGTCGGTAACGGGTTGCCGTTACCGACACCTCATTAAAAGTATTTAAAAGAAAACATGTAAAAAAGACACTGTTACCGTTGGGTAACAGTGTCTTTTTTACATGTTTTCTTTTTAGGATTTCGTAGCCGAAGGGTGCTAAACGGAACCCTATAACTAAGCCTCTGCTGTCCGTCTATCTGTCAGCGGGCTCTCATGAACCGTAATAGATAGATAATTGAAATTTTCACAGATTGTGTATTTCTATTGCCGCTACAACAACAAATAATAATAAAAATAAAATAAAGTTAATAAATTGCAGGGGCTCCCCATACAAGAAACGTGTTCTTTTCGGCGTTTTTTGCTAAATATTGTACGGTGCGGTACGGGCCCTTCGTGTGCGAGTCCAATTCGCAGTGCTATTTGCACCTTTGCTAAATTTCGATGAATTAATGTACTCTCATAGAGAAAGAAGAAAGTTAATAATATATTGTCTGAAGGTCAGGCTTACTTTCCGAAATAAGATATAATGCGGTAAACTGGTTCGACATTTTTTGAACTGATTGCGAAAATCTGTCTCGCAGACCCTTTAGTAAAGTGTATAAAATAAAAAATTATGTGCAATGATATTATCAATCACCATTCAGAACTCCAAGAGTAAAGAATACACATCATAAAAATGTACAAGATATTATTTGAAGCAGCACATTTAAGAATCATACAAAAATCGGCACATAAATAGTGTTGCTTAAAATTTTCGTTATTATTCAATATAAACAAACTATTTGTTCTCTATTACAAGTTTCGAAAATAGAAATTCCAAAAATAAATTTACCTGCACAGATCATCCAGTCCCTGCAGTCGTTGCGTTTGTCGCCGCGCGGCCATAAGAGGGTCATGGACACGAGCACCACCACGGTCACGCCTCCTCATCACAAAGCATCAAGCTGCACCACGAACACGCCACCGAGAAACACGTCGAGTATTATGTAAGATCATCGTTCCAAATATCTTTATAAGTAATTCTTCTGTTCGTGTCACTGAACTCCTCCTAAACAGCTGGACCGATTTTGATAATTTTTTTGTGTAATTGAGTGGATGATTTAGATTCACAATTGGGACCGGTAGGTAGTACTGCAAAGTTGAAGTTCGGGTAGGACAGTCTTATGAGTCCGCTAGTAATATAATAAAATGTTGATTATTACTTGTAAGAAAGATTTTGCTAACCATCAGTTGTCTCACCTACAGTCTTATCTCAAATACGAGTTCGCGTACAAAGTGGAGGACCCTCACACCGGTGACAAGAAATCTCTACACGAATCTCGTGATGGTCACGTCGTGAAGGGCGTGTACAGCCAGCACCAGGCACCATGGCACCATCCGGATCGTCGAGTACCACGCAGACAAGAAAATTGGATGCTTTTTTTAACAACATTTTATATTCTGCAAGAAGGACATTTTTAAATGTACTTTACCAAATGTTACTTTCCTATCTATAGATTCAACACCAACGTAAAGATCGAAGGTCACGCTGTACACATTGTTCCTGAACATCATCATCATCTCTGATAATAATTAAGCTTATAAACTGACTTAATAGTCAGTTTATAAGCTTAATTATTATCAGAGATCGGTTCGGAGAATCGGTTGAAAGGACTGTAAAAAAGGTTTGTTTAAATGTCTAATCTTATTTCAAACGGAGTATAGATTGTTAATTTTTGTCTCATTATGATGTAAATATACCTAATTATAACACTTAATATATTATTTTAATTTGAATCTTCTTGAATAGAACTTGTATTCTTTGACTAATGCATATCTAGGTGATATCAGTGGCTCCAGTATTAATTTTCCTAAATGATTATCATGGTTATAGACTGATTCTAGGTGAATGTTGATATTAGGATTAAAATCTTGGCTTCTTCAGTATTGACTACAATTTTAAGAATATATGGCTGCTCTTAGCCTGTCCATTTATAATTATGGTCTTGATACTAATTTATTTATATATTTGTTTTGCATAAGCCTTTTTTTTTGGGTCGGAAATGTTCAAATAACTTCTCCCGCTCTGGGTGAAGCGGGAAGCCGTGTCAGACTCTTACTGACTAAAACCCACCCGTATTCCTTCGGTTGCCTTGTTGCCGGGGGCCACGATTTCCCTTTCGGCCCATATTCGCAGCCCCGGCAGGCATTGGCCCTAGCGGACACCGTCAATTCTGCTGACATCTCTTTGAGGCGCGCGTGGAACACAACGCGCCGTGGACCCGGGCTTGGTCCTTATCGGACGGCGAGCTACCCATTGCTCACCGTCTGCAAACCCGCGCCTACGGTGGCCGGAAATCGGCTCGCGATTCCCGCCCCGGGCGTCTCCTCCTGCGACGTTTAGGGGCGTGAGGGCGCGAAATTTGCCTCACCCTCACGCGTTCCGCCTCCTCCTTGCGCGAGCATTACCGCTTCGTAGAAGGAAGTGACGGCCTGCCATTTCCCCTCGCTCCATACTATGGCCTGAACCAGGGCCGGACGCGAGAGATCACCGCCGTCGATCGCCTCCACGAAGACACGGCGATGCTCCGCCCAAGCCGGGCAGACCTCCACCGTATGCTCCACCGTGCCCTCCGGGTGATACACACAATGATGACACCCGGGCGTTTCCTCCCGCTTTATCCTGAACAGGAACCTCCCGAAGCAGGCGTGTCCGGTGAGGACCTGCGTCAGGCGGAAGGTGAGGGCGCCGTGGCGCCTCTCAAGCCCCTTCTCAAAGAGGGGTCTTATCGCCGCAATCGTGGCGTGCCCAGTTTTGCATAAGCCTGTGGTACACACGGTTACACATCAAGCTATACTTTTCCAGTTTATGCTAATCTCGCATTGCATAGGATTTCCGTACAATGCGAGATCAGCTTATTTATTTATTATTATTTATTTATTTATTTATTTAGTTCGGACAACAACATGGTCCAATTTGTTAGTAAAATACCTTATCACTAGTGTTAGTAGTACACACAAAAAAAAGAAAAAGTTTAGCTGGTGACTGCGGCAGGATGTGCAGAGAACGATCAAGCAAGGAATGCTACCTGACCATTCTCCCCACATAGTGCCTCAGAAAAGGGGAGTAAGGGCTCTCCACCACTGTTTTCAGGATGCTATTGTCACTGACCCGTATTCTACGCATCAGTGATGCAACTTTTTTGCGAATCACTGCATGGAAGCCGTCAGTTCGGTGCTGAGCAAACATCTCCGATGCGCTACAGAAACGGGGCAGTTTCAACAGCATCCTAAAAACATTATTGTATTGGATACGTAAGACATCCAGCGATCTTTTGGTGTAGCTGACCCATAGACCCCCCGCATACAGACCTTGACAAAACGCCTTGAACAGGGTGATTTTGACTTGGTCCGCACAACGAAAGAATCTACGGGCCAACATGTTCCCTCGGACCGCCAGTGCCCTACGTTCCCTTTCGATGTCTGCATTATCCCTAAGGTCGTCGGTAAGTATGTGCCCCAAGTACTTAAATTGGTGAACTTTATTTATGCTCACACCATTTAGTGAAAAACTAGGTTTATAATTAGAGCACTTACCGGCGGCCCCAAAGACCATATATTCACATTTACGGACATTGTACACAAGACCGTGTAAGGCAGCATACTCCTCGCAGACCTTCAACATTTCTCCGATAGATCCCTCAGTCGGGCCCAGCAGTACCATGTCGTCTGCGTAGCTGATGCTGTTAATACTAACACCACCAACCCGGCAGCCGACACGCATACTACTAAGCTCGACTATGAGATCATCAATATAAAGGTTGAAGAGCCGTGGAGACGTCAAACCCCCCTGTCTCACACCACACTCCAACCCATACGACACAGAGAACGTTTCGGCCCACTTTACATTGTTTTTTTGGTTCGCATACCAATACTGCATGAGCTTGGGTTGAGTGGGTCGTCTTAGGGCTATCCTAAATTGGGAATATAAAAAAATCTTTAAAATCTAATTAAAATTTACAATCTATCGAAAAATAACTATATCTTTAGTGTGTGTGATTTTTTGTTTTCGTGAAATGAGTCATCACTATATCGAAACATTTAAGTAAGTATTTGCACATCGTTTATTGCTAATTGGAATTAACTCTATATTTAAACATGCAACAGCTTTTGTAATGAAATAAACTCAATAAACGATCAAATACAATCTAGATTTTGCACTCATAGGCATGTCAATTTAATTCTTTTACGAAATACTCTTACAAACACTCGATAGTATTTCGTGAATAATTTCACTTGTTAGTAACTAATAATGAAATCACTCCTGTTTTGATTACATTTGCGTTATTGATTTAATATAAAAGTCACTGGTTTTAAAAAGTTTGTATCAGTTTATTTTTGTATTTAGATAAAACAACAAGTTTTTGGTTACAAATGGTGTTCAAGGTAAATAAACTATGAAAAATAATTGAATGTTGATAGTGAATGTTCGTTAAGTGCAATTTGATTAATATCTATACGTTTTTGTGAAACAAATCTGTGATTAGATTATCCGAAATGTCGATCGGTAGCAACATCAAGAATTTTAATGAAGAAGATCTAACCACGCAAGCGTCCACGGTTACTTTAGTAACAAAAAAAAAATCGTGTCATACGTCCCGGTCCCAGTCACGTGCCCAAAGTGACTGTCAAAATTGATTTATTATAAGTTTGATCACAGTTAACTGTTTCCATAAGTTCCCAGTCAAAACAGATAAATCGATATGTGGTATTTTTCTGCTATTCTAAATAATGCAAAAATTTCAGGTGGTGTGTGCTCTAACCCTATTGGCAATAGTTATTGATGCCGTAACCATTCACAAGGTTCACAAGCATGCATTCTCATCGCAACATATCTACCGCCACGATGGTCCTCATCAAAAGGTGTATATCCATGAGCACAAGCATGAAGCTCCCAAAAAAGAAGTCCATAAACACGAAGCCCCCAAAAAAGAGGTGCATAAACATGAAGGTCACAAACACGTAGAACATAAACCCGAAGTACACAAAAAGAAAGAACATAAAAAGGAAGAACACAAAAAACATGTGGACTACTATGTAAGTATTGTTAGATTGGTTTCCAGTATGTAAAATATAAGTGACTAACCTACAACAATAGTTAAGTAAAATAATAAAATCAAGATTGGATTGTTTATATTGATTCTGGATTTTTAAGTAGCTAATGCTGTGCCTTAACAAAATAATTTCTTATCATTGTTTGTACCTCTTTTAAATATGACCTTATTAGTTTTATTTTTTATACTTGATACTTTAGCTACTGGTCTATTTATGCTTTGATTCAGGCAGTATTACAGAGAAGTGGTTCAGTCTTAAGTATAACAATCTCACGCACTATAAATCCCATCATTTTGATTTCCTAGGCTCATCCTAAATACGAATACGGGTACAAAGTGGAAGACCACCACACGGGCGACAAGAAGTCACATCATGAGCATCGCGATGGAGACAATGTGAAGGGCTACTATGAGCTGCACGAGCCTGATGGTTCCATCAGACATATAGAGTATCACGCTGACAAGCATAGTGGGTAAGTTGACTAGAAAGAAAAAGTAGGAAACGATGATGGTAGAAAAAAGAAGTAGTCTACTTAAAGCACCCGTCTGAATAGTACCTGCGACTCAGCAGCCTACTGCTGAGATGTATTTGTTTTACAGGACGTTATTAAATAAAAGATATCGATAAAAATCACTAGAATGTTTATTAATTACACATACTTACGTACATATGAAATTTGCTTTATACGATATCTTTCATTTAATAACGTCCTGTAAAACAAATACATCCCAGCAGTAGGCTGCTGAGTCACAGGTGCTATTCGGACAAGTGCTCTAAGTGGACTACTTCAGAAAAACTATGGGTTAGATAAAAAGACATAGATAATACCTACTAGTAAAATCGAAATGGGTTTCAAAATAAACAGAGACCGCCCATTGTAGAACCCTATGTAAAATTTCTTCATTTACATATATCTGTAATTCTTATGGTGAACACAAAAAAGAGTATAAGCATAATCAGCCTATAATGTTCCCACTGCTGGAGCACAGACCTCTTTTCGGCGAGAGGGAATGGCCCATAATCCACCACGCGGGCTTAGTGCGGGTTGGTAGATGTCACATGTCTTCGATTTTTTTTGTTCTTGGACGTGCCTTTTCTATTTTTAAGTAGTCTCAAACGCCAGTTCTTATTAATGTGTGTTTTTATTCACAGAAAATACAGAACTATAAGTAGTGGAAACAATTTTTCTTACCATTAAATGTACCTGGTCATGGTAAAAAAGAGTGGTGCCATGGTTTTAAGAGACATGTTTTTCTTTTCCAGTTTCCACGCGACGGTGAAGCACAGCACACACCACATAGTGCCAAAGAAGCATCCCCATAAACACTAACGTAAATAACTTATTTAGTATTAACACACTCGTTAATAGTTATCCTGTGATAATATAATTGTAATAAGTTAATTTTATGATGCTTTAAAATACTATTGTACTGAATATTGAATAAACTGTTCCTATCGATTATGAGAAAATATTGTGTTTCTTTATTGCCCCCGAAGGATAATGTTTTTCGAGAGTATGTATTTATGTATGTGTAGCGGTCACACCGCCACATACAAACTACTCATTATAGACATGACGTCACACAAATCCTGCATCGCGCAATTAGAGTTTACCGAGCGATCGACATAGATACAAGATTTCAACTTCAAACCAATGGGCAGTTACCCGCCAGATACAATACCCGTCTGGTCGGAGTATTCTCCCTTTTCTATGGTGGATGAGTGAACTTTACACCCTGTTCCTCATACCACTAAATAATGTTTATTTCTTTAGCACGCTCTATAAAGCTCTTGATGAATTTTTACATTTATTTTACTGTTACTTATTTTACTTTTTTAATATAATATTTATTTAAACCATCTGAAAATAAAAAAGGAGGGGAAGGTTTTTTAAAATAAATTACAACAATATTGGTATCAAATAAAAGCTAGCAATGGGTGTTTATGTAGTCGGGTTTTTTGTTGTTTTTTAGTAATTTGTTTTAGAAGTAATAAAGATCAAAAGAAAGATAGTTTAGAACCTATGTGTCTGATTCATGGAAGGATTAAAGTATCAATCAAGCCAAATCAACAGTTTTTTTTTTGATGAAATAGATCTTTGCTACCGGCAAATAAAAAACAACAAGGAAAGCCTCGAAAAAAAACAAATTAAATGGTTCTAAAATATCAGGCAAATAAAATATGAGACATCGTCCTACATAAAAGCAAGAAGAAGTGTTGAATCCAGTGTTTTAAGATTGTTGTGAATCTACATAAAGATGTAAAGTTTGTAAGTTTGGAGTAAGAGGTAATCTCCGAAAGAACTCGTACGATTTCAAAAAACTTTTACCAATACTTAGAATGGACCTTCAGGATGGATATAGACTGGTGTGTGTGGAGCGGAGGGCGGGCGTTGAAAATCTTAGGGGAAAATACGACATCCACGCGAAGGAAGTCGCGGGCAGATTGCTAGTACCTAATAATGGCGTAAATAGCTCAAATATTTTGAAGATAGCGGAGATATTGTTTAAGAAAAGAAATATGTCTTACTCATCTATTCATCTATTTTCACAGATCTTATTACATTATAATACATATCAACAACAGCAGATAACTAATACAATAACAATGAGGTCAGATCTAAAGAATCAGTGATGATGATAATGATGTTCAGGAACAATGTGCTTGGCGTGACCGACATACTTTACGTTGGCGTTGAATCTGTGAAAAAAAAAAACAAAAAATAATAATTATTTCTGACAATTTTTTTACGATAAACTTTGCAGCTGGTCCGTTGTATGCTCTTGCACACTTACCCAGTTTTTTTGTCAGCGTGGTACTCGACGATCCTGATGGTGCCGTCGGGCTGGTGCAGACTGTACACGCCCTTCACGACGTGGCCATCACGAGCTTCATGCTGTGACTTCTTGTCGCCGGTGTGCGGGTCCTCCACTTTATACGCGAACTCGTACTTAGGATGAGACTGTAAGATATAATGTGACGGTTAGCAATCCGGTTCCAATCACAAATTTTAATTCTATTTATGTTTGTAGCGTTATCATACATAGTACACGACGTGTTTCTCGGTGCCGTGTCCGTGGTGCTGCTTGATGCTCTGTGATGAGGAGGCGTGACCGTGGTGATGCTCGTGACCGTGACCTTCTTGTGGCCGCGCGGCGACGACCGCAACGATAGCAGCGACTAGGATTATCTTTTGGTACCAAAGAAGATAAATTAATTAAGAATCCCTATTAGCTAGTATGAAAAATAAATCCGAAATATATGAATAGATGTTTTTTAATGGATCAGTTCAGATGAATGAATAGTAAATAATATTAATAACCTTGGTAAGCATTTTTCGTGTTTTATTTGAGTTTGTTTGCTTGTAGGGCTGGTCGATAAGTGATGTTGAAGGATAAAAATTCGCGATTTTATATACTCCAAATAAGCAAGTTTGAGTGAAAAAGCTGAAGTATTGCATTCTTATTACAAAGCAAGTTTATCACCGAACTTGCTGAATTTGTAAATGCTCTGATTTAAAGCCAGTTGACCTCGTGTCAGTGAGAACTTTTTAGGGTCCCTTTCCAAAAAGGAAAAGCCGGAACCCGTATAGAATCACTTCGTTGTCCGTCCGTCTATATGATTGTCAGACCATTTTTCTCAGGAAGTCATCAAGTTGAAATGAATATCAAATACCTACGTATTTTTAGAGATCCAAGGGACCTACCGTCTACAGTCCCTTGGAGCTCTAAAAAATTCAGGCGACGTATGAATTGTCCATACAAACGTAGTACATCAATCATTTGCAATTTGAGCATATTTCCACCATATTATGTTGATATTCGGATTGAGACAGTATTTATCTAGGCTCCTACGTCTTTTGATTTTCAAAAACTTACCTTTAAATGAAATGTAAGCGAATTCCATTTCGTACATTTTTACAGCGTAAATGACATGTTTTCATATGGTTTTTTCTGTATTATAAACAACAATATTTGTAATATTGTTTCCGTAGAAGCATAGTTTATGTTATCAAGTTACAAATTATCGAAAATAAAATGGAAATACATTAAATTTTCATTCATCATTTTTTGTATTACGGAACACATCCAAATTTATCATAATTTTTCGATGCTAGTATTGCCATCGCGTCAAGGAATAATTTGTCAATGTGTGCGTGGTCGTACTGCTCACTGTAGTTGTATATCGCTCCGACAGGCACTCACACTAGCGCAACGTGATCGGTTGGAATTCGTTCGGGGTATTTTTTGTCAGTATTAGGTAGTTTTATTATTAGTAGATTAGGTATATTATATAGGTACTTTACTGTGCTTATTTGTTTACTAAATTAAAGCAGCTGCCGACTACTTCTGTTTTGTGCTCGTGATTATATTTAAATCTATTGTTTGATTGTTTTACTCGAGTTAATTATCTTTTTGTATACACGTGTTTCTGAAAAAAAAAAAAAAATTATTCTATCTTTTCTTTCTTTCTATCTTCAGATAACATAAATGTGTTTACAAACATCCGTATCTGGACAAA
The DNA here is from genome assembly GCA_963680765.1 of Agrochola lychnidis. Lineage (NCBI taxonomy): Eukaryota > Metazoa > Arthropoda > Insecta > Lepidoptera > Noctuidae > Agrochola > Agrochola lychnidis. Next base: position 10,218,561 of record OY796852.1, read on the forward strand.
CGAGTACTTATGTTTCATCAGTAATATTAATCGGTAGGTACTTATTTATGCGTCTAAAGACCCTCAGCGAGTCGTAGAAACATATAAATTATACACACGGCCGAAACGCGGTAGTCCAGGTATAGGTGGCTTGTTGAGAATCAAACGTGCTGGGACGTACTCTCGTCCCAGCGCGTTGAAGAAACACTGTTGGTTTTTCAACTCTCGGCGCTAAGCAGAGCGTTGAAAATCAAGTGCACGAAAAATTTCGCCGCGATTTTATTACGTCCGTGCGAACGAGGGCTATATTATAGGACCAGGTTTTTATACTAGGTATTTACTTGCAAGTACGCCGACCAAGTGCCGATCCGAAATACTCGCAAGACTATTTTATTTCTTATTTATATTTAGTTACGGATCAATGTTCTATGTAGGGCTTTCAATACCGGGATCCCGGTATTGGCTAATACCGGTATCCCGGACATTATTTGACATTTTTCAATACCGGTATTGAAATGTCCACTACCGGGATACCGGTATTGGTGATTTTATTTTATCAGTAGACACTACAGTGAAACAATTTCTTTTTATTACCTACACATTATATTTCCAACCAATTTTATAATTATCAGGGTAAGTTTTAAAAACTGCGTATTTTAATTCGACAGTTAGTTACATTTCATTACTACTTGTGCTACTAACTGGAGGCAGAAATAGAAGCTAAAACTCAAAGGGAAGTTAGGACCCATGCTTCTTCCAGCAGGCCTAACATGACACACGCGATAATTATCCACGCTCGCGCGACTAATTTTTGTCTATTTCGTAGTGTTATCGTTTTCTGATAGCTACGCCATACAAAATACTTGACTCGTTCTGTCAAACTTGATGTTTTGTCAACAAACCCAAACATGACACGTTATTTATCTCGATTTTTGACAGTTCAACACGAGATAATCAGTTATTTTGTCGTATTTAGTCGTCCTCGATTTTGACGACGAGAAGAGTAGACAAAAAGACAAAATGATATTATTTTTTTAATTGTGGGTGTACACCGGTGTACTGTAGTAGAGGGGTGCACTACCACGTAGATGACTATTACTTTCCAGTCACTTTGCCAATTATGGTGATTAAATAAATAAATTAACGAAATCTAGGGATTATAGCTGTATGGTAATATCAAATATTCGCAACATAATTACTAAAATCACCAGTTTATTTCCTAAGGGTGGTGATTAACAATTTTATGGTTATAATAGCGGAATCAACTCCACCTGCCAATTTATTTGAACGCCAGTCTTTTTGGTGACTGGTGATTAACAAAATTTGCAACGTCATGGACTTTATGGTGACTGTTAAACTTCGATTTGTCAAATTGCAATCGTCGGCCCATTTGTCATTTGTGGTGATTATCTAATGAGTATAGGTGCCACTAATTTTAATTTCCGTCAATTTGTATTTTAATTTAGCATGCCAAAGAAATGATTTAATTTTAATCAAAAAGTCGGTTACACAAAAAACTAATCATAAATAATTAAAAGAGAGAATAATTAAGAGAGTCGTTTATTCAATAAACTACATAATTCCATGCATAAATTGAATGAATGAAACAGAACTTCAAGCCGATGCTGCTATCATAAAAATAATTTGTTTTTAATCACTTGCAACATCGGTATCTCGTCGCGCGATAAAGTAGTGTCAAAGTGCCTTTTTCGAGTTTACTCGCCGTTTGCGGTCATGTAAGGGATTAGAATGACGTCAAAACAACGGCGACAAATTCCGATAAAACGAGAAAAAGAGCGTTCTCGCACTTGTCATGTTAACCCTGCAGCACTGATATAGAGTCTATTGTAAGAGTTGAATTGGGCATTTATGATAGTTCAGGCGGCCGAGAGATGTATATTGACATGGCGTATAATTAGAGGTAGAGAGAACGTTTTCCTTGGTTACATATTTGTGCAACCGTTTAAGGGGACGATAACCGACTTTTAATGATTTCATACTGAAGATGACGTCTAAATAAGTAGTGTTAGTAATTTGAAAATAAAAAAATGTTAAATAAGAGCATTTTCTTAATATTTTAATATAGGCATATTTTTGATTATGTTTATATTAAATAGTGAAATTAATTTGTAAAGTTATGTCTAACGCGGTTAAAAAACTGAGAATGACGCAAAATCTATCAAGCGTTTTTTTCTGAAAACTTCACCATTTTGAAAACAATTAAATTATTGATCTTTTAGTAAAATACTTTTTAATAAAACACGCAATACGCACAACGCGTAAACAGTAAACACGTAATTTTAATAATGTGTCTAATTTGGGACAGCGTTCCTTGATGGACGAGTCCTTGATGGATGGCTGGACGTATGACGCGTTGCTAAAACCTTGCCTTGAAAAATAAGCGCCGTGGAAAGTAAGCGCCGTGGGATACAAGCGCCGTGGAAAATAAGCGCCTTGGAAAATAAGCGCCGTGAAAAATAAGCGCCGTGGAAAATAAGCCCCGTGGAAAGTAAGCGCCGTGGGATAAAAGCGTCGTGGAAAATAAGCGCCTTGGAAAATAAGCACCGTGGAGAATAAGCCCCTTGGAAAATAAGCGCCTTGAAAAATAAGCGCCGTGGAAAATAAGCGCCTTGGAAAATAAGCGTATGAATAAAAAAATCCAAATCCTCACCACTGAGTCTCGCAAACAAAGGATGGGTCAATCAATATGGCAGCTTTACTTTGGGAAGAGGAAGTCTTGATGACAAATATTTTCATTTGTATATAATTTGACATATTACCAAACTCTCTCTCCCGTGGCGCGGAGGCGCGTATTTAATTCTGGACACACAGAATAAAATACGCGGCAAAAATACGCCGCACGGAATTACGGATCTCCGTGCAGCGTTCAGCTGACTGTTTTTATAGCGGACATAAGTAGTTCTTAAATAGATGTTACGGTAATAACTCACTAGAGGGCGCTGCAGTAATATATCTTTTTTTTTTTTTATCTTTTTTTTTTTTCTTATTTTTTTTACCGGCCGTGGAAAATAAGCGCTGTGGAAAATAAGCGCCGTGGTAAAAAAGCGCCGTGGAATATTAGCGCCGTGGAAAATAAGCGCCGTGGAAAATAAGCGCCGTGGTTAAAAAGCGCCGTGGAATATTAGCGCCGTGGAAAATAAGCGCCTTGGAAAATAAGCGCCGTGAAAAATAAGCGCCGTTGAAAATAAGCGCCGTGAAAAATAAGCGCCGTTGAAAATAAGCACCGTGGAAAGTAAGCGCCGTGAAAAGTAAGCGCCGTGGAAAGTAAGCGCCGTGGAAAATAAGCGCCTTGGAATGTAAGCGCCGTGGGATAAAAGCGCCGTGGCCGTTTTTATTTTTAAAATGCTTTTTGCATTTTGAAATTCAAATTTTCTTACGTTTTTTACGTAAGAAAATTTGAATTTTGCGAGCTACCCTGGCGCTTCCCCTTAAAACACGATGAACAATTTTGACTGATTTTTATGTGATTGTGTTTTTTTTTTGTGATTTTTTTGTTGAGAGAGAGAGAGAGAGAGAGATGATTGATTGTTGTTGTTTTTTTTTAAATAGATCGCTAAATTGTAATTACTTAGATACTGATTATTCAAATTTACAAAAAAAACAAACAAACAGAAGACAAACACAAGAAACAGAAGTTTGCAATTTAAAGTTGTATAAAAAAGTGACTAGTATTTAAAAAGCAGTTTTTTATTATTTTGTGTGCTTTTTAACTACTACTACTACACTTTTTTACTACTTAACTCATTAGTTGTTGAATAAAAAAACGATATTAAGTAAAAAAATAGTCTCATACCGGGATCCCGGTGTTGGACATTTTCTATACGGTATTTATTATACCGGTACTGCAAAAACGCTTGCATAGAACTCTATGCAAGCGTTTTTACTTTAAAGGATCTGGAAGTTTTTTTTTTTTTGTAAACGCGATTGTGCTCTTTATTTATACTACATTACGGATTAAAGGTTTTGGAAGATTTTTTTTTAATGCGATTGTGCTCTTTATTTAGATAAGGTCCGTACCAATGTTCTATACAAGTATTTTTCTTCAAAGTATTTTTTTCGGCTACTCGCTCCTTCGACGCTCGATGCAATTCTGCTCCTTATTTATATTTACTTATGGATCAAAGTTCTATGCAAGTATTTTTACTTTAAAGGTTTTGGAAGTTTTTCAGACTTCTTTAGGCGCGTTGAGCATTTTTGAGATGGGACTAAACCTTTGATTTCGCGACACTGTAACGCAATTTACCGAAACCGTGGAGTAAAAGGCATCAATGCGTTGATTACCGCGGTACCGATTTTTTTAATCTGACGTGTAAAAGTGATTCCGATACTTATCCTATTTACAGAATAAACAATTTCATTTCATATCTACTAGATTTTCTCTACAAGGCCTAGATCCAGAGATATTCTAAAACATTGAAATATTGGCATTGTAAAGAAATTTCCAAAAAACGCATTACTAGTCTGTACATATACTAACGATTCCCCAAAGTATTCAACAGAAATAAAGCAAGTAATGAACATACCTAATTCCTAATAATAAAATATAAATGCCGTCGACTCGTTATGAATGAATGGTAAGTAGCTATCTATCCAGTCACACACACAAACGGATGCGCACCGCGTCCGCCGCCCGCCTGCTGTTGTCAAACAGAGATAGCAATATTCCGAACGAATTTTGCAAACGTCTCGATTTGTAGTTGCGAGCCGCGGGCGCAGCGCTCTTAACGCAATAAAAAAATGCGGCCATTTATGCGACATCATCCCTGCTCTATTTTGCTGGACAAAGTTAATTCTGTTTATACGAGTATGTAACTATCTATGTATTAGTATTTATTCTTTTTCGAGCTATCTATTTCTTATGTGGCATCTACCACGTTTTGTCTCAGCATCAGCCTAAGGTTGACTGGTAGAAAATACCCCATAGATTTTTTTATTTTTTTTATGACATCTCGTAGTTGACCTCTGAAGTTGTGACTACATAACCGAGCTATCCTGTGGCTACCTTTAGCTAACTTAAAGCCTCCAGGTAAGGCATAAAACTTACGAACTAAGCGACTGCTCGCTATAGGCATCCCCTGTAAATTAGGTTTAAGCCGAGGTTCGTACCCCACGAACCTCCGCTTAAACCTAATTTACACAAAATCATATCTAACTAGGCCGTCATCTCCTTCTGCGAAGCGGTAATGCTCCACGAAAAAGGAGGCGAAACGCTTGAGGGAAAGACAAATTTCACGCCCTCACACCCCTAACCGCCGCAGGAGGAGATGCTCTGAGCGTCGGGAATCACAGGCCGATTTCCGGCCACCGTAGGCGCGGGCTTGCGGACGGTGAGCAACGGGTAGCTCGCCGTTCGATAAGGACCAGGCCCGGGTCGACGGCGCGTTGTATCCCACACGCGCCTCAAAGAGATGTCAGCAGAAATAACGGGGTTTACTAGGGCCGATGCCTGCCTTGGTTACGAAGAAACACGAAAGAGAGATAGTGGCCCCCGGCAATAGGGCAACCGAAGGAACACGGGTGGGTTTTAGTCAGTAAGAGTCTGACACGCCCTTCAACTCCACCCAGAGCGGGAGAAGTTATTTCATAATATGCCACACAAAAATAAAAATAAACATATCTAACAGTAGATATTATGAGAGATGGCATTAGTATGTATGGAGGTGAGCTTAGGTAAATCAAAATTGAGTTTTCAAACAAACTAAAATGAGCATTAGAAGAAATTACAAATAAAAGGGTATATTATTTAAGTTTTTGCTAACAACCAGGTAAGTTTTATAATGGCAAAAATATAACATGGCAAAATTTTCTTTTGGGAAGCATATTTTTTACACAAATATTCAAATTCAAATTCAAAAGTCATTTATTCGAACTGGGCTGAGAATCAGCACTTTTTATTCGTTTATTGGTTGGTTTTTCTCATTCACTGACTTCATGGATCAAATATGAGACAAAGCTTCTTTAGAACATCTATCTTTACTGACCTTATTAAGACCTATAAAAAATCCTCTAGTGAAAAATCTCATTTTAGTGCTTATTCAAAGTGAAAAAAATATCTTTTACCTTATTAATTTCGTTCTTACCTAACTTTGTCAAGGATACAAAGCTATAATCAATGCACGTTTGTAATCAACAATCAACAGGTTTCGAATTAAACTTGCTTGAAATTATTAAACTTTATTGTCAACTAAACTTGATTTGACACTTAACATAAAAACATCGAATTTCTTATCTGCATAATCAGTTATCTATATTTATCAGTTGATTACAGCATTAATGGCATTCTTTAGGTCATCCAAGGTGCGGGTGAGCGGGCACTTGGACACTGCAGCAAATGGGGGACGGTCTATTCAAAAGCACTGCACTCGCACTGGGTGTTGGATGGGTCAGTAATCCCCCACTTCGACAAATAATGATGGGACATTAACATGGCATAAACATAACAGAGGAAATGTGGGTGTCCTATAGGTGTGCATCTGCCTAAACCTTCGGGAATACAGGCGTGATGCTGTCAAGTGTTACAATCATTTGGGAAGTTTCTAAATGTTATTTTTTACACCTATAACCAAATATTCCGTGTAACAAAACGTGTATGAGTTTATACATCGTATGGATATCAAAAATCATGTCCCAGCAAATATTTTTGCTTAATTTTCTACGACCCAAGGTAGCCTATCTGGTGCTATGGTATTCAGCTTTGGAGAACTGCAGTGAAGTCCAACATCGAAATCCTTCAAAGAGTTTCAATCAAAAACACTGCGACAGATAGTAAACTCTCCCTAGTACGTTACAAACGAGAGAATTCACAAGTATTTAAAGTTTTTTACCTATTGTGGTATAGTAATCTTATTCCAGGTGCATCGTCTTCACATAAATTATATAATTAATGTATACAAAATACTGTAAAACATTTTAAAAGAGTAACGGTGGAGGTTCTTGCCCATTCTTTTCCATACGAATACTACCTTTTGGAGGGTCCGAGCCCATTCGTCCCCTAAGATTCGCACCCTGTGCCCACTCGTCCCCTGGAACTTTTGAGGGGCCCATTCGTCCCCTGAAGAATATTTATTTTTATTCATTCTTCTAATATAAGTACATGTATATATGTATACTGCAGCTTGGTAGTCCTGGTACAGTCGCGCAGAAAAGGCTAAAATAAAAAATATAGTAATTCGGTAGATATCATGTTTATTTTAAATAAGATTAACACATACAAAATCACAATGTCCTAGAAACTAACAAAATACAACTCTTTTACAAAAATCAGCCTTGATTGACCATCATATAAATCAACATTAAATATAAAATATGCAAAAAAAAATAGAACACATATCAACAGTAAATAATCACTTCTTATTTTTTTGTATATTTACCAACTACATACATGCAAAATCATAATAACTTAAATCTCTCATAATAATCATAATATCTTAATTAATCTGTTATGATTTATTAAATTAATTCCGTTAATAAACTGTTCACAAGTGTACTATGTTAACCGTTTCTTATGTAAAATATAGCTAATTTTATCTCAGGGGACCAATAGGCACCTGAACAGGTGCCGAATCTTTAACTTATATTGTATATATATTAGAGGGGACGAATGGGTACCTTAAAAATAATATTTTTTCCCCTACCAGGAGACCAATGGGCACCTATACAGGGGCCGAATCTACAACTTTTATGCTGGGGGACGAATTTTAGGGGACGAATGGGCTCTGACCCCTTTTGGAAGGGGTGACTAGAATCAATTCTATTTTTTGTTTTTGACGTTCAAAAGTGCCTTTTTGTGCCTAATTGAAATAAATTATTTGACTTTGACTTTAAAAACTGTCAAAGAGGAAATCAAAGCTAATATTACCACATACTCCACCAGACTAAAAGTTCACCCAAATTAATTGGCAATGAAACTAAAAAGAATGAAAAATAGGTTTATTTATCACAGAAACATGTGCATACATAAAAGACAAGAGTAATCAGAGAACAACACAAAGTACATAATAAATCACGAGCATAGAACAGAAATTACTTAGGTGAAATTGCTTAGGTTTAACTAATGTCAAACCCAGTAACCTTCACAAGTCCAAAAAGAAGGGCACCCCAAGACTTACTTACAACCAGCAAGAATGGTCTGCAAGTAGTATCGATTGGATGAGGCAGTGGCTTCATACCGTGCAAGATCAGGAACCATCATCTAACTATTCCTAAATTAATGTCCCACGAAAGATTGCATTAAAAAGAAGGAGATACAATGATGCATAGATTTCAGGTTCGTTTAAAACGTCTTTTTACATCCTGTATTTGTAAAGCTTTTACACTATTAAACTTGCAGTGAACTTAATTTGATCAGTAAGAAACGACTTTAGGCGAAAGCGCCAGGGTGGCCCGCGAAATTCTAATTTTGTTACGGTTTTTGCAAATTGCAGTACAGTATCAAGTTCTATGTTAATCAAAATATGATTCGTGATTGTAACAAATATGTATTTACAGAACTATAATCATTAAAATCTTCAATACAACTTTCTCAAGTTCACTCAATCGAATTACTATTTCATGAAATCATGACATTTGGGTACAAATCTAACTTACAGAGTTGCATTGATGATTCTAATGATTATAATGCTGTAAACACATATTTTCTATGGTGGTGAAACACATTTTGGATCAACATATGTTATAGTGACACTGACCTGCAAATTGCAAAAAACATAAGATTTCAATTTCGCGAGCTACCTTCTCCATCACTAGATTAGGCACCATTGCTGCTAAAATTCTTAGATATGTGTCCATTGCTTCTCATCTATTTCGATCAGTCTAGGTTAGAGTACTCGGGTATAACGAATGTTTATGTCTTGTCTGTCCATAATAAATAAAGTAACCTAAGTATACTGTACGAGGGAACAAAACTGTATAATGAACTACCTGATGATGTAACCAACAGTGAACCTAAATATAAATTTAAAAAAGCCCTAAGAAGAACTCGTCAAAAAACAACACCAACAATACTGATTGTCACCTTTAACTCTTAATTTTCTCTTACTTCTCTCTTTTATTTTTATATTGCTTTTCTCAGGTAACATTCTTTTTTTTTAATAAATGTCTTTTAAACCGAACCAGAGCAGTGGTGGCCTAGTGGTAACGGCCGCGACTTACGAGTTGTAGGTCGTAGGTTCGAACCCAGACAGGCGTTTTACTTTGTGTAAATTATTTCATCACCACTGCTCTCAAAAACGGTGAAGGAAAACATCATGAGGAAACCGGCATGTCCTAGAACCGAAAATTCGAAGACATGTGACATCTACCAACCCGCACTGGGCCCGCGTGGTGGATTACGGGCCACTCCCTCTCACAGAGAGGAGGCCTGTGTCCCAGCAGTGGGAACATTTATAGGCTGATGATGATGATGATAAACCGAACCAGTAACAATTTCGTGAGGCAGAGAGGAATAATCCAAGTAAGATATCTTATTGTATTAAATTGGTTTCTTTTGTTTGTTTGTTTGCGATTTAAAAATATAACGCAACAAGTTTTTTCTTCATGTATACAAATATTTACGTGTGTAGGTATAATATGTAATGTACTTGTACTTTGTTACTTAATTATTTGTGGGAGGAATAAAGATAATAAATATCATTTCTCAATCACTTATATTCATTAAAACAATTATAGCACAATATTTAATATCAATAACAGTCATATCTAATAACATAACAATAAGGTTCATAATTCTAGAATCAGTGATAATGATGATGATATTCAGGAACAATGTGTTTAGCGTGACCCACGTACTTTACGTTGGCGTTGAATCTGTGAAAACGAAAAGGCATTTTAGTTGCATATTTCCTGAAATATCAATACAGATGAGCTGAAAATGGACTTCGAATGCACACTCACCCAGTCTTTTTGTCGGCGTGGTATTCTACGATCCTGATGGTGCCGTCGGGCTGGTGCAGGCTGTACACGCCCTTCACGTGATGGCCATCACGAGCTTCATGCTGAGACTTCTTGTCGCCGGTGTGAGGGTCCTCCACTTTGTACGCGAACTCGTACTTAGGATGAGACTGTAAGACATAATTTAAGGGTTAGCAAAAGCATAATTTCAATAATCCAAATTGTATTTATGATTGAAATGCCATCATACATAGTACTCGACGTGTTTCTCGGTGGCGTGTCCGTGGTGCTGCTTGATGCTCTGTGGTGAAGAGGCGTGACCGTGGTGGTGGTGGTAATGATCTTGTGCGGTGACCATTGCTACTGCGACGGTTATGAGGAGGATCTGTCCATATAATAAGAAACGTAAGTGCGGTTCATACAAAACATAAAATTAATTATATTTATGGGTATTTATTTTTGTATACCTTGGTGAACATATTATTTGACTTTTGCGTTAACTTGCTTTAAAAGTTGAGTGATAACTGATAATTCTATAAATAAATCCAGTGTTTTATATTGAGCAAAATATCAAGTTTTCAGTAGTGAAACTGACAATATTATACCAAATACGAGTTCGTTCAAAACCTGCTCATTTTTAGTGCTCAGGTTGTGGACCTTGAACCCACGAAGTACAGGAAAGTATGTTAACACGTCGATAACCTTTTTTGGTGCAACTCAGAATAGTCAGAATAGAAACATAAACAGCTTTTTAGGGTAAGTAACTAAAGAATCATTAATTTAACGACGAGGTATTCTTTGCATGTCTGGCAAAATAGTCAATTTTACCTGTGGTTTTCGGGATCTTCAGAGCTCACGATTTTAGTTTTTGACGTTTATTATAGGTTTAAATTTTTATAAACTCTGATTGATCCAAACAAAAGCAGCGGAGTAACATAAGCACAAGATAACAAAACCCAAAAACAGTATCTACTTGTACGTAATCTGAACAGGTTTGGAAACAAACTTGTATTAATAAAATACGCACCCACTATAGTACTTTATTATTCCAAACTTGAATTGTGGTTGTAAGTATATAAAACCCCGAATTACTTTTTGGAAATATCAGTCATCATTCAATTGTGAGAGCAAACAAACTTAAAAATTAACAACAACAAAATGTTCACTAAGGTAGGAATTTGACGGATGCGGATTTTTATTAAATTCAAATCTTTCTTATTCACTGTATTACAACTTGTTCCATGGTTACTTCAATAGATTCTCCTCATCACCGTCGCAGTGGCAGCGGTCGCTGCACAAGACCACTACCATCACCACGGTCATGCCTCCTCATCACAGAGCATCAAGCAGCACCACGGACACGCCACAGAGAAACACGTCGAGTACTATGTATGATGACATTTCAATCATAAATAGAATTTGGCATATTCAAATTAAGAATGATAATGCCAGCTGTCACATTATTCTTGCAGTCTCATCCTAAGTATGAGTTCGCGTACAAAGTGGAAGACCCTCACACCGGCGACAAGAAATCTCAGCATGAAGCTCGTGATGGTCACGTCGTGAAGGGCGTGTACAGCCTGCACGAGGCTGATGGTACCGTCAGGATCGTCGAGTACCACGCTGATAAGAAGAGCGGGTAAGTCTGCAATATCATTAACCACCTCTAGTACGTTACCACTTACGTTTTTGTTTTTACAACGCGTATTTATTTGTTTATTCACAGATTCAACGCCAACGTCAGACGTGAGGGTCACGCCAAACACATTGTCCCTGAACATCATCATTAATTATTCTCGATTCTTTTAGTTTTATTGTTATCGATTTAGTTCTTAAAACTGTTGGATTTGTTGTTATATTATTTTGTAAATATGGGTTTGTGTGTGATACAAGAATAAACGTGATTTTGTAATACTCCTATTGTTTCTATGACCTAATCTCAACGATCTCTTCGTGCTCAATTCTCAAAAAATGCTAATGGATATAAGTAGTCTATTAGCATTTTTAAGGTTCCGTCCGAAAGGAAAAACGGGACCCTCATAGTATCACTTCGTTGTCCGTCCGTCAGTCTGTCAAGACCCATTTTCTCAGGAACGCGTGGAGATAACAAGTTGAAATTAATATCAAATTCGTAAGTTTATGTTTCCATGGAGCTTTATAAAAATCAAGCTTCTAAGTTAACGCAATAATAAAATACGGCCATTTATGCGATATATTTTGATACTCGCAAATAAAATAAAACCTACAGGGTACTTCCCGTTGACCTAGAATCATGAAAAATGGCAGGATGCTAGGTCTCACAGCACAAGTAAAGGAAAAAGATCGAAAATTGATAATTTGTAGTTTTATCACATATTTTTTTTTTTTTTTTGCTATTACAAACTTTAATTATTTACAGTTGGAGAATTGACCGTGATGTATATCGATGTATGCGAGAGCAAACATGTTGCTCAACTACTAAGTTAAGTTTGTTCTTGGGATAAATTCATCCCTACTACGGAACCTTCATTGTGCGTGGTCCGACACGCACTTAGCCGGTTTTGTGAGACATTCACACTCGTCCTCTTATCTCTGTTCTCTGTGTTATGGTTTGTTTGCGTATAATTTCTGATATAATCTGCTATCATGAGTAGCTTAGCGTTTGAAGTGGCCGCATTGAGACATTTGAAAACATAAGATTGGTTTGTGTTTCATCATCTATTCATCATAGATCTTCCTGTGTGAAGTTGTTTTTAAACGACAACTGCGACATTGACAATATTGGCTCACCAGTGCCACATACAAACAACAAGTATGGAATTTCACAAAACCCTACTTGAGCTCTTCCAATAAGAGGACAATTCGCATTACAACAACGAAACATATATACTGCAACCGTTTTCCACAATACTATAGTAACAAATATTTACATAATTTTACTGTCACAATTCCAATTAGTAGCGCGAGAGTAGAAATGGTTTTACGAAATTATTACAAGTGCGTACTAAAAATGTTACGGCCTATATATTAATATTGTTGCCTTGATTACTAACTTTTGTTTTCTCTATAAAAGACACGATTGTTCGTGTTTGTGTATCAGTTTACTTACAAGCGTGGAACAGTGTAAAAATACAAAATGTGCTCAAAGGTATTTTGAATCAGTTTTAAAGACAATAGTGAAATTTTATCTTACGAAAGACCAAAAAAGTAGAGTAACAAAATTTGTGTCCCAATGGATTACCTATTCCCCAATCATGCTGTGTGGTAAAATGATCTGCCAGTAAGCAAACTTCGTGAGCAGTCAACCCGAGGACGTGTTTTTCCCTCTCGGAGGCTTTTAATGTATCCCTACAATCGTGTAATAGAATCGAAACACTATTTTCAGGTATTGTGCGTCTTAGCAGTGTGCGCAGTGGCGGCAGTGACTGCGGAACACGCTCACTCTTCACAGCACGTCCACAAACACGAGGGTCACCACCAGAAAGTGGAATTCAAAGACCATCACGGACATCATCACTACGACTATTATGTTAGTAACTTACTTACTCAACCATTTTTTGAACTGCTTCGCTAGTCTAATGGCTAGCTCAACGGCTGAAGAGTAAGAGGAGGACACCGCCATGTTGAACCGGTTGGGAGGCGTAGGGTTTTTCCGTCAGGAATTTCTTAGTAGCTACCCGGAGTTTAGTCATTTCAGTTTGACACCCCTGCCCCGGTCCTGCACCTTATAGCGTCACGGATTGCCATCCCATTAGACGATGAGAATGAGGAAAAAGAAATTGCACCTGTATTTGTCTCATGAGCAATTAGCTTGTCTTCGCGAAATATGTCCACCGTGACCGAAATTGGTCCGAGAGGATATTTTAACTATTAACTCCCCTAAATACTAATCGTGACGTTTACCTCTAGGCTCATCCTAAGTACGAGTACAAGTACGAAGTGAAGGACCCTCACACCGGTGACCACAAGGAACATAGCGAGCACCGCGACGGTGACGGCGTCAAGGGACATTACTCGTTCAAGGAACCTGATGGCACCATCAGACATGTTCACTACCATGCTGATAAGAAAACTGGGTGAGAATCGATTATCATCCTCATTTGTTGCTTTTAGAACAGTGATCAATCAATTTATAAGAGATATTTATGTTGCTAATCAGCTGGTGTAATAGAATAGGCATTTCAGCTTAGTCTCTGAAATCAAATACCTAAAATATCGCACCTACGATGCTTAACACATTCGAGTCCATCCACTTTTTATAGAACTTAAATGCCATGCCGCCGTTCATATGCGCCATATATAGTGGACCCTCCAGGAGAGCTCCCGGCAGTGAACGTGTTAATATGCTACGATATTTCGGCATTTCGTAGAGTAGTTGGTTTTTCCATCATCATGCATGGTTGTGTGGAAAATTATTTTTACTCTATTTCTTTACAGTTTCCACGCAGACGTGAAGCACAGCACCCACCACCTCGTCCCGAAAAAGCATAAACATCATGAACATCACAAAAAGCCTGAACATCCTAAACATGATGAGCAGCAAGAAGAATATGACCATTACGAACAAGATGAACTTCAAGAATATTTTCCTGATTTTTTCTAAAAATATTTTGACTGTTTAGCTAATTTCCGACTGTGATCATTCTTGTTTTGTTTTTGTTAAAATCGTTTGTTAATTATTTTTTTGTTATGCAAGTTATAATTATATTTTTTTTAATATATATTTTTTTTTGTTTATTCTACAATTCAAACAAATTCTATTACAGACCATGTATGATGTTCTGTCAAACCATGAACTAAGTTCACTAGGTGTTCATCGAGCCGTAACGTGCGTTCGTTATACGTCGCCAAGGTCAGTTGAGTTTGGAGGCCATTCGTAACCCGAGGATACTTCGCACCCTGCTGGCGTAGCGGCCGGAAACTAGGGGCCGTGGATGAAATTAGGTTGCCATTTGGAGGGTTTGCCCACAATCGCAACGCTATGCATGCAGGTTAGCGATCGCAGTTCGCAGATAGTAGCTTCTCGCACTAGAGACGGTAGTCGCGCCATTTATTTGCGAAGTATTTATTTAGAGTGGTTATACCACCATTTGTTGGTTGTCAGAACCTCGTTTGTTATTCAGCAGAGTGCACCACAAGCAGGTGTGGTTGACTTGGGGAATTGAGGTGGTAAGTGTGCCCCCTTATCCCCTAAAAAAACATTCTATTTTTCAGTAAGGTCAATAGTTATAATGGTAAGAGGGTATTTTATACACAGCTAATTTCTGAAGGAAACATATCCCAAATTGTAAATTAATATAATAAATTTTGGTTTGATGTACATTATAATCATTATGATCAGTAAATTGTAATGCTGGCAAGCCAGTTAGATCTTGATCCAATCAGATGGAAGAAGTTTAAAGATATTTTTCAAGAGTGATGTTGATTTTACGAATTATAGATGTTATTAAAAGGCTGGCTGGCAACAATAACAACCAGTTTGTTTTTCGATGACAACAATGAAAAAACGAATTTTGATGACAACAATGAATGTTTCTTTAATATCACAAATGAACGTTTTTGTAGACTGAATTCTGAAAAGCTAAGAGCAGAAGCATTTCTTAGAACTGTTACATGAATACATTATATGTTTAAGTAGTGTAACTGGCTTTGGCCGTTATAATTAAAAAAAAAAAAACCAAGAGCGAGTCCGACTCGCGCACCGAGGGTAAAAAAAAAGAACAAATTGCCAAATTTCGTGATTCTAATTCTAGGTCAACGGGAACTACCATAGTTTTCGACCCAAAACCTATAGGGTACTTCCGGTTGACCTAAAATTGACAATTTTGGTTAAAAGCAAGTAAAATGCCGAAAAATATATAAAGTTGAAAATTAAGGTAATTTTTGGTACCTACTTACAAGTTTTCGAGAAAATCTAAATTTTCGCATATCTCTTCACCGTGTTGACTCCAGGACCTTGATTTTTATACACCCAATAGTGACTATAGACCTGAATATCTGGTATAAATTTCAATTTGCTAGGTCCACCCGTTCCTGAGAAAATCGGTGGTGACACACGGACAGACAGACGGACAAGAGAGTGATCTTATAAGGGTTCCGTTTTTTACCTTTTGTGGTAAGGAACCCTAAAAACTGTGATGGATTGGATAATTAGTTCGACTTAATTTGCCTAACCTTTTCCCAACTATATTCGAGTCGGCTTCCAGTCTAACCGGATGCAGCTGAATACCAGAGTTTTACATGGAGTGACTGCCTATCTGACCTCCACAATACAGTTTGGCTGTCAGACTTGTGGGTTTCTGGCTTACACGTAACGACTGTCATAGATCTAGGAATGACAGCCGGGACCAACGTCTTAGCGTGCTTTCGTACGGAGGTCTCTCAATATGACGCAATGTATGGTCACCCATGTAAGAACCGACCGTGGCAAGCGTAGCTTAACTTTCGATCGACCCATGCTGCTGTTATAATTTAGCCACGTGTTCAACCACCGCATAAAAAATTTGTCGGATTCTGAAAATAAATTAAAGAAAGAAAGAAAGAAAAGAAAGAAAGAAAGAAAAGAAAAGAAAGAAAAGAAAGAAAAGAAAGAAAAGAAAGAAAAGAAAGAAAAGAAAGAAAAGAAAGAAAAGAAAGAAATAAAAAGTATTTATTGAATTCAACATTCTATTTGCGAATCCACCCTTTAAGATTATTTCACCGCACTGCTACTACAAAAATAATGTCCTCATTCTACTGACTTCATCATTGCCTTCATTGCATTCATTTGGTAATACTGTAAACAACCACTTTTAGATTTTTTCTGACTACCTAGTCAGCTCGAATTTTCAGCAACTCCAAGTTAGAGCAACATCACCAGTACAAAAAAAAATATTAAAAGCTTCAGCCCGCTTCTTGGTCCGTGTGAAAATTCTTGTTTGAACATAAATATATCCAATGACAATACTGTAGCTTTCCAAGCTTTTTCCTAATCGCATCAGTAGTTCTGAATATGACCCCCTACATACATACTCACAAATGCCTCTTTATAATATACAAAGATTAGTTATGCTGAATTTTCGGAAAAAACTTAATTTTAAGTGGTAAAACACGACAATTTAGAGACATAGGAAACACACAATTTGACTCAATGCATTATTAAGAATTTTGGAACTCTCTCAGAATGTATGGGTCAGTAAAATTATCTTTACCGACTGTACTTATGTAAGTACAGATAAGTACAGTACCGGTACAGTACGTACATAATATAAAGACGAGCACAGATCGGTCAATGAAAGTATTTGATAGTTTTTCCGTGTCATACAAGCTTGCCCATTCCTTCTCACAGAGAGGAGGCCTGTGTCTCAGCAGTGGTAACATCATAGGCTTATTATACTTATGCAACTTTCGTATTACACTTAATTAAGGCTGTACATTCTGAAAGCTAGCAACGTCGTAAATAGTTGACAAATACTAAATATTTTGATTAATTGGACAATATTACTGTATGGAAATATGAAATATTGTATCTATCATTGGACTTGTCATCCAGCAAAAAACTTAGCTTGGTCACAGTCCAACTTATTCCGCACAACTGATAATTTAACAAATAAACAGTTGCTTGAATTTTCATCACATTTGAGATACATTACACGAATGCCCATATTCACTAAAATTAAGCGACACCTAATTGAAGATTAGTTAGATTTTCACAGTTCGGTTCAGCGCAAATATTTAGGCATTAATTTAGGTGTCGTCTAGTGTTACTAAAAACGGGAATAAGTATTCATTATGTACGAATGTATTGGTTCAGTTTTAAGATTAAGCTGAAAATTAGAAGCATTTTGTCAATATCTTATACCTTTAAACGAGCAATTCTTGAATGTATGTATAAATATAATCTGAATCTCGGAAACGGCTCCAACGATTTTCATGAAATTTAGTATGCAAAGGTTTTCGGGGGCAATGAATTGATCTAGCTAGGTTTAATTTTTAGAAAACGTCGTTCAAATAAACTAAACCGAACAAAGCTTCCAGATATTTAATTATTATACAAAGTTTCGCATAAAATCGTTAAAAAAATGCAAGCATCTATACTTAAAAAAAATAGCCTATAATTCAGGATTCGCGTGAATTTCAAGTTTCGATGTCATAAGTGCTCGTGAATGAACTAACACGGAATCTAAATCTCCGCCACTACTTCGTGCTGGCGTACAGCACGAAGTAGTTTTAACTGCACACGCAAATTAAGTCATTTTCGAAATCGTAATAAAAATGTTGTAAACTGTTGTTATGACTGCTAATGGTTCTTAATGAAATCAATAATATTACATCAACATTTCTTTAGTTTAAACTATAAAAGCCCAGATTGATAGCAGTTTGTATCAGTTCACTAATCCACGCCACTTGAACGGTACAAATAGTAAAACAAAAAAAATGATTTTTAAGGTACCAGTGACTTAACTATATTTAAAAAAGTGTTTGAAATTTACCAACTATATATAGTTCTAGAAATCAGCACTAACTTCGTGCTAATACTGTAGCGATTATATAAACTTCAATTCAAATCTCACTCAGCTATCATCGTGGTTTTAGCTTTTAAGTTTCAAAGATCCGCCGTCCGATAAGGACCAGGCTCAGGTCGACGGCGCGTTGTGTTCCACGCGCACCTCAAAGAGATGTCAGCAGAATTGACGGGGTCCACTAGGGCCAATGCCTGCCGGGGGTTCGAAGAAAACCGATAGGGAAATCGTGGCCCCCGGCAACAGGGCAATCGAAGGAACACGGGTGGGTTTTAGTCAGTAAGAGTCTGACACGCCCTCCCGCTCCGCCCAGAGCGGGAGAAGTTATTTGACAATTTCCCACCCAAAAAAAAAAAGCTTCAAAGTGATGTTAAGAAAATAGCTACAGTTTTAACAAAACTTATTGAAAAATTTTCTTTTTTATTGCAGGTTTTGTGTGTGTTAGCTGTGTGTGCTGTAGTGGCAGTCTTAGCAGAGGAAGGCCACTCATCGCAATACATTCACAAACACGACGATCACCACACGAAAGTTGAATTTAAGGACAAGCATGGACATCACGACCACGACTACTATGTTAGTAACATTTACATACACAACAACTAATCTACAGTTTACTCAAGCTTAAGTGTCAATTTCACTAATGAAACTGAACGCGATCAGCACTTCTAAACTGCGTTCAAGAGCTGTCAGAGTCAATATTTCACAACAATGACAGCTCTTGATCGCGTTCAGTTGCATTGGTGAAATCCGCCCTAAGGCTGCGTTTCCACCAGAGATGTGCGAGGATGCGTGGCAAGAGATATATTTGATAAGAATCAATAGAATCCGGATGTGCTGTTTCTATCAGGGATGTGCTAGGCCGCTGAGCGGTGCGAGGATGCGTAGCGACGCTGTGAAACGGTGCGCAGATGAGCGCTGTGAGGATGTGTAGCGGGCTCTTTTCAAATGCTATTTCTCACTCGCGTCCATCCCTAAGGCTGCGTTTCCACCAGGGATGTGCGAGGATGCGTAGCGAGGGATGTGTTTGTTAAGAACTAATAGAACCGCTTCATTAACGTAGCCTCGCTCAGCACAGCTCCGGCGGAAACGGCTTAGCGGTGCGAGGTTTTTCTACGTACAAAACAAGCGAGGGATGGGTGCGAGGTATGTGTGTTAGGCTGCGTTTCCACCAGAGATGTGCGAAGTAGCTGAGCGGTGTGAGGATGTGTAACGAAGCTGTGAAACGATGTGAGTGTTTCCATCAGAGATGTGCTAGGCCACTAAGCGATGCAAGGATGCGTAGCGATGCTGTTAAACGGTGCGCAGATGAGCGCTGCGAGGATGTGTAGCGGGCTCTTTTCATATACGATTTCTCACTCGCGTCCATCTTTAACACACATTCCTCGCACACATCCCTCGCACACATCTCTCGAACACATCCCTCGCACACATCTCTAGCACTCATCCCTCGCACCCATCCCTCGCTTGTTTTGTACGTAAAAAACCTCGCACCGCTAAGCCGTTTCCACCGGAGCTGGGCTGAGCGAGGCTACGTTAATGAAGCGGTTCTATTGGTTCTTAACAAACACATCCCTCGCTACGCATCCTCGCACATCTCTGGTGGAAACGCAGCCTTAGGGATGGACGCGAGTGAGAAATAGCATCTGAAAAGAGCCCGCTACACATCTTCACAGCGCTCATCTGCGCACCGTTTCACAGCTTCGTTACGCATCCTCGCACCGCTCAGCTACCTCGCACATCTCTGGTGGAAACGCAGCCTTAGTGTGAGATATTGACTTTTGGAAAAAGTACGGCTTTCTAGAGCATCATCTTTGTCACTCATACCTATATGACGATCTCTTTCTAAAGCTCAATGTGTCATATTTATGTCTAAAAACAAAACACTAATCCCGCCTTTTACCTCCAGACACATCCTAAGTACGAGTTCGAGTACAAGGTGAAGAACCCACACACTGGTGACCACAAGTCGCAGCACGAACATCGTCATGACGACAGTGTCAAGGGACATTACTCCCTGCAAGACCCTGACGGTTCTGACAGACATGTCCACTACCATGCTGACAAACATTCCGGGTACGTAAACTTATCATCAATAAACCTAGAACCCACCGAGAGAATACGTTCCTGACTGCTATCAGTAGGACACGATTAGGAACTAATAAAGTTTAAATTCGTAAAACACGTATTCTTTTGTACTCAGCGTTGGCAGCCCTTTCACAGTTATTTTATTTCTGATTTTGTATAACAGTGATCTTTATTATAGTTGCTATACGGTTGCTGACAAATGTAAAATAACTGTGGAAGGACTTTAAAGGTTAAATAGGGACACCAAAGGAAAGTCCGTTCTAAGGATTTCAATAATACGTATAGTATCCTTTTCTTTATATATTGGAAGGTCTGTTTTACCACAGGTGTCAGAAACGCAATCTCCCATCGTGCATAGGTAGACGTGTGTGAAAAGTACCCATGTCCAATGCCATGTTGACCTAGAACTGGATATTTCTTTCACAAATTACTCATCTACTATTTTTGATTCCATCGTTTTTAAATTGATTTTAATAATAATGTTTTCTTTTCAGTTTCCACGCAGACGTGAAACACAGCACACATCATCATCACCACTAAGATTTACGTTTTTGTTAACTTGTATTACTATTTTCTGTTATTGTCATTTTAATTTGTTATGTTTTTATGCGTTAATAAATGACTACTTTTTACAAAATCTTATTATGCCTACCCTTAATTTAATCAACATTGTATGGAATATTCATATAGCTGCAATAGTTGTTTATGTGCCCCATAGATACTCGCTCGAAGAGATAGTTCAGACAATAGGATTAACTGTACTAAAACAAACACTGATTAATTTTTAAACAGTTAAGTAATCGTAATGGTATTACAAGAACTGCCACTTTGCGATAATATTTTTTTGAAAATCAATCTGCCTAGCCTTTTCCCAGCTAACCGGCTGCAGCTGAATACCAGTTTTTTACATGGATCGACTGCCTATCCGACCTCCACAACCCAGTAACTGGGTAATACGATACCCCTTGGTAAGACTGGTTGTCAGACTTTCGGGCTTCTGACGACCCGTAACGACGGTTTAACGTGTTTTTCGAGGCACGGAAGAGTCTCGGTATGTAAAGATGGTCACCCATCCACGGACCAACACCAGCAAGTGTAGCTTTACCTAGTGGATCGACCCGTGCGGCAGCTATTACTTAGCCACGAGCTCCTTCGATAGTATTTTTTTAGAAAATAATGAAATCGTATAGTGCAGCAATAATGTGGGTGAGTGTACCGAATACACTTTTAAAAGATGCTTATGTTAAAAAATGGCCGTGCATTCGTTGCAATAAGGATGTTAAAAACTGGTTAATACGAACAGTACGAACTACGAATAGAAGAGTTAAAACGAATCTGTTGTAATTTTTATTCTTAAGTAAAAACTTAGGTATCGATGTACTTATTTCAGTTCTCTGCTGAGATTTTTTCATCATCTCTCCCGTCTTAATTATGCTTGAGCTTAGCTACTGATTTAAGAACTCCAAGTCTGATGAAGCGTAAATTGACTTATATCTTGTCCCTTGCCGTCATGTTGACACCATTGCTTGTCAAGCCATTTTGAACTCTACTAAGTATTGAAACTAATCTTGACAAACAATGGTGCCAACATGACGGTAAGGGACAAATTATGTAGTTTAACATCTTATATAGTGTAATAAAATAAGACATGATAAGTAAAGTATCTGCTTGTAAATAAAATACTAGCAGTCAGTAATGAATAACACTACTCATTCATACAAAATGTCACAGGTTCCTGCGTTTGCTCATTGCGCGATGGTTACTTCACATCAAGTTGCGGAAGTCTGTATCAGTGTAAGTGTGGTGGTTTTTTTTAAAAGGACATCATCATTAAATTATGAAGTGTACTGGTATATTCACCTTATAGCTATGGCTCGAGGCTTATTGAAAAGTATATCTACTTCAAGTGTGAAAATTCGGATCAATTGGCAAAGAGATAAAGATGACTTAGACTATCTAATCATATTTTTTTTTAAACATGTTACACTAAAATAAAGCGATATACTTGATGGTTAAACCTAAGGCATTGAAAGGAAGTCCACGGTTATGGCAAAGAACAAAATGATTTCCATATAAATTACTTGAAAGAATTGATAAAAATTAAATGAGCCAATCAACTACGAATAAAAAATGACTTCCAACCCTTTGGTAACTTACAGATATTGGTTTTATTCTTTGTTTGCTTTAATAAAGATTGAAATAATGTAACTTTCATCCTTACACTAAACTCGTAATGGATATCCTGCTATGAAATAATCTACTGTGAATTATGTTATTCTTACAACTGATTTAGCGCTGATTTTCCAACAGTAGATAAGGCCACCCATTGTATATTTTGAAGTGTTTGATTTATTTTTTGTTATGCATTTTTGTGGTGTACAATAAAGTATATATAAATAATAATAATAAATAACGTTTATCTGAGAAATATACATGTTGAATATAGCTATAAAAATAAAAATGCAATGCTGTTCGTTGGTAAGAGAATCACGTGAGAACGGCTGGACCAATTTGGCTATTTTTTATTTTTAAGTGTACGTAATAGTCCGAATTAGGTTTTTATGGAAAGAAAAAATGGAAATTACAAATTCAAGAAAACTGAACTTCATTTTTTCTATGAGATTCAGTGTTCATGCACACACATCAGTCACGTCAACGTCAAGTCACCGATCAGTTACGTCAATAAACATAGTTACGGAGAAGTTTTAGGACGTTGGTTACATACATAAGTCATGTCACTACCGGCGCGTCTCAGTTGTCGTCCTGTCACCAGCATGTCAAAATTTATTGTTACGAACGAAACAGGCGTTGCTATATCTGACTGACTGACTATCTGTTCACACACGTCTCTGAAACTGACGTGACTGATCGGCGACTTGACGGTGAAATGACATGTATGTGCAAGAACCTGATATCAATAGAAATCGTATGAAATATTGAAACAGAACTTGGACAGAACAATGTCTGTCAGGACAGCTAGTAAAAAAATTATATGGCAGAATGCCACATTTACTCTTCAGATAAATTGCACAATGTGAACTTAGGTGGAAGGGTTTCAAAGACTTCATTGTGGACCCTGTCGGGCATAGCAAA
Source organism: Agrochola lychnidis (assembly GCA_963680765.1). Classification (NCBI taxonomy): domain Eukaryota; kingdom Metazoa; phylum Arthropoda; class Insecta; order Lepidoptera; family Noctuidae; genus Agrochola; species Agrochola lychnidis. Next base: position 10,242,107 of record OY796852.1, read on the forward strand.
GTAGAAGAGACGAAGAGGGTTTATCTGTCTATTAAAAATTCTGATGTATGGTCCATGGAATAAGTAAGTACTAGAAAAGTATGCCTAAACTTCACAAAACATTGCTGTCAGTGTTGTCAGACTATAGAAGTCAGAAACTCTACTATGGAATCTTTTTTTTTTTGGCTAGCCATTATTGTCCCACTGCTGGGCAACTCTCTTTCCACCTTTTTCTGTGTAGAGCTGCCAAGGACCAATCTTTATTAAAGAAGTCCAGTTCATCCCGCCATCTCCGTCTGGCCTGGTATAGGATCTTAACCTTGGATATTGATATTGTCCTGTAACCTTAATGAGCTGACCTGGAAACGCACCCACAGGAGAACGATGACATCCTCATATTCTTTAAAGATCAAACTGCTGGGGATAGAATCACGAAGTTTACGGTTGAAGTTCATCAGACACTACAGCGAAAAACGAAACTGTGGCAGGCCTTAACTTCGTCAGGACTTCTTCTCGTCGTATCCATAATTCCTTATTATAGTAAAAGTTTTGAACAGTATTTTCGACTCTATTGCGACGGAATAGAACTGCGATACAATTTAACACCGATAGCCGAATAGACGCCGATTTTATTATATCTCTGGAATTTATCATCATCATCATCATTGACTGCTTTGTTCCACCCTTCCCTCTCCTGCCTTGTTCCTCCCTTTTGTGCCACGATTCCTTGGTCTCTGGAATTAACATCATTATAAGTACGTATTTAGCATTAGGAACTCACTTTGTAAATCATCCATTTTCGTTGATTATTTCAGTGCAAATAATTGATTTCATACAATACAAAATTAATGGTTTAAAGGTGCTTGGTAACGAAATCAAAGATTCTGCCATCTTTTATGTAGGTACGTACTTCAATTAATAAAATTACCGTAAATGTAGAATTTTGCGACATTATTCGATTATTTTGCATATCGAACTGTCGCAAACGTTTTAGTGCCAAAAATTCAAAGTGAAATCGTTATTACCTTGGTGGCTTTACTTTTCACTATAAAAGCCTCGATTTTTTAAAACTATGTATCAGTTTAGTCGAGTACCTTTTATCTTACGTACCTACATCAAATTAATCCAAGATGGTTTCAAAGGTAATGTGCCTTAGAAATTAGCATTTTTTTTTTGCAACATTTTTAAATTATTCAGCATAGATGACTTTTTATTTTTTCTATACCGACTCAAAAGTGATAACTATATATGCTCAAATTATAGATTTCTCATCTTCATCCATAGAAATACAATCATTAGACTATTACAAAATAGTGATTTGTTTTTGAAAGTTTATTTTTTATTAGTGATTGAAAGTTTATTTTTAAGTGACTTCTTTTGGATAGAGACAGCTAATATAAGACAATTATTTGTAAACTTTTCTTAATTCAAATTTGCAGGTGTTGGTGCTAGCCATGTGTGCCCTAGCAGTAGTGACAGCGGAACATGCTCACTCCTCACAGCACATCCACAAACACGACGGTCATCATCACAAAGTGGAGTTCAAAGACCATCACGGACATCACCACTACGATTACTATGTGAGTACATATTTGTAATAGGTTAGTCCCTGTGCTGGATGTAATCCTTCCCGTCATTTGTCGTATCCTCAATTTTTCTGCATAAGTGGTGTCTTTCCTTGTTCATTGAAAGATGCCCAAATAATTTCATTACATTACCTAAAAAGTGTAATCCGTCATCGTTTTCTGAATATCGTCCAATATTCATCCTACCATTCCTATCCAAAGTCCTTGGATGGTTTATAAGATACAGTAGAGCTTTTTGTTAAGGAACTTGACTGGAGAAGAATTACTAATATACCAATGTTTTCCACTAAATAACTAGTTACTGTCTTCTCATATGAACGGAATGGATGCAACTGTATTTACTGGCACATGACAAACAACTTTTTCTCTGGTTGGCAATGCACGAACCATGCCTAGTGTTGCAAATTCCCAAACGTGGCAGTGTCTGCTTACCATCAGGTTGACAGCCTGCTTGTTTGCCCACGATAAAAAATACAAAATAAATCTCACCTGTGAAACTATTGAAAAACTAATCACTATCTTATCACCTTCTTCTAGACGCATCCTAAGTACGAATTCAAGTATGAGGTGAAGGACCCCCACACCAAAGACCACAAGGAACAGCACGAGCACCGCAACGGTGACAGTGTTAAGGGAGAGTACTCTCTGCATGAACCTGATGGTTCCATCAGACACGTTCACTACCACGCTGACAAACATTCCGGGTAAAATTCTTATAACACTACTTTTAACCACAGTGTGTTAATATTTTAAAGGAATTGGACAGCGTCACAATAATTTATGTGAGTTCCACCCATTCTCTATTCAACCATCCACACGATTGGTCTACGAAAACGATCCCGTCGACCGACTGTAAAGAGATAATCTTGGTAGACTGTGGTTTAACTGTAAGATGTACAGCTAGCTGTTTTCATGTCTCAAAACATTTTGTATTATCATTTCAGTTTCCACGCGGATGTTAAGCACAGCGTCCACCACATTCATCATCATCATCACTGACTCACCAAATGTTGTTATTTCTTTAAATATGTTTTGTTATTTTTCATGCGTAAATAAATTTTTGTTCAAATAAAACTATTTATTACTTATTCTTGCTGCTCCCATAGAAGATTTTAATTCAAATTCAAAATATTTTATTTCACATAAACCTATATGGGCACTTATGAACATCAGAAGCTAGGTGCACGCTTCCAATTGGTCGTTTCCTATGGAAAAGAGCCGGCAAGAAATTGCACGGTTACTCTTTTTAAAAAAATAGCTTTTACAATATTTTTCCTAGGCATTGGCTTTTTCAATAAATACTTTTTCTTTTTTTCTTTCTTTCTATTTTCAAATAACAGTATTAACAGGTATGGGAGGACAGTGTAGGTCTTTCAACAAATACCAGTTACTTAACAACATAGAAAATGGTCATCAAATCTACAGTCCACTAAGCCTACAGCGTTCTCACATTCACAAAATATAAAATAATCTATACAAAAGATAAATAAATTAATAAAAATAAAAACCTATTTTAATTAAACGCAATTACATGATTGCTACAACTGTAACTAATCTGAATAATTATCATGTCAAGAAAAAGCCACTTATTATTAGTCGAAATTAAATTGTAGGTATATAATGACAAATAATAGGATGATTATGTCAAGGACGAATGTAAAAAAAATAAACATGGCAATTTGGGAGCAGTTATTAGACTCTTACATAATTATGCTGTTAATGAGGTACCAGGGACTAAAAAAACTGTCAAATACAAACAAGCGACTAAAAACGCTGTCTGCTAGAACCACACCAACTCAAACAAAGCTGCGATTTTAAATAACTCATTAGATTTCAAATATTAAAAAAGTTTATTTATTATAAATGTCTGATCCGGTCATTAGTACGGACACGATACAAATCGCAAGCACGCCACTGGCGACATCAAGTGATCTACCCACACCAGAAAGCGTGCTTCCACCGAGTCGTGATGTTTTAAGGCCACGGCGAGGGAGGGATTCAGCCTCGGATCGCATCGGAGCTAAGACGTCACGGAACTGTTCTCGATTCGTGGAGCTCAGTTATTGTGTTAATTGTAATTTGTGATCATTGTGTTAATTTAAACGCCGTCGCACCCAGTGTGTGTATAATTTAGCTAGTGTGATTCATTTGATAGTAAATTAAAATGTGATCTGAACTGCAAATGGTTTTTCTATTGCACATTAACCAACACTACCCACACTACGCCCACAGTAGTTAAAATATCGCTGATAATAACGACGGAGTCACATACCCGTCTCCGTCATAAATAATAATTATTTAGTTGCGTCATCGGAACATAAGATAACACAACATAACATAAGCTCATTTATCAATCAGGATTTATTGCAATTAACGTCTTCTCAGGTCATGGTCACATGTTTATTTATTATGTTAGCCTTGGCTAATGGATTTACTTATACACCCCGAAAATTGTTCATCACTTCACTTTTCCTCGACACTTCACGCAAGTAACCGTAAATGGAGTGATATGGTCAAAGGATACCATTTCCCAACCAACACTACAGAATAGTATTATTTACTGTAGTAGTCTAAAATCGGCATTATATGACACAATGTTATTTATTTTCTAGTAATTTATCTACTCTTCTTTTGAAAACCTTGTACCATTAATTTATTCAGAAAATAGCAAAAAAATTACTTCATGATTTATTAATTCTGCAATCAAATCAATCGGCCTAGCCTTTTCCCAACTATATTGGGGTCGGCTTCCAGTGTAACCAGATGCAGCTGAATACCAGTATTTTCCATGGAGTGACTGCCTATCTGACCTCCACAACCCAGTAACTAGATAATACGATACCCCTTGGTAAGACTGATTATCAGACTTTCGGGCTTCTGACGACCCGTAACCACTGTCAAAGATCCACGAATGACAGCCAGGACCAACAAATTAACGTGCTTTCCAAGGCACGGAGTAGAAATGGTCACCCATCCACGGACCAACCCTGGCAAGCGTAACTTAACTTGATTGATCGACCCGTGCGGCTATTAGTACTGAGCCGCAAGCTCCTTATTCATTAGTTCTGCATTCGTTTATATTAAATAGCCAGTCGTGTCTACAAACTATTAAAAAATCGATATTTTTTTCTCTAATTCAATAATATTAAGAGTGTATGATCATTTAATTTTTTTTTCATTTATCCGTTGTTGCTAAATGTACCTCTTTTTTTTTTTTCTAAACAGGACTCAAGGGTTTAAGCTGAAAAGCGCTTTGCAACCCGCTAAGCATAGTGCTGATGATTAAACCTTTTGCTTCCGGTATTATAGATTTGTGTATATACCACTACTACTAGCTATAATACTGAAGACAATAAACGTTATTCTATTCTATTCTTTATTCTAATGTAAAAAAGTGTTTCGCAAACGATGATATTATCATGACCTGCGTGTCTTGATTCTTGCACGCTTCTGGGCTTGTAGTATTGCCATTTACACGCTATGAAGAAACATTTTATCAATTCTGGATTACAATTTTTTACGTAAAGTTTTTTAACGTAAGCTTACTGACTAATAACACGTATTTCTAACAGGTATTTGACACGTGTCACTTCAAAGAATCTATAAATATTATGATATTACGTCCCTACGTGTAAAACACGTAAAAACAATAAATACTGATCGCATAAGTCATACCGTGTAAGCGAGCCATTATTATTGTGCAATGATATAGCGTGCCATGCCACTCAATGGTTCAATACCTTCATGGTACTCGTTTTATTAGCACTTCGCATGGACCACCCTAAAATCTGTCATAATTATTTCAATAGCCTTGCTTTCAATCAATCTCTAACTCCATTTACCAGCACTTTTGAATTATCAAAGATAAAGATCATTTATTTGTCCAAAACATGAATATACACACACATGGCATGCAAGATGTTACAATAAAATTTTACAACAGTCATGTTTTGCCTTAACGGCTTACAAATATAAGTAGGTAGGTACATTTAATTAAATAATTATAAATTTATCCAGCATTCAAATAATTAATAGTCCAAATTAGAATTTAAAAAATTAAAATGTATTACAGAACAGAGTAAACAACTCATAATGTTTAATAAAATTAGTCAAAGAGTGTCGATCAGCTGAAAGTTAAAGCTAATTAGTTACCCATTCTAAAACGTAGATCTCTGTGGAGAACAACGGGCAAGAAACTCTAAGGACACTCTTTTAAATCAAGATATTACAAAATCCTGGGTACATCATTCTTATTGCTGCTATATGTAAGAACATTGTAAAATAAAAAACAATGTACGAAATTAAATTCAAATTCATTTATTTTAAAAAGACAACTTATTGGTCCACAGTAGGTGTTTGTAGTAGGTACATGTAATATAAATATAAAAACTATTCACATAATAATAACATTGAAAATACTATAAAATCAACAATAAATTAATTAAAATATTATATTCAATAAAATTATAAATAAATTTCATAATTAAATTAAATATTATAAAATCACATTACAGTCAAAATAAATAAAACACAACAATTATAATTTCCTAACCGGCATTGGAACAGCAACATGCCTGCCACAGCCATGCCGGACATAAGGGCAGTCCAGCCTATCGGCGATCATTGCCAGGATGGCATTAAAGCTAAGCCCTGACAGTTACAAGATGTCTGGTCTCAATGCCGTTGTGCCCGTTCACAAAAATGACGCGTGGATCAGCACCATCCAGCTCAAACATTTTGAAGGAAGCCGAATGATCCAAGACACGCGCCACCATCTATTCAGATGCAACAGTAAGCTGTCCACTCACCGCAAATTACATATATAGTTACTGGAGGATACATAATCTGTTTCCAGTGTAATAGAATTGGAATAAAGCGGAAACAAGAGTCAATGATGCATCTACTTTACTACCTTCAACGGTGATCCCTTCAAATTGAATGTAGAAGACTGTCAATTAAAACATTAAAAAAAACGTGTGGCACTCGGGTACTGCCGCGGTAAAGCTATTGCATAGCATTTGTAACCTCCATACTTTCTATTTGTCAACGCTACACTTGGGATGATGACGTGATGACATAAAACAAAATTACGTTCCCATGACAACATCACGTTGTCATGGGAACCGTCATTATATGGTAGGCGGAGTGGGGGGTGTTAGGTTTTATTTTCGTTACGGAATTTCTTGACTCGGTCGCCGCGCTCAAAGCCCGCGATAAAAGCTATGCAATAGCTTAAAAACGACACATAAATATACTTAACATAAATATACTTAAAATCACGGCTGTATTTTCTTAAAGATATGCAGGAGTGTAGGCAGTACTATATTAAATACACAATTTGCCAGTTATATTTAAATCCCATGTAATACGGGGCGAACCTATTGACATCAACAGGGCACAAATCCAGACTCCGGGCTGTTATTGAGAAACTGATGGAAAACCTAATGACACCTTGTCAGACCTGGGAATCGAACCCAGGACCTCATGCTCAGCAGTAGAGTTTGCAATCGTTAGACCAACGACACAGTAAGTAGATCAAAAAAAAAAAAACGATCACAACTCGTTAGTAGTTCTGTTTCTTAACGTATGCTATAAGAAAAATATCGGTAAGTATCGCATGAAGCAACTATCAAGAAATCATTACCAAGTAACAGTTCATTATAATCGGCATTAATTTCTTTTTTAGTTTGAATTCCCATGTAGGTACATAACCTCCATCTATGGAAGATGGATATATAGGAATTGGGGATGCTGAAACTTACCTTCTAAAATGATGTGCCCTCTTGCGAATTCAAGCGAACCGAATATTCTACTCTTGCGTTACAAGTAGATCCTAGACTCATGAAAAAAACCCTTATATTTCTTGAATTCTTGATTTTCTGTTCCTTTCTTCTTGTCTGTTTATATGTGTGTACATAAACTGTTAAATAAATAAATTTTTTTTTTTTTTTTTTTAAACTATATTACAAGGTGTATTTCCGTTCTTTCTTGGCCAACAGTTTCTGTAGGTGTTCCAGTACCGATATATCAACGCATTTTTACGAAATCAACACAAACATGAAACAATTAAATTATCGTAAATAATGTTAACTGCCAAATATTCAAAATGTGAAACTACAGCAATCAAGGTTTGTACCTTGATTACTTTAGTTTTTAATATATAAATGCCACGAATTTGTTTGGTGATACATCCAGTCCACTAACAAATTCCCTTCAAGTACCTATCGACGCCAGCAGAACAAATAATTCATAATGTGTCTCAAGGTAATATTTAATTCTTATTTTAGACTCGTGGATATTATTTTAATAATATTTTTTGTATTTGTGGCAGTTTAAAGTCATGAAAAGCTCAAACACTGTTTACTCCATAAATGTCACATCCATAATGTACCTATCTATTCCAGGTTTTGCTCGCATTAGCTGTCGTCGTATCTATTACATCTGCGGAGTTTTTCTAGCTAATTAAATAAGACAATGTATAAAAGTTTTGAGAGCAGTAGTGATGAAATTATTTACACAAAGTAAAGCGCCTGCCTGCGTTAAAAACACATGACCTTACAACTCATAAGTCGGGGCGTTACCAATGCGCCACCACTAACAGTGAGGATTAACATCGTGAGGAAACCGGCATGTCCTAGAACCAAAGATTCAAAGACATGTGACATCTACCAACCCGCACTGGACCCGCGTAGTAGATAACAACCTATTCCCCATCAAAAAAGAGGTGACCTGTGTTCCAGCAGTGGAGACATTATAGGCTGATTATGCTTGTACAAAGGTGCAACTCAATTGATGATATCGACTGTTATGCATGGCAGTCAAATTACGGTAAATCTACGTCAACTGTTATTATTCAACGTAGATCGATGGTGTGGATTTCACTTGTGACCATATTCTATATCTATCAACGGTCAGTCTTTCGTGGCAATGTTAAAAACTAGAGTGAATAGATATGCTTTATTTCACAAGAAAAGCTAGATCAACGGCAATAGCTGGTACGCTAGAAGTCAGAAATTCTGGTTCACAAAGTAACACGATTGACGTGACGATTGACGTTTTCTGCTTCTTCTTTTCGTGTTGACATGTTTTCTTCATTTTAAAAGTTTCAACCTTAAAAGAAAAAACGGGTCAAGTCCGTGTCGGACTACGCACAATGAAGGGTTCTCCGTAGTTGGGATGACCCAAGAACAAACTTAACACTGTAATTGAAAAAGAACATGTTTTTGCAACTGCAAATGTAAATTGATCGATTATTACTCGTTAACTTGTACAGCCTGCTTAGCTGTGATAGTTTTCCTTTTAATTTCGCTATATTATACTACTACCGTGAATTTTTTCACATATCCAAAATCAACCATTTAACTGGCAGGGGGGGAGACACATGATTCTGACAAAAATTTGCAAACGGATCCCTGAAGCCAAAAATGGTTTTCACACAGTCATTTCATATTTTTGAATGACCTTTCCAACGATATTCCACACCATGGCCTTGACGAGAAAAAAATCCCCACTTTACGTGTAGGAGAGGTGTACTAAGAATATATTTTTTCATGATTTTGTTTTACCACTTTGTCGGCGTGATTAATATATGTATACTACTTTGCTACATTGGCATAGACAAGAGTTACATAACTTACCCTTTTGTGTTTAGGCACCTATCACACCGCCCGACGAGGAAGCGACGAGCTATCAACAATTTTCTCGCTCAAGAAACGTACAAAAGATTGTAGGTCCCGTGTAAATAAAAGAGATATATTTATAGTTGATCGCTGACTGTTCACACCGGCGAGTACTCGTTTGTCGCAGTGACTAGAGCTATCAAAGAGAGTACTGACTCAGCGAGGCTCGCTTGGTGGGCAGAACACTCGCTGAGAGACTCACGCTTGGTACATATTATACATCCCAGCGAGTCTTTGCTCGTCACCGCCGCGCACTTGCTGCTCGTTGCTCGCCAACTCGTTTTTAGTTACTAGCTCTACTCCCTTCTCGTTAATCGCCACTTGTGGGACAGGTGCCTTTAGAAGTGACTTTTTAGGGCACATAGCAAAGACAATTTTCCCTACAAACTTAATACGTTTACACAATGACTCAAATTGCAGCTGCACCTAATATAATATTGTTATGAATTTCCGTTGTTACTTGAGCAATTAGTGTAGGTATAACGTAAAAGTACACTTTTACGTAACAATACATGTTATAATATAGTAATTAATTTTTAGTACCGACCATTCAAAGTGAAATCAATGTTACCTTGATTGTTTTGTTTTCAATATAAAAGCAACGTTTTTTTCTGACTATGTATCAGTTCATCTGTGAGCTTAGTACCATTAGTACCCCAACCAACTACAACCCAAAATGTCTTTCAAGGTAAAAAATAACTTTAAAAAAAGTATTAAGGTCAATTCCTAAAAAAAGTTTATCAATTTTTTTTCCTATTTTATCTAGATGAATCATTCATTGTTACCAGTTCTTTACTTCTTATAATACATTATTATATAGTGCATGGTTCCTGGAAAGACCATTTTTGACATTAACGAATATTCTATTCTATTGTTACAGGTCATGTGCATCTTAGCTCTGGTTGCTGTGGCAGCAGTGACGGCAGAACATCATGGCTTCTCCTCGCAGCACATCCACAAACACGACGGTCACCACCACAAGGTGGAATACAAAGACCATCACGGACATCACCACGTCGACTACTATGTAAGTTTCACTTTTAAACTTCAGTCCGTTTAAATAGATATACAGTTATCAGATATTAGCAGGAAAAGAAACGTAGTCTTGAGACACTGAAGTTAGAAACGAAATCTAGCGCTAATCTGATCAAATGAGTAGTTGAATATTGTAGGTGCGTTCCTAATTTTACAAGAATGGTCACTCATCGAAGGACTGACCGTAGCATGCTGGTAAACCCAGCCGATCTATCGGGATTCTCCACTATATAGCAAGTAATTTGGACGATGATGTTCATCGTCAGATAATTTAGACGCTGAGATTCATCGTCTAAATTACCTGCTATAAGTATTTTTTTTTTTATTAGCCTACACTGACCCACTGCTGAGCAAAGGCCTCCCCCAAATCCTTACATACATTCTTTTCCAAGGCCACCTCCAACCAACCCTTGCGGTACGCGTCTAGGTCGTCTCGCCACTTCTTCCTGGGCCGACCTCGGCGCCGCCGTCCATCCTCAGGCACCCACCGTGTGGAGGCTATAAGTGTAGAAATACTTAATGTATTTACTAACGTCGATGTTTTCTTCCAGACCCACCCCAAATACGAGTTTGAATACAAGGTGGACGACAAGCACACCGGTGACCACAAGGAACAACATGAGCACCGCGATGGTCACGACTCCAAGAGTGGCTACAAAGTGCACGTAGAACACATTGTACCTCATCACCATCACTATTGAGGAATGTATTACTGAAGCTTTGTTAACGTAGTGTGTAAGAAAATATTCATGGCAAAATGTAAATAAATATTAGAAAAATAAGTGAATGTAATTTTTTTTCTCCCCGCAGCTAAAACACTAGCCCATTCATTATAAGGCATTTCTTCGAAAACTTCTTGAACCTTTCAACTGTCATTAACAAGACACAATAGAATTTTAATTGTTATCCACCTCAATGAGGCGTCGTAACAGATGATGAGATAAATACAACAAGGTGTCACTTCTAGGCAACCATAATGAACCTCCTAAAATCAAGAAATTGTATATATCTACTCAGTCTCATATCATTAAGTTCTAATGTGACATATCCACGTAGGTACAAAATAAAAAGTTACCTATATTAGCTACTCTCATCGTAAAGTTCTAATTATGAAATCAAAAGTAGCACGTAATGACAGACTTTATCCACGAGCAACTCTAATAAAAATAAAAAAGTTGTTTTATAACACACTTTCCCTAACAAAAATCCTTTAAAACATTTAAAATAACTTTTCTGCTTTTAAAGTACCTCCAACTTAACCAGTTAGTTCTTTATTCATAGGTTTTAGTTTCCGCTGACAAATAAAATAAAACAACGACTCGATAAACTAACCGAATAACGCCAAATACGTAAGAAGAGACCTAAGTCCTCCTATTACTCTACCGGCCAACTCTATTGCATTAGTTGTGACCGGGAATTTAAACTAATTTCGGTCTGGCGAGTCATTTTGCACAGTCAGTCATATTAGACGCTAAGAAATAGTAATTTCCAAGGGTCGCTATTTTCAAAATCGACGAGGACTATTTAATATATACTTGAAATACAGTGGACCGTGGTTTATGATATCGTTGCACAAAACTTGACAGTCAACGCAAATATTGATAGTGTCGTTGTACAGCGTATACCAGCGGAAGGATTGGTTAATAATAATGTTGAATTACCCCACCGCCGTATCTCTACGTTGACGTCGTGGTGGGGCTTGCGCGCTCCGAACTCTAGGTCTGTGCCGGTATAGTTAACTTTGCTGGAACGGGTCTGGGATGAGGAGCCAGACCAAGAGAGATACAAAAACCCGCAGGGCAGCATGTGGCGAGCTGTTGGGCAGTAGCGACCCCGCGGACCCTATCTCCCGGGAGAAGTCTTGTTCTCACCTCTGGCTTGCCTTTATTGGCCAGCTGGAGTGAACCCTGACGAGGAACGGAGCTCCCACCTCATTTTTGCCTTTATTGGCCGGCTTGAGTGGAGATTCGCAAGAGCAAACGTGCTCGGAGGAAGGAAGTATTCCAGTAAGATGCTGGTAGAGACCTTTTTTTTTTTTTTTTTTTTTTTTTTTTTTTCTTTACCGTACTTCCGGGATTGTCCTGATAGCCGTGGAATACCTCTCCACTCCTCAAGCACCTAAGGAAGTGTTGCCCCCTTGTCGCTACGACACTTTGTGCTAGCGACCGTTTTCGGGGGCCTATTATTGAGTGTGCAAGTCACCCCCTGTCATTTTATCCGTATACATTTAAAACATTGATTAGGCAGGGGCCATAATCCTGCCATAGTTGCAGGTCACCAGTCAACTTAAGCCACCCAAACCTATGGGTTTGTTTGATTTATTTCCATATTCTGCAATAGTCCTACACCAACCGGGGGTTGTCCTTGGGAGCACTTGCATAGTGCATATTGGGATAATTATCGGTTGGTGCCTCATTACATATAAAATTGTCTAAGGGGCCTCTGCGAGTTGGCTTCGGCCCCTCGTACGCCTTCCAAAAGACCAGGACCTTAAGGTCCCGCGATATTTAAATATATATGAAAATAATGTTGAATTAAATAGGTAAAACTGAAGTGATTGCAACAATAAATCATTATTTTTTGCATAGTGTCAATTCGACAACTTGTGAATAAAGATTCGCCCAACACATTATCTGTTGCGTAAAATGGCGGCACGTCATCGCAACAGCTGATCGGTTGCTGTTGTGGCGTTTACCCTGCAGTGGAATGTTGGGTTTGGGCGCCTTAGTTACGATATTATTTATTGTGATTTTGATTAAATTGTATGAGTTTGATTGTTTGAAACTGAACATAACTTGACATTACAGAAATTGATCAATCGTTGAGTTCAAGTTCAAGTCGTAAAAACCGTGCGAAGCGGGTCGCAAGTATTATATGTATAAAATACTGTAGACTAATCAACTTTTGTATAAGAGAACAAGAGAGGTAGAGTCGAGAAATTATAAAATAGACTATATTATACAATAGACTGTCTGTCTGTTATATTTTATAATGGATATCCGCAAGATCACGCCTGAATCAATTTACTATCGAGATGTTATGTGATTTGTTATCTTAAACCAGTAGAAAATTATGAAAATCTTGTTACAATATCAATGTTGATATAATTAGAAAACATACCTAAGCATGGCGATGACTACAGCTTGACTATAGATACAGTACGTATCTACATGTATGATATTGTGATCGTAAAAGATTACAACAACTAAATCGTTGGTGTCGCATAAGCTCCGGCAAAACAAAATGAGAACAAAGGCTGCAAATCCGCCGCCCAAAGCAGACTTCATCTAGCTACAGTAATATTTAGTGTAGATACTTTATTACTATGCATAATTTAACACGTTGCAGCAATTGACAAATTGATTACCATTATACATCCGCTGGGGGTTGTCATACAGGGATATTCGCCGGTTGGTGCCTCATTAATTCAAAACGTCTAACGGGCCTATGCGAGTTGCCTTCAGCCCCTCGCCTGCCTTACAAAGGTTCGAGACCCCAGGGTCCCAAGAAATCTCAAAGCCGAAATAATAACACAATTATACCTTACTAGGTTTGTATTACGATTTCCATGATACGATTAATTATAAATTACATATCGACGCTTGAAAGGCAACATTAACTAAGCGACATGGGTTCCCATGTCGCTTAGTCAATGTTGCTTTTCAAGCATCGATATGTATAATGAACGTGACGGTTGACAGGGGAAAATGAAAAGAGAAAACGTATTGTGTGGATTACAAGTAACATGGGACAAGGATGGGAGAAAGATGATGATGATATTGATAATGAACATACTTAGCAGTGGCCGATTTTCCCTAAGGCCAAACAGGCCCGGGCCTAGGGCGGCCAGATATAAGGGGCGGCGAACATACGCCTGCGGCTGGCAATATCTCAGCTCAGTAAATATTTGAGCTATGACGGCTAAAGGAAGGCGCGCACAAGGCAGCCTGGCTGCGGCAACCAGGCTATCTTGTAGCCAATTGCCAACAAGTAATCTGACATTTTCGAGCTCGCTTCGGTTGCTAATGTATTCTAGTTTAATTGAATTATGTAGGTTATTAGCTTGTCTGCATAAGTAGACAAAGTTATTCCTTGTATGAATGTACATACAAACGAAAATCTAACATACACGAAGTGAAGTACAAAACTCATCGAGTTCGCTTCGTGGAGCTGAAGATGTATCCCCCTGAAAATAAACCTGCCGGCGCCCATATAATATAGGTATAAACTACTAACGTCTACTACTAAACGGCCTAGGGCGGCCGAGACTGCAAGTCCACCTCTGATACTTAGTCGTGCGACCTGACAACATCTGTGTTACGTCATTTATGTAGTCCTCCGTTAATTTTAAATTAATTGAACAATCATGTTTTCCTGTAACGATCACAAGTTCGCAAAGTGCTTGTGCACAAGCAATATGCACGCGTGTGAATGTATCTGTATTTTACGAAATATTTAAAAAGTTCGCACAATATTCAAACGTTGCACATTCTGTCGTCATATAAAAATTTAGAGTGAAATTTTTGCAACAATAATAGCTTTGTTTTGAATATAAAAGTTGAGATTTTGTGATTATTTACCAGTACACTAGTGATTTTAATAAGATCAATACAAGGATTTAATTACTAAAAATAAAAATGATTTCAAAGGTAAATTTTATTTTTAATTCACCCATAGTGGCTGTGCAATTTAATAAAATTTTAATAAATTTAATTTTTCCTACAGGTGTACCTATTAGCAGTGATGGCAATGATGGCAGTAGTAGCAGTAACAGCTGATGACGGTCACTCTTCAATACACATCTCCAAACACGACGACCATCCCGTAAAAGTGGAAATAAAAGACAAACACCACCATCATCACCACGTCGACTATTATGTTAGTAACACTCATATCCTATTACTCTTAGTACCTAATAATAGAGAGCTCTTTGTGAAGAAACTGGTTCAAGAAAGTAATTTTCTACCGCAAGCAGCGTTGCTGTTGTCTGGTTTCAGCAATGCATCTGGGATATCAGAAATCCATAAACCATAGTGACCACTCCCTCTTGAAGAGAAGGAGCCTGTGTCCCAGCAGTGGGAACATTATAGACTGATTATAGTGACCACTTACTACCAGCTAAAGCAGCTGCTGGTTTTCCATTCAATATAATAAAAATACTAATCATGACAATTTTAAACTTCTAGACGCATCCCAAGTACAAGTTCGAATACGAAGTTAAGAGCCATCACACTGGTGACCACAAGTCGCAACACGAGCACCGCGACGGTGACAGCGTCAAGGGAGAGTACTCTCTACATGAACCTGATGGCTCCACCAGGCACATTCACTACCATGCTGATAAGAAAACTGGGTAAGAATCGATTGAACTTGCCTTAAATATATAATAATATCAAAAGAGCTTGTCTGGGGCAGTCCTACCACTATAGGTAACAAACGCTGTGGGTGAGCTCACTAAATCAGCTTAAAATAATAGCTTTTCTTTTTCTTCATCTTCGTCATCATCATCATCAGTATTTCAACCTATATTCACACCCACTATTAATACATATACACTTACAGGGTATTGTGACGTAGTCTAGGAAAGGCTCTGCAGCAGTGGATTGTGATAGGCTGAGTTGATTGACTGTTGCTTAATTAATACATAATAACCTAGACAATTTTTCGCCACTATGTTGATTCTCAGAATTCGACTTTCTAGATAGCTGTACAATGTCTCTATCTCCACCTCCATTCTACCACATAGATACAAGTAAATCATTGTCTGTACATATTCACGTCAGAACTTACAGGTGTTTTCATTTATTTTCAGTTTCCACGCAGATGTGAAGCACAGCGTTCATCACTTAGTACCGGACAAGCATCACCATTGAAATATTTATCTGTAGTATCTACATAGTCTACGTTTTTTTTATTTAGTTTGTTATGTTTGTTGTTTGATTTTAATAAAATTCTATTTATATTATTTGGTCCCATTTACTACTTTAAATAAATTATAATTATATCTTACTTTGGTGATGTTCTTCAGAAAGGTCAGATGCGTAATACTCGCAACCGGTGAGCGTGTATGACCAGATGTATGAACGTAAACGAGGCAAAAGGAGTATGTAAGGATCGTGGCAGGTGGCGTTCTGTAGTTTCTGCCTACCCCCATGGGAAGAAGGCGTGAGTTTATGTATGTATGTATATCTTACTTTTTACACCAATGGCAGGAAAATATGAAAACCATACATTTACAGGGATTGCCAGGAATGAAAGGAAATTGCGTCATTCTTGTAGTTATTTGTAGTACTATGTAAGCCAAAAGATCTCAAAGCAGCACAAGTATGTCACAAACCACTTTGAACTTACGAGTTAAACTGGTTAATTTAACAATTATTACGAAAAAATCATTCAAACCACACAGACACTGGACATATAAAAAGACATATTTTGCCCTCAAAAGTTATCAGTTGCCTTTTGTAACTTCAAGAGTAAAGAAATTAAGAACGATTTAATCATGTACACCAAGGTAAATTGATTAATATTCTTACAACTCCTAATTCGAAATACAAGTCATTTGGAATTGAACATCAAAAATTTACTAAATATATTTAAGTATATATATATTTCTTCCAGACCTTCTTAGTTGCCGCAGTCATTGCTATGGTGATTGCTGAACCACAGGGTGAACATAACGAACATGAGCATAAATACGCCTTTTCATCACAAAGCATCAAGCAACATCATGGTAAAGCCACGGAGAAACACGTCGAGTACTATGTATGAAACTTTCAAAATATTTTTATAATGTTACATTTATTAGACTTCGGTATCTAAATGTTCAATATATTACAGTCGCATCCTAAATATGAATTCGAGTACAAAGTAGAGGATTCTCACACCGGTGACAAGAAATCTCAACATGAGTTCCGCGACGGCGACGTCGTGAAGGGCGTGTACAGCCTGCACGACGCTGATGGTACCGTCAGGATTGTCGAATACTACGCTGACAAAAAGAGCGGGTAAGTGCCAACACTTTCATAGCTGGTTTTTCTTATGAGAATACACGTATATTCGTTGGTAGCGACGACTGCACTGCACAGTGATTAATAAAATAGCTCAACTTTGATAATACTTGATAATATTATCAAATTGAGCTAATTGATATTGCAATGTTTCTCCCATTTTTTTTCATTCTAAGATAATATCTCGTCTAAAACGACATTGTTCTACATTTCAACATACATGTTTAATGCGGTTTTCTGTTTCAGATTCAATGCTAATGTTAAGAGGGAAGGTCACGCCAAGCACATTGTTCCTGAACATCATCATTATCACTGATCTGATTACTAATCTACTATTAATTAAAGTTATATCATAAGATTGTTGAATTTATGCGTTGTTGTAAATAATTATTTTTGAAATAAAGTTGTTTTAATTACAATTTGCAATTTTTTTAACTTTTTAATACCATTATTTGTTCCTTGACTTGAATCTTTAGCAATTAATGTCTATTCTGCTTTGACAACCAAATTAGTCAAGAAAACAGCTCTATAAACAAATGGTTTTAGTTTCGTTACTACCCGGAAAAATTAATAACATTACTGCTGAGCTCATTGCCAAACTATGAAATAAAACATAGAAGTAAATTAATAATAACATTACCCATTTTGTTTATTTATAATAAATAATTAAAACGGTACAACACCAGTTACATTAATTAACATAGAAATTTTAAAGATATTTAAATCGTCATTTTTTTTTAAATGTTATTCTATTAAAACTAACATGGAACAGTGGACTCCCTTGCATATTTTCTCTTAATGCGATGGTTCGAATCCAAGTCGAAACAAAGAACTCTTTTTGAAGTATTCTTTAGATTAGTCGTAACGAATTCAATGTTGTAGCAGTGTAACATTTTAAAACTTGAGGGGCTAACACATAATGACGCTGACTGTACATCTGTGTAACGGAACCCGGCTCAAAGTCATGTCTTTGCAAAGAAACTTCATCGAGGTGGAAATTCTAACAGATTGTGACGATGACGAGACAGTGTTTATAGCGCGTAGGTATACCACTTATTCCCCACATTTACCAGTTCAAGCGCATGCAGTTCTCTGGGAGCGTATGCTTTGCGATCAACAAGTCACAGGGGCCGACACCGAAGGCTGAAGGCTGCGGGTGTTAACCTCAGGACAAGCTGCTTCTCACACGGACAACTGTACGTCGTTTGCTCCCGAGTCACCATTCCTGACTCTCTGTATATTTTGACTGCTGAGAACAAAACTACAAATGTAGTATACAGGGATGTTTTATAAAAATGTGGCTGTTATTGTAGTATATTGTGGTGTCTTACGACTCCACGTGAACGAAGTCGCGGGCAGAAGCTAGTAGATATTAATATCGTCATTTTTTACAAATGTAATTCTATTAAAACTAACATGGAACAGTGGACTCCCTTGCATATTTTCTCTCACAGATCTCCAAAGAGGGCGTTGAGCATCTTCAAAGTACGACACACTGAGAATTCAGCTCTAACGACAGTTTTAGATGACGGCTGTTAAAATAATACCAGCCAAAACATGTTTTGAGTCAACTAGTGATAGGAATTCATAGACAATAACTGTCTAGCTAGAAATTCCTACTACTTGACTCATCATTCGTATTTAAGAACAATACAATACGATACTATGCAATGAATTATTTGCAGTCATCTCTAAACTCCAGTTTTAGTTTGTTTAATTATGTTTTAGTTTGGTTAATTTATGTGTTTGTAAGATGATATAGAGGTAAAATAGAGTTATTTGCTAAGTGTCGCCTACAACAGGGGAGACGATGATGTCTGAAATACAGATATTTTATATCTAGTTCAGACACAGATGTTCAAAATCAGTTCATAGAAACAAGTGCCATATAGTGTATCACCATAATAATTAAATTGTTGTATATTTTTGAAAATAAATTATACTTATACTTAATTGTGGGTATCACAAACTACTACTAAATAAGAGCAATAATTACGTATTACTTAACATTACGCCTTGTTTCCCCGAAAGGTAGGGCAGAGGTGTACTTATAGTATACCCGCATGTCGCCAGTTATGTTTAAGTCCCGTAAAATAGGGAGCCAGCCTATTGCCATCAACCGGGCACATATTTGTTTTAATAATACCTATAACTAAATTAGGATAGGTATTATCAAAACAAATTTTCACACAGAAACATTAGTTTTAGGAAAGTACGTAAGGATGTTTACTAAAACGAGTGTTGCTATTTTTTTTTTTTTTTTCTGTTGGGCATCTCACAGCTGGTTCCGAAAACCGTAGCTGTTTAGCCGGTCAATCCTGTGGTTGCCTTAAGCTACTACACTCAAAGCCTCCAGCCAGGGCACAATAAACTAAGCTAAAGATTTAAGGATAAACGCTCACTAAGGGCACCCCCTGCGGGGTTCGAGCCTCGGCTTAGGGCGTTATCCGGAGGGAGGACATCAAAAGATGGGACGGGCTGGATCAAAAGGTTTTGATCATTATTATTAGTCGGAGAATTTAAAGCTACGTGCACAGCTGCAACAACTGCTGGCACCTCGTTTTCGAGCAAGGGTCGGGGGGGAGTATTATTTACTCGGGGGCGCGGCGGTCGAGATCGCAAAGGACCTCGGCGGCGAGGTCGGTATGACGGGAGGCGTCTGTGTTTGTACACTGTACTTGTTTCCCTATTGCTCTCCTGGAGGAAGGTTATGGGGTCATCGGGATCTACGAGGATATGCCTTGGACGGCGAACATGGCTGATTCTACTCGAGACATAACTGGCGGCCTCGACAACCAGAGGGTTGTGATGTTTGACCGCGGACTCAAAGAAACGCTTGGAAAGGCGTTTTAGAAACTGGTGGATTGTGGGAATCTTTAGGTCGAGGTGGAGTGCCTCGTTCCTGACGAACCAGGGGGAACATGTGGCCCTACGGAGGAATTTATTTTGGACTGTTTGCATCCTATGGATATGACGGGGTTTCGCATGAGCGAAGACGGCACCCGCATAGGTCATGATCGGTCGAATGCACGCCGTGTAAACGCGCAATTTGCACCTAAGTGACAATTTGCTACGTGCATTCACCAGGTAAAAGAGTCTACCGAGAGCGAAAGAGGCTCGCGAACGAACCATCTTTATGTGACGAGTGTTGCTATCTTCGTAATCAATATAAAA
This sequence comes from Agrochola lychnidis, assembly GCA_963680765.1. NCBI lineage: Eukaryota > Metazoa > Arthropoda > Insecta > Lepidoptera > Noctuidae > Agrochola > Agrochola lychnidis. Next base: position 10,262,567 of record OY796852.1, read on the forward strand.
CTTTAAGAAAATTTGTAGAAACCAATAAATATAAAACAAAAACAAATAAAACATATTTGAAAGAATTGACAAATTAAATCCTAACCAAATCTTAGCGAATTACTAAGATAACAGAAATTCAGATTGACACCAAAAACATCACGGAAGAGGGAAAAGTTAAATATTATTCACAATAGTAAATTATACATTAAAAATGTATAGTGAAATTAGAACAGTTTTCGAAATTCAGTGTTATATTCTTGTTACCCGACTACGGCAAAGCCAAAAGGAAGGGTTATGATTTTAGCAGTCTATGTATGTATGTTTGTATGTATGTATGTTTTTACATGTGTTCCACCGTAGCACCTAAACTACTAAACCGATTTTGATGAATGAGGTATCAACAGATTCGTAATAATAGTCCGGGTGACAAAGGCTATATAATTTTTCCCTAAATTTAATTTGGTGAACTTTACACGTAAATTTCTAACCTCGAAAAAAATTAAAATGGTATGATCATGACATGTTTGGTATCAAAAGAAAGGTCTTGACGAGCACATTACAAATATGTATATAATATAATATTTTCAAAGTAAACAAATATGTTTAAATTGTTAAAAATAAGCAAAAGTGAGACTGCGCTACGTAGTATCGCAAGCTGTTACCAACGTGCAGTTAATCAAATCTTAATAAGTAGTACCGATTTGTAATTCCACTCTTATGAAGAAAAACAAGTACAACGAAATATTTATATTTTGGATTTCTTCGAAGCTCGATATCGATATATGGTGTTGGCGTCGAAATAAATCGCTCTATGGTTTCGTCCAAAGCACTATGCACTGCTATTGGAATTTAAAATAGGTTAATTACTGAACTATTGTATTACTCTACTCTTATTTACGTTTATCAAGTGTAAATCGGAAAAGTATAAAATAAAAAAATAAAGTTTAATAAAAACTGGAACCCGACTACGGGAAAATAAAAATGATCTAAAAACCGGCCAAGTGCGTGTCGGACTACGCACAATGAAGGGTTCCGTAGTTGAGATGAATTTATTTATCCCAAGAATAAACTTAACATTTATTCCAACTGCAAATCGTCGCTCGGCATCCAATACCGCGAATGCGTAATTTTTTATGTTTTTTTTTTAATTGCAGGATCACTTATTTGAACGTGTAGTAAAAATAAAAATCTAACACCTTTAAACGAGCAATTCTTGTATATATGTATATATTATATAACCTGAATCTCTGAAACGGCTCCAAGAATTTTATGAAATTTAGTATGTAGGGGTTTCGGGAGCGATAAATCGATCTAGCTAGGTTTCATTTTTAGAAAACGTCGTTCAAAAAAAAACAGTCATCCATATATTTTTCTTTATTCAAGTAACAAGGACTCATTGTGTTAGTAAACTTATGAACTTTAGCTTATTTTACCAGGTCACTCAGAAAGTTTAGCGACTAACAGTTTTTGTCTATGGGATACTGGCTGGCGCTCAGAAGCACCATATCGTCTGCAAAGCTAATATTATTTACACAAATACCATCTATACAGTGTGAGTCTTCATAATGTGGATATATCGAAATGAGGGAATCTATGCTTAATTTTACCGACGGAAAAATGGTCAATTTTTTTTTTTTTTGTTTTTTTTTTTATTCTCTTGGGCATCTTATTCATAAATTTTACAATCATTGTAAAAATTGATGAAAAAAATACAGATTTTTACTAAAAAAACATGTTTATTTTCAATTGTGGGTAGTTTTTTTCTCAATTTTAATTTTATGTGGACGCTTACTTACTTCCAATCATTATGAAGTTTGTTTCATCACGATAGCTGATTCAGTTTAAAAGTTACACAGTTTTGTTACATTTTTTTTTTAATTCCATATAAGTATTAGTAACAACCTGTGTTATTCTACTCAAAATTATTGTATGCCAGGGTCTACCTACAAAAGAATAATGGCATCAGTAACAGGAAATGTTTACAATCCTAAAACCAACATTACTGTATTTGTAGGTAATAGTTCTAAGGTTAAAAAAGTCGAAATCACTGACTGTGTAACTGAATTGTTAAAGTTAAATTGTAGTAAAATAATATTGTGTGCTTTCCCATATTTTGAAAAATTGACGAATAGACAAAACAATTATATTCATATGCTTAATAAGCATATGCAATTCTTAGTTAGTCATTATAGTGACAAGTTTGTATTTTTTGACACCAACAGTTTTGTGGAAACTTTAAAATCGACTAGGGATACTGTGTATCTGCCTGTTAGTTTTAGACACATAATAGCACAGCTATTAGCTTTTTTTATAAACTCAGACATAAGTAGTATGTCGCAGTCTTGTATTATTAACACCACAGTGGTTAGTAATAATACTAATAATAAGGTGGTGAACTTGAATAAATGTAGCTCAAATGCTATAAATATTTTTACAAATTGTACGAAGGAGGTTCCATCTCCCTCACTCACTATGAGCTCACTGCCTGGTGATGACACTGAAATCTTGGGGTTAACTCCGGATAGTCATTTAAACTAGTTTGTAAGACAACAGAAGGCACCAGTAAGAATATTCTTATACCTAACAACAACAAGGTGTCTTCTTGCTCCAAAATTAATAACTATCAAAAAGGAGATCAGCAGAATGCCTTGAAATTATTTCATCAAAATATTCAAGGAATTTTCTTCCAAATTATTAGAAATCGAAATGTTTTTAGAAAAAACAAAGTTTGACATTGTTTGTTTTACTGAACATTGGTTAAAGGATTACCAAATGCTAATTAATTATGATAACTATAATGTGGGCAGTTGTTTTAACCGTAAATCTATGCTGCGTGGAGGTTCTCTAATCTTGATAAAAAATTGTTTAAAATCTAAGCAACGTAATGACATAGTTGGTTTATCAGTTGAACATTGCATCGAACTGTCCTGTGTTGAGCTGGATAAGCATGTTGTAGTGTGCGTATATAGACCCCCTAATTATCAGAACTTTTCTTTATTTGAGTCAATAATGGAAGATGTCCTAGCGAAACTTGCATCCAGTAACAAAGCCGCAATTATTTGTGGTGATTTTAATATCAATATTCTGGAAAATAATTCAAATAGCAGTAGAATATTAAGCCTTTTTAAATCGTTCAATTTATCAAATGTTTTTACAGAACCAACTAGAGTAACTTCAACTTCTGCTACTTGTATCGATAATGTCTTCTGCGGTTGTGATTATTTAGATAAAGCCATCGTAAATTATTTACCGTCTGATCATAGTGGACAAACGGTAACTTTTAAATTTAGAACACCTATTCAAAAAGTGCAAATACAAATTAGACCAATAACAACTGGCAAATTAAATAGATTCAATAGTACCTTAAATAATAAGTTAAATGCTCTGGGCCCTAATATGGACGATGCAAATAAATTGTATGAGGATTTCTTTTCAGTAGTGCACACTGAATTCAACAAAACTTTTGAAAAGAGAACAAAAAATATTTGCCCTAATTTTATTTTTAGTGACTGGGCAACTAGAGGTATTAGGATAAGTAGGGAAAGACTGTTCGAGCTGTATGGCCTTAAGCCTTACATTAATACTGAAACTTTCAACAAGTATGTTGCTACATATTCCAAAATTTTTAGAAATACTTGCAAGATAGCTAAAGCTCTGTATATTAGCAACAAGATTAAATCATCAGAAAATAAAATAAAAACAGTTTGGAAAGTTATTAATAATGAAACTAATAGGAACAAAGTACGAAACACTGAGTACACATTGGAGACTTCACGTGGTGCCATTAGCTCTAACTTAGAAGTAGCGCAAGAATTTGTACATTTCTTTACTAATATACCATCTAAAACGACAGAAGCTTTAAATTCCTCACCCGATGTCTCAATTAATTTATTAAGAGCGAACGTTCCAGGCTGCCCGGTTGAATTTCAATTTAAACATTTAACCCTATGATAGTTATAAAAGCTTTTCGGCAAACTGTGTGCCTTAACCTGTGTCAAATAAATTTATTTTCTTTCTTTCTTTTCTTTCTTTCTTTCTTTCAAATTAAAATCAAATTGACCGAAGATCTATGGGGATTATCTATCAAAGTTTGTACATCCATAATCGAGACTATAGCACCGTACTTAGCTTTAATATTTAATTTGTGTGTGGATCAAGGAGTCTTCCCGGATTTAATGAAATACAGTAAAGTTATACCACTTTTTAAATCTGGGGACAGTAAAGACACTAACAATTATAGACCAGTATCTGTGCTGCCGGTATTCAGCAAGGTTTTCGAAAAGGTAATGCTCAATCAAATGCTTAATCATTTTAACGCCAACCAAATCTTGCACGATCAGCAATATGGTTTCACCAAAGGACGTTGTACAACTGACGCTGGTGTCACCTTATTAAAACAAATATTTACAGCGTGGGAGGAGGCCCAAGATGCCATAGGAATCTTTTGTGACCTCTCCAAGGCATTTGACTGCGTGAGTCATGAAACCTTGCTCTTGAAACTTGAGCATTACGGACTAGGTAAACTTGCGCTCAGTTTAGTAAAATCTTATTTAAATGATAGACAGCAGCAGGTTCAAGTAAACGGTGTCCATTCAATCGGTTTAAAAGTAAAAATGGGCGTTCCACAAGGCTCGATATTGGGTCCTTTCCTCTTTTTAGTATATATTAATGATCTACCCCATTTATTAAAAAACCAACCACAAATGGTGTTATTTGCTGACGACACTTCCTTAATTTTTAAGATAAATAGACGTGCATCAAATCTTGACGACGTAAATAACGCCCTACTGCAGGTCCAAAATTGGTTCACTGCTAATAATTTAGTATTAAATGGGAAAAAAACTAAATGCATAAGATTTGCTTTACCAAATGTTAAAAGTAGTGATTGTGACATAGTATTGAATAAGGAGAAACTAGAATTTGTCGATAAAACTGTTTTCTTGGGGATCACGCTCGATTCAAGGCTGCAATGGGGTCCTCATTTAACATCTCTAGCAGGACGGCTAAGTTCAGCAGCATATGCTGTGAGAAAAATCCGTCAATTTACTGATGTAGATACCGCGAGGCTAGTCTATTTCAGTTACTTTCATAGTATCATGTCTTACGGTATTTTACTATGGGGACGGGCTGCAGATATCGAGTCTATTTTTATTCTGCAGAAGAGAGCCATCAGAGCAATATATCGTCTCCGCAGACGCGATTCTCTAAGGGAGCTGTTTAAAGATATTAACATCATGACGGTACCTTGTCAATATATCTATGAAAACATCATGTACGTAAGGAAAAATCTAAGTCTTTTCAGTAAAAGAGGTGATAGACACAATTATAGGACTAGAAATAGGGACCAATTAGTTCAACCGGGTTTCAGATTGGCTAAAGTAGACTCATCCTTCATGGGGTGCTGTTTAAAATGTTATAATAAAATACCTTCCCACATACTCCAACTGAACGAAACGAAATTTAAATCATGTATAAAACGCACACTATGCTGCCAAGCATATTATAAGTTGGGGGATTACATCGCTGATAAAAATGCTTGGCTCAGCGCTGGTCCAGCTCCACAAGGGCGCATAAACTAATTGATTAGCATTCGAAAATATTGTTGCAGCTGCTGAAGATTGTAAAACTATCTTTTCCTTGTATAAATTCAATCTCTTTGTATTGTATAATTGCATATCACATGTGTGAGCACTGTGACCATGTTGTACATTCCATAAAGCTACCATTTACTGGGTACGTCTTTCATTGACTTGAATGTGCTCTGGCAGCTGAGAGTATGTCATGCTCACTCAAATGTCTCGCTGATGGTGGCGTGTGTGTTGGATCATTAAGTTCCCTTCAAAATGGTTGAGCTAAATGGTGCTGATCCATGCGTCATGTTCGTGAACGGGCGCCGTCAGTAGGGACTGGTCATCTCTTAGCTGCCACGGTTTATTTTATTTTAATTTATTTAAATTTTTGAATTGTTATTATATTTTTATTACGGACGCTTTTAACGTGCACGTCTTTCTACATTGTTCTCACATGTATAAATTCAACACGAATGATGTAACCAATATTTTGTAACAATATTTTGATTTAAAAGAGTGTCCGTGGAGTTTCTTGCCCGTTCTTCTCCATAGGTACCTACTACGCTTTGGAATGGGCAACTAGCTTCATTTTTCTGACTGACCGACCCCTTGACAATTCAAAAGTACCTGTAATTGGTTTATTTGAAATAAATGCTTTGAGTTTGAGTTTGTATTAAAAAAGAAATTAGATTTTTAAAATATTTTTTCTGTCGTTAAAATTAAGCATAGATTCCCTCATTTCGATATGTGCACATTATGAAGAATCACACTGTATAACAACCCACTCTGGTGCTGCTGAGCTCGCCAATCCTGCCTCACCCCGCATTCCAACCTGTATGGCCTGGAAAAAGTTCCAGCCCATCGTACACTATTGATCTGGTTACCATAGGTACCAATATTTAAAAATGTTTTTAAGCTCCATTGACAACCTATCCTTCTCCATCTTTCTCCACAATACGTCATAAGCAACCAGATCAAGTCTTGAATAAGTCGAGGAAGCTAGCATAAATCGGCGTCCCACGCTGTGTATAAGTATAGTATGTGACAATACGCTTAAGACACAACACTGCACTTTCTGTTGAGAAACCACGCCGAAACCCGAATTAGTTGTCATGAACATTTACAGTTTTATTTATTTGTGTATTAAGCAGACTGTCAAACACTTTTGATATTGATATTGATATTATAGTAGTAGCTAGAGAGATGGGCCTATTGGATGCCGAGCGACGAAATGTAAGTTTGTACGCACAATATTGAGAGATTTACCGTGTTATTTTAAGACCATAGACTTCTTATAGGTTTTCCTGTAATCTATGAGTAAAGAGCCATACTATGTATTTTTTTGAAAAATTTTGGTTCAGTAGTTTCGGAGATAAGGGGGGGAATGGTCAATTTTCATTGAATTTCTTAAATATCTTTAAAAATGTGTATTTTAAAATTATATAAAAAATATATTTAAGATCCTCGCAATAAGTCCTTTCATTTGATATGTCACACGGTACTGTTAGCATAACTTTTTTTTAAAATTTTCGTTTGCCTCCCAAAAGTGACCCCTATATTCAAATTTTTTTTATTTACGTTACACATTCGTGTTTGGGTCACAAAAATACGTATGTGTACCAAATTTCAACTTAATCGGTCCATTAGATTCAGAGTAAATTGGCACACAGACGGACAGACAGACACACGAGTGATCCTATAAGGGTTCCTTTTTTTCCTTTTGAGGTACGGAACCCTAAAAATGGTCAAGATAAAGCCGTGGTCGCATGCCAATATAATTTTGTAGGTGTTCTTGGCACCAACATGGTATACAGGCATGCGACCACGGCTTTACCTTGACCATTTTTGTACCTATGTCTTGATTTTTGTCTGAAATATTTCCTTGTTTCGTACTTTTTAGATCATTTTTATTTTCCCGTAGTCGGGTTCCAGTTTTTATTAAACTTTATTTTTTTATTTGGTTTTAAAAAGGTCGTATTAGCAATGAATAAAACAATGACATAAAATAACCACGAAAACAGATAAAAAATAATCTAACTTAAATTGCCCGGATGTGGCAATACTGCTCGAGTGACATGACAAATTTTTGTTCCGTATTTTAAAATTAATATTAACTATTAATTAAGTAAAATTAAGGTGTAATTTTACGTGTAAACGTTATATAACTGCATAAATACTCAGGATTATTGTTTTCTTGTAAATAGGTATATAAAGTAAAACTGTGTTTGGTTACACACCGGTAACCTAAAAGCAACAGCTGACGATCGGACTACGGATTTTAAACGGGGAGTATTGCTTTACTTTTAATTTTGAATAGCACACAATCGTCACTTTAACTATGTTACACGTCTTCGTTAAGTCTTAACATAAATAGTTCGCTGATTTAGCACTCAGCATTGGGTCTCAATCGCATTGTTTACATTGTAGAAAACATATATCTTTTTTGCAACAGGGACTGAACGGGAGTCTAGGGTATGTCTGTATGATCTGGGGTACCATATGAAAGAGCGCTATTTGCACATTCTCAATTTTTTTTTTTAGTTCCCATAGTCTTCGACGTTTGACGAAAAATAAAATAAAAAATACCGTTTCCCCCTCCCGAAGTTCGCATAAAGATAAATTGAAGAAGATAAATCTGACATTATTCTATGTGATAGAAGTTTATGTAAAGATTACAGAAAAAATAAAACGATGTCTCTAAATAGCACACTTTTTCAGAAATCATCAACTTAAAGTACATTAGTTCCACTATCGTCAAAACATGGGCTGGCCTAAAACTACGTCAGAGAATTTGAATACGGCAGTGTGCAGTATTCAAATTCTCTGACGAATAAAGGCCTCGCCGATGAAAATTTTAAATGGTACGGAAGTATTCACCGGTTTTTTTTTTCTTCGATGACTTTGCTATATGATTTAAAAAAAACAAAAATTTGTCATAACTTTTGAACCATAAAAATTGCACCGACATTCTAAAAGTTTGGAAATGACCTTGCCCACGCCCCTATTCGATTTGATTCATGCTTTCAGGGACACCATGTATATGGGCCTGGTAAGTTAAATATTAGATTAAGTGGTGGCATTAAACTAATGCATACATAAGATTTGTCTATCTCACACACCCACCGTCCTAGAAATTATTTTAACACACCCGCATTTAGCAAAAAAACAATTATTAAATCCATCCATTATGGGTCTCAAATTCAGAGGTAAAGTAAGTCCTTGTGAAGGTCAGACTTTCTTAATATTTGGCATGGCTCAATGCTGGTCCTGCTCCATAACCACAACTAATTGATTAACATTTGCAAATACTGTTGGAGCTGCTGAAGATTGTAAGACCATCTTTGCATAGTATAAACTCAATCTCCTTTGTATTATATAATTGCATAGCACAGGTGTGAGTACTATGTACTAAAGAGTTACCATTTACCGGGTTATATGTCTTGCATTGAATGTGCCCTGGCGGCTGTGAGTATGTCATGCTCACTCAGATGTTTCGCTGATGGTGGCGCGTGTGTTGGAGCTCCCTTCAAAATGGTTGAGCTGAATGGTGCTAATCCATGCGTCATGTTCGTGAACGGGCGCCGTCAGTTGGGACTGGTCATCTTTTAGCTGCCACGGCTTATTTTTAATTTATTTTAATTTTTGAATTGTTCTTTGTTTTATTTTTTACGACGGACGTTTCTAGCGTGCACGTCTTTCTACATTATTTATAATTTCAACATGAATGACGTAACCAATATTTTGTAACATTTTTTTATATAAAAGAGTGTCCGTGGAGTTTCTTGCCCGTTCTTCTCCATAGGTACCTACTCGTACTACGCTTTGAAATGGGCAACTAGCTTCATATCTCTGACTGACCGATTCCTTGACAATAATCAAAAGTGCCTGTAAATGGTTTCATTGAATTTTTTTTTTTTTTAATATTCGTTAACTTGAAAAGATAACAAAGTTGAACTTTGAACGCGTAAAATATTGTGTAAAATTAGCTCTCATACCTGAATTCACAATATAAAAGGACAACGATTATCTTAACATATTATCAGTTTCTGTTCATTTATTTAAGTATCAACAGCTTAATTAACTTTACAAAAATATACACAAAAGTAAGTAGCTCCCAAAATAAAATAAAACAATGCGAAGATGTGGTTCATCTTTTGTAAGCAGCAAATATTTAGAGATCCCTTGGAAAAATATTCTTAGTAGATACCTGCTAATAATTATGCAAAAACTGAAGTTCAATAATCAGATTTGCACTCAACAGATCTTCTCTACTCGCTACCCTCCTCGCTGTGGTCGCCGCACAGTCACAAGATGGCTACGGTCACGATCACCACCACGGTCATGGTCACGCTATCTCATCACAGAGCATCAAGAAGCACCACGGACACGCTACCGAGAAACACGTCGAGTATTATGTACGATATCTAACGTTCCAATTATAAACGATTACTTTTAACTTTTTTATTCATATTAGACGTGATCCACCATAGCCAATTATCTTGGGACTTATGTAACATAATTTTAGTGTCCCATAGGCTCATCCCAAGTACGAGTTCGCATACAAGGTAGTGGACCCTCACACCGGTGAAAAGAAGTCTTAGCATGAGGCGCGCGACGGCGACGTCGGTCGTGAATGGCGTGTACAGCCTGCACGAGGCTGATAGAACCGTCAGAATTGTTGAGTACCACGCTGACAAGAAGAGCGGGTGAGTGAATTACTTCAGAAAAAATAACTTCTGCCTTTTACTGTTTTACCATAATAGGAAAAAATGCAATATTTTTATTATCTAACCCTCTTTCTCAGATTTAACGCGAACGTGAGACGAGAGTGTCATGCTAAGCACATCGTTACGGAACACCACCACCACCACCACTGATCTCATACAACTGCTACAAAGATTATAATTATGTGTTGATTAGTTCTGTAAATAGATATAATAAACGTTGTTAATGATTGCAAATATTCTGTCTTAATTAAGAAACTATATTATTATTTCCAATGCCAAACGAAAATAAATATGTTTTATCCTTTATTCGGTTAAGAACAGATTCTGGTTACTGCAGATTCTGGTTACGGTAGATTCTGGTTACGGCAGGTTCTGGTTACAGCAGATTCTTTTTATGGCAGATTCGTTTTACGGCAGAAATACAATACGGGATGGGGCTTTGTTTCAGAAGGACTCCGCCCAAAAAAAATAATGTCAGTAGTTTGAAAATGTAAAAAGATTGTCTTGGAACAGTAACTTATTTTACATTTAAATGATTAGTTCCAAACTATCAATTTGCAAATTAATCATCAACTGATTCACCAACCATAGGAACTACACACAACAACTTTTATTTAATAAAATGCTTAATGATGACTGCCTCGTTGGTCTAGTGGTCGCAAGCGTTACTGCTGAGCATGAGGTCCTGGATTCGATTCCCGATTCGAGCATAGTGTTATTGAGTTTTTCCATCTGGAAATGCTCAGTAGCAGCTCGGAGCTCGGATTTGTGCCCGGTTGATGGCAATAGGCTCGCCCCCTATTACATGGGACTTAAACATAACTGGCGAAATGTGGATGTATTATAGGTACACCTCTGCCTAACCCTTCGAGGAATAAATGGCGTGATGTTATGTTATGTTATGTGTGTTAATTGATGAATTCATTGTTACGTGTAAGTAGTAAGTAACCCAAATAAGCATGCTTTTACGCTTGCAAATATTCGTTGCGCATGAAATTGACGTAAATAATTCTAATGGCTACACAACAATCATTTAGAATGAAATCTATAACACCTTTATTGCATTGTTTTCAATATAAAAGTGTTATGTTTGACTCGCAAGTATCAGTTTGTTATTAAGATTTATACAACTCATACAGAACTACGAAATGTTTCCTAAGGTACTCACTTTTTATTTTCTTTATTTATTTATTTTTGAATACAGCAATTTAAGTTACATTCAATTTAATTATAATATAATAATATTGATTTTTATTTCGGAACAGAGTCCATAGTGTGTTAGTAACATAATATAAAAATAACTTATTATCTGGTGTTAGTACCAATCACCCTCTGCACAAACTGCTTGACAATTGGAGAGCTGAAGCTCTCCGCTACAGTTCTCAGGATGCTGTTGCGACTGTCTCTCACTCTTCTCAGTAGTGAAGCAGTTTTTTTGCGAACAATCGCATGGAAACCGGTCAGTACGGGCTTGCGCAAACATTCCCGTCACGCTGCAGTAGCGAGAAAGTCCCAACAATATTCTGAAACCATTATTAAATACGCAACTAAAATAAAATATAAGCAGAGAAAATGACTAAAGATCACTAATTTCAACATTGCCAAGATATTCTTTTTTTTTTTTCTTCATGTTTTCCATTCTACCCAATTTTTTTAACTCATAGGTGCTCTGCGTGTTAACTGTCGCAGCAGTGGCATCAGCGAAATACGCTCACTCATCGCAACACTTCACCAAGCACGATGGTCATCACCACCTCGTGCACATACACGCTGACCACCACCACGGACATCATCACCATCACGTCGACTACTATGTTAGTTAAGCGGGTTTCTCACCGGTCGATGTAGAAATTCGACAACGCTGCAAGTGACCGTTAATCCCCTGCACCAAAGTTCTACTTGTCTACTTTTCCCCGCTGCATACAGCGGGTGTTTAATTTGCCCTGTAGTCAATTAAAAGCTAGAACATTTGTGTTCCGAACTTTGTTTAAATCAATAAAATTGCAGACGATTTATATCGACTGTCTAATGGCCGATTCTTGTAATTTACGGACCATTATTGGTTTATTATATTTATATGCCCAGTTTGGCAATGAAAAAAACTACCATTGGTAATCAAAACGTTTCGTTTCTGTTTATAGGAACCAAGCATAAATGATTTAGTAATGCGGCCTTTTGCAAAAATCGAACTGTGCAACCCCTCATTAGCCACACACTCACCTGCTGAACAGTTTTTGAAAACAGAACACTAACCATAACGTTTACCTCCAGACGCATCCTAAGTACGATTTCAAGTACGAGGTAAAGGACCCCCATGCTGGAGATCACAAGGAACATCATGAACACCGCGACGGTGATATTGTGAAGGGTCACTACACAGTCAAGGAACCTGATGGCACCATCAGACATGTTCACTACCATGCTGATAAGAAAACTGGGTGAGCAGACCGCAAAATTATGACATGGTTATTTTACTCTCGCGTTGTCATCGGCGTAGTATCTTTTCAGCAGAATTGATACCTGCCTATTGATAGGCAAAGAACTTTTCATTCTAGTAGATCAAAATGAATATTAGTGTGTCGTTCATTTGATTTGCTATAGTTTTTTATCAGTCTTTATGTAGACATCGCTTCTTGTTGATGTTTGTCCTGTTAACTCCACAAAACTTTTGTGTCTATGACGCATAGATACAATTTAATCTCTTTTTTCTTCTGTCCACAGTTTCCACGCACACGTGAAGCACAGCCCTTATCATCTCCATCATTATCATCACCACCATTGATTAGATTATTGTTGACTGTTTTTGTTACGTTTGTATTTTTTAGACTATAATAAACTAAACTAAAATTATTGAATGTGCCTATATACTTCATTTTTCCTACCGAAAGTGTATTATTATAATATAAGATGAAACACTCATTGACTGTTTTTTTTTTAATAACCTGTTCCACGGTGAAATAAAACTATTATTAGTCACTTCACTAGAAGCCACTTAGGAACTGAAAGGTAGTAGATACTGTAAGTACATAGTTATGCTATTTGGCTAACAAATTACATATAATAATTATAAGAAAATACTTCAGTCTATAAATAAAATATAAATGAAGTACTCACGTCACAAACTTCTAAAAAAAACACTTACATTATCTATCTTCTGTCACATTAGCAGATTCTGATGCAAATGAGAAAACTAATTTGATTTTATGAGCTAGGTAATTAATTTCAGCAAATCTAACACCGTATAACAGTCAAAACAGACAAATAAAAGCTTGTAAACTGCTGATGCAAACCAAAAGGAAAGAGATGACACACGTTTCTATTTTATCAACAATGTATCTGTTTGGATTTATAGCTTAAGATGACAAAAGGATCCTAAAAAAACGTTAAGTTTAAAGTTACAATAATTAAACAATCTAGAAAGACTGGCCACAGCTCTCGAGTGGTATAGACAAAGTAACGAAGTTCCATAATCTAATATAAACACTGACACTATTATGTTTTAAATGATCTTGCACGCGTAACATGTCCACTTCTTTAACTATTGTCCGAGGAATAGACATAGTATCTCTTTCTATACCAAGTAATTCTGTCCACTTCTGTCATCACTTCGTAGAACTCTTCCATTGTTTTGTCTTCCGTTTTGACGTGGTAATGCACACGTAGTGCTGGCGTAGACAAACATTCCGCATACTGGCACGGGGCGTTTGTATGATGTTACCAGTTATACCACTGATATAATCGAATGTCACATTAGTTGTGCATCTAAATAAATTAAATTAAATGCTGTTTGTTGGTAAGCGCATCACTTGATAACGACTGGACTGATTTGGCTATTTTTTAGGATTCCGTACCTCAAAAGGAAAAACGGAAACCTTATAGGATCACTTCGCTGTTCGTCCGTCAGTCTGTCAAGACCCTTTTTCTCAGGAACGCGTGAAGGTATCAAGTTGAAATTAATATCAAATACGTAGATCTATGTTTTCTTAGAACTCTAAAAAAATCAAGCTTCTAAGTCAACGCAATAAAAATATACGGCCATTTATGTGACATTTTTGATACTCGCAAATAAATCAAAACCTACCCGTTGACCTAGAATTATGAAATTTGGCAGGATGCAAGATCTTACAGCACAAGTAAAGAAAAAAGTCCGAAAATGTATAATTTGTAGTTTTATCACAAAAAAAATGCGATTACAAACTTACATTTTCAGTTGAAGAATTGACCGTGACGTATATCAGTGTATGGGAAGACATGCTTCTCAACTACTAAGTTAAGTTTGTTCTTGAGATAAATTCATACCAATTACTACGGAACCGTTCATTGTGGGTGGTCCGACACGCACTTGGCCGGTTTTGTTTTGAAATGTTGGTAACGATCCGAATTTAGTTTTATTTTCATGGAAAGAAAAATTAAGTAGAATAGTTTCCCGGGTATTTCCCAAATTTGCGGAAAGCTGAACGTCCTTTTTATATGGGATTGATAGGAAAACATCTGTCGCGTCAGCTAGTAATTGACAATAATTAACATTCTTTACTATTATTATTTGGTGTCAAAGACGAAGTCAAATCATTTATTTCAAATAGGCACATACAAGGCACATTAGAACATCAAAATTTACAATAAAAATTAATTGTTTCTGAAAAATGATCTTTTTTTATTATTTACACACGTATTTACATTATTTAAAAAACTATCATACTTAAAATAATAATTAATATGTACAAGTATATAAAAGGGGGGGGGGGGGGGGAAATAATTATAGGGCATCAAAAAATTCGTCCGCATCGCTGTCAGTAGGAAAAGTGCCCAAAAGGCTGGCAGCATTGCCACGTTGTATGGCAATGCTGATTCTTTGACCAAAGAATAGGCCAGCCCTCTGATCACGTGTAGAGTCAACCAGCCGCTTGGCGATGTCTTGAAAAACAAGGTGGGCACTCGGACCCCATGGCCCTAGTGTTTCAACCCCAAACGGCTCAAACATATAAGTCCCAATAAGATTGGAGTATTTGCGCCGTTTGAGGTTTTCCGCACCTGCAGCAGCAGCCCCAGCACAGCTCGCCGAGCTAGGAAGATGGGATGGCGCAAGGGTGTCGACACACGTTGCATCCCACACCAAAGGCCTACCTACCTTCCAAGGCATTATGGTCATTCCGTCTGGTCTCTTCCCATCGTCGCGTGCCAAGCCATTGGGTTCTAAAACAGCTGGCACTCCGGCGGTGACAAGAGCACGACGGATGATGTCATTGATGCTGGCGTGCGGTGCTATCCGGCCTGCGCTCTTACTGCAGGATTGGCCATGGTGTCCGAGACAGTCGACACCTTCACCGCACTGGCAGCGATGCGGAGCCACACAAGAAGCACCCAGACGCAGACAGGTAGCGAGCCGGAAGGTGGTATCACCCAGCATAGTGCCTATGTTGGGTGACGGTAGCGCCTGAAGCCAGAGGCCCGACTCCCACTCACCCACAGCCAGCAGGCGGGCACGCTCAGCAGTATTGGTGGACGTATTAATAAGATTGTTCCGTACCAACCTGCAGAGCGGCTCATCCCACTGCCTCTGGGAAGATGGGTTCACGGGCCGATCTGTATTCGGGCAAGTCGCTTTCCAGGCGTTCTCCGCAACGGTCAAGCACGACACTTCAGAGTTAACCAGGCAGGGGGCTAAAATTTTCCCAGTCAACTTTTCAGTGCTGTGGACAGAGGACAGGAATGCGGGTAAGCTAATACTGGTAATTTTGCGGACGCCGAGGCCACCAAAACGGATGGGTAGTGTAGCTTGCAGCCACGCTCGGTCGTCCAGGGCCACGTTTAAAATGGATGTTAATGTGCTGCGAATAATTTGGTCAATTTTGTCCAAGAGGTGTGACTGCTTCCATAAGGGGGAAGAGCGTAGACAATATATAAAATTTGGACCAAAACAACAGTATCTAATCAAGGTGAATGCCGAATGTAAATTAATTTTGGAGAGTCTGTCCGAAACGTCGTTAAAGTTTTTGATTATTATTTAATAAACTTTACAATATCTTGCATCTAGACAATCTAGGCAAAAAATTACTATTGTTGTCAATAATATTCTGCCTGCTATATACCGAGTTGGGAAAGACCAAGTTATGGTTTGGTACCTAAATTGTTTCAAAATATCGCAGGTTCGTATCGTAAGAACTTACTTATTGTGGTATTTAAACAAGTGCTTACCCAATTTTTAACGTGAAGAAATGTAAAAGCACTCGCCTTAATTAGCCAAGGTTAATAATACATAAGAATAAAAACAGTATATTACAATAAATCTGGTGTAAAAACTGGTTATTTTTAATTAACAAACTTGACACAGTCAATTTCTTTGGTACTTTTTGTAACTGTATAAAAGCAAATGTAAAGTTTTAACATATTATCAGTGTCCTTTTAGTATTTACACAGTAAACAACAAAATAAAAACAACACAAAATGTTTACGAAAGTAAGCTTTACTTTCAAAAAGTTCGTAAAACATTTTTTTTTTAATCCAATTTATTAAATCATTTTAAATTACACAGATCCTGCTCATCACCGTTGCAGTGGCAGCAATCGCCGCTCAAGACCATCACCATCACTACCACGGTCACGCCTCCTCATCACAGAGCATCAAGCAGCACCACGGACACGCCACCGAGAAGCACGTGGAGTACTATGTATGATAGCGTTGAAATCATAATATAGAATTTAGCTTGTCCAGTTTAGAAAAGACGTTATTAACCGTCATTATTAACCCTCACAGTCTCATCCCAAGTATGAGTTCGCATACAAAGTGGAGGACCCTCATACCGGTGATAAGAAATCTCAGCACGAAGCTCGTGATGGCCACATCGTGAAGGGCGAGTACAGCCTACACCAGCCGGACGGCACCATCAGGATTGTTAAGTACCACGCTGACAAGAAAACCGGGTAAGCGTGCAAGAGCATTTTAATTTAGCTGTACCTAATGGTATTGTAGCGGTTACACCGCCACATACGAACTACGTATCAAAGACATGACGTCACACAAATCCTGCATCGCGCAATTAGAGTTTACCGCGCAATCGACATTTAAAAATCTCAAATCTAAAATTCTTTATTTCATACCATAATGTATATAGTTGGTAGGGAAATAATTATATTAGTCGACAAAACTCGTTTCTACGGTGGTCATGCTACGCGTGCTGGTCGGAGAATCCTCCCTTTTTCTATGATGGATGAGTAAACTTTATACCCTGTTCCTCATACCACTAAAGTATTCTAAGAAACGTCTCCCTCATTTTTTGCTTTTTGTTTTTACAGTTTCAATGCTGACGTAAAATACGTGGGTCATTCCAAACACATTGTTCCTGAACACTACCACCATTGATTCTGTAATATTACTAGTTAATTTGTTATTAATGACTTGTTGTAATATTGTTTATGTAATTATAATGACACTAGAATAAAGGTAAAACCAAAAAGAGTCTTTGTTTTTCATTCTCAAATTAAAACCGTGACCGTTTACAAACGTGATGTGAGATCTCACGTTTATTACCTATGAAGAACTGAATAATAATAATTATAAATGAAAATAAACAGACATGACCCAATCATAAAAATGTAAAGTACACCTATTTATCAATCACAATAAATGTCAACAATCCAACTAAGTTCATCAAAGCCTGTTTATCCAGAAAAGACCAGAATAGCCAAATTAAATTAACATAAATAGACTAACCATTTATCGTAGGTATCCTACTTATACTAGCTTCTGCCCACGCTGCGCCCGCGTTTTATTCAACTATACTAGCTATAAAAACCTATGGGACTCGTCAATAGTGTAGCTTTTTGCCAGTGAAATAATTTTCAAAATCGGATCAGAACTTCCAGAAATTACCTCCTACATCCAAACTTTACTTCTTTATAATATTAGTCGTGTATAAGACTGTTTTTAACCGACTTCCAAAAGGAGGAGGTTCTCAATTCGACTGTATGTTGTTTTTTTTTTTTTTGTATGTATGTTACGCGGTTACTCCGTCAATTATGAATTGATTTTGATGGTTCTTTTTTTGTTTGGTAGATCATACTTCAGAGGTGGTCCCATATAAATTTTATTAACTTTGCTTGGGTAGTTTTTGAGTTAGCTTCAATAATACGTATTTTTTCCTGACTTAGTATGTGGATGATATTATGATAACTTCCTGTCACTGTTATTTACATAGCAGGTATTCGAATTTGTGTGGGGTAGGTATCACAACTAAAAAGTGAAAAATAAAAACTTTTTACAAAAAAAAAACAACCGACTTCAAAAAAAACACTACAAAGTGAAAAATAACTTTAATTTCGGAAGTCGGTGACAAAGAACGAAAATTGAAAACCAAAGACACCGACTTCCGAAATTAAAGTTATTTTTCACTTTGTAGTGTTTTTTTTTGAAGTCAGTTGTTTTTTTTTTGTAAAAAGTTTTTATTTTTTGGCTTAAGTTTAAAAATAAATTATTTGTAAATCTCTGGATCATTTTAAATGGCATTAAATAATAAAGGCTCACCAGGCAGCACGGCGCGGCATGGCATTGCAAAAGATTTTCGTGAGTGGAAATGATTTTGAACGTTTTCTGTTCATAACTTTAGCACTCACATTTCGTTGATTTCATCACGTTGGGAATTGAGCATACTGCGGGAAGCTGCAGCATTCCGCGGAAGGCTTCGGCATGCCAGGGCATACAAATGTTAATGAGTTGCCGTGTCATGCGTTCACGGGTAAACCCCCTTTAGGATCATGAACCTTATTATATAAAACCCTCAATAACACGTTCTCAATGAATTAGTAATTAGTAGGGTATGATATCACAATAAAATCTCTCTGTTATGCGAGCGAAATCAAAATTACCTACATAATTAAGGTTTTACGAAATTTTATTGTCAAATTAAAACGCAGCACCTATTAACAATAACAGTTGATATCATTTAGAGTGAAATCAATACTACCTTGAATTTATTATTTTAAGTCATATAAAAGACATGACGCTTAGAATCAGTTCACTCTTGGGCATAGCTTCAAATCAGTAACAAGTCTACAATCAATTATTATAACAGGACAACATGTTCTTCAAGGTATTTACAGTTAATTATTCAGTTATTCAGTAACGTCAAAGTGTTGAAGTAAAAAAAAAATGTCATCTTAACGTTACTGTTGAGATATGGAAAGAATAATGGATGTCACTTTTCATGAACCACAAATCAAACTGTCAAATTGTTACCTACTTAGAAATTTTCCAACATTATCCTTCGCTGCCACTCGCGAAAATTATTATACATTTAACATCGTCCTATTTTTAGGTACTCTGCCTGCTGTCTGTGGCTGTTGCGGCAGTCTCCGCTCACGGACACTCCTCCCAGTACATTCATCGCCACGACGGACACCACCAAATAGTTCACCACGGACATGATCATCATGACTACTACGTCAGTAACAATATTAGATTACTTTCGAAAATGAAATTTTAACCTATTTACCGGATTGTAAACTTACCAACATGTCCGTTTGCAGACTCACCCTAAGTACGAGTTCGAGTACAAGGTGGAGGACTCTCACACGGGCGACCACAAGTCGCAGCACGAGCACCGCGACGGTGACGTCGTCAAGGGACACTACTCGCTGCACCAACCTGATGGCTCTGTCAGGGATGTGCACTACCATGCCGACCATCACAGCGGGTGAGTGTAATATAATATGTAGTCTTAAACTGTCGCTCTTGCACTTGCTATAATTATGATTTTCTTCTCCCCAGCTTCCACGCGGACGTGAAGCACAGTACGCACCACATCGTGCCACATCATCACCATTACTGAAAACTGTTGTCAATGTTATCTAGTGAACTAAAATTCTGTTGTTACATAAAATAAATATAAAAAGTTGTGCTGTTTAAACCAATTCTTCTAAAAATAAAGACATTGAAATAAAGAATTTGTATTTAATTTAAATATTATTTATTATATGGGAGATGTAACGTAGCTTGTACTTGTAGGGCACTGCAAAGTTAAACCCAAGTTTTAGTCTCACCACGCCTGATTGAATGACAAACCTGAAATGTATCTTTTTTTTGTTTGGATGGAAAATTATCAAATAACTTCTCCCGCTCTGGGCGGAGCGGAGGGCGTGTCAGACTCCTACTTACTAAAACTCACCCGTGTTCCTTCAGTTGCCTGTATGTTGCCAGGGGCCACGGTATCCTTTTCGGACTTTTCCGCGGCCCTGGCAGGCATCGGCTCTAGCGGACCCCGTCAGTTCTGCTGACATCTCTTTGAGGCGCGCGTGGAACACAACGCGCCGTGAAATATGTCATTTGGAATCGTATTGGTTCTATAAATAGGTACATATAGGACAACAAATAAACATCTGCTGTCCCGTAAAAAGCACTGAACCAAACGAGTTTATTGTATGTTGACCCCATCACTTGAGAAAAGGCTATCTAGATAAATAACTACAACATACTACAGTCCTGCATGCCTAACTGGGTATTTAAGACGCCGATATATGCCAGTGACCTTGAGTAGTTAGCTCTAGCCAATAATAGGACTCGCCCATCAAGGAGCGCTGTTCCAAATTATACGCATTATTAATTTAATATACGTAAAACAAAAGGTATTATATAAAACACACATAAGATACATAGTTAAGTTATCTTTAAAATGGTGAAGGTTTCTGAAAAATCCGCTTGATAGTTTTTGCATGACTCAGTTTTTATCCGCGTTAGCAATAACTTTACAAATTAATTACACTAAGTAATTTAAACATAATCTAAAATATTCACAAACTAAGTTAATACGAAAGTGCTTTAATTTAACATATATTTTTTCCAAATCATTAACACTAATCGTTTAGACGTGATCTTCAGTATAAAATCGTTAAAAGTCTCTTAGTGTCGCCTTAATCGATAACCTCAAGACTAAAAAAGATGTTAGCTATAGATCCCAATTTTGGATTCAGCAAACCCACTACTGTTCAAGTCCTTCTAAGACCAGTACTAAAACGTGCGACTCTTTTAAAATATTACGACTATCTTGAAATGTCTTAAGAAAGGCAAACATTGACACTAAAGCATTCAAGAATGTAAATATGTATTTCACCGTGAACTTAAATCACGTTGCTTGAGAAAGAACAAGTTCGATTTTTTATATTTGCACAGTAATGAAAAACTGGATCCAATAAGAGAAGATTGTGATCTAAATTCGCACATATGACAACAAGTCTAATTATTGCTTTTTAGGTGTGGTGAAGGAGGATTGAATTAGAATTAAATATTTTTTCACTAAACTAAAGCCACCACTTTAACTATAAATTCAATAAAACTGACTTCTTAAAATAACCAGTGTACTTGCTTATATTCCAATAAAAGATTTTTTTTTTTTTGTAAAATTTTTGTCAGCATTAATAAAAACTTTCTGATCTCTATGTCAAATTAGTTTCAGACAAACTTTTTACAAAAAAAATAACCAACTTTAAAAAGAAACAATCTATACATCTATACATATAATAAAATCGTAGCGAAGTCAAAACTGTACATTGAATATTTTTGAAAAAAAGTAATTGCTACGAGGTCTAGGATCGATTCTAATGCCGAAAATATTTTTTTTAGAATTTTTGTCTGTTTGTCTGTTTGTCTGTATGTATGTTCCAGCATCACGCAAATTCTACCGGACAGATTCTGTTAAAATTTTGCATAGATATTCCCTGTGTGTCTGGTCAAACTATAGGGTATAAACTATCACGCTATTTACTATGGGGGACGAGCAATATTACATTATGTTGTATTTTTATGTTCTAGCATGACGCAAATTCTACCGGATAGATTCTGTTAAAATTTTGCATAGGTGTTCCCTATAAGTCTGGTCAAACTATAGGGTATAAACTATCACGCTATTTACTATGGGGGACGAGCAATATTATATTATGTTCGTATTTTTGGGAAAAAACGCGCCAAAATTTTAGGATATTGTAGATGGTTATCGATTTAACCTTTTAAATGATTATCATCACGCTATACCTTTATGGAACTAAGCAGTCAATCAAAAAATATATAGGAACGGCTATTTTAGACAAGTTTCAACAAAGCAATTAGCTCAGCGGTTGGGCGGTTGCTTTGTAAACGTGGGGTTGTAAGTTCGATTCCCACCTACGGTTTTTTTTTCTTTTTTTTCACATTTTGTTATACGATTATTATTTTTTTTGATAATCTACCTATAATCTATAGATATAATAAAATCGTAACGAAGTTAATTTTTTTTAAAGAAAGTTATTGCTAAGAGGTCTGGGATCGATTCTTATGCGGAAAATAAAGTTTTTAGAATGTTTGTCTGTACCAACCGTAGGGCATAAACTATCACGCTATTTGCTATGGGGGATGAGCAATATTACATCATGTTCGTATTTTTCTCTGCAAATTGTAAAAGGACGCGCCAAAAGGTTGGGATATTGTAGATAGGTAGTTACCGATTTAACTTTTTAAATGATTATCATCACGCTACCTTTTATATAGGAACGGCTATTTTAGCTAACTTTCAACAAAGCGAATAAGTAAGCGATTGGACGAATGATATGAAGTCCTGAGGGCCTACCACCAGCTTAAAAGCAGTATTATTTTAATATTACTTTAGTTTACTTCAGTGTGGGAAAGAGATGAAGCTCTACAGGATGTATAGCTCCATCTCTTTCTCCCACTGAAGTAACATTAAAAAAATACTGCTTTATGAGCTGGTGGTAGGCCGCCCGGGGTAGTAAGTTCGATTTACATCTGTTTTTTTAAACTCTTTTTGTAAAACGATTTTTTTTTGGATTGTGTATGTAATAGTTCATAGAATGTATTAATTCACAAAAAATGGAAAACTTCGTAAGCTATGGGAAACTACTAAGTTACAAGTACTTTACAGTCACAAAACATTCAAGGTTGTATTCTGATCATTTTAGAGCAAAAGACTGTAGGAATAAAATGTTTTTTTACAGATTTTGACAGCAGATTTGTCCTAGCGATTTTATAATACGTATGTGGATCTTCTGGAATCGCTGCCACACTGCTTCCTGGTGGCAAAACAGCGCACGTCATGTTTAAGATTCCCATCGATTTAGAGAGCAACGAAACACCTGTTTGTGGGGTGTCACGCAACAGTAACAAGGGATGTGTGCTTAGGGGATTGCGCTTCGTCGTATGGGATGAATGCGTTATGGCAAAAAGGAAAGCAGTGGAAACTGTAAATAGAACCCTGCAGGACATCCGCAGAAACCAAGATATGATGGGTGGTGTCACAGTTTTGACAAAAAAAGTGAAAACTTCGTTGAAAAGGTCGACTCTATGGTCGAGAGTTCATAAACTGCGCTTGACCATCATCATACGAGCTCGGCTTGGCGGTAATTCAAATGCTCAAGAATTCTCCGATGTTCTTCTAAAAGTTGGTGAAAGCACTCTACCAGAGACTCTTGGTAGAGTAGATCCCACTTTAGAAGATCTTATTTGTCTGATATACGGGGATATCAGTCAAATACCGTACCAAGAGAATTCTTAGGTGTGTTTCCGTTTTAACTCCGAAGATGATCAAGCTACAGCGATCAACCACAGTATTCTCTCACAAATTGAAGGGAGTGAAGTGATATACACCTCCATTAATAGTGATGTGGAGGAAGATGATGCCAAATATCACCCCGTAGAATTTCTCAATTTACAAATAGAAAGAAAAGAAAGAAAGATAGAAAAAACATTTATTTGGACACAGTTCGCGAAACACAAAACACAAATTACAGAGGAAATAAAAAATAGTGTTTTTAAAACAATAGTGTGTGCCTCACGGCTGCGCCAAAAAGGTTCATTTCAGCATTAAATGGCAAGTGGACTTCCGGTTGTATATCTGTGTAACGGAAACCAGCTCAAAGTCATGTCTTTGCAGAGAAACGTCATCGAGGTGGAAATTCTAACAGGTTGTGGCGATGGTGAGACAGTGTTTATAGCGCGTATAAAGTACAAATTCCCCACCATTACCAGTTAAAGCGCGTGCAGTTCTCTGGGAGTGTATGCTTTGCGATCAACAAGTCACAGGGGCCGACACTAAAGGCTGAAGGCTGCGGGTGTCGACCTCAGGATAAGCTGCTTCTCACACGGACAACTGTTACGTCGCTTGCTCCCGAGTCACCATTCCTGACTCTCTGTATATTTTGGCTGCTGAGAATAAAACTACAAACGTAGTATACAGGGAAGTTTTATAAAAATGTGGCTGTTATTGTAGTATATTGTGATGTCCATTGATTTAAATAGTAAAGATACGGTCGTCCGAACGTTTGTTGGACGCAGTCGCCATACAGAAACACTAACGCCATCTATTAGAACTACTATGAACTACGATGTCAATCGGCGTGGTCTGCTCCTAGACGTAACCTTGTAAGAGCGGGTATTTTTGAGGTACAAAGAAATAAAAAACCTTTTATTTTTACCCGACTACGGCAAAGCCAAAAGGAAGGGTTATGATTTTAGCAGTCTATGTATGTATGTTTATATGTTTGTATGTATGTTTGCTTTTACGTGTGTTCCACCGTAGCGCCTAAACTACTGAACCGATTTTGATGAATGAGGTATCAATAGATTCGTAATAATAGTCCGGGTGACATAGGCTATATAAATTTTCCCTAAATTTAATATGGTGGATTTTACACGTAAATTTCTAGCCTCGAAAAAAATTGAAATGAGATTATCATGACATGTTTGGTACCAAAAAAAAGGTCTTGACGAGCACATTACAAATATGTAAATAATGTTATACTTTCAAAGTAAATAAATATGTTTAAATTGTTAAAAACAAGCAAAAGTGAGACTCTGCTACGTTGTATCGCAAGATGATATCAACGTGCAGTTAATCAAATCTTAATAAAAAGTAACAGTTTGTAATTCCATCCTCAATTCCTCTATGAAGAAAAATAAGTACAATAAGTATAATATTAATTAAATCTTTTCATTTCATCGGCTAAAACGCGCGCCGCTACAAAGTTCTGTCTCACTTTTACGCGCCTTCGCGTCGTCTTTGCCAAACGTTGAGACAAATAAGAAAAAAATTGTTTTAAATAATGTTAAAAGTTGATATAACAACATTTTTTTAACTTACCGGTGATATGAATTGTTATCATTTATTTTATTGTGCTTTTTGTCGTAGTTCACGCAACCCTTCACGACACAACTTGGCATTTTTGCTTGTAAAATTTACGACCGCTCCCGAAGACAGCCGAACGCGTTCTAGTTTACTTCGCTATAGGGAAGACCATTTTGGGACCACGTTCGAGGCGTCATTGTAACATGCGGTCCACCCAGTCCTTACGCAGTAATATATATGTCAATGGTGATGTCTTACGATTTCCATGCGAACGAAGTCGCGGGCAGAAGCTAGTATAAACTAAAAAACAACTTTAATTTCGGAAGTTAGTTTAGTATTATCTTTGGTTTAGAATTTTCTTTTTTTGCCAACGACTTGGTCGTTTGGTTGGGACGAAGTTATTTTCCAATCTGCAGTTTTTTTTTTAAGTCGGTTGTTTTATTTTTCACTTTTTGTGACAGGAAGTAATTATAACATCATCCACATAGACTAAGTGTGTAAAATACGTATTATTGAAACTAACTCAAATACTACCCAAGCAAAGTTATTAAAAATTAAATAGGACCACCGCGCAAGTTTAATCTACCAAATGAAAAAAAAATATGCAAAATCGGTTCAAAATTGATAAAAATATCAATGGACATAAAAGTACGTGTAGGACCACAAACAATGAAGGGTTCCGTAGTTGGGATGAATTTATCCCCCAAGAACAAACTTAAAATTGTAGTTGAAAAACATGTTGTTCCATTAATTCCAACTGCAAATGTAAGTTTGTACTCACAATATTGTGCGATTTACCATGTGATTTTAAGACCATAGACTTCTTATAGGTTTTCCTGTAATCTATGAGTAAAAAACCAAAGAATACAGAGTCTTTTAAACCGACTTCCAAAAAGAGGAGGTTCTCAGTTCGACTGTATGTTTTTTTTTTCTTCTTTTTTTTTTGTATGTTTGTTACGCGATTACTCCGCCAATTATAAATTGATGTTGATGATTCTTTTTTGTTTGGTAGATCATACTTCAGAGGAAGTTTCATATAAATTTTATTAACTTTGCTTGGGTAGTTTTTGAGTTAGCTTCAATAATACGTATTTTTTTCCACTTAGTATGTAGATGATGTGATAACTTCCTGTCACTGTTATTTACATAGCAGGTAGAGGTATTTTAATTTGTGTAGGGTAGGTACCACAACTAAAAAGTGAAAAATAAAAACTCTTTAAAAAAAAACAACCGACTTAAAAAAAAAACATTACAAAGTGAAAAATAACTTTAATTTCGGAAGTCGGTGACAAAGAACGAAAATTCAAAACCATAGACCTATATAACACCGACTTCCGAAATTAAAATTATTTTTCACTTTGTAGTGTTTTCTTTTTTGAAGTCGGTAATTTTTTTCTACAGAGTTTCTATTTTTCACTTTTTGAAAAGTGACCCCATATTCAAAATTCATTTTTTTACGTTACACTTCCGTGTTTTTGGGTTTCAGAATTGGGTCACAGAAATTCAATTTTGTACAAGATTTCAACTTAATTGGTCCAGTAGATTCGTGGCAAATTGGCTGTGACAGATAAACAGACAGACACACGACTTCACACGAGTGATCCAATAAGGGTTCCGTTTTTTCCTTTTGAGGTAAGGAACACTAAAAAATAAAAATAAACCAAAAGACGAGCATAGAACCTCCTTCTTTTTGGAAGTCGGTTAAAAATATATTAGAAGATCTCAGGATCAATGGCTTCTACGACATAACTTTGGCTTGAACGAAATCTTCTGTAAAGCGAGATAATAAAACTAGGTCTTCTGATAAAACCCCGTTAGGATCATGATAAATCTATCCTACCTAATTATAAACCTCAATAACACATTACATATATAAGTATGGTATGATATCACAATAAAATCTATCTGTTATGTGAGCGAAAACAAAATTACCTATGCAGTTAAGGTTTTACGAAATTTTACTGTCAAAACGCAACACCTATTAACAATAACAGTTGATATCATTTAAAGTGAAATCAATACTACCTTGAATGTATTATTTAAGTCATATATAAGTCGTGAGGTTTAGAAGTTCTGTATCAGTTCACTCTCAGACATAGCTTCAACTAAGAAACAAGTCAACAATATCAACAGGACAACATGTTCTTTAAGGTATATAGTTAATTCAATTATTTTTACTTCAACACTAATATTAAAGTACTGAAGTTTAAAAGTATGTCATCTTGAGGTTGATGATAACTCTTTTTTCACTAAACTCCTCTTTTAGCTGACAAGAATTTAAAAGATGAGCAAACGGTGGCGGGATTAAATTGTAATTTAAGTTCTTCAATAATATTATCATTGGAGATCGTACCAAGATATTTTAAAACCGTTTTTTACCCGTTTCTTGAAAATATATCGTTAATAACAACTTTTTGTTATGTTCTTATAATAATTTCTTGCCTCTAGGTACTCTGCGTGCTATCGGTGGCTGTCACGGTGGTCTTCGCTCACGGACACTCGTCCCAGTACATCCACCGTCACGACGGGCACCACCAGATAGTTCACCACGGACATGATCATCATGACTACTACGTCAGTAACAATATTACTTTTGAAAGTGAAATTCTAACCTATTTACCCGATATTTATTGTAACCTTACCGACATTTTTGTTTACAGACTCACCCTAAGTATGAGTTCGAGTACAAAGTGGAGGACTCTCACACGGGCGACCACAAGTCGCAGCACGAGCACCGCGACGGTGACGTCGTCAAGGGACACTACTCGCTGCATCAACCTGACGGCTCCGTCAGGGATGTGCACTACCATGCCGACCATCACAGCGGGTGAGTGTAGCAACAGTTTCGGCTGGATGTGTGCAGTCATAAACTGTCGTTCCTTCAGCTGTTATAATTATGATTTTCATATTTCCAGCTTCCACGCGGACGTAAAGTACAGCACACACCACATCGTGCCACATCATTACCATTACTAAAAATTGTTTTCAATGTTATCTATACTCCGTTTGAAATAAGATTAGACATTTAACTAAACCTTTTTTACAGTCCGTTCAACCGATTTTAACTTCTATTGCGTTTGTGGCATGAAAAATGACAGCTGCAGTAAACAGTTGGTTTGTAACCACTTTTTTTGCTTTTAATGATGGCATTAAAAGCAAAAAAAGTGGTTACAAACGACGATTACGATTTTGACTTCTATACCGTAGGCATAAGGATGGCCTTATGCCTACGGTATAGAAGTCAAAATCGGTTGAACGGACTGTAAAAAAAGTTTGTTTAAATGTCTAATCTTATTTCAAACGGAGTATAGTGAACTAAAATTCTGTTGTTTTATAATAGCAAAATGTTGAGATGTTTAAAACCCACTATTTTAAGAATAAAGACTTATTAAAACAGCTTTTTTTTTTCTTTATTTATTTATTTCATTTAGATACATGATATTCTCATCTTGGAGACGTTACGTGGCTAGAATAGTATTGTTAAGTCTAACATAAGATTTCGTCTCACAACGCCTGATGGAAAACATGATGAATGACCACTTCTGTTTTTTTTTGAAATTCTATTAGTTTCATCGTTAATCTCAATACGTTTTTACATAATGGTTTAACTTGGGAACCAATTTTGGGATCAGCAAGCCTTCCGCCGGTCACATGTCCTTCTAAGACCATTACTAAAAAGGCTCTTTAAAATGTTTCGACTTTCTTAAAATGTCCAGAGAAAGGTAAAACGTTGGCACTAGTATTCAAGGATATAATAATCGCATCGTGAACTTAAATTACGTTGTTGGTGAAAGTATAAGTTCGGTTTTAATTTACACTGTTACGAAAAACTGAATCACTCATTGATCGTGTGTATATTTTTATTAATGTAAACTGGCCAAATGCGTGTCAGACCACGCACAATGAAGGGTTCCGTATTTGGAATGAATTTATTCTAAGAACAAACTTACATTAAATTATAAAAAATTACTCACTTAAACGTTGTAGTTGCCATATATTCCAACTGCAAAGTGTAAGTTCAAGCTGTTGGTCGACTGTTACTTGTTAACTTGTAAAGCCAACTTAGCTGTGATAGTTTTCCTTTTAACTTTGCTATATCCACATTATACACTACTGCCGTGAATTTTTTCACATATCCAAAAACAACTGTTTAGCTAGCAGGGCACACTTGACTTAATAAAAATTAGCACAATTAAAAATTACATTTTAAATTGTGCTAATTTTTAATAATCACACTAATATTATAAAGGCGAAAGTTTGTGAGTGTGTATATTTGTCTCTTCTTCACGCTCAAACGGCTGAATCAATTTGGATGAAATTTGGCACACAGATAGTTTATAACCTGGATTAACACATAGGATACTTTTTATCTCGATATTCTCACAGAATCGAGACTTACGTGGGTGAAACCGCGGGGCGCAGCTAGTAAATAATAAATATCATTCCCACTTTACCTGCAAGGGAGGCAACCAATTTTTTTTTTTCTAGTTTCTATATTACCTCATTGTCGGCATAATTTATGTGTAGATCCATGCAAAATTACAGCTTTCTAGTACTAAGAGTCTCAAGCTAAGCCAAACAGACGGACACGGCGAAACTATAAGGGTTCCTTGTTGACTAAGGAACCCTAAAAATGACAGACTTGGTTCTGTCGATATAAATCGCAACTGTGCTTTCAAAGAAACCACAATTACAAACTTAATCGGTTTAAGAATATAATATTAGTGGTTTTTAAAGACATACGTCATGTTAAAGACTAACAAAACAAACAATATAACTTTTTTGCCATGAGGAACATAAAACGAAACATCTACCATAGTGAATTTTATGCGAAATAAATCATTGTTTTAAACAGGTTGCTCTAGACGCCACCCTCCTCACTGTTGTCATCGCGCGGCCTTAAGAAGGTCACAGTCACCACCACGGCCACGCCTCCTCATCGCAGAGCATCAAGTAGCACCATGGATACGCCACCGATAAACACGTGGAGTTTACCATGTATAATACTGATTTAACATAACATAACATCATGCCTTGTTTCCAGTTATAATAATTTTTATAATTCCTTTTTGTTTTATAAAAAATATATTTTGAATGGTTCAAATAATATTATTTTTATTAATATTTTTATTTCCGAAGGGTTGAGCAGAGGTGTACCTGTAGTAGGTACACCCACATTTCGCCAGTTATGTTTAAGTCCCATGTAATAGGGGGCGAGCCTATTGCCATCAACCGGGCACCAATACAGACTCCGAGCTGCTACTGAGAAATTCCAGATAGAAAAACCAAATAACGCTTTGCCCGACTCGGGAATCGAACCCAGGACCTCATGCTCAGCAGTAGCGCTTGCGACCACTAGACCAACGAGGCAGTCACTGATTTAATCATATAGAATTGGTCTTCCTTTGTAAGTAAGATATTGCTCACCGTCACGTGTCCATACAGTCTGTACGAGTTTGGTTACAAGGTAGTGAATCCTTAAATCGGCGACAAGAAGTCTCAGCACGAGACGTGCGATGGCGACGTCGTGAAGAACTAGGACTACACCTGCCCGACGGCACCGTCAGGATCGTCAAGTACTACGCTGACAAAAAACTGAGTGAGTGTGCATTAGCGAACAGAAACATTTTTTCCGTGGGAAAATCCTCATGGATATGATTCTAATATGTGAATACAATAATAAATATCTTATCGTATTTAACGTGTGAGTTACTGATTCTCTTCTGTTTCACAGAGTCAACGCCAACGTGAAGTTTGAGGGTCACGCCAAGCACATTTTTCCTGAACACCACCACCACCACTGATTCTATGGTATATATATTTTTTTAATAAAGACTTGTTAAAGCTGTTGTTGATATAGTTTTGTTATTACAATGAGATACATTTTTTTTAAAACTTACCATGGTATATTATTTCCCATCTCGTTAATGCTCTTGACATAATCATATAGATGCATTAAAAATCTGTTAATTATTTGTTTATCATCTTTGA
Source organism: Agrochola lychnidis (assembly GCA_963680765.1). Taxonomy (NCBI): domain Eukaryota; kingdom Metazoa; phylum Arthropoda; class Insecta; order Lepidoptera; family Noctuidae; genus Agrochola; species Agrochola lychnidis. The sequence continues at coordinate 10,293,937 of OY796852.1, forward strand.
CAGCCTTGTTTCTGTTGACTATAAGCCTTCTCCATTTCGTACAATGAACAACTGTTTGATTTGGATTTGAATAAATTAAATTCTTGGATTCACTTGACGAGTGACTCTTCAAATCATTTCTTCGCTCTTCAATTATACTATAGTCGTACACTCCACGGTCGTCGGGACTATGTGTTCTTCAGTCGGCAAAACGACAATAGTAAAATAAAAATGATGAGTAGTACTTGCTCAAGCTAGTTACAGCGATGGTTAAATACCATCGCAGTAACTAGCCTGAGTATGATGATGAACGAGAGTGGTAAAGGATCGAGCTTAGTGGAATGCAATTCCAGAGGCCTATTTTCTGGAGTAAGTACCTACACTACACTTACACTACACATACAATAAATACACAATACCTTTAACCTAGTTGATTTGAATCTGTTTAAACATTGTTCAAGCTAAAGAAGTGCGCCTGCTGGCTGTGAGTAAGTGGGAATCGGGTCTGTGGCTTCATGCACTACCGTCGTCGAATATAGGCACTTTGCTGGACGACACCACTTTCCGCCTCGCTGCTTCCCTACGACTAGGAGCTCCATGTTGTTCTCCTCATCGCTGTCACTGTGGCGAAGTTGTCAACAGTCTCGGCCATCACGGCCTGTCTTGCAGCCGAAGTGCGAGCCGCTTAGCGCGGCAAGCGAACATCAACGACATCATCCGACGAGCTCTTGTCACCGCCGGCGTTCCAGCTGTATTAGAACCCAATGGCCTGGCACGCGACGATGGCAAGAGATCGGACGGCATGTCCTTATTTCCATGGAAGGTGGGTAGGCCTTTAGTGTGGGACGCAACCTGTGTCGACACTCTTGCGTCATCCCATCTTCCTAGCTCGGCGTGCTGTGCTGGTGCTGCTGCTGGAGCTACAGAAAACCTCAAGCGGCATAAGTATAATAACCTCATTGGTAACTATACTTTTCGTTTGGGGTTGAAACCCTCGGGCCGTGGGGTCCGAGTGCCAATGGCCTCTTCCGTGACATCTCAAAACGGCTATTTGACACTTCCCGTGACCCAAGGACTGGTTTTTACCTTGGCCAGAGGCTAAGCATTGCCATACAACGTGGCAATGCGGCCAGTCTCTTGGATACATTACCAGTCGACAGCGATGCGGATGAATTTTTCGACGCTATATTTTAGTTTGTAAATAGTTCTAGTTAAGTTAGTATATAATATCTATTTTTATTTTGTAAATAATTAATTAACGCTAATTGAAGCTAAAAGAATGATAAAATTCAAAAATTCAAAATATTTTATTTCACATAAATAAACCTACATTGGTTGTTTCCTATGGAGAAGAGCCAGCAAGGACACCACGGTTACTCTTTCAAAAATAATTGGCATTTACAATACTTTCAAATAACAGTGTTACTAGGTATGGGAGGACAGTTTAGGTCAGTAACAGCATGTTATTGCTAACACCAACGAAAGTAGTCACTGTTGAACAACCCCTTGGGACAATCTAGTTGTGTTTTGAATTCACACATTAGATAGCAAGCGTGACTCTAGCGAAAAAATATGTTATTCTGGGCACAAAATTAAATCAATTAAAGTATTTTTTAAATAAACTACACTACACCATTGAAATGAATTAAAACTGACTTTTGAAAATAGCCAGTGTATAGTTTTTTTAAAGTAACGTGATTTCCACTAAATGAAAGTTACTAAAATGAAACTAAACTAAACTTTCTAGTCTCTAATATCGAATTAATAAACCTTATGATATTAGACTACTTATTCAGTACTTTTTTATAGAATGATCTTTGTTGTTTTAAAACTGTACCTACACCTTTTTTTTTTTTGGGTGGTAAATTATCAAATAACTTCTCCCGCTCTGGGCGGAGCGGGAGGGCGTGTCAGACTCTTACTGACTAAAACCCACCCGTATTCCTTCAGTTGCCGTGTTGCCAGGGGGGCCACGATTTCCCTATCGGTTTTTTTCGAACCCCCGGCAGGCATTGGCCCTAGCGGACCCTGTCAATTCTGCTGACATCTCTTTGAGGCGCGCGTGGAACACAAACGCGCCGTCGACCCGGGCTTGGTCCTTATCGGACGGCGAGCTACCCACTGCTCACCGTCCGCAAGCCCGCGCCTACGGTGGCCGGAAATCTGCCTGTGATTCCCGACGCCCAGGGCGTCTCCTCCTGCAACTGTACTTACCCCTGTACTAGTAAGCTAGAAAGTAAATGACGAATGATCTAACATCATGCAAACAAAAATTATGTCTTTAATAGCTTTTAAGAAACAATTATCTTCAAAGCGTAACACTCTTATCGTGTGTAACTTAATTGAGAGAAATCAATACTACCTTGAATGTATTATTTTAAGTCATATAAAAGAGGTGAGGCTTAGAAATTATGTATCAGTTCACTCTTAGACATAGCTTCAAAATAGTCAACAAAAACAATAGGGCAACATGTTTTTCAAGGTATAAATAGTTATTTATTGATTCTGTGTCTGTGATATCAATCTACAAATGAAGAGCGATACGAAAAACATAATGGATTATACAAATTGTGTTGTCAAATTGTTACCAGTTTAAAACTTCTCTTACATTATTAGAAAACACTTGTCACAAATTGTGAGATATTCCCAGTTTCTTAACAACATCACGATAATAATAAATTTCTGTGAAAATCTTTAAACATAATTACAATTTGTTGCCTTTAGGTACTCTGCATGCTATCTGTGGCTGTCGCGGTGGTTTCCGCTCACGGACACTCGTCACAGTACATCCACCGCCACGACGGGCACCACCAGATAGTTCACCACGGACATGATCATCATGACTACTACGTCAGTAACAATATTATATTACTTTCGAAAGTGAAATTTTAACCAATTTACTCGATACTTATTGTAAACCTACCAACATGTTCGTTTGCAGACTCACCCTAAGTATGAGTTCGAGTACAAGGTGGAGGACTCTCACACGGGCGACCACAAGTCGCAGCACGAGCACCGCGACGGTGACGTCGTCAAGGGACACTACTCGCTGCACCAACCTGACGGCTCCGTCAGGGATGTGCACTACCATGCCGACCATCATAGTGGGTGAGTGTAGCAACAGTTTTGGTTGGATGTGTGCATGTCAACTGTCGTTCCTTCAGCTGTTATAATTATGATTTTCATATTCCCAGCTTCCACGCGGACGTGAAGCACAGCACACACCACATCGTGCCACATCATCACCATTACTAAAAATTGTTTTCAATGTTATCTAGTGAACTAAAATTCTGTTGTTAATTGCTAAATGTTATGATGTATAAAACCCACTATTCTTTAAATAAAGACATTTTAAAACAAGTTTTTGTTTTCATTTTCATTTTTATTTTAAAGTAGATGCAACGTCGATTGTATAGCATTGTTAAGTCAACCCTAAAGCCAAACGCTGGGTGAACAACCAACGTAAAATACATGCAAATCAAATGGCAAATCACGCAAAAAGACCCGGTATACGTTGGCTGAGTATGGGCTCACCCAACGTGTACTGGGGGCTTGAGCCTTGTTCTCACTACACCTGATTGAACACCAAGCCCAACATTTTATCGTCTTCACGATTTTATTTTTATATTCATGTAGTGGATAGGTACCTACATCTATTCCTGATCAAGCATTAGTGGCTACGTAATAATTACAGATCACTAGTCGAGAAAAGGCTAGCTGGATCGATGGCGACAACCTACAGTCCTATAAACTGTGCTAGGTTTATTGTTGATCTTATATTTTTTTACAAAATAACTTGCATTCCAATTTTGTGTTCAGCAAGCCTTCGCAGGTACCATAATGTGGAACTCTTTAAAATAATACACCTTGCCAGAGAAAGGCGTTGACACTAGCATTCAAGCGTGTACAATTCGCATCGTGAACTTAATAAAATCACGTAGTAGGTGAAAGAACAAGTTTTAAGGCGCTCCTACAAATACACCCCAGGGATACCAGTGACTGGCCCTCGATTCCGAGGGTCGAGACAAAAATCCCTCGGGCAAGGGGCCAGAAAGCCTCCAAACCGGAGGCGCAAAGATGACTTTACGACTGAACAAGTTTTAATTTACACAGTAATGAAAAACTGGATCACTAACTGTTTTTTTAAATAAAAAACACAGACTGGGTTGCTTCGATATCAATGGCAACTGTGCTTTGGGAGGAAACACAATTACAAGCATAATCATGTCGCTTAAAGGTATTTAAATTATATTAACAATATTATTTTTTAAAGACATACCTACGTCATGTTAGAAGCTGGATTAACAGAACAACACTACAATATAACTTTTTTGTAATTATTAGGAAAAGGTTTAGTGCAGATACATCTCCTATATGTGAATTTCAGCTAAATAAATCGTTGCTTCGTACAGGTTGAGCTAGTCGCCACCCTCCTCACTGTTGTCGCTGTGCAGCCACAAGAGGGTCACGGTCACGAGCATCACCACGATCACGCCTCCTCATCACAGAGCATCAAGCAGCACCACGGACACGCAACCGAGAAACACGTCGAGTACTATTCCTGATACTTATAGAATGTCTTTCTATTCATGTTAAGAAAGATGTTGCTCACCGTCTCGTGTCTTTACAGTCTCACCCTAATTACAAGTTCGAGTACAAAGTGGAGGACCCTCGCACTTGTGACAACAACTGTCTCAGCATGAGGCGCGAGACGGCGAGTCGTGAAGGGCGTGTACGAACCCAACAGCACCGTCAAGTTCGTGGAGTACCACGCTGACAAGAAAACTGAGTGAGTAGGTTTAATCAACCAAGTACTAAAAGAAATGCTAAGACTTTGTGACGTGTAGCTTACTGATTCTTTTCTTTTCGACAGATTCATCGCAAACGTGTAGTTCGAGGGTCACGCCAAGCACATTGTTCCTGAACACCACCACCATCATTGATTCTGTGATATTATTTGTTAATAAGGACTTGTAGCTGAGTTGTATTAATTTTTTTTTTTTTTTTGTTACAATGAAATACAAAATTTAAGAAAACCTTGCCTATATCATTTCCCATCTCGTCTATACTTTCGCTCAAAAATAATACAATTATTCGCTTCTATGAGGAAAAACATAATAGTAAATTTAGCGACGGCTTCACCGGAGGATAAAACTAAAATTAATCTACAAAAATTGTAGATAAAACTTGCAATTTAAAAATCTTCAGGACATGGTGCTTTAATTGTGTTTTAAAAGATGGAAAAGATTTATTAATTATAGAGTAGTTCTTCGTATAGATACTACAGTCCTTCCACCGACTTTGTTCTTGATGCTCTTAAAATTATATGGTTGACCTGCCCTCTCTCAGAGATGAGGACTGTGTCCCAGTAGTGAAAACATTATAGGCTGATTATGCTGCCGTGTCAAGAGCTTTTGACCTTGCAGTCTTTACATAAGTAGATACCATAAAAATCTGATAATTTATCTGTACATCATCTTGCCAGCCTTGTGCCAGCTGAGTCACCACCATTTTGTACAAAGAACTTTGATCTATACCTTGAACAGTCAATTATTAAATTCATAGATCAACCTGACGAATGACTCATCTAATAACTTCTTCGCTCTTAAGACCAGGCACTCCAAAGACAATTTTCACGCAAACTCCGCCCCCATGCACCCCACCACTCCACTATGTGCTAAACGCTAACATATCAGTAATAAAGTTGAATATCGCGTGCGCTCTTTGGTCGTGTTCGAGCACAAAACTATTTGTCGTAAGTCTCAATTCTTATTTCGTTTATAACTAAAGTAATAATTGATTTAGAGAAAAAATATCTTATACATGGATAATAAACTATATTTTTTTACTGTCAATAATTATTTTAGACATGAAAGCCGAGTAATTTTTTTTTTATTTCAAATAATCCTTAAAAAAAGACATGATTTTCGAATAAAAAATTAATCGAGTGAAAATGTTCTAATTACGTAGGTTCAAGAAAATGTTCCAATTCCTTAAATTTGGAAAGAAAAGATCCAATAAATCAAAACTAAAGTTCCATTATGATTGTATGCGTGATTTTTTCAGAATATTAACATATTAACATACAATTTAGGGAGCCTCCTCTTAACATAGTGTATTCGTATGTACAATCCACGGTCGTTGGGGTTTATGCGTTATTCAGTCTGAAAAACGACAAAATAAATTAATGTTGAATAAGAACTACTCAGGCTGGTTACAGCAATGATATTCAAAAGATATTGATGGGTGAGAGTGGTCAAGGTTCGAGCTTCATCATCAGCCTATAATGTTCCCACTGCTAGGACACAGGCCTCCTCTCTGTGAGAGGGAGTGGGCCGTAATCCACCACGCGAGCCCAGTGCGGGTTGGTAGATGTCACATGTCTTCGAATTTTCCGTTCTAGGACATGCCGGTTTCCTCACGATGTTTTCCTTCACCGTTTTGAGAGCAGTGGTGATGAAATAATTTACACAAAGTAAAGCGCCTCTCAGGGCTCGAACCTACGACCGTAAGTCGCGGCCGTTACCACTGGGCCACCACTGCTCTTACTCTCATCACTGAGCTTAGTGCAATGCAATTCGAGAGGCTTATTTTCTGGAATAAGTACGTAATCCTATTTATTAATATACGATACCTTTGATTTAGTGGTTCTAAATCTGTTCAAGACTTATTCAAGCTGAAAGAAAAATAACACGTTATCAATTTGTCCCTTTTTTAACCGACTTCCAAAAAGGTTAAATATTCGTAGCGTGTTTATTTTTTCTTTCCGCCGATTTCTCCGTCATTTGTGGACCGATTTTGAAAATTCTTTTTTTGTTAGAAAAGGTATGCTCTGAAATTGGTCTCATATAAATTGTATTAACTTTGCTAGGGTGATTTTTGAGTTAGCTACAATAATACGTATTTTTTCTCACTTAGTATGTAGATGATATGATAAGTTCCTGTCACTGGTAGCAGGTAGTGGTATTCGAATGTGTGTGGGGTAGGTACCACAACTAAAAAGTTAAAAATAAAAACTTTTTCTTATTTTTTAATCTTACAGGGCTCTTTAGGAATAAGACTCTTAAGTGCTGGGCGGAATATTAAGTCAACTATGTTACAGGAGAGACGATTTAAGATTGAATTCAAATTAAATTTATAGTTAAAACTAAACTAAACCTCCGAAATTAGTAAAAACTTACTTCTAAATATAGTAAATACTTAAAGCCTGCCTAGCCTTTTCCCAACTATATTGGGGTCGGCTTCCAGTCTAACCGGATGCAGCTGAATACCAGTATTTTACATGGAGCGACTGCCTATCTGACCTCCACAACCCAGTAACTGGTTAATACGATATCCCTTGGTAAAACTGGTTGTCAAATTTTCGGGCTTCTGACGACCCGTAACGACTGTCAAAGATCCACGAATGACAGCCGGAACCAACGGCTTAACATGGTTTCTGAGGCACGGAGGAGTCTCGGTATGTAAAGATGGTCACCCATCCACAGACCAACCCCGGAAAGCGTAGCTTAACCTGATGAATCGACCCGTGCGGCTGTTATTACTTAGCCACGAAAATACTTAAATAATTCATTCAATATTTTTTTCAGTAAAAATAATTTACGAAAATTGTGGTCAGCATGAACAAAAACTTTCTAATCTCTAACGTCGAAATAATGACCTTATGATTTTGATTATGCAATACTTTTTGAGTAAGTACTTTTGGCTCAAATAATTCAGGAAATAATTTGGTTTTTAACTGTATCATCTTCTGATTAAACTAAGATGTCAATGCTTACAAAGTAAATGATCCAGTTCCTTTAAAAAAATACAGTACTGTCTCGAGTAAGATAAATAGCGTGGTGACTGACGAATGATTTAACATCATGCAAACAGAAACTAAATTATGTCTTTAATAGCTTTTACAAAACAATTATCGTCAAACCGTAACACTCTTATCGTATGCAACTTAATTGAGAGAAATCAATACTACCTTGAATGTATTACTAAATGCTATATAAAAGACAGGAAGTTTAGAAGTTATGTATCAGTTCAGTCTTGGGCTTAGTTTCAAAACATTGTCAAGAATAACTACCTACAAGATGTTCTTCAAGGTATATATGAGAAAAAATCACTACTAATGAAGTCTTTAATTATCTTTTGCAAAACGTGTCTACCAAAATCGAGTCAATTTTTGCTTTTTATTTTTTGCAATTTTTGCAAAATAATATTTAGGTACCTATTGTAACTTTTTCAGCTGCTCTGCATGCTGTCTGCGGCTGTCGCGGTGGTCTCCGCTCACGGACACTCGTCACAATACATTCACCGCCACGACGGACACCACCAGATAGTACACCACGGACACGATCATCATGACTACTACGTCAGTAACAATATAAGATTACTTTCGAAAGTGAAATTCTAACCCATTTACCCGGTACTTATTCTAAGTTTACCAACATGTTCGTTTGCAGACTCACCCTAAGTACGAGTTCGAATACAAGGTGGAGGACTCTCACACGGGCGACCACAAGTCGCAGCACGAGCACCACGACGGTGACGTCGTCAAGGGACACTACTCGCTGCACCAACCTGACGGCTCCGTCAGGGATGTGCACTACCACGGTGACCATCACAGCGGGTATGTATAGCCTTGTAATGAATAAAACGACGAAGATTGTATTATGCTTGTCATCTTTTCCCCCATTACTGACTTGCCCGATTTCGTCATGAAAGTTAATTTTAATTTATCTAACTTTTTTCTTCTCAGCTTCCACGCGGATGTAAAATACAGCACACACCACATCGTGCCTCATCATCATTACTGAAGCGTCTTCATTGTTGTTTATTAAAGAACTGATTCTGTTACATATTGTTCATACATGATGTTAAATCCTAATTAAAAAAAGGAAAAAACTGATATTTTTCATTTTCTTTTCTGTCTTTACATAGGAGTATAGTTTTTACATAAATGTCTGACTGTCCTGGGGGCCTACCACCAGCTCAAAAGCAGTATTATTTTAATATTACTTCAGTGGGAGAAAGAGATGGAGCTATACGTTCTGTAGAGCTTCATCTCTTTCCCACACTGAAGTAATATTAAAATATGAGCTGGTGGTAGGCTCCCAGAATGTAGACATTGGTCACAAATCTGATGTTATCGCCCAAGACTCAGCCTTCTTGTCTCGAATAGTTACAAATCCACACTGAATTAGTGCTCATATACACGCACGCCAACGGCAGAGGAACTGCAGCAGCCGTAGACGCGTGTCACGACGGCTGCAGTTCCTCTGCCTTTGGCAATAACGTGCCGCTCGTGTATATGAGCACTAAGACCGCATCCTAAGCAACGCAGGAGTTGCGCGAGTATACGATCGTCGCGTTCATTTTGTTCGGCGAACTCAAACACGTGGTTTCGTCGACAAACACCTTTAGATTTTCCGGACAAATGAGTTACATGACATATGAACACGACCATCGCTTATTTGCTCGAACAGAAAGCCTTTTCAATTGGTTTAATATTGCTGCTATTAGTGTACCTAGTCGATTGATCCATGATTAATGGCTGTCCTGTAAAAAAACAAAAAATTTTTTTTTTACCCTTTTGTCCGTCGATAAAATTAAGCATAGATTCCCTCATTTCGATATGTGCACATTATGAAGACTCACACTGTATGATTCACATTTGTTATGGTTTTGCTACGACTGTAAAGTTAAAATCGATTTATGGTTAACGAATTACACGGACATAGCAGCACTCTTTCAATATGTTAAAATCATACAACAAATTTAACAAATTTTGATTTATTAACATTAAAACTAAAGATGTAACAATATCACAACAATCAAGTAGGTAGGTATCACATTATTTAATTATAAAAAATAATCAGTTTTGTCAATATTCAAATATCCATGAATCAGATATAAAAACTGCTATATCAATGTTCAAATGGGCATTCTTTAGAAAGTAATCATTGATGATAATAATGATGTTCAGAAACCTCGTGCTTGGCGTGACCTTCATGTTTCACATTGGCATGGAATCTGTAAAAACAATTATGCAAATAAAGACATTTAAAACAAAGAAACAGCACAGTATAATAAAGTAAGCAGTATTACGTCTTTATGGAAATCAGCCCAAAATGAAGCTTCGAAATCCTGGTTTACACCAGTCCAGTGCTCAACAGTTTCGAGTGCGCCGCAGTTACGCATGGACGCGGACGGTGCAAGACGCTTCCGCACATTTATTTACGTGAAATATGGCTCTAAGTTATCAACTGTATTGTTCAGTTCAGGATTTATATGGATGTTCGAATTCATTTATATCGAAACCACATTTTTTATAACTAACTTTGTCAGCACGATAAGCCTACAAAAGTAACATTATTTTGAGTTTTTATATATTTGTGTTATGTAGGTATTTGTATATTTATTGAAGCGTAGCGACCATAAATCTCTCTTTTTCCATACAATTGATGCTTGAATGAAGGAACAAAATATACTTATACCAGCTTCTGCTCGCGGCTTCATCCGCGTGGCATTCGGTCTGAGAAAGTCTTCATCATGCTTCCCGCGAACAATAACATGTTCATGAAATCTAAACTATTCATCCCATAATCATCCAAATGATTTGATTTAAATTGCAACTTTTATCTACATTAAATGTCCCTGATAATGTTTGTTCACCGCACCGTGAGCGGGACGTTAACGAGAAACGAGATTTAGCGGCCATAGTAAAGTACTGTCGCTGCCGCGGCGTCGTCATCTCGTCCTCGCACTTTGCGGTAGACAAACGGCCTGACGATACCCAAAATTCTGATAGGTATTTAACATTACCAAGAAAGTAATGTTAAATCCCTCGTTATGTAAAATTACCCTAAACAAATTGGTATATTTTATTTTATTCCACTCTTTCATATTTTATCAATTAGTAAATGAACCTGATCATTAAGATATGTCATCGCGGACTTTTTTATAGGCCTTTTATGTAAGTTTTCTATAGAGATATGTTATTTTCAAACAGGAATAAATAGATAATATATCTACTTTTATTTCAGGCTATCCGAATGTGAACGGCTGATGTGCCGAGATGATTTAGTAATAAATCACACATCAGACGGCACACCACAAGTTACCGGATTTTTGATAAATATTTTAATGTACACTGGCCAGGCCAGGACACAACAAATCCCAAGTTTTTGAAAAAGAGTGTTCTCCCGACATTAAATTTGGCGGACTTATAAAGTACAGCTACAACGCAAGAGACACAGTCAGTGGGCTACCCTAAGTGCGTGTTTATCTACCGAGCGGCCGCGCCGTATATAATATTTCAAAGACTCTGCTGAAACGTAAAGTCTCGTGCAGAATGGCACTACGCGACTCTAACAAATCAATTTATAAGAAAATTTCCGGGAGAACAATTACCGGTGTCGCGTGGCGCGACAAGTCGTGCTAGTCCGCACGAGCTTTAATACTGCTTACTTTATTATACTGTGGAAACAGGGTTTTACATAAACAGAAAACCTTATTCGTAAACGTTGTTCCCATGCGAAAGTTTCGTTTTCAAATGAAGTGTAATGAAGATGTGTGCGTATGTAATTTGTTTATTGCTAAATTTTTTCCTTTTTTATTACTTAACCTGTATTGTGCCACTGGTTGGCAAAGGTCTTCCCCATGTCCAGCTATTATGAAAAAAAAAAACCGACTTAAAAAAAGTGTCTTTGGTTTTTAATTTTCGTTCTTTGTCACCGACTTCCGAAATTAAAGTTATTTTTCACTTTGTAGTGTTTTTTTTTAAGTCGGTTTTTTTTTTTTGTAAAAAGTTTTTATTTTTCACTTTTTAGTTGTGATACCTACCCCACACAAATTCGAATACCACTACCTGCTATGTAAATAACAGTGACAGGACGTTATCATAATATCATCCACATACTAAGTGAGGAAAAAATACGTATTATTGAAGCTAACTCAAAAACTACCCAAGCAAAGTTAATAAAATTTATATGGGACCACCTCTGAAGTATGATCTACCAAACAAAAAAAGAACCATTAAAATCAATTCATAATTGACGGAGTAATCGCGTAACAAACATACAAAAAAAAAAAACACTCCTCCTTTTGGAAGTCGGTTAAAAATTAATAATGTGTATTAGATTCTTTTGTAAGTAGCGAGTAATAAAATCGCGGATTATAGACAGGTATTTTCCACTCACCCAGTCTTCTTATCAGCGTAGTACTCGACGATTCTGATGCTACCGTCGGGCTCGTGCAGGTTGTACACGCCCTTCACGACGTCGCCGTCGCGCGCTTCGTGCCGAGATTTCTTGTCGCCTGTGTGAGGGTCCTCCACTTTGTACGCGAACTCGTACTTGGGATGAGACTGTAAGACAAATTACGGTTAGCAACGCCTGTCCTAAACTAAATAACCAAACTCTTGTGCAAAATTTCATGCTTTTAGACCCAGACCGGTTTAGAATATGCGTAGTCTGTTAGTGGATGAATAAATTTTAGTTTTTTAAGTAGATGATGGGAATGTTATCATCATAGAAATATAGGTATCTATGGTTATCATACATAGTACTCGACGTGTTTCTCGGTGGCGTGTCCATGGTGCTACTTGATGCTCTGTGATAAGGAGGCGTGACCGTGGTGGTGCTCGTGGTATTCTTCGTGATGAAGCTTCTCGTGGTGCTTGTGCTGTTCATATTTCTCCTCGTGGTGCTCCTCATAATGTGCGGGCACGTGAGTTTGATGCAGTACGATGATCTGTGACGAGATAGCGTGACCGTGACCGTGGTGGTGATCATGACCGCCTTGCGGCCGCGCACTGACCACAATGACAGCAACAGCTAGGCAGACGACCTGCAATTAAATATGAAAAATACTTTAGTACTTTCAATTTAGCTGGATTTAAAAAAATAAGGAAGTTAGTAATTTAACATTGGGTACCTTAAAAATAATTTTGTAAATTAAAATTACTGTGTGCTTTATGTCATAAGCTTACAAAAAGTGTGCTTAATTTGGAACTGAGTATACCTTATATATGAAGGAACTTGATACAGTTTTCGCAAGGTTTTGAACTTGATTCCAAGAAAAAATGCGCGCAAGGTTCATGCGGTAGGTAAATATTATTAAAATTATGCATCCGTTTATAAGTGGTGAAAGTTAATAAAGATCTATAAGGCAATCAATGTAATTTGCAGTACCTATCTTTACATTTCCTCATCCTTAACAATATATGAACCACGATAATCCTGATAAAATATAGGTACTAAACACAACTCTAAAAATAAAAGTTTAAATACATGAGAATTAAGTAAGCGTTTTGAATGCTTACTAGCGTATTTTTTTAATCGTTTTCTAAACAATACCAATTAAATCAGCCTATTGTAGTTCTCAACACGAAGTCTGCTATAGTTTCACTCTCTCAATTTGGTCTCAATCACACCAATCTAATTTTTATCTGCGTCTAAAGCTTGGGATTCCTGGGAAAGCGGTTCTGTCATATTTTAACGGCCGTCATGAAAATCTGTTATTTTCACCTGTATTTGACATTAAGGTGTCAAAACGATCTGTATTTGGACAGCCGTTAGGGTGACTGATTACCGCTTTGTTAGGAAACCAAAGCTTAACAATCATTCGTTCCTAGTTTCTTCAAAGAGAAACAAGTCATAAGTCTTCAATTTTCAACCATATTTTAGAGGTATAAAGAACAAGGTGTAAAGTTCACTCATACTCCATAGAAAAGAGAAGATCCTCCGAACAGACGGGTGTCGTGTTTGGCGGACACCTGCCCAACGATTGATGTCGGAAAGTTATATATATGTCGATCGCACGTTAAACACTGCTTGCACGATGCAGGATATTGTGTGACGTCAGGATTTTTGTGAGACGTCATGTCTTTAATGCCTGGTTCGTATGTGGCCATGTAAATGCCACCACAATATAAAAAAATTGTGCGTATATGTATTACTGTTCTTTGATATACCCTGCAGTACGCAGTGTGCTAAAACCCACTGACATCACGGACAATCTACATAGTCTATATATTATCACAGATATTTTCACTCATCGTGCTCACCACTAAACGATTTACTGGTGAGTAAAGAAATCAAAAAGGAGTCTCTAATATTGCCCTTCTACCTGGTCAGGATCTTCATAATGTATTATTATATCTTAAGACTTTTAATAATAATGCTCGTTCTTCAATAATCGCAGTAACTTTAGACAATCAAGTTTGAAAATAATTTATTGACTGTAAACATTACGTCTGAGTTTGAGGTATTGGTTTCCTAGACTAACAACTAACAAGCTGTTATGAGTCTTGGTATTTTAGCATAATAGAAGACTTGTTCTATTAAATTCATTATTGTTTATTACATGTATTGATATGAAATGAATAATAAAAAAAGTACAGCATTTATTTAACAACAATAGTGATAATAACATTAGGCGGTTGGATCACACGGCGGACCATACGGTGGAGGTCTGCGCGGCTTGGGTGGAGCATCGCTGTGTCCACGTGGAGGCGATCGGCGGCAGTGGTCTCTCGCGTCCGGCCCTGGTCCAGGCCATGGTACGGAGCGAGAGGGCATGGGAGGCTGTCACCTCCTTCTACGAAGCAGTAATGCTCGCGAAGGAGGAGGTGAAACGCGTGAGGGAGAGGCAAATTTCGCACCCTCACGCCGCAAGAGATGCCCTAGGCGTCGGGAATCGCAGGCCGATTCCCGGCCACCGTAGGCGCGGGCTTGCGGATGGTTAGCAATGGGTAGCTCGCCGTCCGATAAAGACCAGGCTCGGGTCGACGGCGCGTTGTGTTCCACGCGCGCCTCAAAGAGATGGCAGCAGAACTGACGGGGTCTACTAGGGTCGATGCCTGCCGAGGTCGCGGGTACGTCCGAAAGGGATACCGTGGCCCCTGGTAATACAGGCAACTGAAGGAACACGGGTGAAATTTAGTCAGTAAGAGTCTGACACGCCTTCCCGCTCTGCTCAGAGCGGGAGAAGTTATTTGATAATTTACCAAGGATAGATAGATCAAGGGCCTGAATCAGAAGGCAGTACTCCTCGATACGGCTCGCATTGTGAGCAGGTTCCTATCTCTACAGCCCTAACCACCAGTAGTCTGGACCCTGCTCCCGACACCGGCGGACCTCAATTTTTTATGTTTTTGTATTATTTTTATTAAAAGAAATAATTAAAATATAAATAAATAAGAAACAAAATAAAATGACATAATAATTAGTCCGTATTTTGCCCCACTGTAAAGTAAAGGCCCCCTTTTCCTTTTTGCACTCAACTTGATCCTGTGCCAATATGTACCAATCCCTCCCATGAGCGTCAAGTTCGTCCAAAAAATCAAGATCAATTTGTCTGCATTGTATTGTTCACAGAACAAGTAAAGTTAATTAATATTCATGATCGTGACTCAAAGCGCCTAACGTATATTGAATAAACGCCGCTGACATTGTACACACTGACCGAAAAATTAAACCGGTTGCTTACGCGGTCAACCATGAATCAACATTATTGATTAAATAACACGCCCTGACGACCTACGGTACAATGCAAGTCTCGAATTTCCAAAAATATCTGCAAGACGAAAGTCTTGTCCTTCATTCACTAAAATGCCATTTTCTGGAGCAAATGAGCGAAAACCGGCTTCGCATAGCCTTTGATATGATCAGGTTATACATTAAAAAGTATAAATTGGACAATCAATTTTACTTCAACATCAGTCAACCAAGGGACTTCAGAAGTTCAGACACAATTGGAACATATCACAATCAAAATGTTCATAAAAGTAATGTAATAAAAATATGACTTCAAAAATTATTAAAACAATTTCATTTCAATCTCACTTTACTAAACTTAATATCAAAACTAAACAACTTCTATTGTTTCATTCACAGGTCGTTGCTCTCATCGCCTTTCTAGGCGCCTGCCAAGCCGCAGAACATGCTTACTCCTCGCAAAGTATCGTGCGCTTCGACAACCACCATGACGATCACCACGAACACCATGGACACGAAGAACATCATGGACTTGGCGACTACCATGGACATGAAGAACACAAAGGACATGAGGAACATCATGGACATGAAGTGCATCACGAACATGAAGTTCACCACGAACACAAAGTGCATCATGGACATGATGAACATCATGGTCACGAAGAGCACAAGACCGAACATAAGACCGAAAATCATGAACACGAGCACAAAGTTGAACACAAGGTTGAGCACAAAGTAGAGCACAAGGTGGAACACAAAGTTGAGCCCAAAAAGGAACACAAAGTCGAGCCTAAGAAGGAACAAAAAGTCGAGCACAAAGTTGAACACGAACACCATGTTGAGCACAAAGTTGAGCACCACGTTGAGCACAAAATTGAACACAAAGTTGAACCCAAGAAGGAACACAAAGTCGAACCCAAGAAAGTTGAGCACAAACATGAGCAACACGTTAGGATCATCCCAGTAGTTGAGAAAGTAGAGGAAGCCCCTGTGGTCGTTAAGGTCGCTGCACCTGTGAAAGTGGTGCCTGTTGCTCATTACGTACAGAGTGCACACAAAAAAGAGGAATCTCACCACCACGAGCACAAGCCCGCCATTTCTTCACAACACATTTCCCGTCACGATGTGCCCGCGCATCCTCCCAAGGACTTCGACGACCAATCTACTGTAACTATTAGCAATGTTTTACAAATTACATTACAATTGAATCGCAAGTTTTTGATAAACGATGGGAGTTTTCATACAAATGAAAACTGAACGTGAACTTTTCTTCTTATAAATCCTTGCTATTATGATTACGAGACAAATTACATACCCAATTACCCAATCAGCTAATAATTTTCCCACTGCTAGGATTCAAGACTTGAGACGGAGTGGGCCATGATCACACTGATGAACCGCATAAGGCCACTGTTAAGATTGGTACAAGTCCTCTTTACTGATAATTTTTTGCTATTTTTCCAGGGCCCCGCTAAGTACGAGTTCGAGTACCAGGTCAAAGACCCTCACACCGGCGACCACAAGTACCAGCATGAGCACCGTGATGGACACAAGGTGAAGGGAGTATACAGCTTGCATGAGGCTGATGGCTCCGTCCGCACCGTTGAATATGCTGCTGACAAGCACGCCGGGTAAGATATTTATTATAATAAATTAAATAATAAAAATCAATAAATAATATAACAATAATAATTAAATAATATAGCAATAATAATTATTAAAAAGAAAACAATTTATTTATATGAATAAACAGAATTATAATATATAAAAATAAAAGGTATATAAAAATAATCTAAATTTAAGTACTTTTTACAGATAAAACGTAAATAATAATAGTTAAGCGAAATGTTAGTAGGTATCTTATTCGCGATCTCCTGACTTTGATTATATGTATGTTTAAACTTGTTCCCACAAAAACAATGATCTCCTAAAACAGGGCTTCCTCTCTTCTACCCTTTTTGCTGTGCCCTACAGGGTCCATAATGATCTAAATTATATAATTACCACCTAAGTACACATTATGGTAAAGCAATAAAGATATTGAGTATTGAGTATAATAATAATGAATGTTTTCTATATACAAACCATGTGAGCACGCCGGATAAGATACTCATTTCAATAACATGAAAGTCTTTATTAGACAAGCCATGTGCCGGATGGGAATTCCATCGGCAAAAATTACGAACTTCCATCCATATTTAACCCCTTTCAGGGAGTGAATTTTCAAAAATATTTCTTTTTTGCTAACTTTTGTTATAAAAGCATTCTTAAGAACCAGTGGTTTAGGCAGTGCGTGGTCTGTCACTGAATGAATTTAAGATTTTTATTTATTAAGCAGAAGATAAGTTAATAATTAAATCAAGGAGCATTTTAAAATACGAGTATAATTGTCAACGAATTATCCACTCGTCAACAGATATGATTAACAACAAATAAAAAGAAGAAGTTTTCATTAATAAATCTCTTCTGTTTGTATTGTGTTAAGCTACTTAATAATGCTGACTGAAAATGGCCTGTAGATTAAATTTGAAGCAAAAGCTCAACATTGGCACAACGGTTAAGCCAAGAATTTGGGAGCGCGAGTTAGTGAGTTCGATACCAACCCAATACTACTACGCCATAGCACAACTAAGAAAAAGATGCTACAATGGTGCCGATTCCCTTATTCACAAACTAAACTAAATTTAAGTTCAGTGCATCTTTTTCTTTCTATTTCATTAAGAAAAGAACAGAAGATAAATTTTAGTTTAGTTCTGTCAAATTAATCAGCGCCTACAATGTCACTACCCCATACAAGTTTAGACGTGATTAAAAACTTGCCTACTAAAATTACGTCAATTTACTTAAAAAGATGCACTGAACTTAAATTTAGTTTAATTTGTGAACAAGGGAATCGGCACCATTGTAGCATCTTTTTCTTAGTTGTGCTATGGCGTAGTAATAATTTCCAAAAGATATTATGTGATTTTACCGCTTATCCTATCTTTTTCTAATTAAGAGCTCAATATTTACTTGTTATGCATATAATGTTTCAGATTCTCCGCTGCCGTCAAACAAACCACCAAGCACGTCGAAGAACATAAACATAATTAATTTCTAAAAAAATGTAGATAATTATATTATTTACCTTCCTATGTCCGTTACGGTTAAGGACTTGTTTTAAACAAACTCTAACTTAAACAAATAAACACCTATTTATTCTCAATAACTTATTACTTTTATTTCTATACTTTTTCACACGATGATTTGAAATTGGTACTGTTTAGTTAATATAATTTTTGTTGGTTTTTTTATTATTTTTATTAAGTTATTGCATAGCTTTTATCGCGGGCTTTGAGCGCGGTGACCGAATCAAGAAATTCCGTAACGAAAATAAAACCGTAACGAAAATAAAACCTAACACCCCCCACTCTGCCTACCATGTAATGACTGTTCCCATGACAACGTTATGTTGTCATGGGAAACGTGATGTTGTCATGGGAACGTAATTTTTGTTTTATGTCATCACGTCATCATCCCAAGTGTAACGTTGACAAATAGGAAGTATGGAGGTTACAAATGCTATGCAATAGCTTTACCACGGCAGTCCCCGAGTGCTACACGTTTTTTTTTTTATCTATATGGTGTTACATCAATGAGGATATCAATATGGATAGGTATGTGATATAAAAAAAGATATCAGTGTGGATAGGGATATTATACGGAAGTGGACATTGTGGTTAGGAATGTGTTATAAAGAAGTCATGGATACAGATTTCATAACAATGATTGTATTAATGTAGATAGAAATATAAATAGAACTAATTAAAACATCTTGCGGAAACCGGCATGTCCTAGAACCAAAAATTCGAAGACGTGACATCTACCAACCCGCACTGGGCCCGCGTGGTGGATTACGGCCCACTCCCTGTCACAGAGAGGAGGCCTGTGTCCCAGCAGTGGGAACATTTATAGGCTGATGATGATGATGATGTTGAATTAAATTAATTGAACAATAATGTTAAGTCTTATTCTGTGTTAATTGCCTATTTTCTTCGAGAGTAAGCACAGGTCAGACTGGCCATGTCGGAACATTTTTATAATATTTTGGCAGTGCATAGAGTGCCGCTAGCGGCATTCTATCACTTTCGGATAAACTGCTGTAAGCATTGCATTCTCACTGTCACTTGTTATTTTGGTTGAGTATTGAAAACCCTAAAGCGAGCAAAACTATAGGTGCCGAGAAACAAGTCGCTAAAGTTTTTTTCGGAATTTGTGAGATAGTGGCAGTATTAATTTTGGGGAAGATCATGTAGCGGGTCTAAATTGGTTTCCAAGCAATAAGACGGTATTGTTGACTATTTCTTAATGGTTAAAACGAAACGTGAACCTATCCTGTCCGAGTCGGGGTGCCCCAAGTCCCGAGCTCGCTTCGCTCGCTCATGCATCCTAAGTTCTCCTAGTAACAGAAGTAATAACATTGCCTTTTGTACATACACAAATTGTCAATTTTATTACGCAAATACGTTGATTTTTTTTGAAAATCGTGGATCAGAAAACTAAACGCAACACTCAACCAAAATAACAAGTGACAATGCAATGCTTACGGCACTTTAACCGGTTCTAGGAAAGCGGCACTATTATGCCGCAAATTGCGGCACTTTACCCAATAGTGATAGAATGCCGCTAGCGGCACTCTATATACTTCCTAATATTTTACGTTTTAATATTTCACGATCCCATCCCACTAGTACATGAAAGACCCCACAAAGATACTGAGTATAGTAGCAAAACCCCCGTAAAACAATATATATAACACGGTTTCAAACCTAATTCCAAGAACCCTCCTCGAAGGTTTTATCACTTTACCGCAAACGTAATGCTGGTTACCCTTCTGGAGGTTCCCACTAGCATTATGTAGAGCGCATAAATGCCATGCCGCCGCATGGCATTTATGCGCTCTATGAAAAGTTGGTGGACTCGAATTTGTTTTAAACGATTCAGTAATAGAATTATTCTGAAGTACCTATAAACAATAAAATGTAATTAAAAACCAAACCAAATTTTATTTAGTTTTAAAAATACTATGCTCAAATCGAGGTACTCAACAATTAGTCATATCAAATTGAACGTTGAGGAGCTTTAAACTTTAGAACAACTTTGGCCTGTCGACCTTGTCACACCAAATGTTCCACTGCTATATAAACGGCTCTTAACTCATACAAAGCATCAGTTGTGCACCTCACATAAACACATCAATATGTTCTCTAAAGTAAGTGTTCGAACAAGCAACAAAATAATGGGAAAATCATTTTCCAGGAAGTATTATTCGCGTGTTGCAAATGACGTGATTCCAGTAGTAAAATTGTGTTTGTGTTTAGATCGTAGCCCTGAGCGCGGTGTTGGCGGTGTCAGCAGCTGGTCTGCTGCCCGTGGCGCACTACTCCTCGGCTGGTGCCGTCTCTTCCCAGAGCATCGTGCGCCACGATGAGGCTCACCCCGCCGCTCACGTGGCTCACCTGGCCGCCCCCGTCCACTACGCTGCCCCCGCTCAGGTCCACTACGCCGCCCCCGCTCAGGTCCACTATGCTGCTCCCGCTCCCGTCCACTACGCTGCTCCCGTCGCCAAGGTGATCGCACCTGTCCATGCCGAGGAATACGTAAGTACAACAGACGTTCTCTTGCAATGATGCTGCACCTGCAACTCTCTAATAAAATCTAACCTATAACGTGTTTGTTAACAGGCTCACCCCAAATACGACTTCTCATACTCCGTGGCCGACGGACACACCGGTGACAACAAGTCCCAGCAGGAGTCCCGCGACGGCGACGCTGTGCACGGCGAGTACTCTCTGGTTGAGGCTGACGGCTCCGTGCGCCACGTGCAGTACACCGCCGATGACCACAATGGCTTCAACGCGGTGGTGTCCAACTCTGCGCCCGCACACCACGCACCCGTGCACGCTGCGCACGCCCCCGTCCTGCTCGCTCACCACCACTGAGTGCCGATCTAGTCCTAGCGAAACGAAGCCCAAGAGTTCGTATCGAACGCGACTCGTTGTAAATAGTGTTTAGTTATTTATAATAAAACAAGCAAATTAAAATTAACATTGTTATTTTTATTATCTAACAAAGTATCTACGAAAAAAAACTACGCCTTATTAGCGACGATAGATTATGACCCTGGAAATAATTTTGTATCTTTACAACGATTTGGACGTTTCCTAAAATAATACACCACATACCTACTTGAATTTATTTTGTAGGCACGTAATAAAATGAAAAGTTTTATGTGGATCGTCTAAAACAAATTAGTAAATACCGCCTTCCACAAGAACAAAAAAAAAATCTGTTATAATATGTGAAATAAATCCGGAAGTCGGCACCTAATAAATAAAATAGGAACCTTATACCTACTTTACCTTTGCTGGTATAGAAAATAGAGTACAATTACACATCAAAACTAATTAAAAAATGCTCGCATTTTTGCAAATGTTGTTTTATGACTTCACCCATACCGACAAACCACTGAGCGCTCTTCACGAGAACATAGTACATTTTCCCACGACCGAAAATCTATCAATTTCTCTAATCTTTTTTTTCCCTTTTTTTATGTGTCGTCTAGAAAACCATTAGTTAACAGTTTTACTACGTTTTCATAATTATTCGTCATGCATCATTATTTTCAGCTGAAAGACGTCCAAAAATGAACGCCCTCCATGAAGACGTTAAAAAATACTGCGCGTTTTCAGTAAAAAAAAACATCAATGCAAAGATCTTACCACGATGACTTGATTGATTTAAGAACGAAAGCAGTGTTGCGAGAGGAATTTAACGCTAAAGATATTTGCAACTTTTGGACAGCATAGTACGACACAAATTAGATGTAGCATTGGCAAAATTCATGAAACCGATCACCGTCCGAACTGAATGCGCCTTTAAAATCCTCAATCTTTACTACTTTAGGTGAAAATGATCTTCACGCAAGCGCAATAACTTGTAAAGTCATATAACCAAATACATTCGTAAAATTTAAACGAATGAACGAAAATGTTCAAATTCATGCTACATCTAAGTTGTGTCGTAAAATGAGCTATGTCGTTGTTTGTGCCATTTGCTACTACATATATCTTTGTCGGTCGGGATTTTGAACATTAGTTGCAATAAAAACAACAAAATCGGAACCGACTAAACGTGAAACATGATGCGTCTATAGGTACTTATCAAAAAGAAGCAGCAGCAACCGTCGCATTAATTTTATATTTTTCTGTGGCAATAAATAAAAGTGTATTTTTAAAATGTCTTGTTCTCTTTCCCTGCACTAAAATTTGTAAGGGGTCCAGCAGTGCTATTCTGTAAAAATCTCACCGTGAACGCTTAGGTGAAGTGAGCTTGAAAGTGAGCTGTCAACAGTGTCAATCCCTAGTATTTGGTGGAATGACAGCTCACTTCAAGCTCACTTCACCTCAGCGTTCACGGTGAGATTTTTACAGAATAGCACTGCTGGCCATGATAACGAAAAGGTTAAGAAACCCTGCTTCAAAGATTCATAAAATAATGTACGTAACGTAATACGTATGTATGAAATATTATTGGAACTGCAATTTATTCACATATGATAATCTAAAATCTATTAGGGCTTTCAAACAAAAATATACAAAATTTTATATTTATATGTATGTATGTATATTTGTCCACGCATTTCTCTGAAACTATTAATCGAATGGTGACCATTTTTTTTATTGGCTTACATTTACTTCCAACTTAATCGATTTAGTAGTTTCAAGATACACTAATATTAAGTGTGATGGACTTTCTTTTTTTTTGGGTCGGAAATTGTCAATTATCTTCTCCCGCTCTGGGTGGAGCAGAAGGGCGTGTCAGAGTCTTACTGACTAAAACCCACCCGTGTTCCTTCAGTTGCCATGTTGCCGGAGGCCACAATCTCCCTTTCGGACTTCTTTGCAACCCCGGCAGACATCGGCCCTAGCGGACCCCGTCAATTCTGCTGACATCACTTTGAGGCGCGCGTGGAACACAACGCGCCGTCGACCCGGGCCTGGTCCTTATCGGACGACGAGCTACTCATTACTCACCGTCCGCAAGCCCGAAGTGTGATGGCCTGGCTTAATGATACGAGCTACGAAGTACAACACAACTCAATCAATCTGCTTAGCCTTTTCTATGTTAGGGTTCGGCTTTCAATCTAATCGGATGTAGCTGAACTAAAAAGTGAAACTTTTTTACAAAAAAAAAACAACCGTCTTCCAAAGAAAAACACAAAATGTGAAAAATAACAAGAATTTCGGAAGTTGGTAGCAAAAAAACGAAAATACAGAACAAAAGTCACATTTGTATATTATTTAGGTTTTTCAGTATGCCAAAATAATGATTGTTTCAGTTATTATTATTAAATATAATTACGCTCTTTTATAAAAAATGTAAAAAAACCCTGTCCGATCCGTGAGGGTGTTAAGTATCGTACTGAGAGTCAATTTATGTTGTAATTTTCAGTAAAAACGAAAAAAAAAAATCTCATCATTTTGTTTCAATAGGCAATTTTACCGGGTTTATTATATGGGGTGCGGGCGGACATCGTTTACCGGGTATTTACAAGTCATAACTTATAACCTCTGCTGATTTTTTTCTAATTTTTAATGGAGTTTGGGTAATTTTGGTGCAGAAAATGTGAATTTTAAATAGCAAAAACTTTTTATTTCCAATTTTTTTTTACTTTTTGATAATCGGACACGGTTTTTTTTTTTACATATTGTAGATATAATTTTTACTTTTTGTTTTTTTACAGAGATAGAGAGACAAGCGAAAGTAGCAAATTTATCCAATTGGTTTATTGCAGAAAGCCTAAGACCGGGTAAAATGGCGTACAATGGGTGCAATGTAGGAGACCTACACTCAGCATCGGGTTAATATGGGTTGAAAAAAATGAGTGAGAAAGAGCTCTAGGTGCTAAGTTGATATTTAGTATTAATTTGAAATTTTTTGAGAACAAATTGAAGGTCTGACAAAGTTATCCTTCTAATGATCACATCATTGAAAGAATAAGTTTGTCAGACTTTCAACAATATATTTACCCATGTAATAATTGAAAAATAAACGAGGCAATAAATAGGCAGTCATTCCATGTAAAATACTGGTATTCAGCTGCAATCGGCTAGACTGGAAGCTAACCCCAAGATAGTTGGGAAAAAGCTTGGCGGATGTAATGGGGCAATAAATAGATAGGTAGATTTCGTTTTCAAAAACTTGCTTGTTTTATTATAAATAACTAAACACTATTTACAACGAGTCGCGTTCGATACGAACTTTTGAGCTTCGTTTCGTTAGGACTAGAGCGGTTCTCAGTGGTGGTGA
Organism: Agrochola lychnidis; assembly: GCA_963680765.1. NCBI lineage: Eukaryota > Metazoa > Arthropoda > Insecta > Lepidoptera > Noctuidae > Agrochola > Agrochola lychnidis. Next base: position 10,318,758 of record OY796852.1, read on the forward strand.
GCGAGCAGGACGGGGGAGTGAGCGGCGTGGGCGGGTGCGTGGTGTGCGGGCGCAGAGTTGGACACCACCGCGTTGAAGCCGTTGTGGTCGTCGGCAGTGTACTGCACGTGGCGCACAGAGCCGTCAGCCTCTACCAGAGAGTACTCGCCGTGCACAGCGTCGCCGTCGCGGGACTCCTGCTGGGACTTGTTGTCGCCGGTGTGTCCGTCAGCCACGGAGTATGAGAAGTCGTATTTGGGGTGAGCCTGTTAACAAATACGACAAAGGTGAGATTCATCTAGGAAGCAATAAGTTTGGTAGAAATGCGTCGCCGCAAGAGTTTAACATCTGTAGTACATACGTATTCCTCAGTGTGGGCGGAGACGAGCACCTTCTGGGCGGGAGCGATCACCTTGGCGACGGGAGCGGCGTAGTGGATGGGAGCGGGAGCGGCATAGTGGATGGGAGCAGGAGCGGCATAGTGGACGGGAGCAGGAGCGGCGTAGTGGACGGGAGCGGGAGCAGCGTAGTGGACGGGAGCGGCTAGGTGAGCCACGTGAGCGGCGGGATGAGCCTCATCGTGGCGTACGATGCTCTGAGAGGAGACGGCGCCGGCCGAGGAGTAGTGCGCCGCGGGCAGCAGACCAGCTGCTGACACCGCCAACACCGCGCTGAGGGCTACGATCTACAACACACAACATTGTTAGCACAGGACCTTTCAGTAAGAGAAATATTCACATATTTTTTGTTTTAGTTTTTTAAACTCACTTTAGAGAACATGTTGTTATGATTATCTGACACACAACTGATGCACAGCATGTGTTAAGATCGGCTTATATATATGTTGCGCTCAATTTTTTGGGCGCGACAAGGTCGACGGGTCACGATGTGACTGCATAGATCATTTAGAAGCTTTCTCAGTACGAACCTACCAAACATGTTATATTAATAAGAACCATTAACCGTAGGAAACTGTTTGGTAATTTGTTGCACAATTTCTTCTAGTCTAGTTGTTCTAGTGATGTATTATGACTGATATCGCTTGTTTAAATTTCGCCATTTCGGTTTAACTTAATTTAGCAATTTGCATAGTAGAGATCAAAATGTTTTGGTAGAAAGAAGCTTTAGCAAAAAGTGCTTTCCGTAAACCAATATTACACAAACAAGTTTAATTTACTACTTTCATATAAAGCTTTAGATAATTTAATGATGACACGGTTCAATAACCGTGACCTCAAGATGTGGTCTTCGAACTTATCATTATGTAATGAAGATGATTCACTCATTCATAAATTTGCGATCCAAAAACGTGAAGATGTTCTAGTGGTATTGCGACACGCTGTCTGTCGTCACGTTGTTATTATGTGCTTTATGAGATCGCTGAACTCTTAAGTAGAAGTGATCAACACATTTAAATAAAGTTGAATGAAACTTGTTTTATACGGTTGGAATACAAAATTAAATAATAAAATTTATAAATAAGTGGCATCAGGGAATATTTTCATCACCGTAATCATCATCGTGACTTACACTTAAACAAACGTGTACGTAGATAAGTTCTGTCATAATCAGCCTATAAAGTTCCCACTGCCGGGATACAGGCCTCCTCTCAGTGAGAGAGACATATTCTTTTCAGTATTTGACATTTTATACCTACAATTTTCTATATTTTTTTTAATTTTAATAAGTGCCCTTGTAGGTTTATGTGAAATAAAATATTTTGATTTTGGGAGTGGGCCATAATTCACCACGTGGACCCAATGCATAGGTGGATGTCACATGCCTTCGAATTTTTTATTCCAGGACAGGTTTCCTCACGATGTTTTGCTTCACCGTTTTGAGAGCAGTGATGATGAAATTATTTACACAAAGTAAAGTGCCTGCCTGGGTTCGAACCCATTACCTACAATTCGGAAGTTTGGGCCGTTAGTACCGGGCCACCACTGCGCCCGTACTCAATTCAATTTAAGACCCAGTTTTGGAATTGACAGTCCACAGTACCTAGAACAAATTCCTACCTGAAATGACAAAATTGTAACAGAAACTGCCCTGTATTTAAGAACAGAGTGATACTATTTGAATCCCGACTCGAATGACAGCTACTGTCTCATTCAGTACTATTTCGAAGATATCCTCTTCGAGATAAACTCACTGTTTTGCCGTTAACTGCGTATTTTTTCACAGCTAGGAAATTTTCGATCATGCAAAAAAAATCATAAAGAAACATTTCGTTGTCAGTGTTTCAGGCGCCGAAATCTTGTGCCAACGCTGGTCATGAGGTGAAAAATCAACTTAATAATTTTTATCGTAAACAGAAGGCTTTTATCACCTTATTCCTTTGATTCGGCTAAAGCGTTTCAGTCTTTGTAGCTATCCAACCTTTTTTTTGGGTGGGATATTATCAAATAACTTCTCCCGCTTTGGGCGGAGCGGGAGAGCGTGTCAGATTCTTCCTGACTAAAACCCACCCGTGTTTCAGTTGCTATGTTGCCGGGGGCCAGGATTTCCCTTTCGGCCTTATTCGCAACCCCGGCAGGTAGCTACCCAATCTGGTAATTGAAAAACATGGGTATATGGGTTCCAATAATTTTATTAATACTCTTTCAGTATTAAGTACAAATTTTTTTTGTTTCCAAATGATTAATAAAGGAAATTAACAAAAATTATGATATCACTTTTTTAAGTGTGATCGAACCTTCAATATTTTTTTTTACCTATTTCAACAATGATAATTGTGACCTACAGGTACTCAATGGTAGGATCATATCTTTTGCTAATGATATAAAAGAAATGTAATGATGCATTACTTTACAGCCGAGTCTGTTTATTCTAAATACTCAAAAATTGTACATTGTTTATTTTTATTTTTTATTATTCATTTAGAGGTATGAGGAACAGGGTGTATAGTTCACTCATCCTCTATAAAAAGGGGAGGATCCTCTGACCAGACGGGTGTCGTGTCTGGCGGGTAACTGCCCACCGATTGATGTCGGAAAGCTACATATATGTCAATCGCGCGGTAAACTTTGCTTGCGCGATGGAGGATTTGTGTGACGTCATGATTTTGTGTGACGTCAGGTCTTTGATGCGTAGTTTGCATGTAGCGATGTAGATTCCGCCACATTCACAACGGTAAAGCTCTTGTTCTGTATCTCACCTGATGATAAGTGATGATCAGGCTGAAGGTGGAAGCGAGCTTCACCCGGAATCCTCAACCACAGAGGAACTGGCTGTCTTACCTCGTAACTACCGAAACACAACAATGCTGTTATGGCGACAGACTTACACGGACGTGGTAGCTAGCTAGGCTGATTTAGAACAAGCCGTACCACCAACCAAACCGAGCAGAAAATGTTGTCCCCACTGTGAATCCAACCCGGGACCTCTGGGTCTGAGACAGGTGGTCTAACCACTATACCACAGAGGCGTTTAAACTCACCGGTTTTTGTTTAGGGTAGATGAGTCGGTTGTACCCACATTTAATAAAAAAGTATCATTTATTTTTTGTTATTTATTCGCACAGCAATTGTATCTTTATCAGATTTGATAAGGACCTTCTCCCTCCAATGGGGATCGTGTTTTGACCCAAAATAAAATTACCTGTGCCAACTTTACAGTGCTATAGAACTGTAAAGTTGGCACAGGTCATTTTATTTTTATAGTCTCCCAACTTGAATCTCGAGTAGACGCAGGAAATACTCAGATTAGGCGGTGAAAGTCGCCTTTAATGAGTTCGTCGAATTACGTCGCTAAGTAACAATGAACTTCCATTAAAAACCTGTCAAGTGCATGTCGGACTAAGCACAGTTAAGGGTTCCGTAGTTGGGATGAATTTATCCCAAGAACAAACTTAACATTGTAGTTGAAAAACATGTTTCCCAGACATTCCAACCGCAAATTTAAGTTTGCACGCACAATATTAAGTGATTTACCATGTTATTTTAAGACTTCTTATAGGTTTTCCTGTAATCTATAAGCATATAACTATGCTCTGTATTTTTTTCAAAATTTCAGGCTCAGTAGTTTCGGAGATAAGGGATGGAGAATGGTCAATTTTCTTCTATTTTCTTAAATATCTTTAAAAAAGTATATTTAAAAATGATTTAAAAAAATATATATATACTCACAACAAGTCCTTTCATTTAATATGTCACACGTACAGTTTTCAAACCTTTTTTTTTTTTTCCTGTTTGCCTCCAAAAAGTGGGGTCACTTTTCGAAATTCATTTATTTACGTTACATGTCCGTGTTTGGATCACAGAAATTCATAATGTACTTAATTTCAACTAAATTGGTCCTGTAGATTTGGAGCAAATTGGCTGTGACAGACGGACAGCCAGCCAGCCAGACAGACACGTTTTGACGTTCAAAAGTGCCATACATGGGCCTATTTGAAATAAATGATTTGACTTGACAGACACACGAGTGATCCTATAAGGGTTCCGTTTTTTCATTCGTACGTACGGATTACTAAAAAGCAAAAAAAGTGCATCGTCAATAATGAATAGCCAATTCTTCGCTTTGATAAATATAATAAGGTCAAAAAAATACCTGACTGTCTGAACTAAGGGAGACTGGGTAAAAACCAACTTATTACTCAGAACTTAAACAACTTTTAATATGAGACTATTTAAAAACTATCCGGTACGATTATTGGTTTGCAAGGTTTTGCAATTGTTTTCCAAATCTCTATTGCGTAAGTTTACCTAGAAATACAGCTTGGGTTGGTCCATATTCCTTAACTTAGAGGGGAAAAACATTCACAGCTTTATACAACTTGCTTATTTTATTTTAAATAAATAATCTCTACACTATCGTTTCACTAGGACTAGAGATGCACTCAGTGATGGTGAGCGAGCAGGACGGGGGCATGCGCGGCGTGCACGGGTGCGTGGTGTGCGGGCGCAGAGTTGGACACCACCGCGTTGAAGCCGTTGTGGTCATCGGCGGTGTACTGCACGTGGCGCACGGAGCCGTCAGCCTCAACCAGAGAGTACTCGCCGTGCACAGCGTCGCCGTCGCGGGACTCCTGCTGGGACTTGTTGTCGCCGGTGTGTCCGTCGGCCACGGAGTATGAGAAGTCGTATTTGGGGTGAGCCTGTTAACAAACACGTTATAGGTTAGATTTTATTAGAGAGTTGCAGGTGCAGCATCATTGCAAGAGAACGTCTGTTGTACTTACGTATTCCTCGGCATGGACAGGTGCGATCACCTTGGCGACGGGAGCGGCGTAATGGATGGGAGCAGGAGCAGCATAGTGGACCTGAGCGGGGGCGGCGTAGTGGACGGGGGCGGCCAGGTGAGCCACGTGAGCAGCAGGATGAGCCTCATCGTGGCGCACGATGTTCTGGGAGGAAACGGCGCCGGCTGAGGAGTAGTGCGCCGCGGGCAGCAGACCAGCTGCTGTCACCGCCAACACCGCACTGAGGGCTACTATCTATAACACAAGAATTAGAAATTACAGGTCGTGTTACGAAATTAAAAGCAATAAATTTTTTATTTTATTTTTTAGTACTCACTTTGGAGAACATGTTTTTATGATTAATTGAGATACAACTGATACGTTGCATGCATTAGGATTTGTTTATATACCTTGCGTTTGTATTTTGAGTAAGACAAGGTCGACGGGTCACGGAGCGACTTCACAGATTAATTCAATCGATTTCTATCGCATAAATAATTAATGTAAAAGAACTTTACTATGCGTTAGAATAAATATGTAATTATTATTTGGAATTTTGACTAAGAACTGTACGAACACTAAACTTGGAGAAAAATTAACAGAGATTCGAATTTACCAACACTTTTAAAGAATTACATTTTAAGGCAGAAAGCTATAGACATCTTATTATACCTAATAATTGTATTAACATGTAGGAAGGTGATTCGATCAGTATCGTAAACTTAACCATTTTAGGAACAAGTGGCCAGATTTTTAAATACGAGCTCAAAATTAGCAAATTATTTTTATTCAGCAAAAAAATCCATTAATACTATCACATTGCATATGCTCTCAAATTGGTCCCATATAAATTTTATTAACTTTGCTTGGGTAGTTTTTGAGTTAGCTACAAAATACGTATTTTTTTCCCACTTAGTATGTAGATGATATGATAAGTTTCTGTCACTGGTAGCAGGTAGTGGCATTCGAATGTGTGTGGGGTAGGTACCACAACTAAAACTGAAAAATAAAAACTTTTTACAAAAAAAAACAACCGACTTCCAAAACAAAACATTACAAAGTGAAAAATAACTTTAATTTCGGAAGTCGGTGGCAAAAAACGAAAATACAAAACCCAAGACACCGACTTCCGAAATTAAAGTTATTTTTCACTTTGTAGTGTTTTTTTTTTTGGAAGTTGGTTGTTTTTTTTTTGTAAAAGTTTTTTGTGTATCGTATTGCACGTCATCTTCCGTGGAACACGTTTATGCACGGCTTAATGTCAGGGATCCCATCGTGACCTCAAGATGCGGTCTACGAACTTAATATATGCAATGAAGATGATTCATTCATTCACAAAAATATGAAGAAGAGATGTACTCTACCGACTAGTCGCCGACTGGCCGGCCATATTTGTAGTTCGCGACTAGGCTCTTTATTTTAATGATGTTAAAATAAAAATAGGATGGCTAAAATAAAATCGTAACCTGTACTGTTAATATATATATTTATTTTTTATCAGCCTAATAATTTGTAATATAATCTAGGAATAGGAACTGTTCATGTGATAGTAAACAGGTAATTAAACTTGTATCGAGAAAAGATAACAAAAAAAGAAACTTAACGACAGCTTCTACAACTCTAAATAGAAGGTTAACTCTAAATAGACCTTATTGTTTATAATCTTTCTTATATATAAAATTCTCGTGTCACAATGTTAGTTACCTTACTCCTCCGAAACGGCTTTACTGATTTTTACCAAATTTTATATGCATATTCAATAGGTCAGAGAATCGGCTACTATCTATTTTTCATACCCCTAAGTGATAAGGGTTGTCCACCCCAAACAAATAATTGGCAAAACAACGTTTGCCGGGGTCAGCTAGTTTTGTTTTAAAATTTTCACACAGTTTCGATTTTGAAACAAACTCGACCACAAGTGCCCAAACTCCATCTAAAGCTAATCGGCTTGACCCACTAGTTGGTCTTTTTGCAACTTTTTGGTAACTTTGACTAGCCGATTAGTCAGTCAAAGTTATAGTCAGCCCATCCCAATTTTTTATTTATTACATACATACGCTACAATTACAGTCTCGCAATTCGGTAGTGTGTAGTTAATAAACAGTTTATGAAAAATTTACAAATTAAAAACATAACAAGTGTGACGTTACCCTTGCGAACTCGCTCAGTGAACATGAGAAAAGATCTATTCCGTCGACAATCAAATGAAGATGTTCACTTAGTTTTCCACAAACAGTGCACCATCCAGTTACAATGAAGTTGAATGAAAATACAATCTATATATGTAATCTATAGAGGTATCAACACTGAAGTATGACACAAATATGAATATGTGATCGTCATAATATTATTTAAATATGAATTATTCTATAACACTATTTTAATAACAGAGGGAAAATGTATAAGTCCTCGTCAATGCATTGAAAAGAGCCTACATACCTGGCTTACCTACTTTATCATCATCCTCTGTGGGATTTTAGGAGCCCACACAGAGTCGTAGAAGTAGGTACAAAGGTTTTTATGTGTGAAAAACAGGTAGACCCAGATGCACAGTCATGTATTGACAACAATAGACAAGAGAGTAAGTCAAAACAATAAGGAAAAAAAAGTCAACATAAAATTTAAAATTATCTTTCTAAAAACACATTTTTTACAAAAAAAATACAACCGACTTCCAAAATATAAAGTGAAAAATAACTTTAATTTTGGAAGTCGGTGTCTTTAGATCACTATATTAGTTTTTTGGCACCGACTTCCGAAATAAAAGTTATTTTTCACTTTGTAGTTTGGAAGTCAGTTGTATTTTTTGTAAAAAAGTTATTTTTCTCTTTTTAGTGGGTTTGTTTGTAATTTACCTAAGTTACAATAGCCTTATGTCAACTACTCATCACATTTTACAAAATATTACTTTTCCCGATGCAGGGACTTTAATTGTTGAGGAGTTCTTCAGGTACTTCACCATCAGCTGCAATGCACCATATGAATGGTGACGAGCATCAATTGCTTACCAAACATATCATAGTAATCGAATCGCAACCCGAGAAATACATATTATTGCACGAGTTACTATAAAAAATACCCAAATCGCTATTGGTGTGACTATAACATTTGAAGAGTTCCCTCGATTTCTCCAAGATTCCATCATCAGATCGTGACTAAATGACACTATTATCCCATGATCAACTTGAAAGTATACCCTTTCAAACAAAAAACAATTTTTCAAATCGGTCCAGCCGCCTTCGAGTAATCGGGGAACATATATAAAAAATTAAAATTAAAAATGTTCCGACGATCTGAGAACCTCCTCCTTTTTTTGAAGTCGGTGTTTTGATTACGATACTAAAAAAATTAAGTTTAATAAAAAACTGTAACCCGTCTACGGGAAAATAAAAATTATCTAAAAAGTATGAAACAAGCAAATATTTCAGACAGAAATCAAGACATAGGTACAAAAATGGTCAAGGTAAAGCCGTGGTCGCATGCCTGTATACCATGTTGGTGCCAGGAACACCTACAAAATTATAATGGCATGCGACGACGGCTTTACCTTGACCATTTTTGTACCTATTGCAGCATTACACTGCATTATAAACCTTTTTTACGCGAACATAGGCCGTCTTATTTTTTCCTTTTTCATTTTGACACGAATTCAAAATTTTTGCAATGGAAGGGAAATATTGAATTTTTTCTTGGTTGACAACGGTCAGTCGTCAGCAGAGCGTTGAGTTGTGAAGCTATTTGATTGTTTCGCTGTGCGTAAAAATTTCTACGTCTTGATTGTGGCAGTTCTCGGGAGCAGTCGGGGATATTGTCCCCTAATACCCATTTGTTGATTCATTTATCCAGATACAAAGGCCGATTTTCGGCCCCACCCCCTGGGCCAGAGCCGGACTGCCGGTCGCACTCCTCACCAGGGTCCTCGGCGTCAGAGTTCGGTCAGCGATCCAGGCCGAGTTAGCGATCCAGGCCGAGTTAGCGGTCCAGGCCGAGTTAGCGGTCCAGGCCGAGTCAGCGGTCCAGGCTCAGTTAGCGGTTCAGGCTGAGTTAGCGGTTCAGGCGAGGCGTCCCTGGCACGATAACGCGATCGTGCTTAGCCGGGCGTCGGGACGGCGAACGGCAGTAAGCGGTCCTCGGCGAAGAGCCACCCTCCAGCGGACGTAGTTTTTGGTTTTCTTTTTTTTACTCTTAGATTATAGTATTTCAAAATTCAAAAAAATACTTCTTCTAGTATAAACATTTGGGCGTAATTTATTGGCTTTAACCTCACCACACACTCATTTTTAAACTAATATATTTTCCGTAGGACACGTGTTACGTGTTACGTTATCTTAAAACCTGAATCTTTTTAAATTTCTAGTTCATAGTATACACCATTTAACCGTATGTAAAAAAATCTGGGAATTATTTTCTTCACGACTTTTCGGTACGCGTGCTTTACCCATTGCGACGGCTCGGTGTTTGACGAATAGCTATTTGTCGGGAAATCCGCGTCGTATCGCCTAACGCCTAAATTACATTTTTCAATGGTCCTAAACCCTTTGGCTACTTAATTCCTTAATTCCTGTTTTTATTTTTTTTATCTTTATTACCGTGTTCTTTTTTGTCTACCTTTTAAATATACAGTGTTGTTTTACCGCAATCATACTTTTCATTTCTTATCCTTACAACGCCCCGGGTTCGATTCCCGCGTGGCGTTGGACAAGTGGCAAGAAGACATAATATTTTTTGCTACACTATGTCTTGATTTCTGTCTGAAATATTTGCTTGTTTCATACTTTTTAGATAATTTTTATTTTCCCGTAGACGGGTTACAGTTTTTTATTAAACTTATTTTTTTTATCTTATACTTTTCCGTTTTTACACTTGATAAACGTAAATAAGAGTAGAGTAATACAATAGTTCAGTAATTAACCTATTTTAAATTCCAATAGCAGTGCATAGTGCTTTGGACGAAACTATAGAGCGATTTATTTCGACGTCAACACCATATATCGATATCGAGCTTCGAAGAAATCCAAAATATAAATATTTCGTTGTACTTGTTTTTCTTCATAAGAGTGGAATTACAAATCGGTACTACTTATTAAGATTTGATTAACTGCACGTTGGTAACATCTTGCGATACTACGTAGCGCAGTCTCACTTTTGCTTGTTTTTAACGATTTAAACATATTTGTTTACTTTGAAAATATAATATTATATACATATTTGTAATGTGCTTGTCAAGACCTTTTTTTGATACCAAACATGTCATGATCATCCCATTTTAATTTTTTTCTAGGTTAGAAATTTAAGTGTAAAGTCCACCAAATTAAATTTAGGGAAAAATTATATAGCCTATGTCACCTGGACCATTATTACGAATCTATTGATACCTCATTCATCAAAATCGGTTTAGTAGTTTAGGCGCTACGGTGGAACACACGTAAAAACAAACATACATACATACATACATACAAACATACATACATACAAACATACATACATAGACTGCTAAAATCATAACCCTTCCTTTTGGCTTTGCCGTAGTCGGGTAAAAAGTAGGTTTCAACGTCCTCCCCTTATCACAATTTATTTGGGTTGTAAACTTTTTACAAGTTTACCCAGATGTGGACATAATCCTCGTTTCTACTAACATTGTGAGTAACTAACATATTTAAAAAAGAAGTTACATGCATATCAGTAGTTATTATACGAAAGGTTTTATGACCCATTTATAAGGTCAGGGCCATCAAATTATTGAACGTATCGCGTCGCTGATTACGGTACCTACTCATTTAAAAATATGTTACAATGCATTCACGAGAGTGGACTTACCCGTACAGTTCAAGAGATAGGTGGTAGCGATTTTGAATTTAATTTTGCATGAAAATGTGTCTATGCATAATATTCAAGCATTTGCGTTCTGCTGAATAGAGCTAGGTGCGAGGTGCTTTTCTGGAAGTTACATACTTGTAGGTTGCTTTAAAAAAGAAAGCCTAGGATAAATATAACGCAAGAAGAAAGTAAGTCAGAATTTAAAAAAAACATATTCGTACAACGACGTTTAACAGCGACAAATGGCAATTGATGCATTGGCATGAATTGGCAGGCTATGTACCTGTCATTTTGACAGTTCAGCCACGTTCATTGCGTTATTTTTCAAACCTTGTTGTTGAGCAGATGAATTTTTCAAACCTAAGAAGCAATCGATTAGGAATTTCCTTCAAAACCTCGGATTGTGATTTAAAGTGTGTTACGGAACTGGTGTGCTTGGTACTGGCTTAATGGATTGACTTAGTGGATTGTCTCAGGGATTGGCCTCGTCTAAATGGTCCATAAGACATTCATTATAGACGGAACACAAATATTTTTTTATGATAAACGCTATACGGTGGTATCTTAAACCACCTCTTTTTACCTTGAGCTTCAAACCCACGCCTTAGCCGTGTCAACAACTTATATCTTCTAATATTTATGGTAACGATAAGCAGCGGTATTTATGGTAGCGATATGGTATGGTATGTAAGCTAATTCGTTTTCGTAACAATGAATTTCAATATTAAATCGACGCTTGAAAGGCAATATTGACTAAGCGACATAGGAACCCATGTCGCTTAGTCAATGTTGCCTTTCAAGCGTCGAAATAATATTTATAAAAATAAACATTATGTAGATTTATAATTTTACTACGTACGAGGTTTATAGATTCCAGTAGAAGTTATATTTAGCCACGTAGTCGATAAAGCAGAGAAACTGTATTTCTAGAAACTTAAAAGATCAAGCCCTTGACGTCACGTTTTTTTTTTCAATATATTTAGTTTTTTCTTCACAGAATGTCTTCAAAAACAGAATTATTCAAACTGAGGAACATAATACACAATTATAGCGATATATAAACACATGTCATGCTTTTTCTTCCCACAGATTAAAGCAATAAACGTATACAGCATATATCAGAAAGGTGATCATATTAAGACTGCCTATCCACTGAATCGGAGCGAGGCAGCACAGCGGAGAAACGTGCCAATATTAACTAATAGGAGCGGAGCTCTGAAGCGGAGTTTAGATTCTATTGGTTAATATTGGCACGTTTCTCCGCTCCGCTCCAGTGGACAGGCAGCCTTAAGGGTACAGACGATCAAACTGAACAATTCCATTGGAACAATAACGAAATGGCGAACCACCCTTAATTACGACCTCACAATGTTAATTGAAGACAACAGGCATTTTGTATATAAATATTACTTAATTAAATGATGTAAATTAACAACGTCAAGAATTTAGTGACGTTAGCAAAATTTTTAACAAAAAATCAATGGTCACAGCGTGTTTCCAGAATTATACAATGTGTGTACTTTCTCGTCTTTGATGATCAAAATTTCTATTAAACTGATTTTTCTATTCAACCAGTATTTTTATTTAAAAAAAAAACACGTTACGTTACTTTACAATGTTTTCAAACTTTTAGCAAGCACACACATTACGTTTAATATTTACCTAGAATAATGACTTTTTTGAAAGTCGATGTTCCATATTTTCGCCCAGTAACTGTATAGTAGTAGTATTAAGTAGATACTCAAAAATATAATTGTATTAAAATAATGTCGAAAACATCTAAGTAGACTAAAATATATGTTAACCAATGTATGAACATACAAACATGTTGTTTTTATTATTTAAAATTTAGACCACAATTTTAGTAGTTACTTACTCATCTGCCTAGCCTTTTGCCAACTATGTTGGGGTCGGCTTCCAGTCTAACCGGATGCAGCTGAATACCGGTACCTATTTTAAATGGAGTGACTGTCTATCTGACCTCAACAACCTAGTTACTGGGTAATACGATACGACCCTTTGGTAAGACTATGTAGTTGTCAGACTTTCGGGCTTCTGACGACCCGTAATGACTGTCAAAGATCCTCGAATGACAGCCGGGACCAACGGCTTAACGTGCTTTCTGAGACACGGAGGGATTTTGGTATGTAAAGATGGTCACCCATGCACGGACCAGCCGCGGCAAGCGTAGCTTAACCTGATCGATCGACCCATACGGCTATTATTACTTAGCCAAAAGTCCCTCAATAAAATATGTAATAAACATAAAATATGGAATACTAGCTCTTACCCGCGGCTTCGCCCTCCTCTAAATAAAATACAGACCATGTTACTCGCTGATAATATAGCTTTCTATAGGTGACAGAATTTTTTACATCGGTTAAGTATTTTTTAAGTTTATCCATTACAAACAAACATACAAAAAATCAAATCTTTTTCTCTTTATAATATGAATTTAGAATTAGTACATGGTGTTTTGGAACATTTTGGATGTTCCAAAATACCATGTTCGCGCTCGATTTCGACTAAGCTACCAAGTCGACGTCGTCGTGCAGTATTTAAAAGTGAAGACCAACTGGACTCTTAGGTTGAAAGGTTGGAATCGCGCCACAACATCAACTTTAAGTTTTTATTTTTTGTATAGATTCTTTTCTACATATTTTGTGAATGTGAGAACGCTGTAGGCTTAGTGGATTGTAGACCTGTTGACCATTTTCTATTTTGTTAAGTACCTACTTGGTACTTATTGAAAGACCTACACTGTCCTCCCATACCTAGAAACACTGTTATATGAAAGTATTGTAAAAGCCAATTATTTTTAAAAGAGTAACCGTGGAGTTTCTTGCCGGCTCTTCTCCATAGGAAACGACTAATTGGAACCGTGCACCTAGCTTCTGACGTTTCATAAGTGCCCATGTAGGTTTATGTGAAATAAAATATTTTGATTTTGATTTTTGATTTTGAAGTCATTCGTGGTACGAGTTCCAACCCACCATCTACAGACCTGCCTGAAAGAGGACTTTTGGCCGAAAGGTGTCGTATATCGACGTTTCCGAGGTCGGTTACGCGACACCACGCAGCGATACACGACGCCATCAACATTACTTGTATAGTTGTATAAGGTTTTTAATATGTACTAGTTTGTTATTTTATAAGATTATTTTTGTATTCTATTTATGGGCCTTAGTTGCCTGATAATAAAGTGATTATTATTATTTTCGTTTATTAATTCTGGTTCTTATTAAGTTACATTTTTAAATATTTCTTAAAATAAAATAATTTAAAAAATATTTAAAAAATAAAAAAATAGAGGTCCGCCGGTGTCGGGAGCAGGGTCCAAGCTACCGGTGGTTAGGGCTGCAGAGACAGGAACCTCCTCACAATGCGAGCCGTATCGAGGAGTACTGCCTTCTGAATCAGGCGCTTGATCCAACCGCCTAACGAAAGCCTCAAGAGATGTTGGTCGAGGCTTTCGGCCATCAGGCCATTAGCCGTTACGACAATCGGCACAATAATAGCCGAGCTCACATTCCACATGTCAACAACCTCGTGTGCTAAGTCGAGATATTTAATTTGTTTGTCTTTCTCAGCTTTCACGAGGTTCTCGTCATGTGGAATGGTAACATCGACTATCATTTTTATTATTATTTATTTTTAGTTTTTAACTATTCTCGGGACCATGGATCCCGGTCCTTTGGAAGGCGTACGAGGGGCCGAAGCCAACTCGTAGAGGCCCGTTAGACGCTTTTAAAGAAATGAGGCACCAACCGACAATTATCCCTGTATGCACTATGCAAGTGCACCTAAGGACAACCCCCGGTCAGTGTAGGACTATTGCAGTACATGGAAACAAAACATTGGACTATGGGTTTGAGTAGCTAAAGTGGACTGGTTACCTGGAATTATGGTAGGACTATAGCCCCTGCCTGATCAATGTTTTATATTTACACGGATAAAATGGCAAGGGGTAACTTGCACACTCAATAATGGGCCCCCAGAAACGGTCGCTAGCACATAGTGACGTAGCAACAAGGGGGCAACATGTCCTGAGGTGCTTGAGGAGTGGAGAGGTATTCCACGGCTTTCAGTACAATCCCAGAGCCCGGAAGATGGTCAAGATCGCTACGAGCACTTACTGGAATACTTCCTTCCTCCGAGCACGTTTGCTCTCGCGAATCTCCACTCAAGCCGGCCAATTAAGGCAAGAATGATGCGGGAGCGCCGTTCCTCGTCAGTGTTCACTCCTGCCGGCCAATAAAGGCAAGCCAGAGGTGAGGAACAAGACTTCTCCCGGAAGATAGGGTCCGTAGGGTCGCTACTGCCCAAAAGCTCGCCACATGCTGCCCTGCGGGTTTTTGTATCTCTTTTGGTCTAGCTCCTCATCCCAGACCTGTTCCGGCAAAGTAAACTGTACCGGCACAGACCTAGAGTTCGGAGCGCGCAAGCCCCACCACGTCGTCAACGTAGAGATAGTATGAATTAAATAATATCCCAAAAACTTTCACATGGCATAAGTTTCATCACTGTTGAGAGTTTGATACAAAATGACTCATGGTCCATTAGTACCTTAGAAAACATATCGCGAGTGGGTTGGCTAAAAAATTCCTGGCCAGACTGATTAGTTACAAATAAAAAAATTACTTGAAGAAGAACCTTTTCTACTAACTCGACTTTGGCCAATTATTAATCAATTCAGAGTTAATTACCTATATAGGTGATTTTAATTTTTAAATAGTTTTTTGTTTTATCTTTTTATTACGGACGCTTCTAACGTGCACATCTTTCTACATTGTTCTCACATGTATAATTTCAACATGAATGATGTAACCAACATTTTGTAACAATTTTTTTATTTAAAAGAGTGTCCGTGGAGTTTCTTGCCCGTTCTTCTCCATAGGTACCTACCTACTACACTTTGGAATGGGCAACTAGCTTCATATTTCTGACTGACCGATTCCTTGACAATTCAAAAGTGCCTGCAAATGGTTTAATTGAAATAAATGCTTTGTGTTTAAGTTTAGAAATGTTCTTGATTTAAGCCGAAGTTGGAGATTGGTGGATATTATTTTTCTTTTAAAATTGCAAAGCTTGTATAAAATATAATTATGGGAAAGTATCTGGTAATTTTCGTTTATAATAAAAATAAAATCTTAATTTATTAAAACTTGTATAAGTACTTCCGAATTGGCCAAATAATATTAGAAATTGATTAGATTTTTACTAGACTATCAATCTTTGTTTGGGAAACACGATTCCACTGCTGAAAGTATATGCAAAGGGTGACGTATGACTTCCCTTTGAGAACGCATGAATGAACTAAACAATGGATGTACATGGAATAATAGTTCAGGCATTGGAATGTGAATGAAAACATTATTCTTAACAGACAATTGAGTTCGTCACCAAGTCGGCGCTCAGACGGCAGTTGTCGAGAACAGAGAAAATACACTTTCCTCTTGTGAAAATCGAGTGAATAGTGAAATGTGTATAGTGGCAGGAAACGCACCTAAATCTAGCAAAAAATAAATACTCAATAGGTATTTATGTTTCCGTAAAAAGTGTTATTTTTGTGATTATTGGATATTTTATAGTGAAAGTTTTCTTCGCTCTTTTTATCATTGATATCTTCAAAAGACATAATGTTTTTCAAGGTATGTAATATTTAACAAAAATGTGTACAGTCTTGCGATATTATCTTTTGAATTAATAGTTTCAAAATTTCCAGGTGATAACGGTTACATTAATAACAATATGTGCAGCGGATAACCGAATATTACTGACAGATATCGAAAAAGATCAAGAACTCCCAGCACTACGGTTTAACGGACACATATTTTTTCCGGCGATCTATAAATACCGTAAAGTTGATCAATATAGTTCAAAACTACGACCTGTTAGATCTTCGTCCTCAAATATATTTCAGAAGTTACAGTACGCACCACTACAGGAAGAAGTTAGTCAGAAAACTAAAAATACTGACGCGGAATATAACACGCCCACTCCCACCAGTGCTCCCTCGGATCCAACAGATAATTTTTCAAATAAAAAAAACACGCAATTATATACCAAATCCCATTTGGAGCCCCGTCCGGACGCTAAAAAAACGAAATGCTATGCCTCGGGATATAAATATGAAGCTGCGGCATCAGTCAATCGGAGTCCGGGCCATAATGCTGTATATAGAATAATCCCAGAACAAATTGAGATAGAAAAACCGGATAAGGTATTATTAAGCCAAACTGAAGGGAATCCCGCGCCGGATGTGGGACGAAATTCGCTCGCTACTAACTTGTATGGCGATGTTCTAATTGAAAAGTCACGTGTCTTCCTAAACATTACAACAATCGCCATATGCAGTCGCGTCCCGCATCCCGCACTAGATTCGCCTCAGGTGTTCCCAGAGTTTCAAAGCTATTAGGTACATTATAAGTGCTATTAGGTTAGGTGCTTTGTGGTACCTGCCAGGTCTTATATTACCACAAATATTCTCAGAAATGTTTGGGTACCTTCACCATTATGAAGATGTAATAATTAAAACAACTCAAAACCTGGAACCGGTTTTCTTCAGAATCGAGAATAAAATGAGTTACAATCATATTCTCGACCTCGTTAATTTTAGTTATAAATAGTTATATAGCTGTAGCGAACTTATTATATACTTTACGATGTTATTACTAGCATGCATACTTCCAGATCACCAACTACGCTAAACCAATCGGTATAAACCTAAAATTGGAATCATTGACTACAACGATTAAGCCAACGCTTGATCGTGCTTCTGAAAACGTGGGAAATTTTGAAATAAACCCCGATATGTAAGTATTTTAAAACCTATGTATTCGTTTTAGTATTTTGTGCCCAGTCGTTGCTCTTGTGACTTCAACGCCATTATTTAATTGACAATTCAACACTGTTCAATATTTTTTCTGTCACATTTCGACCCTTGAGCAACTTTATGGCGGTAGGCTAGTAGCTACAAGTAACTGGACGTGACTGATGTTGTACCTGCTCCATAGAATTAGACGCGGGAGCTATCAGTTGGACGTACTAGTCACGACGAGTTTTCTGCCGAATATTCGAAATAACACGGCTAACATGAAAGTACAGACTGTCAGTAACAAGCCCACATCGGATAATTTGTTTCTAGCTTTAGTGTAATTTACTGATATTCTAAAAAAATCATTGCAGTGTTGAAACCGTAGAACCCGTGCAGGATAAATCAAAACGTTACTTACCACACGGCAAGTACCATAGGCTACACCTAAACATCGCGAGGGTATACAGTCCAGGGCAGGTGCCTCAAAATCAGGCAGTCTTTTCGAGCGCATACCCTCAGGACTACGGCAGTTGGCCAGCGGATCCGCAAGATTACGTACCGCAAGCTTATCCAGGCTTGAATACCATGCTATACCCAGTGAAGCAGCATCGGAAAGGTTATCGTTTTCACACATCCATCGTTCATTTGTAAATATCTAAGTATAATTTGTTTATATTTAATTGATTTGTATTAATATTTTATTTGATTACCACGTTTGACGATGGCCACCTCAGATAGTATAGATGCCACGACAAATTTCTCACTGAACACGTTACAATTTCTGACCGAATTGTGTGGCTCTAGTATTAGTTTTGAGCAACAGTTGTGTTATTTGACAACGTACCTGCATCGTTTTAAAAAATTTAATTTATTTTTCAACATTATTCGTGCTGAGTTTGGTTTGAAAGATCACTAAATGAAAAAAATATATATAGCTATCTGACATTAATATATCAAGAGAGATATTAGATTACTTGATAAAATCAATAAAATAATAAAAGAAAATTAATCAATTAATGACTGAAGAACTCGACTTTGGAGAAAGCTAACACTGACGAAACTGATTTTAATCGAAATCACTATTCATCTCAAAAAACTAAACCTACCTCTTAGTTGCACTGTTTCATTTATACTTAATTTTACATATATTTTTTTTACTATAATTGTTTATAATTATTGATAATTTCTAGTAGTACAATAATACTGATTGATTCACTGTGCTTTTTACCCGACGATCCACAGTCCGTTGACTCATATTAATTACCTATTATAAACTAGCTTTTGTCCGCGGTTTCACTCGCATAGATGTCGGTTTACATAGATAAAAAGTATCCTATGTGCTAATCCAGGTTATAAACTATCTATTTGCCATATTTCATCCAAATATGTGCAGACGTTTTCGCGTGACTGAGTAACAAACATTCAAACATACACATTTATAATATTACATACACTGGCCTTCAAAACTTAGTACCCACACTTTTGAAATTGCAATAACTTACAAGATATTTAAAGTTCACTGATGAGTCTCGATTCTCACTATTCACTTCCGATGGAAGGCGAAGAGTGTACAGGCGACCTGGTGAGCGATGCATTCAAGCCTACTTCACAGAAAGAGTCCAATACGGCGGAGGCTCTATACACGTATAAAAAATGGCACCCTTACTGGAGAAAGATATACTCAAGAGATCCTTAATGAGTATGCGGGCCATATTTTGTAAATATGGGTGATGGATCATCACTGCATGATGAGGAAGATAGACTGCACGTGGATTCTCTATCTCTATCTCATTGACTTCCGTCATGTGGTTTAAACTTAAGTATTCCTCAAATACTTTATTATAATCTATACTCAAGTGGGGATCACGTGATAACCTTCTCTCTAAACTCTCTAACATTTTGATAGCTCTCTGTTTTGACTGACCGTACTGACACTTAGGATCATCAGTCGCAAAAGGTAACCTTACTATAAATCTTCCACTGTCATCTCTAACTGTGGTTAAATCAAATAAGTCTTCACATACTTTCTCATTTGCAGTCATCTCCTTTTGTATTATGTTAGGTTCATTCTCCATTTCCCAAAATTGCTTAAGTAAATCAGTCTCTTCTAAATGTACATGCATGCTAGTCAGATTACTTCCTGCCCACGAATAGGGTTCCCTTGACACTTTACCTGAAATAATCCACCCTAAGAGTGTGTTTTGTGCAATTAAACTACCCTGAGATTGCTTAACAATACTGTCAAGCAATATGCACTAATGCAGGATAACGCTCGCTCGGGTCGTACAAGAGTACATTTAGGAGGTTGGTATCAAGTTGATGGCTTGGCCATCACGAAGTCCTGATCTCAACCCGATAGAGCATGCCTAGGATACGCTCAGCAGGCTGATCAGAAGTCACAGACCACCTACTATCACCTTTTTTTTGAGTGGGAAATTATCAAAAACTTCTCGGGAGGGCGTGTCAGACTCTTACTGACTAAAACCCACCCGTATTCCTTCAATTGCCATGTTGCCGGGGGCCACGATTTCCTTTTCCCAGCCCGATCTTAACCCGATCGAGCATGCTTAGGATGAGCTCAGGAGGCTGATCAGAAGTCACAGACCACCTCCTATCACCCTGAGGCCCTAAAACAGACCCTGATGGAAGAATGGGAGAATATTCCCCAACATCGCCTCTAAAACCTCGTCTTCAGTATGCCAAACTGGCTCGAAGCTGTAATCAGAGCCCGAGGAGGCAATACCAGTTATTAAAAAGTAAATAGGCGTAAAACATACTAATTTATTTATTTAGGATCTCCAACAAAAGATGTACACAATACATGACACATAATTAAAGGGCAACATCGGGTATTAAGTAGGTGTACTCCTTCACTTATAGGAGACCACAGTATGCACAATAAAGTTAAAAACTAAGCTAACAAAGTTAAAACATTAATAAAAGATAAAATTTTGAAAATAAAATAAAATAAAATAAATTTTTGAAGTACTTAAAAAAAAGAAAATATAACATTTGGAGAAACTATTAAATTAAGTCTAATAAACACTTATTACTAATAAAATAATGTTGTTTGAGTTTTTGCCAGTAAGTTAAAAATGAATATTACTTGGTTTTTATCTTGTTTTTAGCTAAAAACGTTACTAAAATATAATAATAAATAACCTATAATTCCAAAGAAAGTTGATGAAATTTGCTTTAAAACGTTTTTATTTCAAAACTCTGACTTATATAGTTTAGGGGAAATTGCAATTTTAAAAGTGTGGTGGTACTAAGTATTGAAGGCCAGTGTATATATAGTATCGTATAGTAAGATGCGAAAGTAACTCTGTCTGCTCTGTCAATCGTTATGAAAGAACATTGCTATGAATCAACACGTATGGATCTGTACGATAATTCCAGATTTATTTTATGCTCTATATGTCAATTATTATAATCACACAGACACTTCAAAATTTCGGAAATATCTTTTCAATACACTTGCTCGTAAAGTGACTCTTATTGAATCGCTTTTATGGTATTAAACACGCGTGCTTTTTACTTTATATTAACGCACTAGCACGCTCTATGTGCGCCACAGAAAACTATTTACTAGTCGGAAATGTGCGATGTTTTTATCTCATCAAACAGACTTCATGCCTTTTTATTCCTACTGCGTAAATAAATAGAATATGATAAATTAACATAACATTTCATCAAATTATATATATTTTTCACTACTTCACTTTACGACCAAGTGTGTTGAAAATTATTTTCCAGTGTCATATTTGGTACGTTGCAATTTTTTTTTGATTCGTCAAAGAAAAATTGCAACGTTTTATGGCGACAGAGCAAAGTTCTTTGACAGTTAGGTAGCCTCTGAGACCTGGAGAAGGACATAGGTTACTTTAAATCCTAGACATTTGTATAAAATTATGAATACAAAAATACGCCCAGTCTATTTTGCGTGCAACAGCTAGTTGTACGCGAATTCGTATTCTTTACCTACATAATAATAATGGAATTGGAACCTATGAAGTCTTGCATTAACTCTATTAATTCATTCTCCAGTAATTTAATTTATCAACATTCAGTTAACAATAAGAACACTAAAACAAACGTAATGTAAACATTATTGAGAATAATACTTTTGTCTGTCCTAAAGAAATTTTTAAACACAGCATTATAAATGAGACAATCGAAAATAAACAATGGCATGCATCTATCAGGATTGGAGCTCCACTACTTTTTCAGGAAATTGATGGAGTTACCTGCTCTTCCGTTCCGTTATTATGGAGAAATCTTATCATCATCATATGCCTAGCCTTTTCCCAACTATGTTGGAGTCGACTACCGGATGCAGCTGACTAGTAAGTTGAGAAATGTCATAATTATCTAAAAAAACTAATACCGTACAAAGAAAAAAAAACACAAGTGTCTATAATATGGGAAATGTTTTAGATAATGTGAATTACTCTTGTATATTTCCTATAACATTTAAAACAAAACCTCGTTTTTAATAAAGTGCTATGATGTGCTTCTATGAGTGACGACTGCATCATAGTCCAATACGAACGTTCTTTTTAGATAAAGATTTATTTATTTGTTTAACATGCATAACAATATACATGGTGATGTATTTATTACGCTGGTGTTTATGGGGTCGAAATAAATTAGCTAGCAAAACTCCACAGACGTGACGGGTATATATATATAAATATATATATCATCGTCATCTTCCTGTCCTTGTCCCGTGTTACTTGGGGTCGGTGCAACACGTTTTTGTTTTTCCACTCTCCCCTGTCAACCGTCACGCTATCACAAGACAAAATAAAAAACCTGCCAAGTACGTGTCGGACCACGCACATTGAAGGGTTCCGTAATTGGGATGAATTTGTCCCAAATACAAACTTAACATTGTAGTTGAAATACATGTTCTCCCATAAATTCTAACTGCAAATGTAAGTTTGTATGCACATCATTGAGAGATTTACCAAGTTATTTTAAGACCATAGAGTTCTTATAGATTTTCCTGTAATCCATGAGTAAAGAACCATTCTTTGCATTTTTTCAAATAGATTAGGCTCAGTAGTTTCGAAGATAAGGGGGGAAAGGTCAATTTTCATTTATTTTCTTAATTAGTTTAAAGTATATGGTAAAATTATTTAAAAAAGAAATTAAATCATTACAACAAGCTCTTTCATTTGATATGTCACACGGTACAGTTTGAAAAACTTTTTTTTCTAACATTTTCTTTTTTGCCCCCAAAAAGTGACCCCCATATACAAAATACATTTATTTACGTTACACGACCGTGTTTGGGTCACAGAAATACATAATTATGTGTACCAAATTTCAAGTTAATCGGTCCATTAGATTCGGAGCAAATTGGGTGGGCAAGGGTTCCGTTTTTCCTTTTGAGGTACACACGGCTACACATCAAGCTATACATTTCCAGTATAAGCTGACCCCGCATTGTACGGAAATCCTATGCAATGCGAGATCAGCATAAACTGGAAATGTATACCTTGATGTGTAGCCGTGTGTACGAACCCTAAAAAGATTAGTTGTTTTTTTTTTTCGTCTTCCACCGCTGGTACTGTTGTTACGTTGAAAGACAAAAAATATATTTTTAAACTGATATTTCAACTACACTGCGGTTGATGACCCCAAAAAAATCTTGTTTTATTTTTATTTTATTAAGTTTATATTTCGATACCCATCACGTTTGCGTAATTTTGCTAGCTAATTTAGTTTGACTCTGTATACTGGACAAATCGTTGGAGTACACCTTTTAAATAAATAAATGTTATGTATATTTTTGGGATATTAATTTCTTCTTTTCCGAAGTAGGTCTTACCTAGGGTTGTAAAGGGACCTCGTAATGTGGAACCTCCGCATACGTAAATGCAGAACTTCCGCTAGAAATCTTACCTCTGCACTGTATCCGCCTCCGCAAGTTTAATACGGAATTGTAACGAAGGTCTAATAAAAACAATCGACTCCAAAACTAAGCGAAGACCCATAAATGTGGTGGAAATATAACTCGAAGATTCAAGTTTTTCTACCATTTCACCTGCCACTGTCACGTTCATTACCAAGTAAGCAATTATTTAATTAAGCCGGATTAATTATTAACCACTAAATTGCTAACAAGGTGGCCAAGCCTTTTTTTTTTTTGGTGGGAAATTATCAAATAACTTCTCCCGCTCTGGGTGGAGCGAGAGGGCGTGTCAGACTCTTACTGACTAAAACCCACCCGTGTTCCTTCGGTTGCCCTGTTGCCGGGGGCCACGATGTCCCTATCGGTTTTCTTCGAACCCCCGGATAGCATTGGTCCTAGCGGACCCCGTCAATTCTGCTGACATCTCTTTGAGGCGCGCGTGGAACACAACGCGCCGTCGACCCGGGCTTGGTCCTTATCGGACGGCGAGCTACCCATTGCTCACCGTCCGCAAGCCCGCGCCTACGGTGGCCGGAAATCGGCTCGCGATTCCCGCCCCGGGCGTCTCCTCCTGCGGCGGTTAGGGACGTGAGGGCGCGAAATTTGCCTCTCCCTCACGCGTTCCGCCTCCTCCTTCACGAGCATTACCGCTTCGCAGAAGGAGGTGACGGCCTACCATTTCCTCTCGCTCCGTACCATGGCCTGAACCAGGGCCGGACGCGAGAGATCACCGCCGCCGATCGCCTCTACGAAGACACGGCGTTGCTCGGCCCAAGCCGGGCAGACCTCCACCGTATGCTCCACCGTGTCCTCAGGCCGATCCACACGATGGTGACACCCGGGTGTTTCCTCCCGCTTTATCCTGAACAGGAACCTCCCGAAGCAGCCGTGTCCGGTGAGGACCTGCGTCAGGCGGAAGGTGAGGATCAGGAGGAAGCCTCAATACTGATTTTTAAAAAATGCAAGTTTTGCAACGCAGTTCTTCTATCGTAAAAAGATGTGAGATCTAATGTAAAACCAAGTCTGTTAATTTATTAAATACCTATCTATTTGTCATCTTTATTTCTTTACTAAATAGAATGACTTGGCCATCGCACGGCAACTGTATCACGTAAGAATAATCTACTATTTTAAATAGTCCTAATTAAATAAAGCGCAGTGCTAATAAAAACAACCACAAATGGTGATATTTGCTGACGATACTTCCTTAATTTTTAAGATAGATAGACGTGCTACAAATTTTGTGGACGTAAATAACGCCCTACTACAAGTCCAAAATTGGTTCACTGCTAATAATTTAGTATTAAATGGGAAAAAAAACTAAGTGCATATAATTTTCTTTACCAAATGTCAAAAGTAGTGGTTGTGAGATAGTATTGAATCAAGAGAAACTAGAATTCGTCGATAAAACTGTTTTCCTGGGGATCACGCTCGACTCAAGACTACAATGGGGTCCTCATTTCACATCTCTTGCAGGACGGCTAAGTTCAGCAGCATATTCTGTCAGAAAAATCCATCAATTTACTGATGTAGATACTGCGAGGCTAGTCTATTTTAGTTACTTTCATAGTATCATGTCTTAAGGTATTTTACTGTGGGGACAAGCTGCACACACCGATTTTATTTTTATTCTGCAGAAAAGAGCGATCAGAGCTATATATAATCTCCGCAGGCGTGATTCTCTAAGGGAACTGTTTAAGGATATTAACATCATTTCTTTTACAATGCTTGTAAATATGTGAACACCATGTATCCATTACTTACATAATAATTTTTCTGTCATTGCTTCATTTTTAATTATTTTGACCTATTGTGGAATTGTAATCTTATTCCAAGTGCATCGTCTTTACATACAATTAACAAAATATTGTAAAACATTTTAAAAGAGTAACGGTGGAGTTTCTTGCCATTCTTCTGCATTCGAATACTACCTTTTGGAAGGGGCGACTAGAATCAATTATTTTTTTTGTTAATTTTGACGTTCAAAAGTGCCTTTTTGTGTCTAATTGAAATAAATTATTTGACTTTGACTTATGACGGTACCTTGTCAATATATCTATGAAAACATCATGTACCTACGCAAGAAAAAATTTACATCTTTTTAGTAAAAGAGGTGATAGACATAATTGAAGCATTGGGTGCAAAAAGGGCGTTACACAAAAAAGTGAGTTTTGAGATAATTGAAGTTAAAGTTTTAGATGTATTATAAATTCTAAATAAATTAAGACAAACCTCTAGTACTTTTAAAATTTAAGGGTACCATGAGTCAGTTATCAGATTCTAGTATTATTTATTTTTATATGTTTACATATCTCGGGACCATGGGGTCCCGGTCCTTTGGAAGGCGTACTAGGGGCCGAAGCCAACTCGCAGAGGCCTCTTGGACAATTTTAAATGGAATGAGGCACTAACCGACGATTATCCCAGTATGCACTATGCAATTGCACCCAAGGACAACCCCCGGTTGGAGCAGGGCTATTGCAGAGCATGGAAAAAAAACATATTGGGCTATGGGTTTGGGTGGCTATAGTGGATTGGTTACTTAAAACTATGGAAAGCCTATGTCCCCTACCTGATCAATGTTGTGGTATACACGGATAAAATGGCAGGGGGTGACTTGCACACTCAATAATGGGCCCCCGAAAACGGTCGCTAGCACAAAGTGTCGTAGCGACAAAGGGGCAACATGTCCTGAGGTGCTTATGAGGAGTGGAGAGGTATTCCACGGCTATCAGGACAATCCCGGAAGTACGGTCAAGATCCCTACCAGCATCTTACTGGAATACTTCCTTCCTCCGAGCACGTTTGCTCTAGCAAATCTCCACTCAAGCCAGCCAATTAAGGCAAGAATGAGGTGGGAGCTCCGTTCCTCGTCAATGTTCACTCCAGCCGGCCAACAAAGGCAAGCCAGAGGTGAGGAACAAGATTTCTCCCGGAAGATAGGGTCCGTGGGGTCGCTACTGCCCAACAGCTCGCCACATGCTGCACTGCGGGTTTTTGTATCTCTCTTGGTCTGGCTCCTCATCCCAGACCTGTTCCGGCAAAGTAAACTCTACCGGCACAGACCTAGAGTTCGGAGCTCGCAAACCCCACCACGACGTCAACGTGGAGATACGGCGGTGGGGGTAGTATTATTATTATTACTTTAAGGTAGTTAGAAACTTCAAAATAACATATTTTTTTAATACATGTTATCCGCCCTTGTTGCATCCAATCCGTAAATTAATTGGGCGTTCATAATTTAAAAGGTTCTCTTAGCCTTGCGCACATTTTTCTTCCACAACTGTATATTCTTCAACTTCTTTTTTACTCCATTTTATGGGGGAAGATAATCTGTCTGATCATCATCTGCACTTAAATCACTGATTACACTGACTTCAGACATGTTTTTACATTAAAATAAACTTTCGCAAGCTGCAGGTCGTAACGTGTTTGAAATTCAAACGCTTGCAATGCAACAACGGCATAGCGAAATCCTCTCAATAAATACCTATCACGTCATCTAGAATCAATGAATCAAAATGAGTTTTTGACATATGAAACTAGATGGCCCAATGCTTAATTTGATGCAATAATATCAAAACGGACCTTGGGTGCCGAAAAATAGGGACCTATTAGCGCAACCAGGTTTCAGACTAGCTAAAGTAGACTCATCTTTCATGAGGTACTGTTTAAAATATTATAATAAAATTCTTCCCCACATACTTCAACTCAATAAGAAGAAATTCAAATCTTGTATAAAATGCACACTACGCAGGCAGATATAGTATAAGTTGGGGGATTACATTGCTGATAAAAATGCTTGGCTCAATGCTGGTCCTGCTCCACAACCACAATTAATTGATTAACATTTGCAAACACTGTTGGAGCTGCTGAAGATTGTAAGACCATTTTTGCATTGTATAAACTCAATCTCCTTTGTATTATATAATTGCATAGCACAGGTGTGAGTACTATGTACTAAAGAGTTATCATTTACCGAGTAATATGTCTTCCATTGATTTGAATGTGCCCTGGCGGCTGTGAGTACCTACATATTTCGCTGATGGTGGCGCGTGTGTTGGATCATTTAGCTCCCTTCAAAATGGTTGAGCTGAATGGTGCTAATCTATGCGTCATGTTCGTGAACGGGCGCCGTCAGTTGGGACTGGTCATTTCTTAGTTGCCATGGCTTATTTTTAATTTATTAAAAAAAAAGTATCTTTTTATTACGGACGCTTCTAACGTGCACGTCTTTCTAAATGTAGAAAGACGTGCACGTTAGAAGCGTCCAATCATGTGAGAACAATGGTTCTCACATGTATAATTTCAACATGAATGATGTAACCAACATTTTGTAACAATTATTTATTTAAAAGAGTATCCGTGGAGTTTCTTGCCCGTTCTTCTCCATAGGTACCTATCTACTACACTTTGGAATAGGCAACTAGCTTTATATTTCTGATTGACCGATTCCTTAACAATTCAAAAGTGCCTGTAAATGGTTTAATTGAAATAAATGGTTTGAGTTTGAATATTTGGTAGATTTTGTTATAAGTAGAATGTAGATCAAGCCAAGTCATTCCATTTATTAAAGAAATAAAGATGACAAATAGATAGGTACTGAATAAATTAATAAGTTTCGGTTTTACATTAGATCTCACATAATTTTATGGTAAAAGAACTGCGTTGCAAGACTTGCATTTTTTTACACGTTATGTTTTGATGAGATCTCATTTCTTTTTGTAGGTCCCTACATCGTGGATTTATGTGTTTATCTGCAGCATCGTAGGTAGATCCCACAGGTTGTTATACCTAATTATTATTGCTTCTTCATTCAATTTCAATGCAGTTTAATTGACAACTGATTTAATTTGTTGCCCATTTTACAAGTAACCTTCGAAGAGACTGATTGTGCCTACCTTTATATTCCATAAGATACCTATTTTATATACACTAAGCACCTAGTCCCCATCTATGTAAAAAGGGTATATAGGAAATTCAAATTTACCATCCTATCTATCTATTTAGGTAGTGTAAGTGACGAAAAATTGCATGAACTGTAAAAGTAAGTAACAAATAGCAAGTAAAAATTAAAATATACCGCAATTTCAGTCTCGTTTTCTAGATACACAAACTGCATTAGTAAACTTTGTAACCCTATATAAATACTATGCGATTACAAAGTTACTTATGCAGTTCGTATATCTCGAAAATGGGACTGAAATTGCGGTATATTTTAATTTTTACTTGCTTTATAGGCTAAACACTAATTGTGTTCAAAATTTGAAGCTTGTGTGTCTGCTAGAAGTACCTTAGAATTTTGATGATCGGAGAGTGAGTGAGTCAATATGTCAGTGACAAAATAAGGAACCTGCAATAGTTCTTAAACTACTGGTTCAAATTGAATGTAGTTTGGGAAGATACATAATTATACTAAGCCCCCTTGGTCACTGAAAATTCAAGCTTCTAGCTTTATCCACAACGAAGTTAAAGGGGGTCGAAAATGTCCTGAATGGCTGCGAGAAAAAATGGTACGGCTGTGCCTTTGTGTTTGTTTAGTTTGACTTAGCGGGGGCACTTCCGTGCCCCCCGATTACTAATAGGTAGATTTTTTTTCTGTTATTATCTTTTTTCTTTTTTTTTCCACCTCCGCCTCCGTTAAGATGACCTCCGTTACATCCTTATTCTTAACTATGGTAGCGTTGACACTGCCACGCGTACCGCGACGCGCGGCGTCGTGTGGAGCGATGTAAAAATCACCCTTTTAAATGTAAAATAAGCACGACCGCATTGTGGACGACACCTCACCATAAAAAAATAGTGGCAGTCCCGGAGGTCCGACAGAAGTGAAAACTTGAAAAAAAATCGGCACCGCAGTAATCAACGCGTTGATGTCTTTTTAATGGTCAAAAGCTGGTGTCGTCACAGTGTCGCGAAATCAATGGTTTAGTCCCATCTCAAAAATGCCCAACGCGCCTAAAGAAGTTTTCACTTCAAAAACTTAAACTGTTCTGATAAAGTGCACAACGGAAAAAAAAAATTCCTCACATAGTCAAAGTCAAAGTCAAAGTCAAAGTCAAATCATTTATTTCAAATAGGCCCATGTATGGCACTTTTGAACGTCAAAAAATTACAAAATAATAAAATTGATTCTAGTTGCCCCTTCCAAAAGGTAGTTTTCGTATGGAGAAGAATGGGCAAGAAACTCCACCGTTACTCTTTTAAAAATGTTTTACAATTGTTTGTATATGTACATACATTTGTTAAATAATTATTATATGTGAAGACGATGCACCTAGAATAAAATTACTATACCACAATAGGTAAAAACAATTAAAAATGAAGCAACGATAGATAATTTAATATGTGATAGATACATTGTGCTCACATATTTACAAACATTGTAAAAGTAGACGATTTTCCTAAAATTTTACAATTAATAAGTGTGTGAGGAAGTCACAGAATGTAAAATCAATGTCATAAAACACAAAGTAATAAATTTTACAATTAAATTAGCAACCAGTTTGATTTTGTCTTGATTCTAAATTGTCCTATGGAGCAGGACCAGCATGTTTCCAAGCACTCTTATCTTGGATATAATCCTCTAATTTGTAATATGCTTGTTTACAAAGTGTACTTTTTATATGAGTTTTAAATTTTCTTTCATTTAATTGCAATATGTCACAAGGTATTTTGTTGTAACATTTAACACAGTACCCCATAAAAGATGTATGTACTTTAGATAACCTGAAAAATGGTTGATCTAGTTTATCTTTATTTCTAGTATTAAAATTATGTCTATCACTTATTTTATTAAAGAGATGTGGATTTTTCCTTACATACATAATATTTTCATAAATGAATTGGCAAGGTACCGTCATAATATTAATCCTTTTAAAAAGTTCCCTGAGAGATTCGCGGCGACGTAGATTATAAATGGCTCTGACAGCTCTCTTTTGCAAAATAAAGATTGATTCAATGTCAGCAGCCCGACCCCACAGTAAAATGCCATATGACATAATGCTGTGGAAGTAGCTAAAATAGACCAAACGCGCGGTTTCTACATCTGTTAACTGTCTTATCTTTCTAACAGCATAAGCGGCCGAGCTTAACCGCCCCGCAAGAGATGTTATATGAGGTCCCCATTGTAATTTCTCGTCTAGCGTGATTCCCAGGAAAACCGTTTGATTAATAAATTCCAGTTTTTCTCCATTCAATATGATGTCACATTCGCTACTTTTTATCTTCATAAACATCTAGGATATTTTTTTTTTGTTGACGCCGCACAGAAATTTAAAAAAGAAATGTTTTTTACGTCTTGTTGTATAAATTGTAGGGGTTAAAAGTGTCTTCTATATATAATAAATGCGAAATTATTTCTCACGTTTCTTTTATTTTGTTTATGGCATCCTGTAGCTACAATAGCAATAATTTTTCATCACCTACATATTTTCTAAGCCAATAAATGAAAGTAATATGTACCCATAGTGAATGTGTGGTATGTTAAAGTTGTCTAAATATTGTGACCGGAGGCAAGGCCGTTCAGTTGGTTTAGTTGCTATGTTTATAGTAAAGCGAATTAGTATAAAAATATAGAACGTTTGCCCTAGGTATCAGTCGCTAATTGTACACAGTACACAAATCAACAAAATGTTCTCCAAAGTAAGTGCATTTTAGCTAAACTTGTTCTTTATCAATAATAAAAAAATCTGTTAATAGACATTTTTATGATCTATCGATCGGTTACAGATGTGAAAAACGAATGTAATTTTCTTTCAGATCATAGCTCTGTGTGGTGTAGTGGCGGTGTGCCAGGCTGGTCTGCTGACCACCCCCGTGCACTACTCCTCTGCTGCGGCTGTCTCTTCCCAGAACATCGTGCGTCACGACCAGCCTGCCCAACACGCCTCGGTCGCCTACCACGCCGCCCCGGCTGCCTACGCCTACCATGCGGCCCCTGCAGCCGTTTCCTACCACGCTGCTCCTGCCCCTATTGCCTACCACGCCGCTCCCGTCGTCGCCCACGCCGCAGAATTCGACGTAAGTCAGCATGGTACCCGAAACAGACAATGAACTAATTATTTCTCTTATGTGATCTCATCAACTTATTATATTTATTTCTGGACACAGGCTCACCCCAAATACGAGTATAACTACTCGGTAGCTGATGGCCACACCGGCGACAACAAGTCCCAGCAGGAGTCCCGCGACGGTGATGTTGTGAAGGGCTCGTACTCGTTCCACGAGGCCGACGGCTCCATCAGGACCGTGGAGTACTCCGCCGACGACCACAGCGGCTTCAACGCGGTGGTACACAACTCCGCTCCTACAGCTGCCCCTGTACTTGTTAAGGCCGCTCCTGCCTACGTCGCTCCCGCCCACTACTACCACCACTAAATGTTTCTCACTAGTCATGTATCACGCTCACCAAAACAATGTTGATCATTAGGTAATTATTTATTGCAATATACGAATAACTTCGATTAATATTTTGTTTCGAGTTTTTCCCTAAACGATATGTAGTCAGTAAGTGAAAAAGAAGTTTAAGTGGAAATGTAGTGTGTCTATGTAGGATGCGAAAGTTTGTGAGGATGGATGTTTGTTACTCTTTCACGCAAAACATACTGAGCGGATTTGGATGTTTATTACTTAGATTAACACATAGAATACTTTTTATCCCGATATTCTGACGGGATCGAGACTTATGTGGGTGAAACCGTGGGGCGCTGCTAGTACATCATATTTAGAATAACTTTATGAAATAACTGTTCATCTACCAATATAAGATGGTAAGAAAAATTAAATAGATGACGGGATGAACTGGACTTATTTTAAAGGATTGGCCCACAACCGTAGAAGACCATGAAAAGTGGAATGCGGAAGGGAGGCCTATGCCTGCCGTGGCCTGTGTGCAACAGTATTTATATAGCATTTTATTATAAAGTAAATATTTTAAGTATTACAAAGACTGAGATTCTACAGCCTGGGTTCCGAACCTGGGGGTAATTACCCCCGCGGGGGTAAATCAGCTATTCTGTTGGGGTGACAAAAAACCTAGTCTGAATATCCTGTTAATAGCTAACAGAGCTTAAAAAATGCTTATAAGTACCTTTTGCAACCACCCATAGATGTGATTGTGGTTTTTCAACTTCGGTTACACTGAAAACAAAGGCCAGAAAATGTTTCAATGTGGAACATGACTTAAGATGCGCTTTAAACGAAACTAAACCTAACATACATCACACTAACAATTTTTACTTAATTCATTGTTTAATTTAAATATAAAATACGTAAGAATTATAAGCTTGTCCTGTTTGTATTGATAACATTTTAAGGTCGGGGTGAAATCAGTTTTCCTAATAGGTCACAGGGGTAACAATATTGAAAAGGTTAGGAACCATTGTTCTACAGGATGTCGTTCTAACAACTATTCGTTCTATCAGAGATGTGCCAATGTTAATTACGGTGTAAACGCTGAAATA
Organism: Agrochola lychnidis; assembly: GCA_963680765.1. Classification (NCBI taxonomy): domain Eukaryota; kingdom Metazoa; phylum Arthropoda; class Insecta; order Lepidoptera; family Noctuidae; genus Agrochola; species Agrochola lychnidis. The sequence goes on from OY796852.1 coordinate 10,351,937, forward strand.
AAAGATAATATATATTTTTCAAGAATCCGATTAAACATTTTAGCCACACACGCACATACACACACACACATCCCTACGTATATCCCTGTGTCCTCTTTATTACAATAATCGAAAAATATTACCCTACTTCTGGGGCAGTCGGGTAAAAAAATGTGTCAGTCGAATATGCCATTGCCACCACCATAACAAAGTTTTTTTTATATTCGTCATAGCATGGTACGAGCATGGCATGAAAGAAAAAAAAGCTAATAGATTAATAAAAAACCATCCAAGTACGAATCGGACTCGCACACGACAGGTTGCCTACCACCGTACATCATCATCATTTCAGCCGAAAGACGTCCACTGCTGGACATAGGCCTCCCCCAAGCACCGCCACTTCGACCGATTCTGTGCTTTCCGTATCCAGCGGATTCCTGCGGCCTTCACAAGGTCATCGGTCTATGTTGTGGGAGGCCTTCCACTAGTCTCATTCCAACGCTACGTCTTCCGGTAAGTGGTCGCCACTCCAGAACCTTTCGACTCCATCGGCCATCCGTTCTGCGAGCAATGTGCCCTGCCCATTGCCACTTAAGTTTGGCAATACTTCGGGCTATGTCGGTTATCTTGGTTTTCCTGCAGATCCCTTCATTTCTGATTCGATCACGTAGGGAAACTCCAAGCATAGCCCTCTCCATTGCCCTTTGGGTGACTTTTAGCCTTCTGATAAGGCCCATTGTGAGCGACCACGTTTCAGTACCATAGGTCATCACTGGCAACACACACTGGTCAAAGACTTTCGTCTTGAGACACTGTGGTATGTGGGACGAAAAGATATTGCGTAGCTTCCCGAACGCTGCCCAGCCGAGTCAGATTCGACGATTGACCTCTTTCTCGAAGTTGGACCTACCTAGCTGGACAGTTTGTCCTAGGTAAACATACTCGTCTACAACTTCGAGCGTAGCGTCTCCGATCTTCATGGGAGTGGGTGTCATTATTTAGCAAATAAATGAAAATACTAAATGAAGATTTTCAAACGAAGAAAAATCGCAAAGATAAATTTGTATTTCATAATGATCGTACAAATTACAAAGTTATTTTTGCAGTTGCAGAAAATCCCCCCTATTTAAATAAAATACCTTATGAATCGGCGTTTTAAGTATTTTTGATTATAAAAGTACATGGTTCATGATATACGGAAATTTCGAATTCCTAACTTATTTAGTTATTGAGATAGAGATAGAGCTCGCATGCCAGGGTTAGATCTTTTTTTTTCGAAATGAAAAGTTTATTGTATGGAGACCGCCTTTAATTTTTTTATTTTAAGCTATTGCATAGCTTTTATCGCGGGCTTTGAGCGCGGCGACCGAATCAAGAAATTCCGTAACGAAAAAAACCTAACACCCTCCACTCCGCCTACCATGTAAAGACGGTTCCCATGACAACATCACGTTGTCATGGGAACGTAATTTTTGTTTTATGTCATCACGTCATCATCCCAAGTGTAGCGTTAACAAATAGGAAGTATGGAGGTTACAAATGCTATGCAATAGCTTTACCGCAGCAAAAAAGGTTTTTATGGAACAAATCTAACTTAGAGAAATGAATTAATGATTCTAATGATTATAATTCTATAAATACATATCTGTTATAGTCGCGAATCCTATTAGATTGGTTATTATTAGGTTGTATCTTGTTCGATCAAGATACAACCTAACACTGACTTGCAAATTGCAAAAAACGTAGGAAAATTTGAATTTCGCGGGCTACCACTGCGGATCCACCTTTAGTGTTGAAACCATGAAGTGGCGTGACTACATCATGATTTCAACACCCTAAAATTGGGGAAACGGTGCAAGAAAAATGGTAAAAGTTTTCACTAAAGATCGGCAGCATCGTAATATTCCTAAGCCGAAAGACGTCGCCAACTGCTAGACATAGGCTTAAAAATATTTGCCTGACATAATTATATGACACCCGACTTGTGAAATTTCTTGCAATCGTCAATGTACCTTCAGTGAACGGATTGATTAGTGTTACCATATAACCTGATGCAAGGTCGCGTGTAGCTTGTTTGACAACTTCCACTACTTACTCTAGAATTTGTTAATACGCAATGATCTGTATTATAAATAGTTTAGCTTCGAGATTTGGATTATCATATCACCTTTTGATCACAAAAGAAACAACATGTTCTCCAAAGTAAGTTACAAAAAGAAAAAGAATTGATTGATTGTTGTTTACATTTACTAACTTGACTCTATTTAATTTTCCAGGTGGTAGCTTTGTGCGCATTCGTGGCTGTGGCCCAAGCCGGCCTCCTGGCCGCGCCCGCCCACTACTCTCCCGCCGAAGCGGTCTCATCCCAGAGCATTGTGCGTCACGACCAGGCTCAACTTCACGCTGCACCCGTGACTAAGCTCACCGTCGCCGCCGCCCCCGTTGCTTACCACGCTGCCCCCGTCGCCTACCACGCCGCACCTGCTCACTACTCCTCTGCTGCGGCTGTATCCTCCCAGAACATCGTGCGTCATGACCAGCCTGCTCAACACGCCCAAGTCGCCTACCACGCAGCCCCTGCCCAGGTCGCCTACCAAGCCGCCCCTGCTCAGGTCGCCTACCACTCCGCCCCTGCCCAGGTCGCCTACCACGCCGCCCCTGCTCAGGTTGCCTACCACTCCGCCCCTGCCCAGGTTGCCTACCACGCCGCCCCTGCCCAGGTCGCCTACCACTCCGCCCCTGCCCAGGTCGCCTACCACGCTGCTCCAGCCCATGTTGCCTACCACGCCGCCCCCGTTACCAAAGTTGTCGCCCATCAAGAAGAGATCGCCTACCCCAAGTATGAGTACTCATACTCGGTTGCTGATGGCCACACCGGCGACAACAAGTCCCAGCAGGAGTCCCGCGATGGTGATGTTGTGAAGGGCTCTTACTCCTTCCATGAAGCTGATGGTTCCGTCAGGACCGTGGAGTACTCCGCTGATGACCACAACGGCTTCAACGCGGTGGTGCACAACACCGCTCCCACAGCGGCGCCCGTTCATGTTAAGGCTGCACCCCTGCTCGTCAAGGCTGCGCCCCTGCTCGTCAAGGCTGCACCTGCTATCCAGTACTACCACCACTAAAGTGGTAATATTAGTTTCGTTTTAGTTGTATATTGTTGTTGACTTCGTACTAAATACAAATAAGTTCAAACCAAAATTTTCTTGGATTTTTATTTACACTAAAAGAACCTGTGAACCTGTTCTGTTAAACTATCAGAATTACAAATAGCCCAGGGGGCCTACCACCAGCTCAAAAGCAGTATTATTTTAATATAACTTCAGTGGGAGAAAGAGATGGAGCTATACGTCCTGTAGAGCTTCATCTCTTTCCCACACTGAAGTAAAATAATACTGCTTTATGAGCTGGTGGTAGGGCCCCTGATCACGCTTGGCACACTAGATTTAAATAGTTTCTATTATTTACGTACCCGATTGAATCATTTTTAATTTTAGTACTTACCTAATTTTATTTTGTAAAAGAACTCGACAGTCAATCAATAAAAAAACTACTTTCCTACACAACTTTTATAAGAAACCATTTAGATAACCAAGAACTTGACATAATTTTATTTTGTAACTAAATTACGTTTTGTTCTACTTGATTCATTATTTCTCATTTAAAATTGATGTTATCAGATCACATTCCGCGATTAGGCAAGCATGTTTTAAAAAAACCCTGAAGTTCTGTTCCTTACATAATCTAACACTTTTAAACGAACAATTCTTGTATATATATAATCTGAATCATGGAAACGGCTCCAACGATTTTCATGAAATTTTGTATGCAGGGGTTTCGGGGACTTTAAATCGATCTAGTTAGATTTCATTTTTAGAAAACTACCAAAAAAAGATATCGGTCATCCAGATATTTACTATAAATCAAGTCCCGTATCGTATCTATCTGCGTGACCGTTCGGCGCTTGTTAGATCTTCTTCTAAACTACATAATGGATTCTGATTAGGTTTTCACCATCATAGAGATATAGAAATCTTAATGTTTTGATATATCGTAATAGTACCTGGTCAATACAGGGTAGGTCGCTAGTAAATAATAAGCACTTGTTTAAATTCGATCAAGTTTCGACAGTTGCAAAATATATTTACCTACATGTTTACTACTTACTGCCTCTGCAAATATGCTAGTTGCTACATCTGCATTCTACATCCACTTCTTGATCTACATAACTGTCTATTAATTAGTGCTGGTGCCAATTTTACCAAAGTAAGCTTAATCAATTGCAACACAGATCACGGAGACGCCTCGGTGGCAGATTCCGGGTGGCATGGTAATTTCGTGCTCTATGGATTGCTAAATGTGTGAACCGGAAACATTTTTTTTAGATAATTAGGTGCTCCAAGTTCGGAGATAAACAAAAACCTACTAATTCAGTAACAATTTCATTCTCACTTAAGATTAACTTATGAGTCCAGCTGAGTTGCTACTTCACCGGAACCAAAATCAACTTATCCTTTTTCTAAACGTTTAGAGTATTTTTCGTGCTTTCCTTTCCAAAGAAAAAAAAACATTTAGTATGTCCTTTTCGTTGGGTTGCGCCAGGCTGTCACTTGTTACGCATAGGTGAATATTTTGTCCATATACTATTGGTATAGTAAGTTTTGTAATTAAATGCTCGCACTTATATCCTCTCATCGTCTTAACGCCAGCACATGTCGGTGGACAGCGGGACAGGGTATTTTAAATTTAACTACGTTAATTCGTACGTATCTAATGGTAACAAGAGCAGATTCCAAAACTCAGAGATCAACCTCGCAGCATCAAAGGGATTACCGCGGCGAGATGCAACCTCATGCGGCAGAACGCGACAGCAGCGGTATGCGCCGGAATCCGCTAGCATACGATCGCGGGGAAGAACCGCGCGATGCCGCAGGATACAGCGGGCATGCCACAGCATTCAGTGCCAGCCAGTGGCATCGCAAATTATCAGTGTGCGCTGGCCAGCGGCAAATTCTCCCCCGCCGTCCGCCGGTGTGCGCTGGCCTTTAAGGGGACGATAACCGACTTTTAATGATTTTATACTGAAGATGACGTCTAAACGAGTAGTGTTAGTGATTTGGAAAAAATATATGTTAAATTAGAGCATTTTCCTAATATTTTAATATAGGCATATTTTTGATTATGTTTACATTACATAGTGAAATTAATTTGTAAAATTATGTCTAACGCGGATAAAAAACTGAGAATGACGCAAAATCTATCGAGCGTATTTTTCTGAAAACTTCACCATTTTAAAGATAATTAAATTATTGATCTTTTAGTATACTTGTTTTATTAAAATACTTATTGTTTTACGTGTAATAAATTAATAATGCGTCCAATTTGGGACAGCGCTCCTTGATGGGCGAGTCCTATTACCGGCTGGACGTACGACGCGTTGCGTGAGCTCAGTACAGAACACGCAAGTTAACCATTCAAGGTCACTGTCATATATCTGCGTCTTAATGTTCTGTAAGCATCACAGTTATCTAGTGACAATTATCAAAAATAAAGTATGCGTAAGTTATTGAAGAGTTTCTGCTAAAATAAGACCAATCAATCACCTTTCGGATTAAGAACACACCAATTTTAGCAATAGATTTTGCAAACCGGAAAGTTTATACAGCCAATTGGTTACTCCATGGTAAGTACTTGAAGCTTTGAATTAAAATGTCAAAAATACAACTGACTGGTTAATCCATCAAGGTCGAAATAATAACAGTCATTAATTAAATAAGATACACAAATAATTTAATTAATAACCTATGTAGTGTTACGAAACTTCCGGGAGCCTTATCATTTAATGTCTCCACACGACACAGTAAAACAGATCTATTGCCATAACGATCATTGAAAGGTTTATGTTTCGAAATAATCATTGTACCTATTAACCGTATTTTTCCACAATATTATCACTTCGCTGCGATCGAGGGACTATTTTGATACATTTCTCCTAAACTATTCAATGTTATTTAAAAAAGTATGTTGGTTGTTACAAAAATATGTAACAACTAGCTTCCACCACCGACTTCACCCGCCTGATATCTCAAAAAAATTAAAGCCACAAAGGCTTTAATTTTTGATACTCATTGATAATTAAAGTATGCTAAGTACTGGTGGTGATGAAAACGGTGAAGGAAAACATCGTGAGGAAACCGGCATGTTCTAGAACCGAAAATTCGAAGACATGTGACATCTACCAACCCGCACTGGGCCCGCGTGGTAGATTACGGCCCACTCCCTCTCACAGAGAGAAGGCCTGTGCCCAGCAGTGGGTATATTTATAGGCTGATGATGATTATGATGATGAAGTACTGGTGAAAGAATTTTAAAGTCGGTCCAGGAGTTTTTGAGTTTATTCATTACTAACAAAAATAAAAATCTTTTCTCTTTATAATATTAGTGTAGATGTACAATGTTAGAAGAAAATTATGATCCATCAAATTATTACATCACATAGCCTATGATAGAATAGCTGCATTACGTCGCTTTTAAAAATGCACATCCGAAATGTAGTAACGTAATATACAAATAAAAAAATAAAGTTTAATAAAAACTGTAACCCGACTACGGGAAAATAAAAATGGTCTAAAAAGTACGAAACAAACAAATATTTCAGACAGAAATCAAGACATAGGTACAAAAATGGTCAAGGTAAAGCCGTGGTCGCACGCCTGTATACCATGTTGGTGCCAGGAACACCTACAAAATTATAATGGCATGCGACGACGGCTTTACCTTGACCATTTTTGTACCTATGTCTTGATTTCTGTCTGAAATATTTGCTTGTTTCGTACTTTTTAGACCATTTTTATTTTCCCGTAGTCGGGTTACAGTTTTTATTAAACTTTATTTTTTTATTTTATAATTTTCCGTTTTTACAGTTGATAAACGTAAATAAGAGTAATACAATAGTGCAGTAATTAACCTATTTTAAATTCCAATAGCAGTGCATAGTGCTTTGGACGAAACCATAGAGCGATTTATTTCGACGTCAACACCATATATCGATATCGAGCTTCGAAGAAATCTAAAATAATAAATATTTTGTTGTACTTGTTTTTCTTCATAAGAGTGGCATTAAAAATCGTTACTATTTATTAACTGCACGTTGGTAACATCTTGCGATACTACGTAGCGCAGTCTCACTTTTGCTTGTTTTTAACGATTTAAACATATTTATTTACTTTGAAAATATAATATTATATACATATTTGTAACGTGCTCATCAAGACCTTTCTTTTGATGCCAAACATGTCATGATCATCCCATTTAAATTTTTTTCGAGGTCAGAAATTTACGTGTAAAGTCCACCAAATTAAATTTAGGGAAAAATTATATAGCCTATGTCACCCGGACCATTATTACGAATCTATTGATACCTCATTTATCAAAATCGGTTTGGTAGTTTAGGCGCTACGGTGGAACACACGTAAAAACAAACATACATACATACATACATACATACATACAAACATACAAACATACATACATAGACTGCTAAAATCATAACCCTTCCTTTTGGCTTTGCCGTAGTCGGGTAAAAATGATAGCCCACAGTCATAATCTTAAGAAAGTTATACTCGTGCGAATATTTTGACACCATTTGGTGAATGGGTTCACTCGCAAAACTATGTGACCTAGCGCAAGGTTCCCAAAATCTTGTCTAACAACTCCACAGCCTACACCCGATCAATTGTCGACTGGTATAAAAACTAAATGCGTGAACACAACTGTATCATTAAGCGTTTGATCATACAAAAAGCTTTATCAAAATGTTCTCCAAAGTAAGTACATAGATAATAAAAATAAACTTATAAAAATAAACTTATAAAAAAATACTCAAACAGACCTTCAAAGCATAGTATGCCTGATTAATGTAACATTGGGGTCACAGAAGAAGTTGCTTAAATTAATCGAAAATTATTTTCAGATCGTAGCTCTGTGTGGTTTGGTGGCGGCGTGCCAGGCTGGTCTGCTGACCGCCCCCGTGCACTACTCCTCTGCTGCAGCTGTCTCCTCCCAGAACATCGTGCGTCACGACCAGCCAGCCCAACACGTAGCCCCCGTCGCCTACCACGCCTCCCCGGCTGCCTATGCTTACCATGCGGCCCCTGCCGCCGTTGCCTACCACGCTGCTCCTGCTGCCTACGCCTACCACGCCGCTCCTGCCTCTGTTGCCTACCACGCCGCTCCCGTCGTCTCCCACGCTGCTGAATTCGACGTAAGTAAACATGACATTTAAAATAGCATATAAAGCATTTTTTTTCTCTTTCTTATATCACAAACTGATTTTGTTTTTTTTTATAACAGGCTCACCCCAAATACGAGTACAACTACTCTGTAGCTGACGGACACACCGGCGACAACAAGTCTCAGCAGGAGTCCCGCGACGGTGATGTTGTGAAGGGCTCGTACTCGTTCCACGAGGCCGACGGCTCCATCAGGACCGTAGAGTACTCCGCCGATGACCACAGCGGCTTCAACGCGGTGGTACACAACTCCGCTCCTACACCCGCGCCAGTGCACGTCAAGGCCGCTCCCGTTTACGTTGCGCCCGCTCAGTACTACCACCACTAGACCAAAAAAAAAAACTATTTATTCATAATAAACTCAAATTGTAGTAAAATATATCATTCATTTAATTTACCCCATATTACCTACATATTAGCCGTAATTGAAACAGTGGGAATGCTTAGATGCAGATGGATTACTTAGACAACGGCTCATCCTCGCTTCTGACTCCGATGTTGTTTCCATAAGACTAAATGATTATGCTATGGCAGACCTGCCGAGGTTGCGGTAAAGTCCGAAAGGGATACCGTGGCCCCTGGCAACATGGCAACTGAAGGAACACGGGTGGGTTTTAATCTAACACGCCGCTCCATCTAAAGCAGGAGAAGTTACTTGATAACTTCTCATCCAAAAAAAAGCCCCTCACTGTATTTTAAACAAATAATGCCCACTACACTACTTGATGAAGGTACGTGATATATAGTATTCTGTTAACGACAGATCATGTCTTGTTCACATCCATCGCGTTTATGTCACGATTATGAACATAAGCATTTGATTGACAACCACTTTTTTCTTTTTTGAAGAGTACTCTTGATTTATCGAAATATCTTTTTGGGCAAAATCTACTATGTCCTATTTTATCTAATACCTATAAACGAGCAATTCTTGTATATAATCTGAATCTCGAAAACGGCTCCAACGATTTTCATGAAATTTAGTATGTAGGGGGTTTCGGGGTCGATAAATCGATCTAGCTAGGTTTCATTTTTAGAAAACGTCGTTCAAAAAATAAACCATCCGTCCAGATATTATGAATAAAACAAAAAAGACATGATTATTAAAACCACAATGTTTTATAACCATATTTGTGCAACTGACCCGAAAATATGTATAATCTTACATATTTTCGGGTCATATGCGATGTCTTCCCACATCGTTTCGTTTAGAAAGAAGAAAGAGAAGAAATCTTCTCTTTCTTCTTTCTAAACGAAACGATGTGGGAAGACATCGCATCACCTACAACTACCACAAATATTTCGATTTTACTCTGACATTACGTTACCGAAGTGAGCTTCGTTTACACTAGATGAAGGTAAAATAAAGTATCGTATGCAGTCTCAAGGTAGATGGTCTCTAATTGTTGAGTTTTTTTTTTAAGTGCTGTTTAGACCACGTACACTGAAAGTCTCCGTAGTCGGAATGAATATTTACAACATAGATATAGACATGCTTTTATTTATTTATTTATTTATTTAAGGATTACCAACGAGTTACATTACAAATTATCTTTTTACAATAGTAAAACTTAGTTTTATTACATTATCCTGTAACGCACACTCAATTACAGGTAACCACAGCTTACACATTATCGAGTACTTAGTGCTCTGAATACATAATTTAAATTAAATTAAGAATAAAAAAGAAACAATATACATGCCATTCTAAAAGTTTAAACTTACACGAATACAATACAGTAAAACCAAGCATTAACTTGATTATCAATATTATGTCATAATGAATTAAAATTAAAAAAATATATAATATTATTTTAAAAATTATAAATAAAAAGTAAAAAGTAGAATTATAAATTAAATTAAATTTGATATAAATTAAATTAAATTAAAAGTATACATTATTTAATGATTGGAATGATAAGTCAAATGTCCTCTAACCGAAAGTGCTTATATAATTTCTTTTTAAAAGTGTTGAGACTGTCATGATTGATATCGATTTCAGCTTTGCGGCATAAAGCATTATACAATTTGGTAGCTCTCGTAAGGGGAGAGTTGTCACCTAAATTGGTTTTGTGAAAAGATTGTCTGAAAAGATTGTAGGTATGTGACCGTGGTAACCTGCTAGGAACATTAATACATATTTTAGATAGTAGGTCAGTATTTAGTTTAGATGTCAGTAATTTGTGTAGGAAACAAAGATCAAGTACTTTTCTACGATTGGTGAGGCTTTGAAATTTAAAGTGATGAACACGGTCTTTATAAGATTTCAATTGTTTCGCGGTTTCATTTTGTAAGGATAGATGATACAAGAACCTCCTCTGGACTCGCTCAATACGTTGCTTATGAACGTTATAACGGGGTGACCAAACCTGTGAACAGTATTCCAGATTACTGCGAACCAACGTCTCATATAGGATAATTTTGGTCTTAGAGTTCTTAAAGGGCTTTGAGGTCCTTAATACAAAACCTAGCATTTTGTTTGCGTTTGATATTATCTTATCCATATGGTCATTGTAGGTCAATTTACTATCCATCAAAATTCCCAGATCCCTGACAGTACCAACTTCATTGAGTGTATTACCCGAAAGAGAGTATTGTGTATTAAAAACATTTTTTTTGCGACAAAATTTTATATGTAAACATTTTTGTAAATTTAAGCTCATCCTATTTTCTTTGCACCACTCAACTAATCTATCCAAGTCAGCTTGTAGCAAATGAGGATCCTCAATAGATTTAATAGGCAAGGTTAACTTGAGATCGTCTGCGAATAAATAAGATTCTGCGTGATGGAAGCAATGAATAATGGTATTAATAAAAATATTGAAAAGCAAAGGTCCTAAGTGAGAGCCCTGTGGTACTCCAGACGTCACATGAAAATCCTCAGATCGGACCCCATTCAAAACAACGAACGAGAAACGATCACTAAGGTATGATTGAAACCATTGCAATAGTGCACCGTAGATTCCGCAGCTCTCGAGTCTCTGTATTAAAAGTTGGTGGTCTACTTTGTCGAACGCTTTACTAAAATCGGTGTACACTGCATCAACCTGAATCCGCTGGTCCACAAAAGCTGTGACATTTTCTGAAAAAGCTACTAGATTGGTGTGAGTTGATCGGCCCTGAAAGAAACCATGCTGATTGCCTACTATGTGATTTTTCAAGTGGCTGTACAGATACGGATACAATAACAACTCGAAAACTTTAGGGATAATAGAGATAATCGATATAGGTCTATAATTTTTTATGTCGTTTTTGCGACCATCTTTAAAAACAGGGACTATTTTAGATTTCTTCCACGCAGATGGGAAACAACCCGTTTCAAGTGAGCGGTTAAAAAGAAGGGTTAAAGGCGTAGAGAATGACTTCGCGCACTTAGCGAAGAGAATTGGGGGAAGCTCGTCAGGACCCGGTCCTTTGCGTATATCCAGACATGCTTTTATTGCTTGTATCGACCGCAAGAATAAGCTAGTATTTCATAGTATTTCTAAAAGTAACTGTGAAAAACAAAGTTATTGTGCGGTTCTAACCGAGAATATCCCAGAACTTATAACTGCACAACGTGTCTCCCTCAAATCAATTCTTATTCAAAGTTTTTGTAAGTTTTGCCATTTAAATTTTTTCTGAATTTTCCACATTTTTTTTTGTTGAAAATTTAGAGAAAGGATACATATTTTCCGACTTTAGACGTCTCACCAACTATTGACTTACCTAATACCTATTAACAATACCTTGCGAGGGGCTTGTGGCTAAGTTACAACAGCTGCACGGGTCGATCGATCAGGTTAAGCTACGCTTGCCGCGGTTGGTCTGTGGATGGGTGACCATCTTTACATACCAAAACCCCTCCGTGCCTCGAAAAGCACGTTAAGCCGTTGGTCCCGGCTGTCATTTGTAGATCTTTGACAGTCGTTACGGGTAGTTAGAAGCCCAAAAAGTCTGACAACCAGTCTTACTAAGGGGTATCGTGTTACCTAGTTACTAGGTTGTGGAGGTCAGATAGGCAGTCGCTCCATATAAAATACTGATATTCAGCTGCATCCGGTTAGACTGGAAGCCGACCCCAACATGGTTGGGAAAAGGGCTAGGCAGATGATGATCTATTAACAATACCTGACACGCTTATATGCACTGTTTTTTTTTTAATCGGTTACCTGTATGGGAGATGCCACCCCAATTTTATTGTAATTTCACTACACCATTGTTTAGCGGTTCATAGAATTCATCCTCCTTTCAAATTCTATTGATATAGTGCCAAAGTTTCCGAGTAAAATGCCTATGTGACATATATGGACGGAGGGACAGGACAAAATTATAAAGAATTCGTTTTTGCCACTTGGCTACGGAACCCTAAACACCCAAACCTACATAGTCACCTATTCCCTAGGTGGGGACTGTCTACTGTGTAGTCACTTGGATTTTGTCACCTATAACCGATGAGTTATTCCTGAGTTACCGGGCAGTCGAGAAGATTATAAAAAAGCTCAATTTATAAAAATAATGTCTCTTCAAATCTTGAAAACCATAAACCTCCTACAACAAATGAGAAATAGCTGGTACTGACTTCCAAATGCCGAAAATAATCATTTCTTTACAATACTTCGTTATCAAAAGCTATTTCATTTTAATTTTCAGTTAGTTGGAAATCACTTTGAACTTTATAATACGTTCTTCATCGTTTTTCTTTCTTTTATTTTCATTTTTCATTAGAAAGAAAAAAATTTTTTTTTGTCTCCCTTTTCTTACAATCTGTCACTATAATAGGACATTCAGTAATTTTTATGAAAATTTAAAAAAAAAAAGAAAGAAAATGATGCCAAAACCGTTACAGACATCAGTCACAAGGCTTGGCAATGTATTTAAATCAAACCTTTTTTTTTTTGGGAACGCTGTGAAAATCCTCATGAATGTCCTGTCCTGGAGCGGACGGAGGGGTCTGTCAGACTTCTACTGACTAAACTACCCCATGTTCCCTCGCACACTTGCACCGGGGGCTATAGGGACACTTAAGCACTCTTCAATGCAGCCCTCGAATTTAAATCAAACCCAACCTAAGTCCAACATTAAAAATAGTACGTAAAAGGAGTATGTAAGGATCGTAGCAGGTGTCGTTCTGTTTTTTCTGCCTACCCCCATTGGTAGAAGGCATGTTTAATGTAATGTACGTAGACTGTGAAATAAAATTAGAGAATAGGTGTGCAGTACCCGAACTCATCGGTGACAATATTGTCATTTTTCACTGCAGCAAAAGTTATACTCATACACGGCGTGTTCCTGAACTATCCGGGGCGAAGTCCTCTTTTACTACAAAAAAAGCATGCTGAGTGCGTGTTAGTGACATGAGACCAATTTAATTATTATTATTTAGTACTTACTAACAGGAATGTCTTACGAATGAAATCGTCAGTCAGTGATGTTTCAAATTAAGACGCAGATATATGACAGTGACCTTGAATGGTTAGCTTGCGTGTTCTGTACTGAGCTCACGCAACGCGTCGTACGTCCAGCCAGTAATAGGACTCGCCCATCAAGGAGCGCTGTCTCAAATTAGACGCATTATTAATTTATTACACGTGTTTTATTAAAATACCTTTTGTTTTACACAAAAGGTATTTTAATAAAACACGTATACTAAAAGATCAGTAATTTAATTATCTTTAATATGCTGATGTTTTCAGAAAAATACGCTTGATGAATTTTGCGCCATTTTCAGTTTTTTATCCGCGTTAGCAGATATAAAAACTAAAAATAAGCCTATATTAAAATATTTAAAAAATGCAAAAAAACACTATTCGTTCAGACGTCATCTTCAGTATAAAATCTTAAAAGTCAGCTATCGTCCCCTTAAGTATGAAAGTTATAGTATAACTAAACCTACGGGCTACCGTGACATTAATTAAGCATTACTTAATTAAATTTAAAAGAATAGCTTGAGCTTGCCAATAATAGTTTGCCAATTAGTGAATGGTTTGAGTCGCGAAACTATGTGACCCAGAGTGAGGTCACCGTAAGCTCGTTCGACAACTTGTAATTTGAACTTGTGCCTACTAGTATATAAACTAAACCTATCAGCTGAAATTTATCACTCATTGTTAGATCACAAATCAGACAATATGTTCTCCAAAGTAAGTGAATCTTAAAAACTTTGAAAAATGATTAATACTTGTAAAATATTATTTAAAAAGCATTAATTCATTAAAATGTACTTGCATATTTAAGAAAATAATTAATAAAAAATTATTTATTAATTTCCAGATCGTAGCTCTGTGTGGTTTGGTGGCGGTGTGCCAGGCTGGTCTGCTGACCACCCCCGTGCACTACTCTTCTGCTGCGGCTGTCTCCTCCCAGAACATCGTACGTCACGACCAGCCTGCCCAACACGCCTCGGTCGCCTACCACGCCGCCCCAGCTGCCTACGCCTACCACGCTGCCCCCGCTGCCGTCGCCTACAACGCTGCTCCTGCCCATTACTCATCTGCTGCCGCTGTTTCTTCTCAAAACATCGTGCGTCACGACCAGCCAGCCCAACACGTAGCTGTCGCCGCCCCTGTCGCCTACCACGCTGCCCCGGCTGCCTACGCCTACCACGCTGCTCCTGCCCCTGTTGCCTACCACGCCGCTCCCGTTGTCGCCCACGCTGCTGAGTTCGACGTAAGTCTTGATGGCCTCCGAAATAGAACATGAAGCAAGTTGTTTCCCTTTGTTATATCAGCAACTCATTTTGTAATTTTTTGATAACAGGCTCACCCCAAATACGAGTACAACTACTCGGTAGCTGACGCACATACCGGTGACAACAAGTCCCAGCAGGAGTCCCGCGACGGTGATGTTGTGAAGGGCTCGTACTCGTTCCACGAGGCCGACGGCTCCGTCAGGACCGTAGAGTACTCCGCCGACGACCACAGCGGCTTCAACGCGGTGGTGCACAACTCCGCTCCTACAGCTGCCCCTGTACTTGTGAAGGCCGCTCCTGCCTACGTTGCGCCCGCCCACTACTACCACCACTAAGCCAAAACAACTACCTATTTATTAAACAAAACTGCCTTGAGAAAAATATTGCATTTTATTAAGAAAATTGTTATTCGTGATTATTGCGCAAGATTTCCATTGAAGATTTTCGATATGAGAAAAAAGCATGAACAAAATACGCTGAATATAAATATGGAAGCAAGAAAGGGCACATAGTACGTATTATCATAGGAATATACTGTTGTTGATTCTTTTTTATCAACTAAAAACATACACATCATTAACACGCAATTCTTGTAGTAATTACAGATCTCACATGTATCTAAATTGTAGGAAAACACGAATTACCGTTCTTCCCTACGCTATTTATCATTAATTATATAGCATATTGACATGTACACAAGTAATGTATAGACACAGATAATATAATACTACGTGTATAGAGTACCTATTTACTTATTACTAGTATCTAAAATAGTTACGAAGTGTAAATGGTTATAAAAACTCTTGCAACATAAATAACGCATAAAACAAGAAATATAGAAAATGGTATAACCCATCAGACCACTGGTGGTCTAACATTAAGCCATTTTCGTAGTCGCCATCTTTGTTTTTAATGGTAAAATAGGTTAATAAAGTAACTAAATAGGTTTAAACAGGATCGATCACTTAAAAAGACGAATATCATAAACAGCTAAATAGGCGTTTGTACGGTATTTGCGTAACACACATAAAATGACAATTTAACACAATTCATTTCATTTCATTTTGACAGTTCAGCAACGTGCATTGCGTTATTTATTTTGATATGCAGACAAATATTTCAAACCTATGAAGCAATGGATTAGATATTTCCTTGAAAACCCTTTTTT
Source organism: Agrochola lychnidis (assembly GCA_963680765.1). Classification (NCBI taxonomy): domain Eukaryota; kingdom Metazoa; phylum Arthropoda; class Insecta; order Lepidoptera; family Noctuidae; genus Agrochola; species Agrochola lychnidis. The sequence continues at coordinate 10,368,045 of OY796852.1, forward strand.
TTTTGGGTGAGAAATTATCAAATAACTTCTCCCGCTCTGGGCGGAGCGGAAGGGCGTGTCAGACTCTTACTGACTAAAACCCACCCGTGTTCCTTCGGATACCCTGTTGCCAGGGGCCACGATGTCCCTATCGGTTTTCTTCGAACCCCCGGCAGGCATTGGCCCTAGCGGACCCCGTCAATTCTGCTGACATCACTTTGAGACGCGCGTGGAACACAACGCGCCGTTGACCCGGGCTTGGTCCTTATCGGACGGCGAGCTACCCATTGCTCACCGTCCGCAAGCCCGCGCCTACGGTGGCCTGAAATCGGCTCGCGATTCCCCCCCGGGCGTCTCCTCCTATTGTGGCGGTTTGGGGCGTGAAGGCGCGAAGTTTGCCTCTCCCTCACGCGTTCCGCCTCTTCCTTCGCGAGCATTACCGCTTCGCAGAAGGAGGTGACGGCCTGCCATTTCCTCTCGCTCCGTACCATGGCCTGAACCAGGGCAGGACGCGAGAGATCACCACCGCCGATCGCCTCTACGAGGACACGGCGTTGCTCTGCCCAAGCCGGGCAGACCTCCACCGTATGCTCCACCGTGTCCTCAGGCTGATCCACACAATGGTGACACCCGGGTGTTTCCTCCCGCCTTATCCTGAACAGGAACCTCCCGAAGCAGCCGTGTCCGGTGAGGACCTGCGGCAGGCGGAAGGTGAGGACGCCGTGGCGTCTCTCAAGCCACTCCTCAAAGAGGGTCTTATCGCCGCAATTGTGGCGTGCCCTCCTTGAAAACCCTTGGATTGCGATTGAAAGTGTGTTTCACAGTTCGGGTGCTGTTGTAGGTATTGACGTGTGCAGTCAATTTGATTATTATGACGTTCACCAATATTTTTAATCCATGGTGGTCACCGTATTGTGTGGCCAGAGCTACTCAGCGACTTTTGATGACTGGTGTTAACGACTTCTAGAATATTATACTGTTCACTTTTGTCGTTGATTATACAATCAAATAAATCAATCACTATACGCCTTTTATGTGCCTAATTGAAATAAATTATTTGACTTTATATTTTATTTATAACTCTGTGGTGCTGCGTGTGACAGCAGCATGAATGTTTTGTTGCGATTTCTTTAAAATTGTTCAAAAATATCATTAGCTGTTTCTGGTTATCTTTTTTGCATTTCTGAGTGGCTTCGCCTTTCTTGGACTATGGATCTTCGCATTATAGTTTATCTGTGGTACAATAACAATACCCATAACTCACATCTCGGACCACTTTGATTTCCAACGGAGATCTTACGTTCTATAAACTGGGGCATAGTAAATGAATTATTCGGGATACAGTCTTTATATTTGAGCGAAATTCAATCTGTTGCAAGACAGTGGATTACTCCGCAAACGACAGATTTGTTTTTTTTTTTTTTAAGTCATCAGATTTGAGAACGGTCTTATGTTCATTCGCAAAAATGTACGACGAACAAAACTAGGCTGGGTAGGACTAAGAAACACTATTATAGCTGCATTCTACATTTTGTTTTATTTGTGGTCATTTCTGGGCCAAGCTTGTATGGGATCGTTATCCATCTCCTTTATTCAAAAGACTGTTATGAAGTATGCATACAATGATGTGTCTAACCATCGCCAAGAAAAAATAAACCAAAAACATAAATTTTATCGTATTATATCATTTACTTTTCAATCTTTATGTTATGGACATTCGTCTGAAATTCCAGAAAGATAGTTGATCAACAAATAAGATTTGACAATAGATTGGCTTGTCAGATCACGACAACAAACCAATCACAAGATGGTACGGATCTATAGTCCGCGCAATCCACGAAGACGCGCCCCACTCTGCTCCGCGCCGTACTAGAGTTCAGCTTAAAGTACAATAATCGCGGAGTGGGGCGCGTCGTCGTGGATTGCACGGACTATATGATGCGAGACCTGCCATACTTATACTATCCCGATTTATTTGATATCGACTCGGTCAATCTATTACATACGGTTGAAAAAGTTAAAATCTGTTCGATTCAGAAAACTTCTTGAAAGTGTTTTATGCTAATATTTATAAAATTCTGGTGCCCAAATCTCTTTTCAAATCAAACCACGTGGCACCAACTTCTACAACATGTAAAAAAAACCCTGTCCAATTCGTGAGGGTGTTGTTAGGTATAGTACTGAGAGTTTATTTATGAGGTAAATTTTAGGCAAAAAGAAAACGCATTTTTTTTTTTTCAATGGGAAATTTTACCGGGTTTACATGGGGCACGGGTGGCCGTCGTTTTGCGGGTCTACAAGTCATAACTTATGACACCTGTTGAAAATTTTCTAATTATTAATGGATTTGGGGTAATTTTGGTACTAAATTACGCAGTTGGTTAATTGAGAATTCCTTCTGTAAGTACTATAAAAGAATTCCTTCAGTTTAAATTAAAATGATCTAATTGTATACCGAAAATTTGCTTGTCATTATGTTATGATTAAATATGTTAAGCTACTATCATACTACCATTATAAGAACTTTTGTAATCATATTTATCTGCAAATAAATCTTTGACTTTCACTTAAAAATGTGGATTTTAAATAGTAAGAACTTTTTTATCTCCAGTAATAATAAAAACAAAACTTTTGGGTAATGTTATCGCAGTACCTATACACCCCTTTTGGATCGGACAGGGTTTTTTGCATATTGTATAATTTAAAAATATAATTACAAGTTTATTTTGGGTCATATCGTGCTTATGTTACGCGGATTTGTACACATCCGTTTAGAAGTTTCTTGTCCAATCACCTAAGGTTCTATCATAAAAATATGTATATCCTCAATATTAATTTATACTGTCTTATTGGTCGACTCTTCACGTGACCAGAGGGTTGGCCAACTTTTAGGCCAAAGAATTAGCATTGCCATACAACTTGGCAATGTTGCCAGCCTTTTGGGCACCTTTCCCACTGACATTTTCCCAATGCGGATGATTTTTTTAATGCCCAATGATGTTCCTTTATTTTATTTTATTTTTTCCTCTGCATATAGTTAGCTGTATTTAAAATATTGTAATAAATCAAATCACTTATGAGAATATATATTTTTTTTTTAAATGAAATACTGTCTTAACAAATGGGTAAATAAATTGCGGCAATTCATAAAATAAATTCAATTGTGAACCGTCTTTTTATTATCAGCTTAAAACTTACAAATTAGTATAGGTTGAAAATATTTTACGTTTCCCAAGTCCAATCATAAAACATTTATGATAATTACATTTAATCTGAAATTTACCTTGCTGTTATCTATGACACCTCATCATCTCTATAAAGTGAATACAAATACCATAACATGAACATTTACTTATAAAAATAGTTTGCCAATTAGTGAATGGAGTCGCGAAAGTATGTGACCCAGAGTGAGGTCACCGTAAGCTCGTTCTACTACTTCTAATAATGAACTTGTACAACCATCGATACTATATAAACTAAATCTATGAGCTGAAATGTATCACTCATTGTTAGATCACAAGTGAAACAATATGTTCTCCAAAGTAAGTCAATCAATTAATAGAGTATAATAAAGAACGCAAATTGATATTATTGAGTAATATACTTAAAAATATTATTCTAATTAGCATTCATTGATTGACATGCACCTATGTATTTTTTAAATAATTTTATTTTAATTTCCAGATAGTAGCTCTGTGTGGTTTGGTGGCGGTGTGCCAGGCTGGTCTGCTGACCACCCCCGTGCACTACTCTTCTGCTGCGGCTGTCTCCTCCCAGAACATCGTGCGTCACGACCAGCCTGCCCAACACGCCTCAGTCGCCTATCACGCCGCCCCGGCTGCCTACGCCTACCAAGCGGCCCCGGCTGCCGTTGCCTACCACGCTGCCCCCGCTGCTGTCACCTACAACGCAGCTCCTGCCCACTACTCGTCTGCTGCCGCTGTTTCTTCCCAAAACATCGTGCGTCACGACCAGCCAGCCCAACACGTAGCTGTCGCCGCCCCTGTCGCCTACCACGCCGCTCCTGCCCCTGTTGCCTACCACGCTGCTCCCGTTGTCGCCCACGCTGCTGAGTTCGACGTAAGTCATGATGGCCTCCGAAATAGAATATGAAGCAAGTTGTTTCCCTTTGTTATATCAGCAACTCATTTTGTATTTTTTTTATAACAGGCTCACCCCAAATACGAGTACAACTACTCGGTGGCTGACGGACATACCGGTGACAACAAGTCCCAGCAGGAGTCCCGCGACGGTGATGTTGTGAAGGGCTCGTACTCGTTCCACGAGGCCGACGGTTCCGTCAGGACCGTGGAGTACTCCGCCGACGACCACAGCGGCTTCAACGCGGTGGTTCACAACTCCGCTCCTACAGCTGCCCCTGTACTTGTGAAGGCCGCTCCTGCCTACGTCGCACCCGCCCACTACTACCACCACTAAGCCAAAACAATTACTATTTATTAAACGAAACTGCCATAAGAAAATTATTACATTTTATTACACCCTTGAAAAAAATTGTTATTAATAAGTTAATGATGCACGACTTTCGTCAGAGATCTTAGAAATGGGAAAAAACATGAAAAAATACTACGTTGCATATTAATATGCAAGCAAGAAAGGACACATTAGTAGAAAACTTATTTGAGAAGGATCAACACCATTATTTCATTATGAAAATACTGGTGTGCTCTTATAACACAGTACTCTCGCTTCAACATAGAAACAGTTATTTATATAACTTAAACAAAAAACATGAAGTTTAGGCCTCCTCTGTCATCTATGGTTTAAAAAACGATGGTTAGGTGATTGTTAATGAGAAATCCTGTGTGTTTACAATCTACTGATAAATATTATTGTAGTGATAGCCATTCGTCAGGAATAATCTTTAATAATGCATCAGTCAGTATTATAAGCAGGAACAAATGCATTTATTAATTCACAAAAAACGAATAACTTCGCAAGCAATGGTAAATTGCAACATTGCAAGCGCGTTACAGTAACAAAACATTAAAGTTTTCTGGTTTTGATCATTTTAGAGCTGAAGACTATAAGAATGAAGGATTTTTAAAGGTCAGAGTAAAAACCTAATGTAAAAACACAATATTTTTTTAGTGCTATTTGTATGTGAATGTAACAAGAATGAAACTAAAATAATAATGAAAAACGCCGAAAAATGTCGCGCGCCTTTGACAACTTGCTTTGCTTACCTCGTGTCAAAGTGGCGCCATCTGCTGTCTCAGCTTTATGTAATATTCCAGCAATTTGTTTCTACGACATTCACCAATATTTCTACCTGATGGTTGCCACTGTATTGAGCGCCAAGAGCTAATCAGCGACTTTTGATGATTAAAGTATTTACGACTTGTGGAATATTGTACATGTTCATCGACTTTTATCGTTGACTGTGCAATTAAATATGAAGATCAAATATTATATAAAACTAGTTTCTGCCCGTGACTTCGTCCGCGTGGAATAGTTACTTTGGGCATATTTATTTGGATAAGGATTAATACCTTGTTTATAAAAACATCTTCGCAAATAATGCATTATTTTAGAACAAATTTGGTTAACATAAAAAAGGTTATAGTGAGCCAACCTTAAAAGATAGACATATGCTGTCACGGACTTTTTTTAGAGCTTTTAAAGGGGAACAATTCTGTCGTACATGATTTTTGCGAAACTTTAACCGCTTACCGCACGCAGCGGAAGCTCACAAAAGGAAAAAAAAAAAACGATTTTGAAACATTCTTCATTGGTGCTCCGCTCCTATTAGTTTTAGCGTGATGATATAGCCTTCCTCGATAAATGGGCTATCTAACACTAAATCGGAACAGTAGTTCCTGAGATTAGCGTGTTCAAGCAAACAAACAAACAAACTCTTCAGCTTTATACTATACTAGCTGCGCCCCGCGGTTTCACCTGCATAAGTCTCGATTCCGTGGGGAAAAAAAAAAAGTATCCTATGTTCTTTTCCAGGGCATCATCTATATATGTGCCAAATTTCATCCAAATCCGTTCAGCCGTTTTAGCGTGAAGGCGTAACAAACAAACTTACTTTCGCATTTATAATATTACTAGCTGTGCCCCGCGGTTTCACCCGCATAAGTCTCGATCCCGTGGGAAAAAAAAAGCATCCTATGTTCTTTTCCAAGGCATCATCTATATATGTGCCGAATTTCATCCAAATCCGTTCAGCCGTTTTAGCGTGAAGGCGTAACAAACAAACTTACTTTCGCATTTATAATATTACTAGCTGTGCCCCGCGGTTTCACCCGCATAAGTCTCGATCCCGTGGGAAAAAAAAAGCATCCTATGTTCTTTTCCAGGGCATCATCTATATATGTGCCGAATTTCATCCAAATCCGTTCAGCCGTTTTAGCGTGAAGGCGTAACAAACAAACTTACTTTCGCATTTATAATATTAAGGATAAGGATAAGGATTAAGTATAGATTTAAATGATGAAAACCAAAATTTGATTATTTTAATCGACTCGAAAGAAGAAGCAGAAAACACGAATTTTAAAATTTACTTTTCAATCCTCGTGTTATGGAGATCAGTCCGAAAGTCATGTTTGTTCAACTATCTTATTCGAAATAAGATAGTTGAACAAACATGACTTGATAGAAGATCGACTTGTCAGATCTCCTTGGATCAGCAAACCAATTACAATATGGTACGGGACCAACTAAGCAAGCTTTGCCATATTATTGTTTCCCGATGTATTTCGTATCGACTCAATTTATCTATACAGACATTTATGGTTATACCTCTGCTAAACTGCCCAGTGGTCGCCACATACAGTGCAAAGAAAATTTTATAAATGTTTGTCATAAGGCTAATTGGTCTTTATTATAGTTACTGATGTCAGATATATCTCTTTTTTTAAACCTGAAAACATTGTAGCCTGCAAGAAAATCAATTAATAGAGACATTTTTTTTTTATCAATTCGTTTCAGCCATAGGAGGAACTCTGTTGAAAATGGCTCTTTTATTCAAAATAGTTTAATCATAATTAATAAAAACTGACTAATATAATATCTTTATCTATATTTCAACTTCGACCGTCTTCCGTTGCCTAGCAACCAACAAAGCAAACCTAAATAGTCTTTGACAGTACGTAAAGATTGCGAGGTGACCCATATTGATGGATAAAAAAGCAGTCAAAACATACTTCATGAAAATAGGTTTAATATTTTTTTTCTGTTTTTGAACGAGCGTTATGAGGCGTACACTTTTGGATTTTCAAAATATTTGTATTATCGAAACTTCTGATTGCCAATGTGAACCTTCATTTTATTGTCGGCTTAAAACTTACGAAGCAACAGAGGTTGAAAATATTGCTCAATGCCAAGTAAAATTATTTAACTTTTATGATAATTAATTTACGGGGTTTGTGGCTAAGTAATAACAGCTGCACGGGTCGATCGATCAGGTTAAGCTACGCTTGCCGCGGTTGGTCCGTGGATGGGTGACCATCTTTACATACCAAGTCCCCTCCGTGCCTCGGAAAGCACGTTAAGCCGTTGATCCCGGCTGTCATTTGTAGATCTTTGACAGTCGTTACGGGTAGTTAGAAGCCCAAAAAGTCTGACAACCAGTCTTACCAAGGGGTATCGTGTTACCTAGTCACTAGGTTGTGGAGGTCAGATAGGCAGTCGCTCCATGTAAAATACTGGTATTCAGCTGCATCCGGTTAGACTGGAAGCCGACCCCAACATAGTTGGGAAAAGGCTAGGCAGATGATGATGATAATTAATTTAACAAACTTACGCCTTTTTCCCATGGGGATAGGTAGAACGCCAATTACATTTAATCTGAAAGAAATATCTTGTTGCAATTTTCTATCGCACCGTATCATCGCGATAAACTGAGTACGAATACCATAACATGAACTTTTACTTATAAAAATAGTTTGCCAATTAGTGAATGGTCTGAGTCGCGAAACTATGTGACCCAAAGTAAGGTCACCATAAGCTCGTTCTACTACTTATAATAGTGAACTTGTACAGCCTTCGACTAGTATATAAACTAAATCTATATGCTGAAATGTATCACTCATTGTTAGACCACAAGTCAAACAATATGTTCTCCAAAGTAAGTCAATTTAATTTTAATAATAATGCGTATAAATACTATAAAAATTTGCATTACAAACAATTTTAATTTAATTTCCAGATCGTAGCTCTGTGTGGTTTGGTGGCGGTGTGCCAGGCTGGTCTACTGACCGCCCCCGTGCACTACTCCTCTGCTGCGGCTGTCTCCTCCCAGAACATCGTGCGTCACGACCAGCCTGCCCAACATGCCTCGGTCGCCTACCACGCTGCCCCGGCTGCCTACGCCTACCACGCTGCCCCCGCCGCCGTTATCTACAAAGCTGCTCCTGCCCATTACTCATCTGCGGCCGCTGTTTCTTCTCAAAACATCGTGCGTCACGACCAGCCAGCCCAACACGTAGCCGTCGCCGCCCCCGTCGCCTACCACGCTGCCCCAGCTGCCTACGCTTACCACGCCGCTCCTGCCCCTGTTGCCTACCACGCCGCTCCCGTCGTTGCCCACGCTGCTGAGTTCGACGTAAGTTATCATGCCATCAGAAGTAGTTTATGAAGCAAATTGATTCCTTTGTTGTATCACAAACTCATTTTGTATATTTTTGGTCACAGGCTCACCCCAAATACGAGTACAACTACTCGGTAGCTGACGGCCACACCGGCGACAACAAGTCCCAGCAGGAGTCCCGCGATGGTGATGTTGTGAAGGGCTCGTACTCGTTCCACGAGGCCGACGGCTCCGTCAGGACCGTGGAGTACTCCGCCGACGACCACAGCGGCTTCAACGCGGTGGTGCACAACTCTGCTCCTACAGCCGCCCCTGTACTTGTGAAGGCCGCCCCTGCCTATGCCACACCCGCCCATTACTACCACCACTAAACAAAAAAAAACTATTTATTAAACAAAAACATTATGTACCTAAAAATATTTGCATTTTATTATCCCAAAGACGCCGTGACAATATCTACAGTAAAATATGATGGTACATCGCTACAAGCTTCATTTAGCGCGTGGAAATCGAAACTAAAGACACCGTCTTGTTTTTGTCAATACAATTTCTGTGACAATTTCACAAATGTTTACCATCCCCTGTCAATGTTATTCAGGCGGAAAAAGATCCATATTATTATTATTTTATTATCTATTTATACAGAGTCTACAATAGTCTTGAACTTAAAATATCCCACAAAACCGTTTTCACGGTTTATTTGTAGGAACGGATCATACAAATGGAAATACAAATCGTGAAGAAAACGGATGAAAAAAGATTGCATGTAGCGGGTATGAGAATGTTGAGATGGATGTGTGGAATGACAACAATGGATAAAGTAAGAAATGAGTATCTATGGAGAAGTTTGAAAGTGGCGCCAGTGACAGAAAAGTTGAAAGGAAATCGTTTACTCATGTAACTAAAAAAGTGATGAATATAATTAATGTTGATGGATGGCCAAAGAAAAGATGAAAAGATTGTGTGAGGAATGATATGAAAGAGATGGAAGTGAATGATAGCGTGACAGTTGACAGGGGAGATTTTTTTTAAAAGATTTTTTATTTTTACTTTTGTTTGTGGTACCTACCCCACACAAATTCGAATACCACTACTTTTTTTTGAGTGGGAATTATAAAATGACTTCTCCCGCTCTGGGCGGAGTCAGACTCTTACTGACTAAAACCCACCTGTTCCTTCGGTTGCCCTGTTGCCGGGGGCCACGATTTCCCTATCGGTTTTCTTCGCACCCCCGGCAGGCATCGACCCTAGTGGACCCCGTCAATTCTGCTGATATCTCTTTGAGGCACGCGTGGAACACAACGCGCCGTCGACCCGGGTCTGGTCCTTATCGGAAGGCGAGCTACTCATTGCTCAACGTACGTAAGCCCGCGCCTACGGTGGCCGGAAATTGGCTCGCGATTTCCGACGCCCAGGGCGTCTCCTCCTGCGGCGGTTAGGGGCGTGAGGGCGCGAATTTTGCCTCTCCCTCACGCGTTTCGCCTGCTCCTTCGCGAGCATTACTGCTTCGCAGAAGGAGGTGACGGCCTTCCATTTCCTCTCGCTCCGTACCATGGCCTGAACCAGGACCGGATGCGAGAGATCACCGCCGCCGATCGCCTCCACGAGGACACGAGTGAAGCGAGTGAACAAAGACCCCGCCATCACCATCGTGGTTATTTTTTTTTACTATTCGAATAGGAGCCCCGTGAAGCAGTACTCTATCGACTACGCTGTATTACCTATTGCTTGGAAACAAATTTAGACCCGCTAAGTACGTGATCTTCCCCAATCTTAATACTCCCACTATCTCACAAATCCCGAAAGAAAATTTGGCGATTTTTTCTCGGCAGCTATAGTTTTATGCACTTTGGGGTTTTCAACACTCAACCAAAATAACAAGTGACAGTGAGAATGCTTACGGCACTTTATCAGATAGTGATAGAATACCGCTAGTGGCACTCTATACACTGCCATTTTATTATATGCATAGATAAGTATTCAGAGTGTTCACTTTGAATACATATTAATAATTTTAGTGTAATTAAGACAGCTTTACACATGAATACCGTTTTACATAATAACAAAACTAAACGTCATGACGAAGCAAACGGAGTATGTTAGGATCGCAGCAGTTTGCAAAGAAGCGTGAGTTTATGCATGTATGTTTTTCGTAAGCTCATTAAAATATGTACTAAACACCCACTATATAACATCTACATTATATCCTTTTTAGGGTTCCATAGTCAACAAGGAACCCTTACAGTTTCGCCATGTCCGTCTGTCTGTCTGTCTGACCGCGGTCTAGCTCCAAGACTGTTAGTACTAGAAAGTTGTAATTTGGAATGGATATACATATTAATCATGCCGACAAAGTGGTAAAATGAAATGATTAAAAAATTTTTTTTAGTGTACCTCCCCTACACGTAAAGTGGGGATGTTATTTTTTTTCTATCCCTTATTGTGGGGTATCGTTTAAGCTTTAAAGTGCAAATTTTTATTAGAGTCAAGTGTCCACCCCCCCCCCCCCTGCCAGCTAAATGGTTGGTTTTACATATGTGAAAAAATTTAAATGGATAGGGGGAGTTCCCCTAGTGACGGACACTTAAGGTTTTTTGGCGATAAATAAAAATAATAGCTAAGATATCTTACTTTAATTATGAATTAATTAAGTTAACAATATTTAAAATCAATATAAATGAACAAAAAAGGTAACTTCTGCGTAATTATTATAAGAACTACAATCAAACTTGTGCTTATGATTTTTGAATCACATAAAGTGGCACCTAGTACCGGACACACCAATTCTGAAACCCCTAAAGCCGGACAACATACGTAAATGTATTGCAGCTATTGCATATGCAGGTATCATAATATTCTGGAATATCAGCACAGGCTTCTTGAGCCCACGCGTGACAGCTGCAGCACTGGATCCAATTTTCGTCATGGTCCTCTTAACTAGTTTCTTTGTTAGAGCCTTTTTTTTTTAAACTTTCCTGGTCCCATCCTCCTTTCTCTTTTATCTCTACCATGCTTATTTTTGCTGCAATCTGCTATCCTCTGAAATAATATATGACAATAATTATAAAAAAAAATGAAATAGACACGAAAAACCAACATAATCACTGTCCGGTGTTAAGGGACAACTTTTTGTCCGGTACCAGGGGACAGTCGATTCTAAAAAATAATGTTTATATTATAAAACCTCTTAGACAACAAACAAAAACTATTAGGTATTTATAAAAATAAGGAACATAACATCAAGCAACGATTACCATAAACACTTAATCACAAAAACTTAGCAGTAACACTCACTTTGATATTATCCGATACAGTATTTCTCCGCCAAACACAGCATTCAACGGCTCCCAGCTTGTCCTTGAGTGAGACTGGCGATCCGCGTTCCGTGTGCGTGTATTGCTGCGCCCTCGCACCCCTTTCACTATAACTTCGTATAGAAAGCGTTTCGATCTGCTGAGATAGTAGTTCTGTCCGGCGCTAGGTGCCGTCCGGCGTTAGGGGGACTCCCCCTACTTAGCTCCTCTCATCCAGCTGCTACTAGGCACCCTACGAAGATCGTCGCTTCACCTAGCCTGAGGGCATCTAACCGTACGTCTCCCAATTCGCGGTTTACACTCGAGAACACGTTTATTTCAATCACAGCCACCGGCTCTACGGTAATATAACCGGCCCGCTTCTGCTAATTTATTCCGTGGACTGCTTTCCTTCTCTGTCAAATCACAAAGAAAGCCTCATTCAGGATTATTTTTTCTTACAGAGACTCTTAGCATACATAGCCCTTTCTAAAGCTCGTAACTATTACAAATCTCGTTGAGCGACTTTCAATTTGGAATAACGTAAACGAAACGTGGTCACTCACGGAAACGACCCGTGAGACTTCACGTTTCGGCTCCGTAAACCATAAAAGGTAACGTAATGACTATTGAACTCATTGAAGACCTAAGGAATCATTTGGAATATTTAATTATTTATCGTCGAATCCTTATTTCTAGCCAAATCCCTAACCTTTAGATTGCTTTCTTTAAATATTTATGTAACGGACTTCGTACTTTGATAATTTCGTAATTTTTTCACACCTGTCGTGTGACACATGCATGCTTATAGGCTCTATTTTTATTAGGATTCGTTATGAAATAATTTAGTGAATGTTTTGCATCATGTTGCTATGTCATAGCATAAGGTCGCTCTAAGCCTGTTCCACAAGAAGTAATGTATATGCTCGTACAAATGGCAACTAGTATAAAATCTAGATCAATCATTTGAACTCTATCATACATTGTTTGACCACACAAGTGAAACAACCAATTTAATCAAAATGTTCGCTAAGGTAAATAAATTTAATTACCTTTAACGCTATCGCGGACACTGAATGAGACAAAATATAAGTTTTATTGTTATGACGTCTATGGGCGTTTTCCCTCCGCGAAAGCGTAAAACATGTCAAGTATTTTCTTCTAATATTAAAGAAAAAAATGTTTCGATAATATATTTGCAGGTAGTAGCTCTGTGTGGTTTAGTGGCGGTGTGCCAGGCTGGTCTACTGACCGCTCCCGTGCACTACTCCTCTGCTGCGGCTGTCTCCTCCCAGAACATTGTGCGTCACGACCAGCCTGCCCAACATGCCTCAGTCGCCTACCACGCCGCCCCGGCTGCCTACGCCTACCATGCGGCCCCAGCAGCCGTTGCCTACCACGCTGCTCCTGCCCCTGTCGCTTACCACGCTGCTCCCGTCGTTGCCCGCGCTGAAGAGTTCGACGTAAGTTATTAATTGGATCGACTTACATAATATATGCAAGTCCTTTATCCCATAGATTTTAATAATATTTATAAAATTTTATCACAGTCTCACCCCAAATACGAGTACAACTACTCGGTAGCTGACGGCCACACCGGTGACAACAAGTCCCAACAGGAGTCCCGCGACGGTGACGTTGTGAAGGGCTCGTACTCGTTCCACGAGGCCGACGGCTCCATCAGGACCGTGGAGTACTCCGCCGACGACCACAGCGGATTCAACGCGGTGGTGCACAACTCCGCGCCCAAAGCTGCGCCCGTGCACGTCGCGCCCGCTCAGTACTACCACCACTGAAGCACGCTCACTAGTCATGTATCGCGCTCACCAAAATAATGTTGATTATTAATTATTATTTATTTGCAATATACGAATAAGTTCGTCAAAAATACACCACTTTAATTGAATTCCCTGTTCGACAAATGTGTTGCTATACGCTCAGTTGTACGAGAACTGCATAAGTGGTCAGCTGTAACCGGTTAGACTGAAATTTTTTCACAACATCGTTGGGTCATCATCAAAATGTATTATTTAGACTCCTTGAACACAGATTTTTCAAAAATCTAATGATGCATTTTTGGTTTTTTATCAAAATCAGCTCCGAAACTAGTTTGTGTATATTTCGCAATTACTTTTAGTTTTAAAGGGAATTGCCCATTTGATAAAGAGGTTTTGGCCAAGTGACGCCCATGAAAGAAACAAGTTATAGGCATTAGGGTTAACATTTTAGATAAATGAACAACCACTATTTTTTATATAGAACTCAGTGGGTCTTTTATAATTAAAGGTTAATAAAAAACATATTTATACTTTTGGTATAATCCATTCCGCAATTATAGTTCTTATTTGTATGTTTCTTCTGCCTGTTTTACGTTGGTATAGATGACGATAGTCCTTTCTTAATACAAACTGACCACAGTTTACACAACCATATCGGTAAACGTAGTGTGGGACGCCCCTCAGCTTGGACCAATGGCCTTAAAAAGTTGGTTGGGACAGACTGGATGCGGAAGGCGGAGGAAAGGGTGTTGTGGCGCAGCCTGGAAGAGGCCTATGTCCAGCAGTGGACTGCGATAGGCTGAGTTGATTGTAACAACTACATAATAAAAAATCTATTTTTGGTAACCGGTTTTGAGTGTATCGATTTTTTTCAGTAAAAGTTGCCATCCCTACTTTGACAGGATTGACCAACAATCGGAAATGTTAGATAAGGAAATAAACGATTGAGTGTCTTGATTAAATCGGCTTTTAATTCCGGAGGTTTTATTACAAATAAGTAAAAGCAATATTTTAGTTACTAAATGGGTATTTTTTTTGTATTTCCCACATTGCTGGGCAAACCATGGCCAAAAATGGGCGTTTCCCTTTGGTCAGCTATGCTTACTTGAAAAATACACTCTGTATACAGACGAATGATAAACTCCTTTTTACCCAACTGCCCCAGAAGGAGGGTAATATTTTTCGAGAGTATGTATGTATGTATATTTCTTTGGCATGATCTGTAGCCTAAATGCCTTGATGGATTTTAACATATGAGAAGTCGTTAGATTCGTCTTAATTGTAGGAGTAACATAGGCTATACATACATATAATATTTAGATATTACATCTGAAAATACAAAAAAAAGAGGGGAAGATTTTTTTCTTAAATAAATAAAAAAAGGTTATTTATAATAAGTCAATTTCAAATATATTAACAAAACTAAAAAGCTTGAAATATTTTTTTTTTAAGTGGATAATAAATATTTTTTTTATTTTGATCTTTGATGATGATGTTTTTTGATGTTTCATGTAATACATGATCTTTCAAGTAAACGTATTAACTCGCAGCTGGTGGCCTATGCAGAAGTGTCGAAGCTAATTTAACAAAACTCTCAAAAACGAAACATCACTAAGAATAAGTGGCGATATCAACAACGATATCGAGCGCAGAGTTACAATAAAACCTTGAATATTTAACTGTTACTACGTAAATAAGTCGTAAGTTAAATGTTTTCGCTAATTTTAGATAGTGTTGTTTTTCATCTGTGCTAGCTTTATCAAAACAAGCAAGCAACCATATGGTCTAACTGTTTCAGCGTCTCTGCCATTATGACGATGGCATCAACAAAGCGAATGTGTGAGATATAGCCGCCGTTCATGTTGATACCCTGTCCAATCCAGTCCAGCGTCTTGAAGACGTCCTCCAAAGCATTGGTGAATACTTTCGGGCATAGCACATCTCCCTATCTCACCCCTCTGAGCAGTTGGATAAGGTTGGTTTCTTGATCCTGGATCTGCATGGTCATCGCGGTAGCGTCATACAGGCATCTCAATACTTCGATGTAGCACCAGTTAATTCGACATCGTTGCAGAGAGGCCAGAACTGCCCATATTTCGATGGATTCGTAGGTTGTCTCGTAGTCCTCAACGAACATATTAAGCAATGCAAAGCGGCTGGTTATACTGCTCAGTCTTCTGTACATTTTGCCGAACAGTATGGATGTGGTCTACGGCCTTTTCGAAAGCCGGCTTGTGACCTCATGGTTCATAACGACCCTCGAGAATAGCTTGTATACGTGGCTCAGAATTGAGATAGGTCTATAGTTCTTCAACAAGATTTTAACAACTTTTTTGAAAAACTGTACCACCGCACCTCTGCTCCACCTCTCGGGCGTTGTAACCTCTTGGATGATGGACTTGAAGAAATTCGCTAGCTCTCTCAGGACTGGACCCTGGGCACGCTACAATTGCGGCGATAAGACCCCTCTTTGAGGAGCGGCTAGAGAGGCGCCACGGCGTCCTCACCCTCCGCCTGACGCAGATCTTCACCGGACACGGCTGTTTTGGGAGGTTCCTGTTCAGGATAAAGCAGGAGGAAACGCCCGGGTGTCGCCATTGTGTGGATCGCCCGAAAGACACGGTGGAGCATACGGTGGAGGTCTGCCCGGCTTGGGCAGAGAATCTTCGTGTCCTCGTAGAGGCGATCGGCAGCGGTGATCTCTCGCGTCCAGCATTGATTCAGGCCATGGTACGGAGCGAGAGGAAATGGAAAGCCGTCACCTCCTTCTGCGAAGCAGTAATGCTCGCGAAGGAGGAGGCGGAACGAGTGAGGGAGAGGCAAATTTCGAGCCCTCGCGCCCCTAACCGCCGCAGGAGGAGACGCCCTGGGCGTCGGGAATCACAGGCAGATTTCCGGCCACCGTAAGCGCGGGCTTCCAGACGGTGAGCAATGGGTAGCTCGCCGTGCGATAAGTACCAAGCCCGGGTCGACGGCGCGTTGTGTTCCACGCGCGCCTGTAAGAGATTTCAGCAGAATTGACGGGGTCCGCTAGGGCCGATGCCTGTCGGGGTTGCGAATAAGGCCGAAAGGGAAATCGTGGCCCCCCGGCAACATGGCAACTGACGGAACACGGGTGGGTTTAGTCAGTAAGAGTCTGACACGCCCTCCCGTTCCACCCAGAGCGACAGAAGTTATTTGATAATTAGCCACCCAAAAAAAAAGGACTGGAGCCTTCCCCACTTTAAGGAGCTTGGTCGTTATTCCGTCATCACCAGGTGCCTTGTTAATCTTTAGCTGCTCGAGAGCTGCCCTAATTTCACACTGGTTAACATCCGGAATGTCCTTCGTGTAGTGGCGCGTTTAATCGGCTCGATGGTCATGAAGAACATGGTGCAGAAGGTGCGGTTTCGCTGTCCGCGTTCAGTTCAGGTACCCGTAAAAATTCTCGACTTCCTCGAGTATCTCGGACTTAGAAGGCACGATTCTGCCATCCGCAGTTCTTAGTTTCATCAGATGGGACTTCCCTAATTTTTGAGCGAGCACATTCGGCCTTCTGTTCTACTCAATCGCGACCTTAATGTCGCGGATATTGGAACACCGAAGATCACGTCGCGTCAGCCTTCTAATTTTTAGGTTTAGGCTGACGAAGACGACTACGTAGATGGCAACTCTCGTCTTTCCCTCATAAGTCCAAGAGTCTCGAGAGATCGAAAGTTATTTTTTTAAAGTAATACTGTTTTTATTTCGCCATTATATTTTATTAAATCCAACTGTGGCAGCCCTTTACCCCACCAAAATTAACTAGTGGGACTCAATGGACGACAAAATTGTAAACATTTCACTTTGTCGCACTAGACAGATTGGTGAGACAAAGTGAAATAATCCTTTAAAAAATATGCTAAAATAAAAAAAGGCATTAATTAAATATATCAATATCGACTAGTTCACGTCGATCAACCACAGTCCGATTTCACCATTTATGATATGTAGCCCATATTGTGACGTACATTTTAAAAAACTAATCATACTGAATTGGCATACCCTATTTTCTGTATAAATAGTAACTTTTGCCGAATGTTAAAATTCAGAGGTGGATTGGTTCAGGAATAAATCTTATAACAAAGCATACTTCGAACTTATTCGTATATTGCAATAAATAATTAATAATCAACATTGTTTTGGTGAGCGGGATACATGACTAGTGAGGGTGCTTCAGTGGTGGTAGTACTGAGCGGGCGCAACGTGCACGGGCGCGGCCGTGGGTGCGGAGTTGTGCACCACCGCGTTGAAGCCGCTGTGGTCGTCGGCGGAGTACTCCACGGTCCTGACGGAGCCGTCGGCCTCGTGGAACGAGTACGAGCCCTTCACAACATCACCATCGCGGGACTCCTGCTGGGACTTGTTGTCGCCGGTGTGGCCGTCAGCTACCGAGTAGTTGTACTCGTATTTGGGGTGAGCCTGTGACCAAAAATAAACAAAATGAGTTTGTGATACAACAAAGAGAATCAATTTGCTTCATTAACTACTTCAGATGGCATGATAACTTACGTCAAACTCAGCAGCGTGGGCGACGACGGGAGCGGCGTGGTAAGCAACAGGCGCAGGAGCAGCGTGGTAGGCGTAGGCAGCCGGGGCAGCGTGGTAGGCGACGGGAGCGGCGACGGCTACGTGTTGGGCTGGCTGGTCATGACGAACGATGTTTTGAGAAGAAACAGAAGCAGCCGAGGAGTAACGAGCAGGGGCAGCTTGGTAGGCAACGGCTGGAGCGGCCTGGTAGGCGTAGGTAGCTGGAGCAGCGTGGTAGGCTACCGATGCGTGTTGGGCAGGCTGGTCGTGACGCACGATGTTCTGGGAGGAGACAGCCGCAGCAGAGGAGTAGTGCACGGGGGCAGTCAGCAGACCAGCCTGGCACACTGCCACCAAACCGCATAGAGCTACGATCTGAAAACCATTTATTCTTCGATTAATTTTTGTTCAATGATACAAGATAACACATTTGAAGGAAGGATTTCAATTAATTTACCTTGGCGAACATTTTGTATAGATTGAATGTTTCACTTGTGTGATCAAACAATGAATGATAGATTTCAAATGGCAGATCTAGATTATATACCAGTCGCAAGTTTGTACACGCTCATGCATTAGTTGTAGAACAGGCTTACAGCGACCTTACGGTGGGTCAAATAGTTACGGTTACGCGATGTAAAACATTCACTGAACCGTTTCATAGTGAGTCCTTAATAAATAATGCCAAGTGTTGGTAATTTAGGTAAACAAACCCTTGTAAGATCTGTTTATGAATTCAAAGTCAAATTCAGCTTCAGTCAGACAATTTATGTACTTTTGTCAATAAAAATAAAAAAACCAAACAAACGTGACATTCTTTTGACACCCGACACCGGAATAGTTTTTTATACGTTTAAAAATTTGCCATAATTATGTCCGTTTTTGGACAACTTTGGTGTCATAGAAGTATCAAAAGTACGAAATAAGGTCATGAATATTCTGCTCATCAAGACGAAATAAACTAAGCTACTACACGCGTTGTAAGATATTAACATCTGCCTAGATTTTTCCCAACTATGTTGGGGTCGGATTCCAGTCTAACCGGATGCAGCTAAAACCTAATAATATACAATATATACATAATTATACACCCAATGAAACACATCTAATAAATTATAATAATATTGAATTGCTACTTAACCTTCTTCCTCTCCCCTAATTTTGCTGTGCCCGACAGGGTCCATATTGATCTTTTACTTGTTATACCATCCATGTAATACATATGGAATGCAACAAAGAATTGAGTACCAGTATTTTACATGGAGCGACTGCCTATCTGACCTCCACAACCCATTTACTGGGTAATACGATATCCTTTGGTAAGACTGGTTGTCAGACTCGGACTTCTGACGACCCGTAACGACTGTCAAAGATCCATGAGTGACAGCCGGGACCAATGGGTTAACGTGCTTTTCGAGGCACGGAGGGATCTTGGTATGTAAAGATGGTACCTACGGACCAACCGCGGCAAGCGTAGCTTAACCTGATCGATCGATCGATACTGATGTAAAATATCGCTACACCTAAACTTATTTGTCTGCTGCCTAATATTTGTAAACATCATGAACTCGTAATTTTAAAGAACTAAGTATCCTCAGCCCTCATTATAGTTATTTTGTAATTTTTAGCTTATATTCGAGGCTTGAAATTATCGTCGCAGACTCGCAGTTGCTGATTTGCTTCGAAATAGACTTGAAACAGAACCACCATGTAAAGTTTTGTCAGTTTTCGTAACCTACATCGTTTAAAGTATATCAAAATTAAATTAAATTTCAAAATATTTTATTTCGTTCATCAGAAACTAAGCACACGGTTCCAATTGGTTGTTTCCTATGGATAAAAGCCGGCATGAAACTCCATAAAAAAAAAATTATATAAGCTCTAACCCCCTTATTAAAAAACGTGGGTGCTGGTAACTTTATTACAACCGGTATAACCTTCAGATTAACCATACATTTTTCGAGGTTTAACTTTACTCCGCGTAATTAATAAGGGGGAATATTATGTAAGTATCTAAGCATTTAATTATTCTTTTATTTGGTAGTTCATTCTCAGGTGTCAATGTTTGTGTATAAGTTGACTATGTCAATAAGTAATTAATATTTCATCAAATATATTTCAAAGCTTTGTGGTTGGAAAACCTAACAACACAGAATACACCATTAGTTTATAAGCTCAGACGACAAAATCTCCATCCAATTTCTAAAATAGACGTTTGCGAAATCATAATTAGCATAATAATTGAATAGTAATTCAACTTAGCGAAGCTTTAGTGAATGGATTGATTCGCAAAACTATGGCAAGGCAAGGTCGCCGTGAACTAGACTGACAACTTCCACTACTTACTACAATCAGCTGATCGTACAAGCGTTTATCTGTATAAAAAGTAGACCTCTGACACTACATGCATCATTCAATTCGATCACATCAGTGAATAAACCAAAATGTTCTCCAAAGTAAGTTTTGTAAAATGAGTCATAGTTGTGTAAATCTATTTATGGATTTCAAAATTTGAGTTAAACTAATCGGTGTTTTTCAATCTTTTTCAGATCGTAGCTCTGTGCGCCTTTGTGGCTGTGGCCCAGGCTGGTCTCCTGGCCGCGCCCGCTCACTACTCCTCTGCTGCGGCGGTCTCATCCCAGAGCATCGTGCGTCATGACCAGGCTCAACTCCACGCCGCCCCTGTGGCTAAGTTCGCCGTCGCCGCTCCCGCTGTGGCCTACCACGCTGCCCCCGCCGTGGCTTACCATGCCGCACCCGCTGCCGTCACCTACCACGCCGCCCCTGCCCCCGTCACCTACCACGCTGCCCCCGCTCAGGTCGCCTACCATTCCGCCCCCGCTCAGGTCGCCTACCACTCTGCCCCGGCTGCCGTAGCATACCACTCCGCTCCCGTTGCCAAAGTGATCGCTCAACCCGAAGAGGTCGCCTACCCTAAATACGAGTACAACTACTCCGTTGCTGACGGCCACTCTGGAGACAACAAGTCCCAGCAGGAATCCCGCGATGGTGATGTTGTGAAGGGCTCTTACTCTTTCCATGAAGCCGATGGCTCCATCAGGACCGTGGAGTACACCGCTGACGACCACAACGGCTTCAACGCGGTGGTGCACAACTCAGCCCCCACAGCCGCCCCAGTCATCGTCAAGGCTGCCGCACCCGCCCACTACTACCACCACTAAGACTAAAGAACTTACCAACAAAGCATGTTGACCAAAACGAATATTGATTTATTTATTTATTGAAATATACGAATAAGTTCGTTGATAAGTTTGATTTATTATTTCTTGACAAAAGTTTACGACAGTGTGACCCCTTTCATTTCATCTAATCGCTTGCACTCTTTAACTAGGAGTCTGAAAATCAACTTTTGCCCCAGCAGTCTCAAAATTTGAATACATTTAGTTTAAGTAAATTATCACACAATCTTTATTAAATATAATTCTTTTATTATTGATTAAGCTGGCAAATACAATATGTCGCTACGCGCATCCGAACAATAGATTCCGCGCGTCTATTGAATTGTATCGATGCCGTGAGATAGTATTAGCGACAGAATCCTCTCTCTTTTGTGAAATTTTACGTGTTATAGAGTCAACTTAGACTAAGTGGATCACTTCTAATTAATTTCATTAATTATAAAACTTAATGTTAAATAACACAATCAAAGCAAACACACAGTGCAAAGCTTATGTCTGTAATCAAGCTTATGACCAACTAGACAAAAAATAAATGAAAAAGTGCAACCAACAAGAAATAGGTCAACAGCTCAGCCTGTTTCACTCAACCTTATGGGTCATGGGCCAACTTTAAGTGCAAGGAGAAAAAATCTGTTAAGGCCACATAGTCGTGTAGACCGCGCCAACTATTTGCCCTCTGGCTCTTTTAAACCTTAAAGTTGCCAGACCACTACGCAATAACTGAGTGAGCTAATTTTTGCGCTAAGGTTAGCAAGAAGTGCTACTTAAGTGAGGCTGCAATATTACCACATGAGAAGTATAACAGGAAAAAAAAATTACGAACAGAATTTCAATCATTTATGTAGTGTTTTTTTAAGTATAGACTTCAAGCATGTATTTAACAAGAAAACATTTTCTTATTTATTATGAAGGCGATTGGAGGTTCAGGCCTCCAATCGCCTTGATACTCGCTTGACTTCATTCTTGTCCCGAACATAGACATATTTTCAAAAAAATACTTATAGGTATATCCGAAAATAATAATTCGTAATTCGAGCACTATTTCTGGCTAGAATATTGGGACTATAGTTGGAGATAAAATTCTATTTAAAATAGAGGTAATTTTTTTTTTTATTTTAACCTATGTTTCTCACTGCTGGGCAAAGGTCTCCCCATACTTTTCCAGTTTTCCTTATGTTGTGCCATCTCCGGCCAATCGGTCAGGAACGAGTCCAAATCGTCACGCCAGTTTTTTTGGGTCGGAAATTATCAAATAACTTCTCCCGCTCTGGGCGGAGCGGGAAGGCATATCAGACTCTTACGAACTAAAACCCACCCGTGTTCCTGCCTCAATGACAACGCCCGTCTTCAGGCACCCATTGTGTGACGATCCTGGCCCGTCTGTTTTGATGCATCCCATAGTTGTGACCCGCCCAGACTCATTTCAAACATAATTAATTATGTTAAATTATGCCCCGTTGGTCTAGTGGTAGCAAGCGCTACTGCTGAACATGAGGTCCTGGGTTCGATTCCCGGGTCGGGCAAAGTGTTATTGGGTTTTTCCATCAGAAATTTCTCAGTAGCAGCTCGGAGTCTGGATTTGTGCCTGGTTGATGGCAATAGGCTTGCCCCCTATTACATGGGCCTTAAAATATAACTCGCAAAATGTCGGTGTACCTGCTACAGGGACACCTCTGCCCAACCCTTCGGAGAAACAAGGCGTGATGTTATGTTATGTTTGTAAATTATTTAATTTTCTGTCTAACTCTTTGGTCACAAATGCTACTACTGAGCATGAGACTCGTCCCCTAATACATGGGACTAACTAAAAAAAACTGGCGAAATGTGGGTGTACTGTAGGTAAACCTCTGCCCAACCCTTCGGGGAAACAAGGCGTGATGTTATGTATTTAATTTAAGCTACATCGAAGTCAAAGTCAAATCATTTATTGCAAATAGGCCCTTAGACACTTTTGAACATCAAAATTTGCAAAAAAATATAGATAATTGATTTTAGTCGCCCCTTCCAAAAGGTAGTTTTCGTATGGAGAAGAATAGGTAAGAAACGCCACCATTACTCTTTTAAAATGTTTACATTTTTTTTTACAATATTTAGTATGGGTACATTAATTAATTAGTTAAATAATTATATGTGAAGATAATGCATCTAGAATAAAATCACTATACCACAATAGGTAAGAAGAATTAAAAATGAAGCAACGACAGATAAATTAATTATGTGATAGATACATGGTGCTCAAATAATATCGAATAGAATAGAATATTATTAACTTTGCTACAGGTAGTTTACAAACATCATACCTGCTTGACGAAGAGTGTTACAACTCGTTTAAAAGTAACATTACTATCGAATGAGCCAAGTCTCCTCCTCTCAATACCAAGAAAAATGTACTCAAAGCCTCCATTGATCGTACGGATTGTGATGATACGATAACAGCTTTAAATTTCCGGGCTAAACTAACGTGGATAAGCTGATAAAGTGTCCATACAATTTATTTTTACTATTGGAACCTGTTTTCAATGATGTTACAAATAAGCTTTATGAAGCTTAAGAAAATCCAACGGAGACATGTCTGGTTCAAAATACAAGACTGATTTTTTTAATTTCTTTGGCAGAAAACGTAGTTTTGAGAACGTCCTCTATAGTCTTACGTACAGTAACTTAACAATAGTATGTCAATAATACAATTTTAGCAAAATTTATGTAATAGTATTGGAATAGTATAAAACGGTTTATATTTCTCTTTCTATTCAACAGTCGGCTATTACATTTTGTTAGCGACAGTTCAAATTAAGTGCTACAATATGTTCGGAAAGGTAACATTATATTATTTATTTATTCGTAAAAGCTAAGTAGATAAAAGCAACAAGCCTTTATTAAAGTCAAACTCCCTCTAAAACTAATGTGAATTGATTAAAAAATAATAATTAATTCCGGATTTTTGGTTTGCCTAAATAATTAAGTATTTTTTTCATCTTGTTCTCACACACTTGTCTACATTTCTTTCTCATTTCTCCTTTCGCAGATCTGCTAGAAATTTCTTAAAACATAGTACTGCTTATTATTTAAGAAATTTATTTCTTAAAAAATAAGCTGTACCAACGTACTCAAAATTATAACTATGTCGTGGCTCTATGTATTTTACTGTATTTACATAAATAATAAAATAAATAAATATGTCAACCTTTTAATATTCATTAAATTTCAGATTTTATTATCCATTTACTTCATGGGAGTCAGCCAAGCAGTGTTCATTGACCAACCAGATCATCATTACAAAGACTTGAACAAACAAAATCCTCACGGATGGCAGATGGTCAAAGTGCACCACCCTCCTAACCCTCAGCCATTCGGATACAAATACGAGCCTTACGTAAGTAGCAACTTCTCCTTCAAGGACCAAATATAAGAAATATGCAGAGAAAGGGACATTGTAACGGTTTCATATTTCTACTCTACTCATGCATGTACTTATTAGAATTTGTAATTACCCAACCATATTGATCTCAAGTTACTTAACGAGAAATGTCACACTGACAGCAAGGTGTGGGCCAATAATGATAACGTACCCTAGTTACTTATTAATGAAACGAACACTTAATAATGTACAGGCTTACCCAAAGTATGAGTTCGAGTATTCAGTTTCGGACGAAAAGACTGGAGACCACAAGCACCATCACGAGACACGTGACGGGGACCGAGTTCGTGGTGAATACAGCCTTGTGGAATCAGACGGTTCGTTGCGGAAGGTGCAGTACCACGCCGATGATCACAACGGGTAATTAAACAATCATACACCAGTTCACCATGACCCTGGTTTTGACCATGACCATAATATAGAATCACGTTTTTGATAGATCTGCAAAGATTTTGGTTAAAATATTGTTTATTAGCGTAAACACGTTCTACTTAATCTATTTTAAGCTTGTTATTAATTTCGCGGTAAACAAATATTATTTAAATAATTGGACTCGGAATTACCAATATGTATCCATTTGCACGTATCGACATCGTCTCGCAATTAAATGTAAATAAAAAGTAGCTCTGTAAAACACTGCCTTTCAAATTATTTTTAGAATCATCTCTTTATATTTCATCATCATAATAAAATTTTATAACAATCCATCACTCATCTAACTAAAATATTATAATAATGACCATTTCCACTTTCAGATTTAATGCCGTCGTAAGCAAAACTGTGAACAAGCACGGTGATCACGCCGTTTCAGTCATGGATCACACCAGGTTCTTCTACCCTGTCGGCCATGGTATCAAGATCAACCACTACTTCCCTGGCAAAAACTATCAGTACCAAAACTTAGAACAACCAGAAAACAGCAATGATAGCAGACCCGTTCATGAAGAGAAAGAAACAGCCATTGCCGAAGAACCCAAGATGCTGGCAATTGAAACAGGAGATAAAGTTATGTTATTAGAACAAGAACAGGTCAATGAAGTAACCCCGTCACCCAAACCTGAAGTAGTAGAAACTGTTCAAGTGGTTCCCGCCATAGTGTCAGTAATTCCTCCCAATTCTGAAAATGAGAAAATCAACAATGAAATCCCATTACAAGTTGTTGAAAAAACCGAAGTTTCACCTTCAAAGGACTTGCTTTCAACCCCTGAGGAACAAACAGCAGAAATTAAGGACCAAATTGCAGATAAAGAAGACCAAAACTTAGATTCAGAGGTTGCATCATCTTTTTACCATTCCAGAATTTATTATGTAGGCTTTTAATTAGGGCAAACTGTGTTACTGCGATTGTTGATTAGTTTTATAAGAAAATAAGTCATGTAGATTGTAAATTGTTAAGAAATGCTTATCTGAACTCCATGAAATAAATTTTAATAAATTAATATAAAACTACATCTTGTTTTGGCGATACTAACACCACCTTTTCTTATTGTGAACTTTCTGTCATATCGATCGACGTTAACGTTTCCAACAAGAGCTGTAAGATGGCAGCACCAATGATGTATGAGTTGGCGACTGTTTCACATAGAGGGCTCTACGTGCTACTTCGATTTTTAATCCCTAGATATTCAATAGTAAAATACAAAATTGTAATTTACTTTGACTCTATTTAGTAGGTATCTATGAGACTGTAATTTAATAGCCGTTTACTATAAAGACGCTCTCATAGCCGTCCCATCAGTACCTATAAAAAATATTTTTAGCGCGCGGAACTTTATTCGCAACATAATAAAGCACACAAGAAAGCTGGTGAAGTGAAGCTATAAATTAAAATTACGAAACCAAAATTTCTCGGACTGCCATTGAATCTTGAAAAAAACAGGCCAAGTAAAGAATGAAGAGATGCATCATTTATCTCACCGAATGAATGCGACCAGTGTACTCTGCCTTTATAAGACCTTAAAGTGAATTCTCTTTTAATTTGGAGTCCCA
Source organism: Agrochola lychnidis (assembly GCA_963680765.1). Classification (NCBI taxonomy): domain Eukaryota; kingdom Metazoa; phylum Arthropoda; class Insecta; order Lepidoptera; family Noctuidae; genus Agrochola; species Agrochola lychnidis. The sequence goes on from OY796852.1 coordinate 10,394,804, forward strand.
GATTTAAGTTTATGCAAGATGTTGCACAGACCACTTACGCATGTGTCTGACAATGCTTTGCATGTTACAATGACTGTTTCACAAAATTAATGATTTATGTGTGAGGTAGTGGCACGAATTTTATGTATTTGTTTTTAAATTAACATCATAGTGATTAGTATCTAGACTAAGGTCTTTGTTTAGTAAAACTAGTACACCCTACAATATTTTTACTGGAATTTTGCATACTTAGGAGGTACCTACATTTTTCTTTTAAGATACCATTTACTTGGCATCTGGTTTTGATTTAATGTGTCATGCTTTTTCGAAATACTGTAATATTTTCTTGAAATAATACTGTTAATGCCCGCGCAACACGTTCTTCTTATACGTATAAGGTCTCTGCTATTTTTTAATAAAAACCTGCTTGCAAATTAACAGCAGTATCATCATTACTTTTTTTCCGTATTATGTGTTTGTAATACAGCTGTAACCCTGAAATTGTTCTAATGAATATTGTTAGCTTGCATTGTCGCACTGCTGCGCAAAATTCTCTTCCCATGTCGTATCTTTTAGTTTTTTAGCTCTGAATTAATGTGGACTATATCTTATTGTCAAACATGGAGTCTGACGAAGAAAAATAAGCGCAAACTTGAGACCTGTCAACACAATATGGAGCGTAGCATGCTTAATGTCAAGTTAAAAGACAGAATAAAAATAGAAACATTGCGAAAACAGACAAATATTAAAGACGTAACATACTGCATAACAAAACTAAAATGGAGGTGGGCAGGTCATATGATGAGGAGTAACAGGGATAAATGGGCTAAGGACGTAACCGAATGGTGTCCAAGACAAAATAAAAGAAAGAAAGGGAGGCAACGTCTTAGATGGGAGGACGATATTAAGAAAATAGCTGGTGTTGCTTGGAGGAGGATGACCCATAATCGGAAAGGGTGGCAAGCTTTAGGGGAGGCCTTTGCGGAAACGCAAGACAATCGCGATACCGGTGTCAAATTATGATTATTTAAGTTTAAGTTTAATTTGTTATTGGTGCCGATTCCTTTGTTCACAAACTAAACTAAATTTAAGTTCAGTGCATCTTTTTCTTTCTATTTCATTAAGAAAAGGACAGAAGATAAATTTTAGTTTAGTCCTGTCAAATTAATCATCGCCTGTCACTCTCCATACAAGTTTAGACGTGATTAAAAACTTGCCGACTAAAATTACATCAATTTACGTCAAGGGCTGATTAATTTGACAGGACTAAACTAAAATTTATCTTCTGTCCTTTTCTTAATGAAATAGAAAGAAAAAGATGCACTGAACTTAAATTTAGTTTAGTTTGTGAACAAGGGAATCGGCACCAGTATATACTGTAGTTTAGTTTACTTTCATTCATGTTTTTATAAAATTGTCGAATAAAGGCTATTATTATTATATCTTATTAGTCTTATCCAGATCGCCCCGTGATCTCATGTATTATGTGGTTTACCACGGTACTTTCTGATTGCTTAGTTAATATTATTTTAGTTTCTGATAAGATGTGATTATTCAATATTCGATTTCGTATGGCGATCTGTCGCCATTTTTAATGAATACGAATCATGTTTAATACTTTAATTACTACTACTATTGATTCATTGTCATCGCCCATGCTATACCCTTCACATTTAGTAAGTACTCTGGCTGCCCGGTGCTTCAACCGCGTAACACACAATGGTAGACTTCAATTGTAAAATGAGAGTTATAAATTGTGGTTATTTGGATTATTGCTATTTTTAAAACAATTCTCTATAAGTAGTTTGTAATATCTATATATTCCTCATAAATGAGCATTTTATTTTTACGATATTTACTTTCATCTCAATAAACTTTTACCACCTTTGATTTCCTTGGATCAATCGTTAACTCAAAATTTTTATAATGCTCGGATTCAGTATTTTCTGTTTGCATAGTAATAATAATACCATAACGAAATACCAAAGACACTAAATAATTAGATCTATGTTTGTAACTTGTAGAACTGGATCACCAGCAAACTCCTAATTACGGTTACGAATACGTACATTCCTTTACACTCTCCAACGTTAAATACTGATAGTCTATTAAGGAAATTCTTAAGTGCCGGCTGTAAATTATAGCGTCAGACCAGTTAGGCGCTGACAAAACCGCGAACCTAAACATTATTCATAGTCACCAATCGAAGCCCTACTTTTCACGTCAGGAAGTGTGATACAAACTCGATTGGACTGAATTATTCCCAATTTTCTTACGCCCTCAGTCTTTATGTAATACCTACTATATAACTCACCAGTCGTAAAATATTTGTATAACTCGCTTTATCTTAGAATAATTAGTATAAAGTAGAGCAAGAACGACAGGGAACCGCACTTTCGCTGTTGGAGCCTTTACTGATAAATGTTGGCAGTTATTTACAAAGCAACGCTATTGGTGCTCACTGAACCTTTAATAGAATTGCTACTTCCTTATTAACAATCTCCATAAGCTAGAAATGAACTGAAGAAATAAATGTATGATTTAGGAAATAAGCCGTCTGTATCAACGATTAATCCGTGATTCGATGTTCGCATGAAATAATGTCTAAGGTGTCTGATGTGAGGTGGTGAGGTAAGATGGTGGTGGTGGTGTCCTAAAGCACTGTCTACAGACTATGATATTTTTAGGGTTCCGTACCTCAAAAGGAAAAACGGAACCCTTATAGGATCACTCGTGTGTCTGTCCGTCTGTCGGTCTGTCTGTCTGGCCGTCTGTCTGTCTATCCGTCTGTCACAGTCAATTTGCTCCGAATCTAATGGACCGATTAAGTTGAAATGTATTTCTGTGACCCAAAACACGGACGTGTAACGTAAATAAATGAGTACTGAATATGGGGGTTTTTGGGGGCAAATAAAAAAATTCAAAAAAAGGTTTTTTAACATGTAACGTTTGACATATCAAATGAAAAGGCTTGTTGCGAGGATTTTTTTTTTTTAAATATAAATTTAAAATAAATATATTTAAAGATATTTGAGAATCCGAAACTACTAAGGGAGCGTTAATAATTGGCGTAATTTTTAGAGATTTTTGACCCCCTCTCCCCCCATGTAACGCGCCGTAACGTAACCTCTCCCTAGTAAAACGTTACGTAACCACCACCAAGTGACCATTTTTACCTGAAAGTCACAATTATGTGGCGTAAAGTACAAGCTGTTGATATTTTTTTTTTTTTGCTTTACATTTGGAGTTTAAAAAAAAATATTAAAAATTATTCACTATCCTGTAAAGCCAGCAAGAAATTTTGTGCAGTACAATAGACGTGGATATATTTATTTTTCGTGGATTTCCGCAAGGTCACGCCTGAATCAATTAACTAATTTTGTGAAGGTAAAAAAAATTTCAAGTGTTCATTCCATTTGAAATTTTGAAAAAAAAAAGTTTTATAAAATGCGTGAGAAAAAAAATCTCTGCGCGACAGTTCTGAAGGATTAAAACAATGTTACGTAACGCATCGTTCAAACAACCGCCCTCCCACCCCTGTAATGCATCGTAACGTTTCAGATGTTACCGCCCCTCCCCCCAAATTGCGTTACTAATACTTGAACGCTCCCTAAACCAAAAATTTTGAAAAAATACAGAGATTGGTTCTTCACTCATAGATTACAGGAGAACCTATAAGAAGTCTATGATCTTAAAATAACATGGTAAATCTCTCAAAATTGTGCGTACAAATTTAGATTTACAGTCGGAATGTATGGGAGTACATGTATTTCAACTACAATGTTAAGTTTGTATTTGGGATAAATCCATCCCAATACGGAACCCTTCTTTGTGCGTAGTCTGACACGCACTTGGCCGGTTTTATTTTACGTGTTGCAATAAACCTATCTCCTCACTTCTGAAATATCCATTATTTCGAACTAAAGCAGCATTCAAACAATACATTGAAAGTTGTGTTACATACAATCTATACTAAAAACAATATATCTAAACTAATATTATTAAATTTTTTGTATATTTTATGTTCATATTTTTGTATGTATGTTTGTTTGTAATGAATAAACTCAAATTTCTGGACCGATTTAAAAAATTATTTCACCAGTAGAATGCTATATTATCACTGAGTAACAAAGGCTATAATTTATAAAGATATCATGCGGGCGAAGCCTCTGGCGGAAGCTAGTGTATTATAAAGAGGTAAGATTTGTGCGACTGTACGTAGGGGGTAATTTTCGGAACTTCTAAGCCGATTCCGAAATTTCTTTCATTAATAAGAAGCTACAGTATTGCCTAGTGTTATATAGTATATTTTATGTTAAAACAAAAATTGCAAGCGAACGAAGTCGCGGGCAGATGCTAGTCAAAGATATTTTCATAGCGACGTACAGCTGTTGCTCATCACATTTAGTAAAAAGACACATACCTCATATATCAGGTATCATTAAACATATCTGATATAATGGTGCCGATTCCCTTGTTCACAAACTAAATTTAAGTTCAGTGCATCTTTTTCTTTCTATTTCATTAAGAATAGGACAGAAGATAAATTTTAGTTCAGTCCTGTCAAATTAATCAGCGCTTTACGTAAATTGACGTAATTTTAGTGGGCAAGTTTTTAATCACGTCTAAACTTGTATGGAGAGTGAGAGGCGCTGATTAATTTGACAGGACTTAACTAAAATTTATCTTCTGTCCTTTTCTTATTGAAATAGAAAGAAAAAGGTGCACTGAACTTAAATTTAGTTTAGTTTGGAACAAGGGAATCGGCACCATTATGGGTCTTGATGTAAGTATGCTTGTTACACAGAAGCTTGCCTTACCTCGACTTATACAATACAACTCGTTAAGGTCCACTGTTACACAAAGGTCACCTTTGTATAACAGTAGACGGTCAGACGAAATAATAATTGGCATGATTACCACGCTAAAAATGGATAACATTTCGCAGTTTATTGTTATTAGCGGACAGAAGAAAGCAAAAACCCATGCTCGAAGATTTCTTATTATCACCCTTTTTGACATCCATGAAAACCATAAAACGACACCCATCAATCATTAGCTACAAAAATAATAATAATTTATAAACAAAATTAAAACACCCAATTCTCTAATTTCCAGTAGGTAATGACTAATGACTCATAAAAACGTAGCTTCAATTTTGACAAAAACTCGAAAATAGAGAAACATGGCAGTGTGAGTCAGCCACATAGTAATGTTATTTTGTTTATAACACTGTTCATTAAGTTATGTCATCTCGTTTAAAACCCTTTATTTAATTTAAGACGATGACAAAATAACCAAAACAGTAAACATGTAGGTTTATGTAGAATCTACACAATACATAATCAATTCGTAACTGACGATCGCTTATTACGACGACATAACTAAACATGCATCCCAACAAACAGAGCTGGGCAAAATACATGCTTTGCTTTAATCAAAATACAAATTACTATCTCGCACGTATTTAAAATACAAAATACGTATTTGAAATATAAATTACAAAATACAGTATTTTAACTATTTTTATTTAAAATATAAAATACAATTTACAAAATACAGTCAGGTGTTAGGTTATGTAAATAGAATAGAACTAATACAGCCCAGTGTTGCCGACTTTAAAGATTGACATATTTAGCGGTCGCCATTTTGCTTACGAAAGCTATCGAGGGGAATTTTTTGCAGAACACACCCATTAATAAGATCGCTAAATGTATTTATATTCAAATGTATTTTGAAGCCATAAGTATTTAAAATACTAACTACAAAATACCTCAGCGTCAGGTATTTGAAATACCAATTACAAATTACATTTTTAAGAAGTAATTGAATTACAAATACTAAATACGTATTTGTATTTCAATTACGTATTTGAATTACAAATAATTCAAATACTGCCCAACCCTGCCAACAAACTAAATGATATAATGTGCTTTTACTATGGAAAATATAATTCCTAAAAACGTTCCGCAATAAGGTGAAAACAATAGAATGGAAGTAATCATGAACAATATCTAAGATGTTTCATCATCATAACCTGTAACTTCTGATTTAGACTTTTTATCTATAGATAGTTACATGAGCAGGCGTAAGAGTATATAGCTTTAATAACCACCCCTACCTAACAAATGAGTGGGGTAATAACATATATAACCTTTTAACAATACCCTGTTTAAATGTAGAATCAGTGAACGAGACGATGATATCAACGCAATGGATGTAATATTGTGTAATTGTCAAAATGAAAGCAATCGCACTGATTACAAGTGTTTTTCGCAACAAGGGTGCTGTACCCATAGTACCCTCGGGACACACTGAAAGAGGATACCAATTTGAAATTAGTTTAACAATTCATGCATCTTATAGGTATGTAAGTCCCATAAAAATAAGCTGAATATTAAAAGAAAGATGTGATAGGACAATAAAAATAATAAAAACAAATGCTGCTGAGATTAGCGTTGCAAATTCTGATTCATCTTTAAACACCTGCTCTACATTAACCATATAATCACCTAAAACAGAATATGATCGTGTAGCCTGGTTTGTACCATCGGATTAAACAATCGCAAAAAATTTATAACAATATGAGCCTCTCACTTGTCGTCCATTTTCTCTACATATTGTAGCGATATCGAGCGTTACGACACTCGATAAAGCGAGCAGATTGGCAATGCGGCAATTACTGTGATCCGATCGAATATCAACGGGAATAGACCCCCTCCACACCACCGTTTATGTTTTGTTTGTTATATAAAAAGAGTGCACTATCATAACGATACCAGTCAAGGCATTTGTGTGTAAAGCAAAATGTTCTCCAAAGTAAGCTCTATTTCATTCCAAGGCTAAGCTACTTACTTACATAATATTTAGGACAATTTCGTTCGACGCAATTTATGATTACATTGTCCAATTGCCTGTTTTGAGCTTAACAGTACTTTGAAAGTTCTGTGGTCATAAAATGATTAGACTGCTTCAAATTATTGTTTTGGATTCGATTCAAAATAAACTACTTATGGGTATCTGAATGCAGTCTTAACAAAGCTTCAAAGCTACAAAGATAAAAACTAACAAAACTGATTGTTTCTCATCAGATCGTGGTGACTTGCGCCCTGTTGGCGGTGTGCCAGGCTGGTTACATCCACCACGCCCCGGCAGTGTCCTCGCAGAACATCGTCCGCCACGACCAGACCGTGCACCACGAGACTCCGATCCACTACTCTGCTCCCGTGATCCACGCCGCTCCCATTGCTCACTCCGCCCCGATCGCTCACTCAGCTCACATCGCTCACGCCGCTCCAATCGTTCACGCTGCCCCCATAGTACACGCTGCTCCCGCCATCCACGCCGTTCACGCCGCCCCTGCCATCCATGCCGTCCATGCTGCTCCTTCCCACGAAGACCACTATGTCGATGAATACGTAAGTCTAATATATAAACCAGATTTTCTAATCAAATACAAAATTTCCTATCAATTAACCTATGAGAAATTTCTATTGAGCTTGCAACTTAACATGAAATTGATTGATTACTTACGTTTCTTGTCGACCCATCTAGTCAATCAACTCACTATAGTTCACTCTATTGCAAAATACAGGCTCATCCCAAATACGGCTACTCCTACTCGGTGGAGGACCCTCACACTGGCGACCACAAGTCCCAGCACGAGACCCGCGACGGTGACGTCGTGAAGGGAGAATACTCTCTGCTGCAGCCTGATGGCTCTTTCCGTAAAGTCACCTACACCGCTGACCATCACAATGGGTAAGAACACCAATGACACTATTATCATCTATATTCCATTCATAGACAAAGGAAATTGTTTCCTGTGCCTTCATATCAACAATATGAGACAAAAAAAACGTGTGTCATTATACATTCTATTTGTGTTACAGATTCAACGCGGTCGTACACAACTCGCCGCCAGTGATCCACCACCATTAGAAGAATATTTACCCAATCTGTGATATTAGTGTTAATGTGTTCTTGTAGTCGAGTGTGTAGCCTTCCATCTGTTCTCATTAATAATAATATTTAGTAATATACCTTACAGTGCAATAGAACAGTACCAACGACTAATACGCGAATTTTCAAAAGAGACTGTCAAAAACAAAAACAAGATGGCGTCGTTCGAAATTTGAACGTGTTTTCAGTTTTTGACAATCCATAGACATTGGAACATGGTTCACCATACATAGAGGTGGTTGATAATGAAAAATACTTGAACGAGTAGACTGCAGCCATCATTGAGTGTTATAATATCAAATGCTTTACTTTCTGTACATATTACTATATGCGCACGTAGCGTTAATCTATCTCATGAATGGCCTGTCATAGTTGTATGTAATCTGCGAGTATATAGTTTTTCTGGTCGGTGTGGGCAACTTGTATATAGCTTAGCTTTGTCCAATAAAGATGATGATAAAATAAACCGTTTTATACTAATTTTAACTTTGTAATAGGTTATCCCTGTACTGTTTCATGAATTAATGTAGCTAGCCGAGTAATAATATGGTTTAAAAAACAAAAACTGTTGTGTTCATCGTTGCTGACTGTACCATGTTAATCTTCCGATAGTACGCTCTTGCACTTATTCTAAAGAGATAATATGATTGTTAAAAGATGATGACAACAACAACAAACAAACCACTAAATAAACACAACATGAAATAAACAATGATATGATTGTGACTGTATCTTTGATCCAAAAACAAAAGACGCTTTTCACATAATATTTTCATGTAGGAATGCTAACTGCTTTACATAACCGTTTTTAACTAATTTCTCTAAAAGTGTTTGACTTTTTAACCGACTTCCAAAAAGGAAGAGGTTGTATGTTCGTCGCGTACGTTTGTTTTTTTTTATGTATGTCCACCGATTTCTCCGTCAATTGTGGACCGATTTTGAAAATTCTTTTTTTGTTTGAAAGTGTGTGCTCTCGAATTGGTCCCATATAATTTTTATTAACTTTGCTTAGATAGTTTTTGAGTTAGCTACAAAATACGTAATTTTTTTCCCACTTAGTATGTAGATGATATGATAAGTTTCTGTCACTGGTAGCAGGTAGTGGTATTCGAATGTGTGTGGGGTAGGTACCACAACTAAAAAGTGAAAAATAAAAACTTTTTACAAAAAAAAAAACAACCGACCTCCAAAAAAACACTACAAAGTGAAAAATAACTTTAATTTCGGAAGTCAGAGGCAAAAAATGAAAATACAAAACCCAAGACACCGACTTCCGAAATTAAAGTTATTTTTCACTTTGTAGTGTTTTTTTTTGGAGGTCGGTTGTTTTTTTTTTTTTTTGTAAAAAGTTTTTTCTTACCTAATCTTTAGAAAGAGAATTAGAAAAGCACAGCATACAATTATATCGTTGTCACCTTTTCAGATTGTGTGCTGAATTTTAATAACTACAGAGTATGCGATGCGCTAACTTTGTCAATTCAACACATCAAGACACAAAACAATTTGGGGCTTGTATGCCTTCCAAACAGATGATATCTATTTCAATTGACAGCAATAGTTCTGTTTAATCTATACATATAATAAAATAGTAGCGGAGTCAAACTGTACATTGAATTAAAAAACATAAAAACTAATTGCTACGAGGTCTGCAAACGATTCTTATACGAAAAATAACGTTTTTAGAATTTTTGTCTGTTTGTCTGAATGTATGTTCCAGCATCACACAAATACTACAGTATAGATTTTATTTAAATTTTGCATAGGTATTGCTTATAAGTCTGGTCATTCTGTATGCTATAAATTATCACGCTGTTTGCTATGGGGATGAGCAATATTACATTATGTACGTATTTTTCTATTGTTTACCGCAAATTGTAAAAAGACGAGCCAAAAGGTTAGAATATAGCAGGTAGTTACAGATTTTACCTTTTCAATGATTATCATCACGCTATATCTTTATGGAGCAGTCGATCATGACATAATAATATTTAAGAACGGCTATTTTAGTCAACTTTCAACAAAGTATATAGCTTAGTGGTCCGACGACTGCTTTACAAACCTATGGTAGTAAGTACAATTCGTAGTACTATTACACTCGATATGAGGAGCTCGGGGCTAAGTAATAACAGCCGTACGGTTCGATCCATCTGATTAAGTTGCGCTAGACGGGGTTGGTCTGTGGATGGGTGACCATCTGAACATACCGAGACTCCTCCGTACCTCGGAAAGCACGTTAAGCCACTGGTTCGGGCTGTCAGTCGTGGATCTTTGACAGTCGTAAAAGTTTTTATTTTTTAGTTCAAAGTCAAATAGTTTATTTCAATTAGGCACAAAATGGCACTTTTGAATGTTACAAATACAGTTGTGTTACCCACCCCACATAAATTCGAATACCACTACCTGCTATGTAAATATCAGTGACAGGAAATTATTATATCATCCACATAAAAAGTGAGAAAAAATATGTATTATTGAAGATACTTCAAAAAAAAATGAAACCACCTCAAGAGCCTTTCAAACAAAAAAAGAATTTTAAAAATCGGTCCACAATTAACGAAGAAATCGATGGACATACATAAAAAAAAATACGTACGCTACGAACATATAACCTCTTCCTTTTTGGAAGTTGGTTTAAAAGTATCAATCAACTGATTCGATTTATCAATCAATCTTTATCGTTGCAAGAGGCATCTGAAGAAAACTAGTTGCTTCATTACCGATCGCAAGTAAAGAGCAAGCGACATGTCAGTTTTTGCGCACTATTGTAATCTTTAATGTGATTGGGCGCTTACCACAAAAAGCTCACAATATCCAATATCTATAAAACTAATTGGCATGCTAATATTTCTGTAAAACTAGCAAAAAAAAAATGAATGGAAATGGTTGTTCATTCATTTATGGCCTAGCTAGAAGACCGCAGAGGTAATTCCCGTAATTTTAAGAACGTTGGCATTCTAATCTCAGGCTCAATCAGTCGGCGGGAGGAAACACTCGGGTGTCACCATTGTGTGGATCGGCCTGAGGACACGGTGGAGTATACGGTGGAGGTCTGCCCGGCTTGGCCAGAGCAACGCCGTGTCCTCGTTGAGGCGGTCGGCGGCGGTGATCTCTCGCGTCCGGCCCTAGTTCAGGCCATGGTACGGAGCGAGAGGAAATGGCAGGCCGTCACCACATTCTGCGAAACGGTAATGCTTGCGAAGGAGGAACTAACCTAAACGCCGCAGGAGGAGACGCCCGGGGCGGGAATCGCGAGCCGATTTCCGGCCACAATGGGCGCGGGCTTGCGGACGGTGAGCAATGGGTAGCTCGCCGTCCGATAAGGACCAAGCCCGGGTCGACGGCGCGTTGTGTTCCACGCGCGCCTCAAAGAGATGTCAGCAGAATTGACGGGGTCCGCTAGGGCCAATGCCTGCCGGGGGTTCCAAGAAAACCGATAGGGACATCGTGGCCCCCGGCAACAGGGCAACCGAAGAAACACGGGTGGGTTTTAGTCAGGAAGAGTCTGACACGCTCTCCTCGCGGAGAAGTTATTTGATAATTTCCTACCCAAAAAAAAAAATGCTTGTAAGTTGCATACATTTTTGACAAGTTTTTGACATTTATTGTCGCTGAGATGAGATTAAAACGAGATTATGAACAGTTTTAATTACGGGAATTGGCCTTCAATGGTTAACCCACTGTTATTTTTACACTATTTTAGTAAACTGTATGGCCATGTAAAATCTGTGTTTGCAATTACCATCTGAGCATTTATCAGGAATTCCTCAATATTTATTACTTTGAATAAACGTATGTAAGTATTTAATGTATGTTGGTCAGCTTGACCGATGATTAAAAATGCACAACGACTACGGGTCACTCGAATAACCTTTTATGAATTCGATGAGTTTTCTCCATTTAAGAGAAACCCAGGTGCCACATGCAATTTATAGAGGATTAAAGGTCAACTGTTTTTTTTTTTGTTTTCAACGTACATTACGTAGATCACGTTGAAGTTTTCGTACTCTTGATAATAAGTATGAAAACTTCTAAGTTCTTATTGCTTTGCTTGTAAACTTGGTTCACGCAAACTCCTAGGACCCTGATTAACAAAAAAGGTATAAAACGTGTAGGTAGTTGATTGTATTTTTGACAGATTTGACATACCTACAAAATGTATCAAACACTATTATGAAAGACCGCTGAAACGTTTGTAAATCCTATGCTATACTATTAAATGAGGAATATTTGTATAACGTTTTTAATCGCGTTCTCTAAAACAGCTCTAACGATTCGATAAAAGTTGCAATATAAGGGTTTTTGAGGGCGAAAAATCGATCTAGCTAGGTCTCTTATCTAAGAAAAATCGTTTTCTCCATATTTTCACCCGAGCAGAGCTCGGTCGCCCAAAGTTTAGAACAAGATGGCTACCTTAGAATAATGACATGTCAGCATGGAATTTGTATGTACTTTCCTATACTATTAAATGTGCATTCTCTATTTCAACCGGAGCAGAGCTCGGTCGCCCAGGTACTTAGTATAAACAGGGCCCTGTTGGAAGACAAAGAGTGTCCCATTTATCTGTAGGTATATGTGGCATAGTGCATCACGAACAAACAAAACCAATGATTAAGAGAGCTTCATAAGCTGCCTCTCTTAACCCCTGATAAGTAGTAACGTCGCCGGCAAGATGCCTGACATTAGGGTCACCGAACAACTTGTCCACGTTGGTAACTATTAGTATACCTTCTATTTTTAGAAGGCAATGTCATCAAGTATACCTACTGCAATTGAAGATGGTTTTAATGTTAATGAAGATTAATAAACAGGGCAGCCGGTTTATCAAGCCACCTTTAACGACATATCGGATAATGATGACGAAAACATAATGCAGAGGAAGTCAGTCTTACGAAAAAGGAAACAATTTTTGATAGATAATTTAATATCGTCGGATGTAATATGAGATATTGATCCTTTTCAAATTATATTAATTAATCATTATCATATCAAACGTCGGCGTTGTCGGTGGCCAAATGTTGTCGGCGTCGTCTGTGTAGATCTCTTCTCCTTCGACGTTTCCTACTTAATATCTATACTCGTATGAGTTGATTAATTAATTAAGAATACTAATAAGTAGATCAAAATCTTTGTTCCTCTCTTGCACAATCTGAAAACAATTAGAACAACCGCAAACGGTGATAGACGAAACAACACATTGCGATAGTACATACATTGGACTGAAAGTGTTAATTGCAGTAACAAGTCCAGTGGAACGTGAGAAGATATGAGATCGCATCCAAATTGCATATCACAATATTACCATACAATGTCCGAGCCGAAATAAGGAGTGAAAGCAATGTACTGGCGGAACTAGACTATCGACCGTACCGCGCAACCCAACACAGGTAGCCGGGTAAACCCTATAGTACCTATTTAATATTCAAACATTTAGCAATTGAGATCACACAGATATCGACTGACTACATAACAACTTTGAATTGAATATATACATTTATTGCGTACTCCTATGTGACAGAAATGCGACGAAGCGTGGGTATTGCAAAGCAAAATTATAAGCAAAGTTAAATATGATCTCACTAGTAATGTAATTAAATAACATAATTTTAAGGATTTTTAGTTTTTACGTCATCAAATAGTATATAAGATATTTTTTGCATGCTGAAAATGCAAGTAAGCAAAATATGTGGAACTTCTTATACTTAAGACCTTTTTTGTACCATATTTTATGCAAAATAAAGAAATTCAATTCAATTCAATTCAATTATAATCTTACATTTTTAGAAGCCGAAATATGCTAAAATTCAAAATTAGTCCTCTTACAAGAATTTGCGGTACCTTTTACTTTTATCAGAATATACGGTAAATTGTTTGATGCAGCAATGACGATGGCGGATTTATGACCCAACGATAAGGAGAAACTAAGGAAAGTTCAACCCGAAATATCATCATTGATGTGAACCGAAATTATTCATGCTGAATATATTATTTTGAGAGTTCTGTGCCAAGTTGCGAAAATGCAACAATATTGGTATATTTTGTTCTGGAGACTGCAGTAAACATAAAGATGCGTTTAATTTAAAAATAGGTCAAATTCATAGTTTGAAGTAGATACTCTTCTGTCATTTAAAACACCTCTCCTAAAATTATAATACCAACTAAGATTACACGTGTCAGTAAGTTTATTTAAGTTAATTAATTGGCTGGCTTTAATATCATCTTACAAAATCTTTATCGCAATATCCAAAATGAAACATAATTGTCGATGGATTATCGAGTGTCGCTCGTTTTATTAACATCTTGATTGATGCGGGTTACGAAACAGTGACCCTTTTGGAGACTCATCACAATATACCATCTTATTTTGTAATTTTTGAAGATTAAATGTCATAAATACATGCCTATACGGCGATATTATGTATGCAAAATGCTTCGGAGAAATCAGGTTCATATGTCAAGTAAGTACCTATTTTTAACCGACTTCATTAATACAGATCTTGTTTACAGGGAAATAATACTCGGTATTGAATTACCTTGTATTTGCCTTGATAAAGTACAGTTGAACGGTGAATTAAGTTAACAATGACATTGGAGATAATTTCAACGTGTGTGCAGTTGCGTGATCCTCATACACTTGGAACACTTACCAACATTCCAAGCTTTAATAGTATTGATACGATCCGTCATGGTTCTTACCGCAAGGTCATTACACTCATCATGTTTGATAAATCTCTATTATGTTCGTGTAAATTACATAGATTGCCCTAAGATTTCAGATTTGCATTAGAGATTCTAGCCTACCAAGTCTAACACATCAATCACTATGTAGGACGCATCACCTTTATGCATTTTAGTATCAGTAGCGTGGGAATGTGACCAGCGATATACATATTTAACAATAACGATATTATAATACTTTACACTGCAGTACTTAATAGTTATAAAGAAATAAACGATAATGATTAAGTGACGCGTAACGGTAAAATATAAATAATCTTATTACACAACAGTCACATCATTAATATAAACGCTGCTATCTCCGTAATATCGTTTCGAAGTCGTGACAGCTTAAAAATTTACACTCCAAAATAAGAATCAGCATTAAATTGTGGTGGTAGTTTAAAGGTTTCACGACGAAGTGCGTATGAAAGATGATGCGCGTGACCTTCGCAGAAAGCCGCGAGAATCGCCGAGGAGTCACGATCGAGATGCGAGTCAATCGGAGAAATATGCGGTGTGCTTGCGACGACTTGCTACACCGGTCGTAGCGCTGGGCGTACACAGAGAGCATTGAAAGCTTTAAGCTTTGTTAAATTATTTTGTTTAAAACATTTAAAAAAATGCTATTTACAATACTAACCACTCACAAAGTTGTAGACATACTTAAAATTTTCTGGAACAATGCCACGATTTATCTTGAGTAGTTCGACTTTTTATTAAAAAGATTGAAATAGCTTATAAAAAAAAACAGTCAGCTCGTAAAAAAGGCATTTATAGATTTAACCCATACAGGAAATCGACATTTTCCCCAAAATTCCCCATTTCCCGACCTCCCTTAAGACTAAACACTCACTTTTATTGAAAAACCTCAAACATAAATCCCAAAATACATGCCTCTGTGATCATCAGCATAAGATTACACACCCGTTGTGCTAAAGCCCTAACGTTGCATAAGAGTTTACTGGATCAGTCGGTGCAACCCAGAGCGCTACTTTCTTACCGGCCGATGCTATTCGGACTCGTTTACACCGGTCACTCGACTCCGTTCCTTCAATTATTTATGTGCCGATAATCTGTATTAGTCTTTTGTTTACGGTTAATGCACTTACTAATTAATGCTCATTAGCACCTGCCTTTGCCTAGCATCACCTGAATTGGCACTTAAAACTTTAAAAAGGCGTTTCCTGACAAACTTAAATGTTGCACCAATTTTAGAAACTATCTGTATCCGTGCAATTGAAGTTGATAGACATGATTTTTTTGTACCTAATCATGATTTCGTCAATAATAAAATAACACACAGTTTTAAATTTTTCATACTAAGCTTTCTTTCAAATACTACGGACTGATTTATCGAAGCTCAACGTAAAAGATCTTGAATTTGATCAATGCAAGTCATGCATGTCATTCAGCTCCGATAAATTGCAGCATTGAAAAATTACGATACAGTAACCGGTTTAGGTATGCTTTGATATCCGTAAAACACGTAAAAATCTCTGCTTAAATATTATATCAAAAACTTCAAAATTTAGAACGTTTATTTTTGTTCAGCACATGTAGTTGTATGACTATTTGCATGGCAAATGGCCATTCTATATAGCCAAATGCCATTGCATTGACTATATAAAATGGTGCTAGAGTATTTTCATTGAAACCAATTTATGGATACTTCAGACTTCACGCAAAGAACCGTTATTTAAATTAGAAGAATACAAGCTCTATAAGATCCTCCTCTTATCTGAAGATGAGTAGATTGAAACAAAGAAGCTTATGAAAACAGCTTTACCCTAACCTTGAACGAAAATGAAAAACGCAATGACGTAAGGCAAGGTGTAAAGGTGATCGTGTGTGGCGGTGTCACGTATAGGGCCGGTTTCTCGGTATCGGGTGACATGCTCCCGCGCAGCTTCCTCCGACGTATAAAAACTTCAACCCTACCAGCATCCTTATCAATCGGGTACCACACTTCAGTAAAGCACATCAACAATCAAAATGTACTACAAAGTGAGGAAGAAATTTTTAATAAATAAAATAAAAAGAAAGTTTTCGTCAATTTCATAATGTTTTTTCATTTTCAGGTCGCAATCATCAGTGCCTTACTAGCTTTCTGTCAAGCCGGTTTGATTGAAGAGGGGCATGGGCAGGCAGTTTCTTCTCAAAGCATAGTTCGTCACGATGAGCCGTCACAGCATTTGGGCCAGCAGCAGCACTTTACTCCTGTTTTGGAACATGGTGGCCCGATCCTACAAGGTTCTGGCCCGATTCTGCACCATGCGGCCCCTGTGATCGAGCAGGCTGCGTACCTTCAACATAGTAGCCCGATTGTTCACGCCGCTCCTTTGGTTCAGCACGTGGCTCCTGCGGCTATCCATCATGCTCCTGTGGTCCAGCAATACACCCCCGTCGCCATTGCACACAACCAACAAGTGGAACAGCATGTAAGTAAAACATCTTATTTAAGAAAACTTATTTTCAAAGACTAAAAAAATCTGAGAAGTTGGTCCCATTCGTGGTAAATCCATCGTATGATTTTGGCAAGAAGCAACTACCCATGTCATGAAAGTCTGGGGAAGAATCACAGTGCGTTTACATTAGTAGAAGAAGTCATCTAGAGCAGTCCGCGGTAAACTGCTGATAATATTTATTTATTTTATTTTTTGGAAAACTCACAGCTAAACAGACACAATAAGTAATAGTTGTGAACAAAATATGGCCAATTACAAGTTTCCACATGTAGTTAGCTGAAGTTCCGCCGTGTACGCGTTAGGAAAGTTATATAACCAGGATAATGTAGATGTTGACTTGAGAGAGCATGGAAGTTTAGAGAATGTCATGCTCACTTAAATGTCTCGCTGATGGTGGCGAGTGTGTTGGATCATTCGGTTCCCTACAAAATGGTTAAGCTGGATGGTGCTGATCCTCGCGTCATGTTCGTAAACGGGCGCCGTCAGTTGAGACTGATCATCTCTTATCTGCCAGGGTTTATTTTTAATCTTATATTTCAATTGATTATTTTTTGTACATTGTTGTGCTCACATATAATAATGTACCCAGGATTTTGTAATATCTATATTTAAAAGAGTGTCCTTGGAGTTTCTTGCCCGTTCTTCGCCATGAAGATCTACGTTTTGGAATGGGCAACTAGCTTCAACTTTCTGACTAACTGACCGATTCTTTGACAATTCAAAAGTGCCTGTAAATAGTTTAATTGAAATAAATCCTTTGAGTTTGAGTAGCCAATCAGTAGCCCAAATATGGATAGTCCAGTAAGCTAACGTACCTATAGTTAGGTTAGTAGGTAATTGTATTTAATTTACTATTTGAGAGGCTTTTCTAGACTACTTACTGTTCCATAGTTCACGAGTACGGAAGGATTATTTAAAGAGTAAGCGGCGGCATCTCAACCGTGATACCTTTTTATTGTAAAGTAATTAGATTTGCGATTTTTTATCACTAGCACCTAGCATCTAGTACATTCTCATATTATAACATATTACGTCAGATCGGTTCGGTAACTAAACAATTACATTAGTTTTATTTTAATGATATTCGGACAGATGGGCACGCTTTTGTTAAGTAAGATTTTACATTTTAACGCAGACATAAATTTCATTAAACTCGTTTCCATTTCCTTAAAGGGTTTCTCGTGAATGTGTTAACGAGGTACTTTATTGCATCTTCCCATAAGAAGATGTTTAAATTTTATAGTTTATCATTAACACGCACATCGTTTTCAACAGATAATATATCAATACCAATTAATAATGTCGTCGCTCGGCATCCAATACCGCGAATGTGACATTTTTTTTACGAAAATCTTTTTTAAATGCAGTATCACGTATTTGAATGTGTAGAAATAAAACAAAATTCTGATTGCCGTAAAAATTTCACATTTGGGTATTGGATACTGAGCGACTATATTATTAATTTCGTTTAAGTGTTCAATAATGAGGCTTGATATATTTAAAAACATTAACTACTTTTTATATGCAATTAAAATTACTTAAATTGAAAATTAAAATATTGTTTCGTGAGTCTTTACTTCATACTTTACTGTAAGTTGACCACTTGGTCCCTGTCTCTTCTCTCGTCGTCTACCTTGCGATCTCCGTTCACGTCCATTTCTTATCATTATTAGAATATTGAGTCTAGAACTGCTACAGTGAGAAAGGCGACTACTTTAGTATATTCATTGGGTCAAAGTCAAGGAAAATCTCGAACAAACTGTAACACGTGTGCAAAACAAACACAAAGCAAGTGAAAGGTACATTACAATTACAATTAAAATTGTGATCAATTGATACAACCCAATTAAATATTTATTGTGTAAGCGCATAGTTATTACAAGACTATAGAGTTTTGGAACACATGTACGGTAATCTATCAAGCTGTGATTGGTTATAACGTCTATTTATCAAAAACATCATTAGGATTATGTTGATCAACATTTACGTAGCAAGCCTTAAAGTATCAACTACATTTACTTTGTGTAATAATTAAATAGTCATCTTGCGAAAATGAAGACTAAGTATCATAAAACTCTGATAAATTAAATGTCGAACTTGTTTCAATTAGTAATTGTTTTAAGCATTAATTGTCCAAAATTAACACAGTAACATTGTGTAGAATTTACTGTTAAATCGTAATACAAACTCAACTGATTTCAACGTTTCAACTCGCTAAAGAGATTTATATTTTCCGGTGCACTAATTAAGCTTAACAAATAACTTAATTAATACTTTTTTATTTTGAAAAGCGCTACTACTAAGTATAGGTTCCTCGGTTCAATTCCCAGGTCTGGCGAAGTGATGTTGTGTTTTTCCATCACGAAGTTCTCAATAGCCCGGAGTCAGGATTTGTGACCGGTCACGGCTAGCCCTTTATTACATGGGACTTAAACAAAACTGGCGAAATGAAGGAGTATACTGTTGGTAAAACTCTGCCAAACCCCTCAGGGAAAAACAAGCGTGATGTTATAATATGTTTTGTTTTTCCTAAAGGCTCCTGCTAAGTACGAGTTCTCGTACTCCGTGGAGGACCCTCACACCGGCGACCACAAGTCCCAGCACGAGAGCCGCGACGGTGACGTCGTGAAGGGAGAATACTCTCTGCTGCAGCCTGATGGTTCCATCCGCAAGGTTGAATACACCGCTGACGATCACAACGGGTAAGAATTGTATTATTCGACTTTTTTGGAAACGTTGACCAAGCCTAAAGTTGGACATCTCATTAGCATTTTGATCAAAACACAAATATGTTGTAAAATTTACATTCATTAATTAGAGCTCAATAAATTATAACAAAGAATGCTCATTATCCAATTCAAGGGCAATTAAAATAAAATTGGAAGTAAAAAAACGTCAAAAGGGATGTATCTATAGTTTTTGATTCAATTAATGATTGAACAGTTTCTCCACTGCCAGTAGTAAAAATAAAGTATTAAATTATTGCTTAGATTGTCCAATTATAATTCGAGCAAAAAACCCACATTAATGGGGACATTGTCACTGCGTTTCTACTAAATACCTCATTTTAAAATACCTAAACCCATTTCCATTTTTCCATTAGAAGAAAGACTACAAGATTATAATATATTTCCCCTAAAACATAAAAAGAGTCTAAAATCTTCACTTACACATTCGTTTACAATACATTTATTGTATCATTCTTATCGTGTCAATGAATAATAAAACGCAACTTTGGTTCAGTTCCATTAATAATATTGATTTAAATGAATAAATTGTAAGCTACAGCAGCGACTCACAGAAATAGTAACATAATAAAACTGTATCACGCGCTTCGATTCCATTCATATGATCTTTGTGGTCATCCTTCTTGTTTCGTAACACTTCGACTATGTTAAGGCCAATCCAACATATAAATTACTAATGAATCTGAGCTGGCGAGACTAATAGCATTTAGAAATGTAATCTATTAGAGTTTTAATCTAAATTGAGTGTTGTTTCGGTCGATAACGCAGATAGTATCGTTACACCGAACGCTGCAAGTGCTGCAATTGTGAAGAACACCTGTCTATCCTCGACTCGTTATGTTTGTTGTATAACTCGTAAATAAATTGCAGGCCAACTGCATAACAATATAACATCGCTATTAACTTAATAAGGCGCAATTTACGTACGTAAAATCAGTTTAGCACCATGAGTGAAATGTATTGAATACTGTAAATAGGCAATTTGGTTACGTGAACTTAAATTTCTTTGTGTCCCTATGTAGTGATAACTCTATTATTAACTGTAGTTTCAACGCCGTCGTGCACAACTCTGAGCCGTCTGTGCACGCTGCCCCGCCGAGCCCCGCCCCATTGGTTCACGCCGCGCCAGTGCAAGTTCACGCTACACCAGTAGTCCACGCCGCCCCAGTGGTGCACGCCGCTCCTGTGGTCCACGCTGCACCCCTCGTTCACGCCGGCCCTCTTGTCCACGCGGCCCCAGCACACTACATCACTTCCCACCACTAAACTTTAGTACCACACTGAAAATGTATTAACCTATTATTTAGGTAGTTTCTATGAATATACTGTTATTATTTATAATTATGAATAATCTGAATCTTATTTTTACTCCTACGAAAATTCTTTCAGAGTTAAAAACACTTAAGTAGAAATTAAACAAAACTACTAACAATATTCTGATTAAATACCTTCAATCGTGGACGCCATCGTCTATCAAATTAATTTATTAGTAACTTGATTAATAGTTCTACAGATATTGAGACACTATATCTAATCGCACAACGCGCTGAAAACTATAAACATGTCATGGTGTATTTACCAGTTTTACACAGAGTGCGCATGCGCCAATACTGACTTAATTTTGATATAACCAACACTTATTATATTGAAACATTGAATTTTCCTTCCAGCTAAGCATCCTTATATATCTTTATTATGAATCTAATGGTTCCGATAAAGTTAATAGACAATTATAATAATTATCCATAAAAGATGTGCAATGCACGTGAAACCCGTATATAGTAAACGATGAAAACTAACACCCACCCACTTACAAATTAATTCAATTAAGAATTTATTACTAGAGAAAAAAATCCATTTCACGCATCAAGTAAATCCAGGAAATGGTACGAATATTAAGTTGGCAGAAAGTGAACAGGTATGGTTAGATTAGCGTTGCGTCGACGCCGGCGCAGTGCCGCTTCAAACAATTCAAGCATCCGATGTTTGGTGTTAAGTAACTTTAATCTCACTATTCGAGCTTATGAGAAAAACAATTTAGGTGCAGGTTTACATTAAAAAAACACTCATTTAAATGAAATTCGTATCATAATTCGTAATCAGACGAAGCTACTTAGTTGCCAGAATATGAAATATTTGTTACTAGAATAGGTTAAACGTTTTAGCTGACTTCAAAAAAGGAGGTTTTTAATTCGTCTGTATACATATATTTTTATATAAAAAAACAACTTCCAAAAAAACACTACAGAGTGAAAAATAAATTTTTATTTCGGAAATCGGTGGCAAAAACGAAAATACAGAACCGTGCCCTAATTACGTAATACACGATCAATCACAATTTGAATCGATTTATTTGAAACAGATTGCTAACCACAAATTGAAAAAAAAAAATCTGCTCAACAACGTAAATAACGCAATGAATGTTGTTGAACTGTCAAAATGAAACAAATTAGTTACGTAATTAGGGTACCGAAAACCGAACCGAAATATAATACACCAACTTTTGAAATTAAAAGGTTATTTTGAGTTATGTTTTTTTTAATCAGTTGTTTTTTTTTTTTTTTTTCATAAGGCTACTCAGCACGCATAGCATACGGGTTTTGTCGACGGAAGAATAGACAAAATGACAGATTGTCATTGTTTATCTGTCATTTTATCTATTCTTCCGACGACAAAACCCATTTCTATTGTATTCATGCTAAGCGTGCTGAAATGAATCGTGCGATCATTCGCCACTGATACTTATTCATTTATGTTGAATCTGATAACTAAGTACCTACCTACTTTTATATTTAAAAGAGGTGTACTTATTTTATCACACGTATTAGGAGTACATTACATCACAATTTTATCAGATGACGGAAGTGGTTCAAAATACGTAACTTACTCTTTTCGAGAGATCTTGATGTTATGGTCATGACATGGAAAATGTAGTTCACGAATATGAGGCAAACAGTCACGAAATTATAAAAACATACTTTATTTTGATATACGAGAGCACGAAACGTTACTAACATGATTTACATTACCGTATAAAATTTAACTTGCAATTGTATGACGGTGTCGCAAAACCCAACAAATTGTCCACCATCAAAAAAGTATAGGAACACTATTCATGTGTCTATGGCAACATGCATCATCGTCCTCCAGCGCTTATCCCAACCTAGCACGGGGCCGACACACGGGATAAAGAATAACAACATGCAGCAACCATCAGCATAATTTTCCCATTTCAAGCATCAGACTTTTCTTTTGTATGCTTTTAGGGATGCCATGAGGAACAGGGTGTAAAGTTCACTCATCCACCATAGAAAAGGGAGGATCCTCCGACCAGATGGGTGTTGTGTCTGGCGGGCAACTGTCCATTGGTTTGAAGTTGAAATCTTGCATGTATGTCGATCGCTCGGTAAACTCTAACTGCGCGATGCAGGATTTGTGTGACGTCATGTCTATGATGCGTAGTTCGTATGTGGCGGTGTAACCGCTACTCCCCTCCGGAGACCATGCTATCTGTCCATAACCCTACAAGGCAATATAGGGTACCTATTATACAAAACTGTTCTATGTAGCATACTGTTAGGATTTCCATTTTGAGTAATGAATGTTTACTGAAAACTTTATAAAATTTCGTCAGATTTCAACACATTCATTTTACTATTTTCATCATTTCACAACTAAATTGCACTGATTTTGATAACAATTTTGATACTGGATAGATCGCAGAGGTAACACTTTAAGAAAAATGTACTACCCCATCTCAGCAACAGCTAAACGTTAAACTAATCACCATAATTAAAACTTTATATAGATAACTAATAAAAAATATTTACAACTTGCGCACATAAATCACGATCACTCGATCAGAACCTGATTTATTAACTGTTAACAAGTAAAAACTATTCACTTTGTGAGTCCTATTATTGAAAATGATTTCGGTCTAATTTTAAATGCCAAATTAGTTTAAAAAAAAGTATTTGTAACATTTTTAATTCCACTGTTACGGAACAACAGGAACAGAATAATTAAATGACAGAAACAGTTTATACCATTCATACAAGAGATGTGAGCGACTCATCTGCTGTTTTAAATATTACCAATAAATAAAACATAATATTATTAAATCGTTAAATGTTTACACTAAGCTAAACATCCCATAAAATGTGAATTAGAATTAAAGCATAATGAAGAATTTATGTTCACGTATGTTATTACCTGTAGAGCTAAAATTATACTGGTCACCTAACAATCAACCTTCCACTGAGGAAGTCTTATTTTATATAGCTTACAAATAATCATTTGCAAGAGCTTATCTCTATATCAAAGAGAACATCTATTCGTATGTAGAATTTAAAATTACACACTAAAATATGTTTAAAACCTCAGCCAACACTGAGAATTCGGTTAATTACTTAATATAGAGTGACGAAAACTATAATACATTGTTTTATAATCCCTAGCAAGGTCGAGTTGCAAACATTACATCTTTTTCGTTGCTCTCGCGTATGGCAACGCTCTACTTACTCGTAGTAATTACAGGTTAACGAGGTACCTTGATGAGAGTAAGAATGTAGCGAGTGTTAATATTTTATTGTAAACGATTAGGTAACAGTAGGTCCATCACTAAACTGTTATTGAGTTTTAAAAGTTTAATTAGTCGTAAAATTCTAGTGCACACATAATTCTTTTTTGAACAAAAAGTCACATTTCGGGTGTTAAATCACTGACACCACCTTGCCGTGACGCCTACATAAGTTGATAACTCATCAATTATGGAAGGTAAGGAATGCTACACAAGAAAAACGTGCTAAACGAAGTCTAGAACCATAATTTAAAAAGAAAGCTTAATCAACACTTATCTATGATTCATCGAATTCAAATTCAGAATTTCAATCCGGAAGCGGTCTTTGTGCTCACAAAGACTATGAAAGAGCGCTACTTTAAGTATGCAACTGGTTACTCGATCCGATTAAATGCGCGTGATACACATCTATCACTCACGAAAGTATATATTGTGGCCTTTCCAAGTTAATACATACATATTAAAATACCTTAAAGAGCAAAATAAGCATAATCATTGCTAAATAACGGCCTTCAAATATTTTGCTATATTTGCTAATTCCGTTCCAACTTTTCTGGTTCCGATATTCATATTTTATTTAGCCTTCATAAACAGAGTCGTTCGGTGTTGTCTTTAGTTTGTAGAAACAGAGAAACAAACGTTTTTAGTAAAAATATTTGTAGTAAAAATTCAAAAAAAATAACCAGTATTAGTTACCTACTGTTAAGACATAACGTAATATTTATCTCCATATCAACTTTCTAACATCTAGCTATGAGAAGTATGTTTAACGTCTGCGTTAATAACAATAAAACACCTCTTAAAATGAGATAATATTCATTTAGTTTTATTTATAAACTAAAATTGGAAACCACATGTGAAGATAGACAGCTTCAAGAGAATATTCTAACATGTTTGTTCTACGTAACTTTGGCAGATGTATGCAGTCACGTCTTTATCTCCTGCATCCCGCTAGAGAAAACAACGATATGAGACGTGGTAGCATTCAAATAACACTTCATCTTGGCCGTAGAGATGACCAATAAACGAACCAGTTCTGCATCGAAAGGGGGAGTGAACTTAGAATGAAATTGGTTACCCAAAATAGTTTTAAACACGAAGAACCAATTGTCAAAAACCCATAAATTTATCACCTTGAACCGTAGATTGCTACGTAATTTTACGTAATTGCTGTATCATTATCAAACTACCGTATTCTTGCGTAGAGGCAGGCAGCGTGCGGCGTCGCATCTCGCCGGTATACTAATATAAAAGTGGAAGGCTGCGCTCCTCGGCATCAGTTGTGTGTGATCGTGCAGTCGGGCCAAACCTAATCCAAACGGAAAATGATCGCTAGAGTAAGTGCATCCTGTGGTTTACTCCTGTTTTGTGAAAGGACTTTCGACGTTGCTGCTAGTGAATTGAAGCAGTTCTTCACGTAGTGGTCTCTAGTACTGTAGGAGTGCTTGAAGATATATTTTTACAAGTTAAAAGATTCCAGGATCGGTTCCTGAAAATGTCTCAACGAAATCTGCTCTGAGGGATTTTGATCACGAGTGCGCTCTAGATCTGATCAATATCGTAATGCAGTAGCTTTAGTCACCTCGCTAAATCAAATAATCAACTCCTGATCCCTCCAGGATCCAATCTGTATATCCGCACTAACGCGCGTTTCCACGCAATTGATTTGCGCGGACGCAGCTTTCGCAAGTTCTCGTTGATCAACTGCTCTTAGAAGTTTCCGTCTCAATTAACTCGCTCGTTCAAATTTAAAATACATGTCTCAATATAAGAGCATTATCAGTTATGTTCTATAACGTTCTATGGCATTTTACGTCGTAGTATATTCATATTTTGCAATTCGCTTGCAACTTGAATCCTAAGTTACGAAATTCTTTTATTTTGCATTAAATCAATCAAATGTTCGGTTATTACTAAACTATTGGAGATACTATTTTTAGAATTTTCGATTAGTTTACTGTTAACTAAACATCGAAATGACGAAAGCTGCATCGTTGTAAACTTCAGGCTCAGTTTGTCTTGTGGATATCAATTTCCCTTTCCGCATATCAGTCCTTTCTTGTATTAACTGCTCTATATAGATCGTTATCTGGATCGATTTAAGTGGCTCCTTTATTACCAATACCATCAAACTGAAGATTTACTATGTAATAAACTTAGATTTCAAAGCCCCTATAAAGTGAAAGGCTGATACTGCACTATAATCCAGTGCTGTGACACTTCATGATACACTACCCTAATTTAACATCACTGCAAATAAAGGGTTATGCATCAACTTAACTGTCTATACATAGATTTTTATCGTTTATAACGATAGTTTCTTCTTTCGGTGATAATTATTCAAAAATAAGACAAACTCCAGTAATTAACAACTATAGAAAATACAATAACTGTAATTAGATTACTTAACATATTCAAAAACAGCAGTTCTAAAAAATTATAGATTTTTTATTCTAACACTCACTAGAGCTTTTTTGCTTTTAACAAGCTTTTGAACACAGTCCCTATGAACAAAAGTTAGGACCTCATTTAGATTTTTTTGTCTTTTTAAATTATATAATATCACGCCTTGTTTCCCCGAAGGGTTGGGCAAAAGTGTCCCTGTAGCAGGTACACCCACATTTCGCCAGTTATGCTTAAGTCCCATGTAATAGGGGGCGAGCCTATTGCCATCAACCGGGCACAAATCGAGACTCCGAGCTGCTACTGAGAAATTTTAGATAGAAAAATCCAATAACACTTTGCCCGACCCGGGAATCGAACCCAGGACCTCATATTCAACAATAGCGCTTGCGACCACTAGACCAAATTAATCACGTCGTAATAAGATACAGAGCAATTTTTACGGTGATTTGCTGCTCAACAATGAAGTACAGGACAACCGCTGTTCTCTTCTCCATATCTTACTAAACCTATTCAGCATATCGATCTTTTAACAAATCTATATAAAATCCTTTTCTCTCTACAGGCTACAGTAATCCTCGGTGCGTTGGCGCTGGCCTCCGCCGGCGTGGTGTCGCTAGGACACGGCTACTCAGGAGAGGGATACGGACACGAAGCAGTAGCATACGCGCCCGTTGCACAATACGGAGGACATGAGGACACACATGTCGACTATCAT
The DNA here is from genome assembly GCA_963680765.1 of Agrochola lychnidis. NCBI lineage: Eukaryota > Metazoa > Arthropoda > Insecta > Lepidoptera > Noctuidae > Agrochola > Agrochola lychnidis. The sequence continues at coordinate 10,422,374 of OY796852.1, forward strand.
GTAAGTGACGTACAGAGTATATGCGGTAGGAATAGGGACAAGAGAGGACAACGTCAGTAGCACAATACATCGGAGACGCGTATACGGACACGAGGCAGTGACGTAAGTACGAATACATGCATGTCGACTGTCACATGTGAGTGACGAAGGAACTATAGTTAGAAGAGAGTTTAAATGAGAGACGTCAGAAAAAAAATGTAAGAAGCAAAATAGCATCCTAACTAGCGAGAAAAAAAAACAATGATAAAGATGATACTACAGTGTGAAAATACATAATGAACCAAATGTACAAGAACCAAACCAATGTTTTGCACTTGAGTGATGAAGTGTTGAAGCTAAACAATTCAAACAAACATTTGTGACCCACATTAAATTAAATGAGATCAAAAAACTCGAGCAAAAACAACAAAACCGTAAAAAAACCAACCTTCAACTAATGAGCATTGTTCCCCGTTACTCGCATTAAGAGCATGTGCACACAGTAATAGTCGCGATCGTTACAACACTGCACTCACTGTCGCACCAACTGGAACGTTCTCACACATCAACATAACAAATATTGGTCAAGGATACACAAATCAAGAAAAACGCATCTTTATCATTTGACGCCAAAAATTACAGCACTGCCTTCACACATGTTATTAACAAGCCTATTACGACGACACACGAATAACCCGTATAAGGTACACATAGTCATGCTAGCATACTGTAACATCAGAAAAACTTGACACATTAAGTTATCGGTTTTTGTTTTCGTAATCACGAGGTAACGTCACGACACGTGAATTACATTCATGATCTCGCTAATTTCTATTAATTATAACGATTACGTTACTGGCAAACAAACTGTTGCTAATATCTCGTCGGTAAGTGGAGCAACAAGAGCTGGTTTTGTTTCCCTAGGCCTGTGTTACCTATTTGGTTTCGTAATACAATTGTAACAAGCTAATTGATAGCTTGCATAAACCGCGCGTGTTGTACGCCCGATCCAACACAATCGAAGCTGTTTCTGGGATACGATACCTATCAACGACAAAGTCACACAGTCCCACAGTGGCAGGACTGCTGACTTACATCATCACGACAATTTTCGCACAAAATGGGACCAAGCTAATAAATATAAATAATTATTTCGTTTCCTCCCGGAGCGTTGCCGTAATCATGCAAATTAATAGGTTGCACGTCCACAATCCGCACGCAATTATTACTAACGAAGATTTTTTCAATGCAACATTAATTAAGTGCATATCTTGTCTCAGCTTCATCTAAGAAACTCTCATTCCAAGCTGCAGAGCTTAGTATCTCATAGCTTTTTATGCAGTTACATTACTAAGTCTAAGTAACATCTTTTATAGCTGTTGCGAGACAAAGTTAAACTTAACGATTACTTTCAAAGAAAACATTTAAAGCTATGCACTCACTATCTTCTTTCTTTGTAATACGTAAGCGCTTTAAAATGATGACTATAAATCTATTGTATAATATAGTATTCTGTGAATCAAATTAAAGATCATAACTCTCGGGCATAAAGCTGCATTTAATCTGTTGTCGATGTCTATAAGCTGTCATAAATCGCAGCCGCTGGCTATGATTTGAAGTAATTCGCTTCGAATTACATAACGGTTTGCAAAGCCAAGTATATCCCGGTCGTGACTGTAGGAGCGATAACATAGCGGTTCCCAGGGAGGTTGCAACATTCGCGCTTAAGGCCCGGGACGTAATGACTGCCATGATATCCAGGCCATTGGACTGTTGTTTGCATAAACTTGGTGGCTCGTGCTCTCACGCTCGTTTAATGGTAGATGTGGAATCGTTGCCGACCGATGTCGACCCAAATGCAGAGTTGCGTAAAGCATTTGACAGTATAAACCATTGTAGTGTGTGCAACAATATTGGGATCAAACTCGATCTCTGAGACTGCACTAACAGGCCACTAACGCAGATCAAAGATTAGCACATATAAGCTGTAAATCAATTTTGAAAACAATTTTCACAACTTGTTTAACATGAAAAATGGATTTCTGAAGCAACGAAGCATGATATTAGATTAGAATCTTTTTAATACTTACCAAAATGAAAACATTACGTTACATATCCGTTGCATATACATTTAAGAAATAAAGCAATTTGAATTTCAAATCAACAGTTAGTTTGTTACATAGGCCGGTTTCTTTATAAAGATCGAAATATAAGATTGCAGACAGTGACATGACTCAGAGCTAAGTCTTTTGGTAGGATACTTCATCAACTCGGTACTATTGACCAAATAATTGGCGCTTTTAACGCTTTTTACATAAAAACCGAAAAGGAGATCGTTATCCTTGATTTGCCCTCAAAAATCATCCCCTGATTTACTTTATTTTTCCTCAGGCCCACCCCAAATACGACTACTCATACTCCGTATCCGACCCACACACTGGTGACCACAAGACCCAACACGAGGTCCGTGATGGCGACGTAGTGAAGGGAGAGTACTCTCTGCTGCAGCCCGACGGTTCCTTCAGGAAGGTCACGTACACCGCTGATGACCACAACGGGTAAGGAAACTTTTGATAAATGATGACGAAGAAAACTCATACCTTACATTCCGATGTTTCTGTTTGTTGAAAAATAATTAGTTTTTCAAAATCAATTATTTAAATCAAAAAGAAAGTCACGCAATTAATATGGGTACTCCGGTTGTAAATTAATTCAATGTTGTACCTACTTGACTATCCTGTTTATCAAATAAACATGAAAGTAAAGTAACAACTAGTAAACAGCCTAATTTTAATTACACTTGCCTAACTGAATGTAAATGAATTCAATGAAAACAGTTCATAACAAGCTTACATCTGAACATTGGAATGCAATACGTTTAGCATTTCCTCGAGTTGATTACGTCGCTACAATGTTACCTTGTGTTGCAGTTTCAACGCGATCGTGCACAACACTGCGCCCGCGCACCACGAGTACCACTAGCCCTGGCGCACACTGCCACTGTTTCTCATGTGATATTATACACTTAATACTTAATGTAGATAGTCTTTAGTCGACAACGACTTCTTTATTTTATAAGACTGCGGCGAAAATAAACTTTAAGAAAAATATTTTTTTTGTTTTTGTAGTTCCTTCCATTTATTTACCCACGGTTCTAGCTTGATATTATCCTATATTGTGTCATACCTCAAAATAAATACATGTGTCACATAGCACAAACTCTAAAGCGAGTGTATGATTCCGTTCTACATTCCAACTATACCTACTTGGATCCAAAAGCCTTTGATCACAATTACCTAAAAAACCTACCGTTGTCTTCTAGTACCAGTCGACAATCACAAAACAAAGGACAAGAAGGCCTGAAGGAAACGCTCCCAGTACCTACAACATACAATGTGGAGACAGCCATACGACAATATGAAAACATTGGTAATAATCCAGCCCGTCCCATCCTTGATGTCCTCCCTCCGGTTGACGCCCTAAGCCGAGGTTCGTACGTGCCCTTAGCGAGCGTTCACCTAGTTTTAATCAGCATAGTTGAATAACCCCTAGCTGGAGGAAGTGTAGTAGCTTAAAGCACCCACAGGAAAGCCCGGTTAAGTAGTCATGATCTCAGAGGTCAACTACCAGATGACCTACCTAAAAAAAAAAAACTGGTAATAGTACGCATAAAAATAGTCTGGAACTAAAAAATAATCCTGACATCGAAATAAAAAAGTGATTTTTCACACAAACTAAATAGCAGTCATGAGCCGATTATGGTTTTTGCTAATCTTTGATTATCTATACTGACTAAACTATTGGATATCTATGATTGAATTTTTGTATGCAGACTGGTAACATCATTAGATATATGCAGTTTCATTTATTGTCGTATTGTCTTCTCCACCTTGTATACAAAAAAACAAACCATTAAGATTCTTTTAATTTAAATAAAATCGTAGGTACACCAAATTGTTAATATCACAATAATGAGCAGTAAATATTGTCCTTACTTAATTATAATTAACTTGTTAACCTCTGTACCTACTTACAATATGTTGTACTTACCCTTGTAAAATGAAGGTATATAGGGAATGTATTGTTTACACGTTGAGGTAGGTGCTCATTCCGCTACATACCTAACTTAGATATGTAGTGGAATAAGATGTGAACTTAAAATACTCATGCATTAGAACAAGAGCTGCTTGACATGGGTTTCCACCTATGTCCTGCTTGGAGACCCAAGAATCGCCACAACGATCAGACCCTGTGCTGCCCGCATCCAACGGATATGCCTGTTGAATTTTTTGTAGACCCATTGGCAATAGGAGAATATGTTGTTGTAATTTTCTCAAAAACAAAAAACAAATGTCACTGAAAACAAAATATAATGATCTATGTATAATCGAGAAAAGGCGAGTGCCATATAAAATTGACTAGCTAGATTATTAACATTAATGACACGAGTATTTTTGTTAATACAACAACAACGCCAATAGTTTAAAAAATAACCACTTCCAAGAAGTGGTCAGTTGTAATCTACGTGAAATGGTATGTACCCGGGAGATAATGTCACATCGAGACTGAGAAAGAGACTGCCACACAGGTATAAGTGACAGAGATGAGATTTGTAGAGGCATAAAGATAAAAACTATGCTTGTGCAGACTTTGATTTTCCCTATCATCGACTATGGTGACGTGTGCTACTTTGACTTGAATTCGGTTTTGCTGGATAAGCTCGACAGACTGCTCAACAACAGTATCCGGTTCATATTTAACCTCAGGAAATATATGATCATGTGTCGAGCTATAGGTCTGAGCTCAAATAGATGTCCATTCGCCAAAGAAGAAATTTGCGCGCTTTGACCACGATTTTCTCCCTTCTCAACTCTCCCACTCTTCCTTCTTTTCTTGTGTCTCACTTCCAATATCTATGTTCTTCACACACTAAGAATCTGCGATCTTCTAACAATCTTCTCCTACTTTGTCCTTCTCATACTTCTGACTTTGTTCATTCTTCCTTTCATATTCAGTCCATTCTTCTATGGAATGCGCTTTCTCTTAATATCAGGACGGCCACCAGTCGGTATGCATTTAAGCGGAAATTGCAGAGTTTTTTTTTTTCAAAATAAATAGAGTAGAGTCATCTCAAAACCTCTCTCCCTTGAATTTGTATATATGTATATATACAATAAAAATATGAATATTATATAAAATATGTATATATGTGTATTATATATAAGTTACTAGCTGACCCCGGAAAACGTTGTTTTGCCAATTATTTGTTTGGGGTGGACAACCCTTATCACTTAGGGGTATGAAAAATAGATAGTAGCCGATTCTCAGACATACTGAATATGCATATAAAATTTGGTAAAAATCAGTAAAGCCGTTTAGGAGGAGTAAGGTAACTAACATTGTGACGCGAGAATTTTATATAAGACTAGCTGACCGAACAGACGTTGTCCTGTTTCCTATAACTCGATTGCAGCGCCACCTACCGGGTCCAATTGTGAATCTAAACCACCCAGGGACTCATTCAAACACACACCAAAAATTTCATCAAAATCGGTTCAACCGTTTAGGAGGAGTTCAGTGACATACACACTCACAGAAGAATTATATATATAAAGATAACCTATTTATGTACTGTTTTTTATTTCTAATGAAATATTTTTAGTAATTTTTTTCTTTATTCCTCTCAAACAGAGCACCAGGACCTGCCATCCAATCTCTTCACCACCTTTGGTTGACTGGTAGAGAATGCCTAAGGCATTAAGTCCGCCTTTGTACCTTTTTGAGTGTGAAAAGTTTAAATAAATACTTTTAGGAAAACTCATATCGATGTGCCATATTAACGCCCGTGAACTGTACATTGGGAAGTGAGAGGTTAAATCCCAAGCTTTAAATAATTAGGATTATTAAAAGTCGAAATTAAATTTATAAATTGATAAAAATAAACTGTTAAGATATATGTGCTGCTGCCAAAAGTGAGGTCCTACTTTTAATCCCTAGGTGCTAAACATACGTTTACATCAAAAGTGCACGAATTTCTAATGAGGCAAAATATAATAAGTAAGTATCTAAACCCGCTTCGTGATCTAAACAAAAGAATTACAAATCATCATCTGCCTAGCCTTTTCCCAACTATGTTGGAGTCGGCTTCCAGTCTAACCGGATGCAGCTGAATACCAGTATTTTACATGGAGCGACTGCCTATCTGACCTCCACAACCTAGTTACTTGGTAATACAATACCCCTTGGTAAGACTGGTTGTCAGATTTTCGGGCTTCTGACGACCCGTAACAACGGTCAAAGATCTACAAATGACAGCCGGGACCAACGGCTTAACGTGCTTTCCGAGGCACGGAGGGGTCTTGGTATGTAAAGATGGTCACCCATCCACGGACCAACCGCAGCAAGCGTAGCTTAACCTAATAGATCGACCCGTGCGGCTGTCATTTAAGTAATGACAGCCGCACGGGTCGATCTATCAGGTCACAAGCCCCCACACAAAAGAATTACAAATCAAATACAATAACCATGGAAGTAATGTAACAAATAAATAATTAGTAACAATTCTCGTATAACGCGGAGGAATGACATTGGAATGATTAATTAAAATTCAAAAATAATTATGAAATTTAAGAAGCTATACTATCTAATTAAGATACTAAGATTTGGAACAATTAGCATATTTGCCAGCGAGTCCGATTTACAAGCTAATGACAATAAAGTTAAATACCTACTGAAAGATTTATTATTATTTATTTATTAAATAAAGCACGTTAAGCCATTGATTGGTCTCGGCTGTCATTCGTGGATCTTTGACAGTCGTTATGGGTCGTCAAAAGCCCGAAAGTCTGACAACCAGTCTTACCAAGGGGTATCGTATTACCCAGTTACTGGGTTGTGGAGGTCAGATAGGCAGTCGTTCCATGTAAAATACTGGTATTCAGCTGCATCCGGTTAGACTGGAAGCCGACCCCAATATAGTTGGGAAAAGGCTAGGCAGATTAATTTATATCAAACAACGTTTATACAAAATCTTAACTTAAAACAATGCCCCGCAAAACCGTTTTCACGGTTTGTCTGTGGGAACAGAACAAATATAATTACAAATATGGTTTACTAGTGCGGACACTTAATTTCCACTTATTGTACATCTATAATAACAAACAATAATAAGATTCAAAGATGGAAAGCGAAGATGGAAGTTATTTTCGCACATCATTTAAACAGCCTACTCAGAATCAGCGATGACCAAACTGTCTGCATTACGACGTTATGCACTTTTTCTAGCATTCCATCATTTCGAAGTAACTTATTGAACCCTTTCACCCCGTTTTGAACCCTTTCACTCCGTTGACTAACTTTGCCATGAAAGTAAATAAAACTTTTTTCACATCTGATCATCCCTCGATTCATAACATCAAGAAAATCAACCAAATCGAACGTCAAATAATGAGTTATCATGTGGTATTCAGGCGCTAGTAAAATAATATTGTCTTATCCACCTATGACGGTCAAACAAAGCTAAATGGCTTTGGTACTAAATGGGTACATGGAACTGGAATTACCTATTATGAGTAATAAATAAAATAATTACTAACTTGGGATTTTAATTAAAATCCTTCTTTTTATGACAATCTACAGCCTTGTTAAAACTTAATACAGTCTCAAACCTGTTGGAAACAATTGCTACAATCAGAATATAATTTACGCCTACCGTATTCGTCGAGCAATTGAACAATGTCAAAATATTGCCAATGAACTCAAAACAGGCGTTATTTTATAACAAGAGCCACAAATAAGGCGTAGCGAAATTAATTGTTGATTTCGATACACTTTAGTCAAGTTGTAACATGAGAATCATTGACGGATGTAGGCTTCACTCACGTGCAATTAGTTAAAACAAGTGAACAACCTTCGTAAACACGAAATAATAATGGTGTCAATACAACACAGTTAACCAACTAAATAATTACGTAGGTATTTTTAAGTAGGTAAAGTTAGATAATGAAAATGACAATACACAATGATGGTCATTTGTCTATATAAGAAAATATCATTATAAACATCATAACATCACGCCTGTAATCCCCGAAGGGTTAGGCAGAGGTGTACCTATAGTACACCCACATTTCAGCAGTTATGTTTAAGTCCAATGTAATAGGGGGCGAGCCTATTGCCATCCAGTCGGGTACAAATCCAGACTCCAGGCTGCTACTGAGAAATTCCAGATGGAAAAACCCAATAACCCTTTGCCCGACCCGGAAATCGAACCCAGGACCTCATACTCAGCAGTAGCGCTTGCGACCATTAGACCAACGATGCAGTCTATATCATTATAAAGTAGCTTGTTATTGAACATACAAGTGACCATGAACCGGTTTCACTAGCAATGGGAGAAAACATATCCTAATAAACACAATAATAGATAACAGTACTTGTCTATGTATGCAAATACGAAAGGTTGTGTTCACCTAGAGCCAAGCATGTCGCTAATAACCACACAAATTTGAATAAGTGAAAGATTTCCTATTCCGAATAATCGTGCAGCTGGAAGCGACTATGTGTTCACGGAATAAAGAAATAGCAAGCAGTTCCATATGCCATTGCATAACTAACGCATTGACTGGACCAAAGTAGACAAAAACTATTGTCACGCCACGTTACCTACTTTTGTACACCCACGTGTTCCGAATACAGGAGAAAAATGACGGAGCCTGCGTTAAATTTTCATTAACATATTAATTGTTATCTCCTATTCATCTAGTCTACGACATTGATGGTTTGTTTCGGTATTACCGAACAGAATATTTTAGAAACAACAAAGCATCACTTATAAGCGGAGCTTCATTCTCAAAAATATCAGTAGTCTTCCATCGATCACCAGGAAAGATGATTGTTCAAGTAAGTGTTAGTCCTTCCTTTAAAATTTAAAATAGTTGCGCACCTAATTTATTTGTTTTTTTTTTCATTTCAGACTTTCATAGTCATACTAATATTAAGTGTTGTCTTAATATGTGACGTTACCGGTACCTCTTACTCCAATGTCTATGTGGAGAGTGAAGTTGGCCCTATGGGATACTATTCATATGGTCCACCATATCCATCAATAGCAAATCCAAGTCTATCTCAAATCAATTCATTGCCTTCTGTACCTGGATACATTGCACCCTGCGTGTCACCTTGTGTTTATCCTGCCCAAACAGTTTCTACTGTGACTCCTGTGAACCCCAGTCCAAACGTTTTGACCTACAATCCGCCAAGTGGCCCTATTGTTGTTGCACCAACCAAACAGGTATTTATATCAATATTACATTACATTTTCCTTTTTATTCCAAGTAAAAATTAAATCTCATATATTTTTTCAGGAAACTACAGGGTATGAATATTCTTACGCAGTGTATGATGAAAATACAGGAGACCATAAGGCGCAGCGTGAGCTTAGTGATGGTTCAATAGTCCGAGGGGAGTACTCGTTTCTTCAGCCAGACGGTTACGTCCGACAAGTGCAGTATGTGGCTGACGACATTTCGGGGTATGCATTATTTACCATTATCCATGTTATTTAGTAATTATATTTGTTTAAGTTAAAATTGGCAATTAATATTTATCTTTCTCTTGCAGGTTCAATGCAGTGGTTAAACAATTCTTGCCCACTGCTGTGGAAGGATACAGGAAAGTTGAAGGACATGAAAATAAAGAAACTTCCCCACCTTGCCACGAAATCCAAAATGAATCATTAAAAGAAGGATCAGACGAAGACTCAGGAGAACCATCAATAAAAAAATTGACGAAAATTCACGAAAAGCTACATAATAAGCATTCCAATGAGGAATCATCTGAAAAATCAAAGGGACATCACAGTACATCTAAAGAGTCAGGGGAAGAAGAAAACTCCAAAGAAAAGCATCACAAAGAAACTAAAAAAGAATCTGGAGAAGAACTCGAAGCGGAATCCCACGAAAACCAATCCAAGAAACCCAAACACTCCAAAGAAGCATCTGGAGAAGAATCAGAAGAGAAATCAAAAGAAAAACCACACATAAAACCCAAACACTCCAAAGAAGAATCTGGAGAAGTATCTAAAGAAAAATCAAAAGAAAAACAACATATTAAATCAAAGAAAGTTTCCAGCGAAGACTCTAGTGAAGAATCTGAAGAAAACTCCCAAGAAGAAACACTTTCCAAGAAATCAAAGGAGTCTACTGGAGAATCTAAAGAAAAACATTACAAAAAATCTAAAAAGGAATCCAAAGATTCGGGAGAAGAATCTGAAGAAGAGACTGATTCTGAAGAGTCTAAAGAAGAATTAAAAGAGAAATCTCGGAAAAAAACTACTAAAGGAACTGAAGAGTCTAGAGAAAGGAACAAAAAGAAATCTAAGAAGGGATCCAAAGAAGGGTCTGATGAAGATTCTGGAGAGGAATCTGAAGAAGTAGGTAATGGTAAACACAAAGAGGTTCACGAATTATTAAAACCTAATCAAGAGAAGCTTGTACCGTATAACGATATACTCAGATGTATTGAAGCAGCGATGAGGAGAAATTATGGAATACCAGCCGCCTTGAGACAGGAACCCTCTCCTTTAACATACATAGTCTTGAACAAACCATGCTAACACAGAAATCAAATTGTAAATTCTCTAGTCGATAATGATTGTTTACATATATTGTTTACATAACAATAATTATTGTTGCTATAATAATAATGATGTTTAAATCTCACAATAATTTTAAATCAAAAGCTTTATTTATGTTTATACAATATTCTAAATAAATATTGCAAGAAAAATAAGAATTCAGTTTTCATTCTCCCCGAAAAGCATAATACTTCATAGATATACTATTTGAACCCAATATAATGGGACTTGTAAATTAAATCCAAAACACAATAGATGCATGACAAAAGTAGCTTGTACATTGACATACATTTAAAGGCATACTATCCTAGCATAAGCGTCTAATCTCTATGATTTTTTGCTGCTTAAACCTTAATCTCCATACGGCAAAGAGAAAAGCATTAGACAGCAATTTATATCAATGCCATTAATATTTCCTCAGCCAAGAATTGTTACATGATTGTTAGTAGATACTTAATTACTTCATGATAAGACCGAGATTGATGATTAACTGTGTCTTAATAGGGATAGAATGTCTTAACGTTTGTGTGTTAATATAATAAAGTCTAAATCATGTGTCGCTAATGTGCTGAGACCAGTGCTTGGCATGATCCTATCTCAGTGTTGAGTTAGTAGCAAAGCAAGAAATACTTTGAGTACCAAACATTGGTCACGGTGGTTGACATTCGTATTCTATTATTATTGCATTTATTGGTTGGATTGTCCCGGATATTACATCGTGACCTCGGCTTTGGATGGAATTTTACCACTGGAAAATATTAGAAAAGAATATGAGTGTTAATTTATAATAGAAACTAGCTGACCCCAGCAAACGTTGTTTTGCCAATTATTTGTTTGGGGTGGACAACCCTTATCACTTAGGGGTATGAAAAATAGATAGTAGCCGATTCTCTGACCTACTGAATATGCATATAAAATTTGGTAAAAATCTGTAAAGGCGTTTCGGAGGAGTAAGGTAACTAACATTGTGACACGAGAATTTTATATATAAGAAGATAGTGTACTGTACATAAGTGCTACATCTGCCTGTACCAATAACAAGAGGTACCTATTGCTACTGGCTTTGCAAGTTGGTTTCAAAACTTTCAAACAAGTGACAGGCAGTTCTTATTTAAAAAACCAAAACAACGAAAAGTAATTAGATCTGAATTGTGTTTACCTATTTTACAAACACGGTTCTCGAACATGTTATGGACTACAAAATAAAACAATAAGAACATAAAGACATCAATCAGTATTTAATCACAGGGTAACTAAATACAAAGGTAATGTCGCTATTAGCCAATAGATCGATATCTTGTCGAACCTTTTAAGTCCACATTTAATTTAGATCGATAATAATCATCCGATTGCTTTTGTTGGCAAATACTAGTTATTAAATATGTCCAGCGACCTTCAAATATTTAGTAATGACAGCTAAAATGAACCACAACTCATATTAGAAATGTTCATGGTCTAATTACATACCAGCATTTGTATTAAATATGTTTGAAATATTAATTATAACGAGGGTGCAATAGGCTGAAATATTCTAACAAAAACGTGCAAGTGGTCGAATCTAGTTGACCAAGGCTCACGACCACTAGAATGTGTTCATTTCATTATTTCACAAACAACATTAAAGTTCTCAAGCGAAAAACTTTTAAACAGCGTTTAGGCGTGTTATGTTTATAAATTTATAATCTACAAAATAGCAATTCAAAGTAATTACCATGTAATGGGTTATTTATTATAAACTGGGTAAAGTTTAGTTTAGTGCTCCGCGAGTAATTCATAATAATAAAATATTATGACTGACATACAATTTAAAATGTATGCATAATAAGTACATTTTAATTTAAAAATTTAAATATTACTTATAAGCAGTACACAGTCATTAGTAACAGTAACTTTTCTCGTTCTTAAATAAAACAATTATTCGTATTACCAAAATACATATGTTAATAAACAAAACATTAATTTTATAATCTGTATAAAATATCCGGAACCTCGGAACCGAAGGAAATTACAGGTATTAAACAGAATCATTTACTCGATGTTGAGCTAATTGTTATTACAGCTATCAAGTTCGAATGGCTGCCCCTGAGCGAACAACACAGATTTTCCATTAATAGTCTTTTAACTGGTGCAAAATCATACATACAGTGTATTTCTCCTTACATGTCTTATTTGGTAAACAAACACCGTACAAAAATTATAAGTTTCAACAATCTCACACTACGTTAGGTACGATTTTTTTTTTATTTTTTTTTCTTTAATATTTAGTACTTTATTATTTTACAGTTTTAACATAGCTAACTATTTACATTAGGTACTAAATTTAGAAAAAGTAGACGAAATTATTAGAAACACTTTAACTTCAATCCTAAATGTGGCCCTGGACGACCGAGCGTGGCAGCAAGCTACACTCCCCATTCGCCTGGGCGGTCTCGGCGTCCGCAAAATTTCAAGTATAAGTTTACCGGCGTTCCTCTCCTCGGTCCACAGTACCAATAAATTAACCAGGAACATTTTATCCTCCTCACTGGCCGATTTTGAGCTACCGTGCCTGACCGAAGCGTTGAACGCTTGGAAAATAGCTTGTCCCAATACGGATCTGCCCGACAACCCCTCTTCCCAGAGACGATGGGACGTGCCGCTCTGCAGTATTATATGGAACACTCTGTTAAACACGTCACCTAATACTGTTGAGCGCGCCCGTCTGCTGGCTGTGGGAGAATGGGAGTCAGGCTTGTGGCTTCAGGCGCTCCCGTCATCCACCATAGGCACTATGATGGATGACTCATCGTTTCGGCTCGCTACGTGTCTCCGCTTGGGTGCACCTTGTGTTGCTCCGCATCGGTGTCGTTGCGGTGAAGTTGTCGACAGTCTCGGGCGCCATGGCCTGTCCTGCTGCAGGAGCGCAGGTCGCATAGCACGGCACGCCAGCATCAACGACATTATTCGTCGAGCCCTTGTCACCGCCGGCGTACCAGCGGTATTAGAACCAAACGGCTTGGTACGTGACGATGGGAAGAGGCCAGACGGGATGACGTTGTTGCCTTGGAAGATGGGTAGGCCTCTGGTGTGGGATGCGACCTGTGTCGACACCCTTGCGCCATCTCATGTTCCTAGCACGGCGGCCTGTGCTGGCGCCGCTGCTGCGGCTGCTGAGACCCTCAAGCGGCGCAAATACTGTAACCTTATTGGTAACTACAGTTTTGAGCCGTTTGGGGTCGAAACGCTCGGATCATGGGGCCCGAGTGCGCGTCTCCTTTTTAAAGATATTTCTCGTCGACTGGTCGACACTTCACGTGACCAGAGGGCTGGCTCGTTCTTTGGCCAAAGAATTAGCATTGCTATTCAACGTGGCAATGCTGCCAGTCTTCTGGGCACGTTTCTGGATGACAGCGATGCGGACGAATATTTCGACGCCTAAGTGTCGTTTTGTTTTTATTATTTTTATTTATACAGATAGTTAGTTAGTCTTTTAATTTAGTACCTAATGTAAATAGTTAGGTACGAAATTATTTTTAATATAAATAAGAAACTAGCAATTAGATCGAACTGCTTCGATTTAAAAAAATAACACATAACTTTTCTTCCAATCGGAATCTCAGTATGCCTCATTTGTTTACTAAATAAGACAAGATATAACACACTATACTCGTGTCTTTATTATCTTTATACTGATGTAAACAAAATGAGGCCTTTCTATTAAACCTGACCCACATTGTATAAAAATCGCGATAATTTATCTAGAGTGTAGGCCGCGATCACATGCCCAATCTATCAAATTATTTTTGACACGAGCCACTCTTGAAATACCTCGCAGCTTGGTCAATGAAATGTTATGAAACCGCTCCTATTAAGAATGCTATTGTTTTAGTAATACGTTTTATTTGTATTACTACTATGAATATAAAATGCGCATAAATTAAACGTTTGCTGAAATCAAGAGTAGAAGAACTGGTTTTGTATTTTGATTTAGATATTTTTTACTTACTAAGTTTTTTGTAGTAACTTTCAAGAAGTTGGCGTCCTCGAACACTATAATTACCAATATCCTCAATTATCTGCTGATTCAACTGGAACAGTAAGATACGCAGCTGTTTCATACAATGCAAATTCTTAAAGCAACTGACCAATTACGGAGATTAATCCAAACAACATCATAATTATCTTTTCCACAAAATTGCAACGGCGCGCGGCGATTCTGTTCATCCGTGACATGATAGTCTAAAAAAAGACAGCTCACTAAAGAACTTATTTTCAGTTCATTAACAACGAAGTTAAGAAGCTTGCATAAGTTTTTGACTCTTAATCAGTTATAGATATAAGTACATCCTTTATAATATATACAGAGCGAAATTGAATTTCACCCTGTACCTTTTGGGTAATTGAGCTTTTAAGTCAAAGAACCAAAGGCGGACGTTCCACCAACAATTCTTTTTTTTAGGTAGGGCATCTCGTATTTGACCTCTGAGATCATGACTACTCAACCGGGCTTTCCTGTGGGTGCCTTAAGCTACTACACTTAAAACCTCCAGCCAGGGGTTATTCAACTATGCTAATTAAAACTAGGTGAACGCTTGCTAAGGGCACCCCCTGTGGGGTATGAACCTCGGCTTAGGACGTCAACCGGAGGGAGGACATCAAGGATGGGACAGGCTGGATCAAAGTTTTGTTCATGATTATTAGTCGGGGAATTTAAAGCTACGTGCTCAGCTGCAACAACCCGCCAACAATACCGCGTGGTTTCGGTGGGCTTACTAATACAACTTACGCACGTAATCTCATTGAGATTTATTGCAGATAGAACGCTTTATTCTCTGGGCTATACCCGGAATTTCCTGGTTTGAAGGCTGCGTACTCGAACTCCGGTTTAACATTTAAATCTAGGTCACTGGGAGTAAAGAATGTCAGCACCACCCGAAGAAGGCATTAGTTTATGTTCATCTAGCTAGACGGTCAGGAGCCTACTTATTAAAGATTAAATTTTTTAATTAAAAAAACAACGTCTTTTTTAAGTGAATTTAATCAAGCTGATTTATACTTAAAATGCAAATGGAGGATGATCCTAATGATACTCTGATGCATAACACGGCCTTTTAGACCAGGAATGGTATTGATTTGTAATTATCTATCAGCACACATGTCACCCTTTTTTTTTTGGGTGGGAAATTATCAAATAACTTCTCCCACTCTGGGCGGAGCGGGAGGGCGTGTCAGACTCTTACTGACTAAAACCCACCCGTGTTCCTTCGGTTGCCCTGTTGCCGGGGGCCACGATTTCCCTATCGGTTTTCTACCCGAACCAGCTCACTAGCAGACGTATAACATGCGTGACGCAGACCTCGTCACATACTCGTCATATGTTCTTTATTATAATTTCTGCTGACGTCAAAAACAAGCTTGTTCGACCAGCGCGTGCGCCACATTGACTGAGAAATAGCTGCAGAGAGCTAGAATGATAAATTATGACATATCTAGCTGTTAATTCATGACAATACATATTTTATTTGCGACTAGCTTTTGCCCAAGGATTCGGAAAATATCCCACGCGACTTCCGGGATTAAACGTACCTACCCTGTGTTAATTAATGTTATAAACCATCTGTATGCCAATCATCCGAATCCGTTCAGTCGATTTCACGCCAATCCGGAAGATACATTCCGACAAACAACCAAACAGACAAGCGGACAAAAACTTCGATAACAATATTTTCGGAATCACAACTCGTAGCAATTGCTTTTTTAACCGACTTCCAAAAGGAGGTTTTTTTTTGTATGTTTGTTTGACAAAGAACGAAAATTTCACCACACCGACACCGACTTCCGAAATTAAAGTTATTTTTCACTTTGTAGTGTTTTCTTTGAAGTCGGTTGTTTTTTTTTGTAAAAAGTTTTTATTGTAGTATAGTTATAGATATTTTTTTTTGATAGATGTACACTTTAGGGAGCTTTTGGAATTTTTGTTAATTTTAACCACATTTTCGGGTTAACCAAAAACTAATCTTCCTGTGTAACAGTAGGTGGCACAATCGACATACGTTCATCGTTTCCAATTTTAATGGCATGGTTATCATAGTAGCGAAATAGACTTCGGAAAGCTCTAAAAGCGATTTAGGAAAACTAAGTACTTTAATCTACTTCTACTTATAAGTCTATTAACATTGGGAAAGAGACATTTATGTAACCTATATCCAATCCTACAGCAGTTGTATTAACCGCTTTCATAATCTTGAAACATGGCTACATGCCAAACTGGAATTGCAAAAAGCGCTCTAGTTACGCAGTTTATTATAATTTATGTATTAGATATAACAAACAGATTACTAACTATTGTCGACAGACATACCATGCAGTAACAAGAATTTGATTCGATATCAATAAATCACTGAATGCACGTGATTGAAATATACGTGAGGTAATATGACATCCACGGAAAAGAATTTCAGTAAGTCGAGTCAAAACTGCGGGAAGAAATTAATAACTAATGAATAACACAAAGGTTGGCATTAAGTCACACAATTCAAATTGAAGAAATGATTCCCTATACAATGTGTAACGTTAATGCGCAAAACCTCAAAATAGGTTGATCAGAATAACCAGCAGAATCAATTGAACCACTTTTTATAGGTCACATTTATCAAAAAATCTTCATTAAAAACGTTGCCGTCTCTATTTACTAATAGTTCAAGTCATCACATGCGCAAACCCGCCAAAATAGGTAAACAAACACAAATTGTTTTCGACTAATTTAAATTTTCTCATACGCGGGATAATAATAGCTTTTATTTCAAAGCAAATATGAATCTTACGAACTAAAACAGCACATAAAACCTTTACAATTGTTTTAATGATTTTTTTCTCTCTGAAATAGGTAAATTGAATTAAAAATCAGTTGGGGTGTCTGAGGTTTTGCGCATTTAACGTTACACGTTGTATACTGTAGTAGGTATCAATTAAAGCAGTATTTAAAAGCTACATTCCGTCACAGCTCATAAGACTAATTATTGGGAAGATAAGTTGTAGTTAGAAGAATAATTAGTGTACCCACGCTTGGTACTTTAATTACTTTAAGCCGAACCAAACAATTCACATACAAAGAGTTTTATAAAAAAATCATACGCATGACACTTTGAAAACAATGTAAAAAACGACACGCCCCCGATTTAAATTTCCTTTTTTTTTTCTTGACCTATACTGTCCCACTGCCGGGCAAAGGCCTCATCCAAATCCAGGAACTCTTATCCCACGCTGTCTCAAACCTCCCTTTTATTTAAATCCCGTTTTTTCCAAGAGGACTTAAACAATTCAACATCTTAGATTTACCAATCCGCATTGCGAATCGGTAAATCACATCACAATGATTGATTATTCACGATTCTGATATTATAAGTATGCAACAATGCCTACGGTATAATATAAGAATAATTAACAATGGAAGCCTACGTATTAATTAAAGTAGATCCGGACACAAATCAACGTGTTCGTATTAGTAGAGTGATATAGGTTATAGGAAATACGACTATGCTTGTCGAAAAAATATCGATGTATCTAGGTATAAAATTTAATATTGATATTTATCGATGTTTAATATTTTGATAAGTTGATATACCGATATCAATACAGAGTTTCGAAAACGTATCAAAAACGATGTATTTTACACCTATTAAAACAAAATCATTTTAGTTCGAAAGGCTGAAAAATACTTTTTAATTTTAATCGATATCGAATCGATTTATTCCGAAATATAACGAAAATGATATTCATTTTTTTTTAAATATCGATACAGTACATATCAATATTTTTTTTACATTTCCGACATCCCTAACTGCGACCTTGATGCATGTCAAAGTTACAGAGTCAAGGTGCGCGCGCATTTCTCCGCCCCACCGCGCCGCCTTGCGCACGCGCTGCTCGCGTTCTATAAAACCATACGGCAGGACCATTGACATTAATCAACTTTTGATTCTTACAATCTAAACAACCAAAAATGTTCAGCAAAGTGAGTTGTTACAATTATTGTTTTAAAAAATATTATTCAAATAATATTAGCTTTAGAAAAATAAGTGTTAATAATTAGATTACTTCCCAAAACAGTAAATTTTATAAAAAATTAGCTGACCCGGCAAACGTTGTTTTGCCATAGAAATGTTTGGGGTGGACCACCCTTATCACTTAGGGGTATGAAAAATAGATTCTCAGACCTACCGAATATACATATAAAATTTCATAAAAATCAATCAAGCTGTTTCGGAAGAGTACGACAACTATCATTGTGACACGAGAATTTTATATATTATATAGATATTACTACTAATAGTATTCACAATATATTAAGAATTGTTATAAAATCACAATATTTTAGTAAATAGTAAGATAAAAGTCCAAAATCCTCAAATAGGTATTAACAGAATCTACTTTTTCAGATCGTAGCCTTCGGCGCCCTCTTGGCTGCTGCCAACGCTGGTCTCCTGGGACATGGCCACGCTGTGTCCTCCCAGAGCATCGTCCGTCACGACGAGACCCATGTCGCTCCTCTGCACTACGCCGCTGCTCCCGTAGCCCACTACGCTGCTGCTCCCGTAGCACACTACGCCGCCCCCGTAGCGCACTACGCCGCTGCCCCCGTCGCCCACTACGCCGCTGCCCCCATAGCTCACTATGCTGCCGCTCCCGCTCACTACGAAGGACATGACACATACGTAAGTCTTAATTAAAAAAATAAGTAGGTACTAGATTATTTTTTTCTAGGATTTCATAGTAAGTTCAACATGCTAACTTTATTTTTACATTTCCAGGCTCACCCCAAATACGACTACTCTTACTCCGTGGCTGACCCCCACACCGGTGACCACAAGTCCCAGCATGAGAGCCGCGACGGTGACGCCGTACACGGATACTACTCTCTGGTGCAGCCTGATGGCTCCGTGCGCAAGGTCGAGTACACTGCTGATGACCACCATGGGTAAGTTACGAAAAAAGCTAATGTTTGGCAGTAATGTTTTCTTTTTCTTATTTTTTATTGAACTAATTTGAACTTTTTCGTTTTCAGTTTCAACGCTGTCGTGCACAACTCCGCCCCCGCTGTGCACCCCGCCCCCGCCCCCGCCCACGGCTACCATCATTACTGAGCGTTCTTAGTCGAGTGATTGTTATGAATGTTTGACCTACAACCTACCTATTTATATTTTTGTATGATACAAGTGTGATATGAGTATGATGAAATATAACTTAAAAATCTATCTTCTTTCTTTAATTTTGTCGATGAACAAATAACCCTGTATGTTTTTTATTGTGTTAATAGATCAGTTTATTCATTATTCAAGCCTTCCTAATCACCTTATAGTAACTTGTACAACATTATCTGATTAGGTAAATCTCATATACATTACGTGTATAATAATTTGCAATTACCTCATATAACCAACAAACTTTCTCTTAATATTGGGTACGGTTAGTCAAAAAAAAAAATACTACTACACTATACCTAATGTGAAATACGACGAACTAGTATATTTCTCCAAACTTAAGAAACTTTTAAGCGACTAGATTTAAATAATAAATCATGTGCATACAAATAGGTATTAAGTGAAACAAGATTGTTCAATTATTCCAATGAAAGAATCAAACTTATGACTGGTGACCAAATACTTATAAAACAAAGAGTACTATGGCTCCTAAAGTTTATTTAAAAGATATTAATGTAGCATACTAGCTTGGAAAAGGAGCTCGTGGCTAAATACTAACAGCCGCAAGGGTCGATCCATCAGGTTAAGCTACGCTTGCCGGGGTTGGTCCGTGGATGGATGACCATTTCTACATACCGAGACTCCTTCGTGCCTGAGAAAGCACGTTAAGCCTTTGGTCCAGGCTGTCATTCGTGGATCTTTAACAGTCGTTACGGGTCGTCAAAAACCCGAAAGTCTGACAAACAGTCTTACCTAAGGGTATCGTATTACCTAGTTACTGGGTTGTGGAGGTCGGATAGGCAGTGACTCGATGTAAAATACTGGTATTCAGCTGCATCCGGTTAAACTGGGAGCCAACCCCAACATAGTTGGGAAAAGGCTTGGCAGATTGACTAGGTTGGAAATGTTTTTGTTGATTGTTTTCGTCCTGTAAATTTTTGGTTTTTCATTTGTAAACAGAGATTATTTTCATATTTATTTTCCATCATTATAGACATAGGGACCAGCTTTGTTTCAATACATAAAAGAGAGTCTATCAAAAACAACTTCCACATTATAGTATTACGACAACATACAATTATTTAAAAAATGTATCAAAACTTTTTATAATAGGTAACTAAGTAAAACTGAAATATTGACCTATTAGGACACTGGATTCACAGACTTATTAAAATACCGTTTTTTAAAACGAATTTGATTTTATTGTTTTTGTATACGCCCGATACACTTCATTCACGACAAGAGAAAAAATCTTGTAACGAGAGATCAATCAGCACAACACTTTGATATTTAATGAATATTATTTACACATTGACATGTATTTTATATAACGTATATTTACTGTTTAAAGTATTGTATTTAACGATTGGGAAGTACTTTTCTTAGTGTACATTAATCAACTCTGTGACCTTCCAATCCAGCAAGCCGAAATAATAATGTTTGCTGATGACACAGTGCTTCTGTTGCACAACATCACTTAGGAGAGTTTGGCACGGGTAAGTGAACGAAGGCTTTTAAGAGTTACTGTCTGGCTTGAAGACAGCCTTCTATCAATAAACGCGAGTAAAACTAAATACCTCTGCTTCAGCATGTCAAAGTCAGGCAGGCCTAGGGTTACCATTTATGTAAGGAAGGATGCCTGTCTAGGATGTACAAAATGCCTGATTTTTCAGAAAAATGTCTGTCTATTGTAAAAAAACTGTGTCTTAAAATAAATAATACGCAACAGATAGATAGTTTTAAAGACTGACATTATTCCAACTGGAGAGCAGTGGTGGCCCAGTGGTAACGGCCGCGACTTACGAGTTGTAGGTCGTAGGTTCGAACCCAGACAGGCGCTTTACTTTGTGTAAATTATTTCATCACCACTGCTCTCAAAACGGTGAAGAAAAACATCGTGAGGAAACCGGCATGTCCTAGAACCGAAAATTCGAAGACATGTGACATCTACCAACCCGCACTGGGCCCGCGTGGTGGATTACGGCCCACTCCCTCTCACAGAGAGGAGGCCTGTGTCCCAGCAGTGGGAACATTTATAGGCTGATGATGATAATTATTCCAAATAAAAAGTATGAACAATTTACGACCACTAAACTAATTTGGAAACGTACTACACTGAGTGATATTTTTCCGAAGGCCTTTTTTTTTTTCAAAAGTTATTTTATTTCTAAAATATAAATATCTTCACACGAAACGTTTTTAAAGTTTTCTTGAGTTACCTACTAATAACGCTTTTACCAACTCTGGTGTCAAGCGATTCCTTTCTTTACTCAACTGTGCTTTTACTAGTTAAATTTAAAAATGCCTGTCTCAGCTTAGCGCCCGCCGCACGTCTGTCTTAACCGTAAAATGCCTATCAAATGCGGCAAATCCCTGTCAGATGGTAACCTTAGGCAGGCCTAGTCCAGACTTTAATGTTTCCATCCACACGTTCCCTTGTCTTGCTCGTGTTTTCAAAATTCCTGTGCCTGCTCTAGGCTTGAGAGAGTCAGCAACATAAAATAACTCGGTGTTACAATCGTTGACAATTTGAAGTGAAGCCAACATAATATCTCATTCACAGCAAACAAAAAACCTGTAAACTTAAATATATGGGCTATGGTAGATACCATATTGACACAGTTTATTTATTTATTTGGCACCTCAACGACTTACTCACTTAAACATACACATACAAAAATCACATACAGTGTTATTGGTATTGTGAACTCATCACTTACAGAAGTGCACAGCACTAGCTAATGATTACAGGACGTTTTAGTTATCGTTAGTTGATTTAGTTACAAAAAACCTGAGAGGTGTCAAGGGACACCCGGATGGAACGAAGTTCCTTTTTAGTGAAGGAATTGTAATAAAATGAGTAGGTAAGTGAGTGTATACGCCACACACACAGCGTATACCACAGTACCACACAATACCAAAATAGGAAAAAATGCGGTGTTTTCCCGTGATTTTAATGGAGACAAAAGAGAGGTCTTTTTTTCCTGATTTCGGGGACCCCAAACTTGATAGGTTAGGACCTCTGGCTTCAAAGTTAAGACCGGGGCGGTGAGGTAACCCTGAAGGGGCACGGGGGGGGGGGAGAAGAGGAGGGAAGGGGTAGGTGTGCAGGGGGTGTATCGGGATCAGGGGGTCGCGGGAAGATATCGAGGGGGGTTCGGGGGGAGGTTATATATGTATATAAGAGAGTTGTAAGATATACTTAATTACAGATATTGGGGGTCAAAAGAAAAGGGGGTCAAAAATGGGGTCTAAGGGGTCTAACTGAATGTAGGTTCTAGCTGAGAGAGGGGTACTAGGAGGGGGGGGGGGGAATTTTATCAAAACTTTGATATTCCCAGCCGTTTCCGAGATATATAAACCATCATCTGTTACGACGCCTCATTAAGGTGGATAACAATTAAAATTCTATTGTGTCTCGTTAATGACAGTTGAAAGGATAAAATTTTAAAAAAAGTGTCGTTACACAATAAAAACTGTCGTTACAACTTTTGGTCTTAATTTTTTCCGTCTAGCCCCCTTTCGCAACGCGCGATAAGTAACTTTCGTTCCAAAATTTAAAAATAAAAACTAATTATATTCACAAATACGGTGAAATATTTAACTAAATAACAAACAAAAAAGCTGTATTTATGCTGCCTATCTATCCTTTCTTTAAAATTGTTCGTCGAGTCCTTGAGCTCAGACGATTACTGACAAATGCGTGCATGGACTGGACAGGTCCATTCAAATGTGTGTAGTTCTTTCCACAAAAGGCAATCTCAGACTCTAATCTGCAATGTGCTCATAAGATCTGACTAAGATAACGTCAGGAATGAAAGTTGTTAGTGAATACCGTCATAACTACAAGTATCCCGTAAATAATTACCTCGAGATAAGCACTGAACATAATACCGGATTGAAACAAATTCGTAAAAATTATCGGAGCATATTATAAAATTTGTTACTAACTCTATTTCGCATTTGATAACGCCTATGACAGCAAAAAAATGCATATTTATCACACAGAAATTCACAATTAAAGGAGATCATTCATTTTGGGCTAAATTATGAAAGTGCCAAACAAAAAAGTTATATTCCGTTAGAAAATGTTATTCTCTTTACTTTTCACTATGGAACCAAATCTGTTGGGCTGTTCCCTGCGCTATTTATTATACGGGTTTGATAAATATTGTTTTTAGTATGTTTTGGTTAAAGAATAACAGTAATCTAATTATAAAAATTGCTTTTTATACTGGCATAAACATTACAGTTATCATCTTTTACTGTGAAACTAAGACTCTAGGGTTATTCGCCACATAACTACAGTATGCGAAATATATATATATATTTTTTTTTGTTTGCGAAGTATTTGTTTGGCCGGCACTTTCACATTTAGCCCAAAAATGTATGGACGGTGAATGATCTCCTTTAAATGATATCTGTACCTACACAGCTTTACATTAGGATTTTTTTAATGGATGAAATAAAGAATGTTTTCCGTTCACAATTCCCGGTGACTCAACTAATACTTTTTCAGTAAGATAGATAGATAGCCTTTACAATTTGAATGCTTTGAAATCATAACGGCAAATTAAATTGCTGTAATGGCTAAGCTTAGAATCTATTATCTCACAAGAATAAATTAACAACAATTACTAACACAACCATGTTCTAATTAAAATAGATTGGAACAAAACACATTAACTAACATGTTACACAGTTATTTGTATTTGAACTAAATGTTTATGGTTTTGCATGTCAAAGTCACGGAGTCAATAAACACGCACATACTTCTCGCACTAGAGTTGTACACGCGACAATTTTTCTTGTATAAAATCCAAATGGCAGCTGCACTGGTATCAATCAACACTTGATTGTAACTAACAATAATTCATCAAAATGTTTAGCAAAGTAAGTTGTACAAAAATCTAAGGATTTTTTTCTGAACCCTGTCAAAACATAATATGCAATGAACTATCAAGAATTAGGAGTTCATTAATTCACAAATGATTATCTAACCTCTGTCTATTTCTCCAGATCGTAATTCTCGGCGCTCTTTTGACTGCGGCCAACGCCATCCGCTACGGCCATGCCGTGTCTTCCCAATCTATCATACGCCACGACGAAGCTCTCGTTTTACCTCTACACTACGCCGTCCCCGTAGCGCACTACGACACTCCCGTAGCGCACTACGACGGCCACGACACATACGTATGTTATCCATTTGGTGTTTAAGCTTCCTATCTGTCTTATTCAGGAATATATATTTAAACCTCGTTTTTTTCAGGCTCACCCTAAATACGACTTCGCATACTCCGTATCGGACCCTCACACAGGTGACCACAAGTCGCAGCACGAGAGCCGCGACGGTGACGCCGTGCACGGATACTACTCTCTGGTGCAGCCTGATGGCTCCGTGCGCAAGGTCGAGTACACCGCTGATGACCACCATGGGTAAGCTTCTGCCATAGGATTCGAATTGAACGAGAATTGCTGATAAATTCGTGTGACCAGTTTTCGTCTTAACGGAAGTTTTACTTATTAGCTTTTTCTTTTGATCAGTACATGATTCCGAAAGAAAATATTAAATAAATAATTTTCTTTTTTAGTTTTAACGCTGTTGTTCACAACTCTGCCCCCTCGGTTCATCCGGCCCCCGTCCACGGGCATGCTTACTATCTTTACTAAGTGATCCTTGAAGTCTGGATAAATTGTGCTTATTTATTGTTTACTGTATTACTGTATTTTACTTTTTATGTACCTAAATACAGAAAAATATATAAAATAAACAAAATATTACAACAAAGAAACTGTGCTTATTTTTACCATTCCATTACAATAATGTCCAATTTCTTACCGTGCTCATTAGATAAGTAATGGGATCTACGTCAGTAGTTCATTTTGTGGTAAGTCATGTGATCATGTATTCCAGACATAAGAAAAATCACCAAAAATCTATCTTTTCCAATGGTAAATATCAAATTCACGAACATTAATAAGTTCGGTTTTTTTATTTAACATTACACATTAAGATCTGAAACTTTACTATTGGTACTGCAACTAATAGTAAAGTTTTATTGTAGTTGGCAGCTGAATGACAAAAAAGTACAGAACCGAATATAATGTAATGCAAAACTCTTTAAGTTAACTTTTTACGAAGATGTTTAAATAATTAAGAAACTAGAAATCGCTTAGAATTTATTTTTTTGCCGAGAGAAGAAAAAGATATGAATTACATTTTAGATCGCGTTTATTAGGCTATAGTTTGTTCTTGGGTCAACCTTTGACTGACTGAAAGGCAACTGACTGAAAGGCAACTGACCGAAAGGCAACTGACCGATACCCACTTTTTATATCGACCACATCAAGTCAAGACCATTCATCCATCTGCTTTTTATCATAGGTCCTTGTCTCCTGGGTATTACTTACATCGCATGCTATTATAAGTTTCTGAGTTATAGCATTCAATATGGAATGAAAATCCTCTGTCCTATCGCAGGTATGCTGGAAGAGATTTCATTAGAAATAAGCATCACCTTTGTACGTATTTTTTTGTTCCTTTTGTCTTGTCTGTGTATTATTTGTGTGTACATAAATGGTTAAATAAATAAAATAAAAATAAAAAATAAATAAAAAATAATAGAGGAAGTTTATGAAATTAACTAAGATCAAAACGGTTCTTTAAAACCGACGTACGAGATTACAGCTGCTAAAATATGCATAGAAACTGTGTAGATAGTAGTATTATAAAAACAGGCAAGTGTGCACAACTCCACGTCAAACCGTATACATATAATAACATGAAATACATTTTACGTAATAAAACTATAACATTATTAATACGCATAGTTTATTATCAAAAAAATGCGTAACTGATAACAAACGTTAAAAAAATAAAAAATTATTTAATTAGTCAACACTTAAGACTTATTGTGATACCATAACCTTTACTTACTGCTTAAAGGAAGCTAGTACTTAAATGTTATACTTGCTGGATATAAACATACATAAATGTGACAAAAAAACAACATAATAAGCCTTATTAGTCAACACTTAAGACTTATTGTGATACCATAACCTTTACTTACTGCTTAAAGGAAGCTAGTACTTAAATGTTATACTTGCTGGATATAAACATACATAAATGTGACAAAAAAACAACATAATAAGCCTTATTAGTCAACACTTAAGACTTATTGTGATACCATAACCTTTACTTACTGCTTAAAGGAAGCTAGTACTTAAATGTTATACTTGCTGGATATAAACATACATAAATGTGACAAAAAAACAACATAATAAGCCTTATTAGTCAACACTTAAGACTTATTGTGATACCATAACCTTTACTTACTGCTTAAAGGAAGCTAGTACTTAAATGTTATACTTGCTGGATATAAACATACATAAATGTGACAAAAAAACAACATAATAAGCCTTATTAGTCAACACTTAAGACTTATTGTGATACCATAACCTTTACTTACTGCTTAAAGGAAGCTAGTACTTAAATGTTATACTTGCTGGATATAAACATACATAAATGTGACAAAAAAACAACATAATAAGCCTTAAGTACACTTCAGTTTCGTAATTTGCCACCTGCCAAGTTATATGAGGATGAGTTGGTCACCCTAAATTGAAGCTATAATAACAATAATACAACAATTCAAAATACTTTGAATATTGTCTTATTTAAATCTGCAACTTCCCTGCAAAGAACATACTGGCCTCTTTTAGGATAACGCAACAGAATAGTCAATTTTTAAATTATTTATTTTTATTTTTTGTGGTTGTTATTTTTATTACAAAAATAAGAAACCACACACTGCATAGCACAGACACAAGAGTAATGAGGTTAAAAACTGAAAGCTCATAACAGATGGCAGCACAGTTGTACGTCTTTAAACCGCCATTGTTGTTGCCGCCATGTTTACTTTAATGTCGATCACAAATTATACGAAAACTATATAAATATGTATGAGACTTGGAGTGTAGCACTATTAAAAGATGAGCTAAGGACAGGGGAAGCATCTACCACTAGTAAATAAGCAGCTTTAGTGGAAAAGTTAATAAAATATGAACGTTTTATATTTTATAGGTTATTTTGTGTTTGTTGACTTTAAGTTCGTTTTTTGTTTAGAGACTGGAGGCATACGATAGAAATAACCTGATCAGTTTTCTGAAGATCTGACTGAAAAACCTCAAAGATAGCACTTCTAGCACTGATCTAATATGATAATATAAACACACATATACTTTACTATAATTTACAGACAGACTTAGTTCTCTTGGGAGTATCACCTACATATAAACCACTTTCTCAAAGGATAGCACATCGTCTCGACGAAATATCGGATTCCAATTTTTTTCGGAGAGCTTTTTTCCAGTTTTCTTCTTATAACATCTTTGGCAAATACATGGGTCCCCGTATTTTTGCAGTAAACAGCTGCGTAACTGGGCTCAATAATTAATTATGCGTAAAAGAAGTCGTTTGTTCACAAAAAATGTATGGCTAGCTGTCAAATTATAAGAGATCAGCGCCATCTGAAGTGAGCAAGTGGTAGTTTTTATCCCCATTTAATTAAACTAGAATAACAATTCCCGTTGACAGCGATGCGGACGAACTTTTTAATGCCCTATGGGATTTTCCCCCTTTTGTACACATTTTTTTAGCTTATTAATTCCACTGTAAATAAAAAGAGTCGAACTAAGTATTTAAATCACTTTTGTGTCTGTCTATTCACAAAATCACTAAAACTTTTACGAATAAAACCTGTCTGTTTTTTTAAAATGGATAAAGTGAGCTGTGTGTATGCTGTGGTGTGGTTGGCGGCTGACTGCTGCGCTGCGTGTCGCGGGTTCGATTCCCGAACGGAACAAATATTTGTATGACCTACCAGTAGTTGTTCCGGGTCTGGCTGTTTGTGTGTGTGAGTTTAAATGTTTGTAATCGCACCCACGATACAGGAGAAATTCCTAGTGTGGGGCAACGTTTTAAAAAAAAAAAAAAATATAACTAGAAACCGGTATAATTAAGTGATGATTTCTGACAATAATTAATTTTAGTAGTCGAAAGTTAATTGGAACAAAATAATAAACTTTCTATTAAAACAAATAAACCTTATCAGGCTATTACGTTTTTATTATACACATTTTATTTCCATCAATGAAACAGTATAATATTAACAAAAGTTTTCAATTAGTTAGCCCTTACACAAAAACACTTCATACACAACACCCTCATTACACATAACAATAGGAACTATAACCTACAAGGTCTAAAAAGCGTTGTTGTCATTGTTACATAGTCAAGGTGCGTTTGCGCATTTCTCCGCCCCACCCCGTACCACTACCTATTCTGACCGCGTTCTATAAAACCATACAGCAAATCTATTGACATCAATCAACACTTGATTGTAACAAATAATACACCATAATGTTCAGCAAAGTAAGTGAAAAAACAAAATTGATACCAATTTTTGGCGGAATGTGTTACACCTTGTTTCTAAACTTTTCTAGCAATTGAGTGAAAAATGACCAACAATGTAATAAACAATCAAATTTTTTCCAGATTATTACTTTCGGCACCCTGTTGGCCGCTGCCAGCGCCAGCCTATACGGTCACGGCCACGTTGGCCACGCCGTGTCTTCCCAGAGCATCATCCGTCACGATGAACCCCTGCACTACGCTGCTCCCGTAGCGCACTACGCCGCTCCTGTAGCACACTACGCCCCCGTCGCCCATTACGCCGCCCCCGTGGCTCACTACGCCGCTCCCGCAGCTCACTACGACGGCCACGATACATACGTAAGTTACTCATTTATGTGGAAAATGTGGCAATTGTTCCCATTCAAATTGTATGAAGTGACTAATTA
This sequence comes from Agrochola lychnidis, assembly GCA_963680765.1. Classification (NCBI taxonomy): domain Eukaryota; kingdom Metazoa; phylum Arthropoda; class Insecta; order Lepidoptera; family Noctuidae; genus Agrochola; species Agrochola lychnidis. Next base: position 10,452,026 of record OY796852.1, read on the forward strand.
TTTTATTTTGTAATTATTTCAGGCTCACCCCAAATACGACTTCGCATACTCCGTGGCTGACCCTCACACCGGTGACCACAAGTCCCAGCACGAGAGCCGCGATGGTGACTCTGTTCACGGATACTACTCCCTGGCTCAACCTGACGGTTCCATCCGTAAAGTCGAGTACACCGCTGATGCCCACAATGGGTAAGTTGTCAAAGGTTCAAACACCATCCTTCGGTACCAAAAAAATTGGTCCAAATTGATGCCGATATAAAATCATAGCTAGGATTTTGTCAACAAACCTAATCAAAACTTATTATTTTCAGTTTCAACGCTGTGGTACACAACTCCGCCCCCTCAGTGCATCCCGCCCCCGTCCACGGACACGATTACCATCATTACTGAGTGATCATCTTTGTCTGATGACTCGACGACTATTTATTGTTGTATACAAATGTGATATGTTTTAGATGAAATGCAAAAATAAAGAGTGACTAAAGACTTTGTATTATAATTTCTACCAAAAATAATAAAAACGTACACACAACATTCAATTAAAAGTAACAATATAATGTTATTTTAATATTTCTTTTACATAAATACTGTCGTGGTTGCAATCAGTGAAATGGACTAACTGGAAAGCTACGATCCCGTATTACAACGAGGCATTTAAAATAGTGTTTTACAATTAATTACTAAATCAATGACAGTTTGTGCTATACGAAATAAGCATACCTACCCACATATTTATTTATTTCAACAATGCAATAATTAGATTGCATAGTTTCTTGAAACTAGCAATTATTCACGCTGTTTATTTAAATGTAATTACATATTATGACAGAATGTAAAAGGTGACTAAGATATAGGAATGCATGTTGTTAATAGACTGTACAGATATTGCAATCAAAAAGTAGATTAACTTACTACGAGACACAGATTAAAATCAAGCCTGTGCTGGATATGGTAGGTAAATTCTGGATATCGTGAATGTTTGAATGCGAGATCGCACCCGTAGAAACCCTTTACACCAGCTATGAAGTTTTGTACATTACAATTAAAACGGAATTATTATCCACCAGTTATTACGTTATTTTAAAACGATATTTATTGCTATTTCACCGCTGGTTCTGATTTTTTGACAGATTGTCAACTACCACACGAATTTCCTAGAACTAAAAGTCTATTAACAATATTCACATATACATGTATAGTATACATAAAAGTCCGTCCAAATTAGTAAAAAAATTCTTCAAATAATTGGAAATTAAACACCTTACTACGTTAAAAAAACACGTATTTGACGTTGACATTGTGATCTGGGGGAAAGAGATGAAGCTCTACAGGTCATATAGCTCCATCTCTTTCTCCCACTGAAGTAATATTAAAATAATACTGTTTATGAGCGGATGGTAGGCCCCTTGATCAAAGTCACCTAAGTTTGAACTCAGGTACTGTGTAGTTAGATACCTAAGTTGTAGCTAGGTACTTAAAAATAAAATGCCCCTGACACCTCTCTAAAAAAAACAATGAACATTAGACTTTTATATATTTACTGCATATGTAATTTTATCCCAGAGGCTCTCAAAAATTGTGTGGAGACTAATTTATCGTTTACTTCAGTAAAACAAGTTGCCCAAAGTAGCGCTTGCCGAGCTAGTTTCTGATTCTTCCAAAGATTGAGAACTAAGTTTGGCAAAAAAAAAAACATTTTAAAGAGCACGATTATACTACAAAATACCCTGATGTATAAAAAAACTCATTCAATGCATTCAAGACTCCGTTAGCTCAATATATCGCAAATAACATCCTTCCTAAAAGCTAAATGAATTGGATGCAACCGAAGGAACACGGGTGGGTTTTAGTCAGTAAGAGTCTGACACGCCCTCCCGCTCCGCCCAGAGCGGGAGAAGTTATTTGATAATTTCCCACCCAAATAAAAGGGTGTATTATAGTTGATGCAGTGACAATTATGTCGAACTTAATATTTATAATTTAGCTTAGAAACATTGTACTCATATATGTGACTTTGTGTATTTTTAAAGAATATAAAAATAATAGTTTGTGAAATATACAATACGCATATTAATAGAGCCGTGCGGGCCGTGCTTTCTTTTACTTTAGACGCATGCGAGATCTATAATTGCAACAAAGATTGTGAGTGAATGCTGTGTGTGTAATTAATTGGTAAACCTTTATATCGGCTGTTTTTATTTACCGTCTTGAAATTTTTACAGGATATTCTACCCATGAATATAAACAACTTTCACTATGGGAGCAACTCTGAAATCACGAAAAAAAAATCTGCTGTTTCATACATTTTGGTCAAGTAGGTATTTTTGGTTTTTATGGTTTTTTTTCGTGATTTCTGAGTTGCTCCCATAGTAAAAGTTGTTTATATTCATGGTAAAAAAAATCAACCGGTATAAATAAATAAACTTATTCGGTGTAGTCAGGCGAGAAAAGGTGAAAATAAGAAAGGAAATAGTCTTGATACTTTACTATACCTGTCAAAATAAAATAACTTAAACAAGATAGGTAATAACCAAAAATAATTTGTGTGCTCCTTTGCTCGTTGAGGCAATAGGTATAAACTTGTAACCATGAACCATAGGGTGATTCAATTTAAAAGTATATTTTTTTAAATTACAGAATGCTGTGTTATAACGTATACGTACGTTACATTTGATCTATTTTCAAAAGGCCAAACTGTTATACAGGTGGTCCAAATAAAGAATCTTAAAAAAAAAATTGAGACTTGTATCTTGAATGAATGATAGTCAGATGATTATTTTACGTCTGAAAGAACATTTCATAACAATGACAATTGCAAAAAATTCTATAAAAAGCCGTGTAAAAATAAAGGTAGTTTTTAATAAAATTTGCAAGAAATTTAAAAAAATAATGAAAACTTGAAAACTATTAAGAATCGCGGAACATACATGGAACACCCACATGGGACATGAACAAACTATTTTTTTTTATGTTGTCACTGTATTTATTAAAGGTAATATCAGGCGTAATTAGAAACACCCAGCCGCCATACAGGATTTTCCATTGACAATCCAAGACACGTTTATTAATTAACAAAAAGCCTTGTTTATAAACTCCGCAGTAATCACTTGACTGACTTCAGAAATTAGTAGCAGTTTTAGTTTATCTTGCACATCGCTGTTTACAAGCTGTATCCAGCCCACCTGCCGCTGGCCTGTTGGAAGCTGATAGAACGAATGAAATGATAAAAATTCAAAATATTTTATTTCACATAAACCTACAAGGGCACTTATGAAACGTCAGAAGCTAGGTGCACGGTTCCAATTGGTGGCTTCCTATGGAGAAGAGTCGGCAAGAAACTCAACGGTTACTGTTTTCAAAATAAATGGTTTCTACAATCTTTCCAAATTACAGTGTTAATAGGTATAGGAGGACAGTGTAGGCCTACCAACAAGTACCAGGTACTTAGTAAAATAGAAAATGGCCCACAAGTCAACAACAACGTTCAAAGTTCAAGCCTACAACGTTCTCACATTCACAAAATTTAAAAGAAAAGAATCTATATGAAAGATTAACAAAATAATAAAAATAAGGACCTATTTAAACCAAAATACCGAAAATACCGATCGACAAAAATATCCAGGGTGCTAAATAACTGCCTAATATAACTCCTTTTTAGGGTTCCGTTAAAAAACGGAACCCTTATAGATTCGTCATGTCTGTCTGTCTGTCTGTCTGTCTGTCTGTCTGTCTGTCTGTCTTTCTGTCTGTCTGTCTGTCTGTCTGTCTGTCTGTCTGTCCGTCCGTATGTCACAGCCACTTTTTTCCGAAACTATAAGAGCTATGCAGTTGACATTTGGTAAGTAGATGTATTCTGTGTACCGCATTAAGATTTTCACACAAAAATAGAAAAAAAACAAATAATTTTGGAGTTCCCCATACTTAGAACTGAAACTCAAAATTTTTTTTTTCATCAGTCCCATACGTGTGGGGTATCTATGGATAGGTCTTCAAAAATGATATTGAGGTTTCTAATATCATTTTTTTCTAAACTGAATAGTTTGTGCGAGAGACACTTCCAAAGTGGTAAAATGTGTGTCCCCCCCCTGTAACTTCTAAAATAAGAGAATGATAAAACTAAAAAAAATATATAATGTACATTACTATGTAAGCTTCCACCGAAAATTGGTTTGAACGAGATCTAGCAAGTAGTTTTTTTTTAATACGTCATAAATCGTAAACTTATCGTTACTTGCTGCTACGGAACCCTTCATGGGCGAGTACGACTCGCACTTGGCCGCTTTTTTTTTTATTAATAATTTTGATTTGAGTGGAAAAAGGAAAGGGAGGCCTTTGCCCTGCAATGGGACAATACGGGCTAATTTATTTATTTTATTATTTAAATATTTTGTTATCATTCTTTTGACCCCTTTGAAAATATGGGGAGACCTTTGTCCAGAAGTGGGACAATGTAGTTTAACTAAATAAACTTTTGACTGTCACATATTTTAACCCCCGACGCAAAAGGAGGGGTGTTATAAGTTTGACTGCTATGTGTGTCTGTCTGTGGCACCGTAGCTCTTAAACGGGTGAACCGATTTGAATAAAGTTTTTTTATTTGAAAGTAGGTTTTATAGCGATGGTTTATAGACATGTTTTATCAAAATCGGTTCTGCCGTTTGAAGATTACTAGCTGTTTTCTAGTTGATGAATGGATATGAGTATCTAACACAGGTCAGATCAATTTGAAATTTGGTTTTCTGTTACTTCAATGCTAATAGAAGAACAAAGTAACCTTGAACTGATGCTGCAGCATTACCTGAAATTTGCAGGATACCCAACTCTCTAACCATCTTACAGCATAGGTATCGTGTTAGGGCTCATTGGAATGATCTCAATGAATAGGTTATAGATGGATGGTGAACAGGGTCTGGTGATGGAGTAGGAAGGAAAAATGAGGAAAGTTTGTGTCGAGGGCTTATAAAAAAAATTACTCTTAAAATTGTACTTGTCTCAAGTACCAAACATAGAAAATAAAACACTGTATATACATTTTAAGCTAAAATCGAATTTACAATCGATTCTATCATTTTTATTGTAACTGCGACCTTGGGGCATATTAAAGTATTCAAGATCAAGAGCGCGCACTCATTTCTCCGCCCCACCTTGTCGGCGCATGTGGTTATGTTATTAGTCGGTATATAAAACCATTCGGCAAGTCCATTAGCATCAATTAACACTTGACCGTTCAACACTACACAACAAAAATGTTCAGCAAAGTAATTATAATTATATTTTCTTAATCTAGTCGTTACATTTAAAAAGTTTATAATTTACAGACACGTGGTGGGACACGTTTTGTTTAAAAAATTAAATATTTAAAATTCTCTCATCTAACATTGAACGTAATATTTTCAGATCCTAGCTTTGAGCGCGTTGTTGGCCGCTGCCAACGCTGGTCACTTGAGCCATGGACACGCTGTGTCCTCGCAGAGCATCGTCCATCACGACGCTCCTGCACACTACGCTGCCCCAGTCGCCCACTATGCCGCTCCCGTAGCACATTACGCTGCCCCCGCAGTGCACTACGCTGCCCCCGTAGCACACTACGCCGCTCCCGTAGACCACTATGACGGTCACGACACTTACGTAAGTACCATCTGTATTGTGATCACACACATGAATTATCTGTTGAAATGTGATTTTAACTATTTTTTATTACAACTCAATAGGCTCACCCCAAATACGACTACTCTTACTCCGTGGCTGACCCCCACACCGGTGACCACAAGTCCCAGCACGAGAGCCGCGACGGCGACGCCGTGCACGGATACTACTCTCTGTTGCAGCCTGATGGCTCCGTGCGCAAGGTCGAGTACACCGCTGATGACCACCATGGGTACGTTTTTACATATCCTCCTTATATCCTGTTACAACTGTATCTAATAATAATATTTAAATTAATTTTCCTTGTTATTTTCAGTTTCAACGCTGTGGTTCACAACTCCGCTCCCTCAGTGCACCCCGCTCCCGTCCACGGACATGATTACCATCATTACTGAGTGATCATATTCAATGACTGATTGTATTGTGCCTATTTATTATTTTGTACATTATGACTGTGATATGCGATTCCTAAATATATCGTGAATGACTCTAACAGAAACTTCCCTTTATTTATTTAATATTTATTTTACTGCAAAGAGTATGAAAAATTAAATCTTTGATGATATGATATGATGAATATGATACTACATCGTGTAATGAATGTGAAATATAACATCATTCAATTGATTTAGAAAATAACGGATTTAGTTGTATAGACATCCTCCTCTAAAATCGTTTACCCAATGCTGGAGGTCGTGACCACGTCGTATAGTCTTTCTTCTTCAGTATGCATATCCATCAGCTCTTACTTTCAACAACATGCACGGCATTTAAAGCTTTGATGTTTAGCGAGGTGCGAATTTTGTCTGACCAGCGCCAAACGATAAAAGAAAGAATTTCGGCAACCGGTTACCATATTCATAGATTACATCGTAAACGTTCAAAATATCAGCTGATTAAGTAAATTAGTTTTGAAACAAGCAGTTATTTTGCATTTAAAACTGTTTACTTTCTAAGTATAAAAATCGTCAAGATGGAATATGTATTGGTATAGTCGACCTTGTAATTACTTTCAAAGCAATCACTACCCTAAGGTTGAATGACACTTAAATGTCATAAAATGACAAGAGCTATTTGTACATGTGACAGGGATCTCGTGTAATAGACGGCCACGACCACGACTAGTGGTCGCACCGACCAGGTAAACTATAGAAACGTGGCCGTTGGCCGTTGCGACCAAATGCGCGATTCGTACCGGTTTCAATAGTTGACCTGGTGGGTGTGACCTCTGGTCGTGGTCGTGAACGTCTAGCACGCGAGATCCCTTAGATAATTTCAAGCTTAGTAAAGTTTTAATTTACTGGAAATTGTTGTCAAAATGGATAAAACATTTACGAGGTATCAATCAAAATCAAAATCAAAATATTTTATTTCACATAAACCTACATGGGCACTTATGAAACGTCAGAAGCTAGGTGCACGGTTCCAATTAGTCGTTTCCTATGGAGAAGAGCCGGCAAGAAACTCCACGGTTACTCTTTTAAAAATAATTGGCTTTTACTATACTTTCATATAACAAGTTTCTAGGTATGGGAGGACAGTGTAGGTCTTTCAATAAGTACCAAGTACTTAACAAAATAGAAAATGGTCAACAGGTCTACAATCCACTAAGCCTACAGCGTTCTCACATTCACAAAATATGTAGAAAAGAATCTATACAAAAAATAAATAAATTAATATAAGTAAAAAAAACCTATTTTAATAAAACGCAATTATATGATTGCTGTTACAACTGTAATCAATCTGATTAATTATCATGTCCACAAAAGTCACTAAAAAAAGTTGAAATTAAATCGTAGGTATATAATGTCAAATAATAGAATAATAAATATGTCAAAGACGAATGTAAAAACAAAAAAAAAATAAAGATTTAAATAAACATGGTAATTTGGGAGCAGTTAATAGACTCTTACTTATTTATGCCGTTAATGAGGTACCAGGGAAGCCACATGTGCAGAAGGAATTATTGCCAAACTTCCTTATCTTCAACATAGTCTTTAATTTTATAATATGCTTTCTTGATAAGGACACGTTTGATGTGGGTTTTGAACTTCCCATCGCTAAGTTCTGTCACAGACTTTGGCAACTTGTTATAAAAGCGGATACTGTTTATAAGAAATGACTTGCTTGTTTTAGTTAATCTAAATTTGGGTATCACAATTTCATGTCGACTACGTGTATTTATATTATGGAAATCGCTTCTTATTTTGAAAAGTCTTAAGTTTTTGCGAACATACATAATACTTTCTAAGATATAAAGTGAAGGCAAAGTCAGTATATCAATTTCTTTAAATTTGTCTCTAAGGGACTCGCGAGGGCCCATTTTATAGATCGCGCGGATTGCCCTCTTTTGTAAAATGAAAATTGAATCTACGTCAGCTGCCGATCCCCACAGCAAGACACCATAAGACATAATACTGTGGAAATAAGCAAAGTATACTAACCTAGCTGTGGCTATATCAGTCAACTGCCTTATTTTTCTTACTGCATATGCAGCTGAACTTAATCTACCTGAAAGAGTTCTAATATGAGCGCCCCATTGTAATTTTGAATCTAAAGTAATTCCTAAGAATATAGTTGTGATAATCACGTAGAATCAATGATAATCACGTAGAAGAAACAACGGAAATATTTAAGTGGAAGACGATAACATAGACACAGTTGCCTATTTACCTTTACTATTTATTAGGTATTTTGATTTTAAACAATTGAATTTGATATATTATTATTAATGTATTTCTATACCTAAGTAAGTTATTTTAGTTACAAACTGCTTACTTTAAACAGCTTGGTTTTCCGGATAAGTTTTCACAATTGTTACAAACATGACGAACAAGACTGCTCGGCCCAACCAATTGAACCTTATCAATTAGTTATTAATAAACAGACAATTATGTAATGGCTACGTATGGATGAACCAACAAACAAAACTTCCAGATAATGCTTCGATTAGTGCTATAATCACAAGCACATAATTGCAAAGTTTATTCTATAAATAAAACTTCATTCGACAAAAAAAAACTCAAACTACTTTAGAATTATATTTTTAAACTGAACGAGGAGAAAAAAATAGTTTATAAAAATATAGGTACATATTTTATATTTAAACAATTAAGGTAAAAATCTACATGCTTATTGTCAATCAAAAATCATCCAAGAACATACATAATTGAACCACACACAAGACATTATCATAACGTTTCTCTAACTACGTATCAGTGTTAGCTTTGACCCGTGTGGGTCAACATTAGCGGCATCACGACACTTCTATACTTAAAAATAATAATAACCCTACCGCCGTATCTTTACGTTGACGTCGTGGTGGGGCTTGCGTGCTCCCAACTCTAGGTATGTGCCGGTAGAGTTTACTTTCCCAGAACAGGTCTAGGATGAGGAGCCAGACCAAGGAGACACAAAAATCCGCAGGGCAGCAAGTGGCGAGCTGTTGGGCAGTAGCGACCCCACGGACCCTATCTCCCGAGAGAAGTCTTGTTCCTCATTTCTGGCTTGCCTTTATTGACCGGCTGGAGTGAATATTGACGAGGAACAGAGGTCCCACCTCATTCTTGCCTTTGTTAGCCGGCTTAAGTGGAGAATCGCAAGAGCAAACATGCTTGGAGGAAAGAAGTATTCCAGTAAGTGCTGGTAGGGATCTTGACCATCTTCCGGGCTCTGGGATTGTTCTGATAGCCGTGGAATACCTCTCCACTCCTCAAGCACCTGATGAAGTGTTACCCCCTTGTCGTTACGTCACTACGTGCTAGTGATCGTTGTCGGGGGCTCATTATTGAGTGTGCAAGTCACCTGCCATTTTACCTGTGTATTTTTATAAAATATTGGTATAATAATAAGAAATAATAACAATGGCGCAAACCTGTTGTACTTACTACAGATGACGGCAAAGAGGTATGGCAAAGCAAGGAGCTTCACGGGCACTTCTATCGGGCTCTTCATGAACCCAGTGTAGATTTCTTAGCGTCCGTATCCTGGCTACATTTTGGTGACCTTTTCGGGGAAACTGAAGATTTCGTCTGTGCAAATATGGACCAAGTTATCTTGACGAATAACTACCGGAGACATAATTATTATGAAGGACGGGATGTTTGACGTGTGTCGGGCATGTCTCCGTCCGGGTGAGTCCATCAGACATATTATCTCTGGTTCTTCTCGACCGGCTAATGGCGAATACTTGCACAGGCATATCCAAGTGGCCAGGATTATTCACCAGCAACTTGCTTTGAAATATAAACCTGTGGATTCTGAGGTACCGTATTACAAGTATGTGTCCGACCCAGTTCTCGAAAATGACCATGTCACGTTGTACTGGAATCGTCATCATTACTGACAGGACTATTGTTGCAAATAAGGCTGATATAGTGGTGATAGATCGATTAGTGCGCCGCGCAATGATAGTCGATGTTACCATTCAACATGACGAGAACCTCGTGAAAGCTGAGAAAAAGAAACAAATAAAATATATTGACTTAGCACACGAGGTTGTCGACATGTGGAATGTGAGCTCGGCTATCATTGTGCCAATTGGGGTAGTGGCCAATGGCCTGATGGCCGAAAGCCTCGACCAACATCTCTCGAGGCTCTCGTTAGGCGGTTGAGTCAAGGGCCTAATTCAGAAGGCAGTACTCCTAAATACGGTTTGCATTGTGAGGAGGTTCATGGCTTTGCTGCCTTAACCACCGCTAGCTTGAACCCTGCTTTCGACACCGGCGGAACAATTTTTTATTCATTTATGTACACACATAAACATGCATTATGTTTATAGGGTTCCGTACCTCAAAAGGAAAAAACGGAACCCTTATAGGATCACTCGTGTGTCTGTCTGTCCGTCTGTCACAGCCAATTTGCTCCGAATCTAGTGGCCTGATTAAGTTGAAATTTGGTACACATATGCATTTATGTGACCCAAATATGGACGTGTAACTGGACGTAACATGGACTGTGTAAATAAATGAATATTGAATATGGGGGTCACTTTTGGGGGGCAAATAAGAAAATTAAAAAAAAAGTTTTTCAAACTGTATCGTGTGACATTTAAAATGAATGGCTTGTTGCAAGGATTTTATTTTTTTATAATTTTAATATAAATACTTTAAAAGATATTTAAGAAAATTGATTAAAATTAACCATTCCCCCTTATCTCCGAAACTACTGAGCCTAAAATTTTGAAAAAAATGTAGAGAATGGTTTTCCACTCACAGATTACAGGAAAACCTACAAGAAGTGTATGATCTTAAAATAACATGGTAGATCTCTCAAAATTGTGCGTACAAATTTACATTTACGGTTGGAATGTATGGGAGTACATGTATTTCAACGACAATGTTAAGTTTGTATTTGGGATAAATTCATCCCACCCTTCATTGTGCGTAGTCCGACACGCACTTGGCCAGTTTTTTTTTGTATTTAATTTTAAGAAATATTTAAAAATGTAATCAGATAGATAATGAATAAATGACAAAATAATATTATAATATTAATATTGGGGTAAAATTTGTTTGTTTGTAAGTTTGTATATAGGTGGTAATCTCCGGAATACCAATCGGATTAAAAAAAATCCTTTTGTATTGGATAACCCAATTCTTGAGGAAGGCTTGCGGATGAAGTCGCGGGACGAAGCTAGTCTTTAATATGTTAATGGATTGAAATCGAGAAGAAAATTATCTCGGAATACTTGACACAATACCTAGATTATGTTTTCCAAAAATTATCGTCTTTCGTCACCATGTGAAACGTACGTTGTTGAACTTATACAAACACGTACAATACACTTACTTACCTGTAAAGTACTGAAAGTGTCTTATATCTTAATCTCGTATATTGCCACGGAAAAAACAAACTTCTAAACGACTGTCTATTGAAATTCTAATATTGCACGTAACAACCAATTCTTACAATAATATTTTAGAATCGTAACTGCGACCCTGAGCCTTGTCAAAGTATTCAAAGTCAAGTACGCATTTCTCCGCCCCACCGCGCTAGCTCATGCAGCTTTGTGTTTCATATATAAAATCAAGCAGCAATTACTTTGATATCAAACAACATTTGACCGTTGTAAATCAAACAGCAAAAATGTTCAGCAAAGTGAGTGTATCCTACAAAAAAATGTTTACCTACATTATCTAGTTTTTAACTGGACTAGTGACTAAAGTTGACAGTGTTACTTGCAGATCGTAGCTTTGAGCGCGCTGTTGGCCGCTGCCAACGCTGGCTACTTGGGCCATGGACACGCCGTGTCTTCCCAGAGCATCATCCGTCACGACGAACCCCTGCACTACGCTGCTCCCGTAGCGCATTACGCTGCTCCCGTAGCACACTACGCCGCTGCCCCCGTAGCACACTACGCCGCTGCCCCCGTGGCTCACTACGCCGCCCCCGTGGCTCACTATGCCGCTCCTGCAGCTCACTACGACGGCCATGACACTTACGTAAGTCATCATGGTGACTGCCCCATAATTAGAATTAATTGAAGAGAGTACTATAACCTAATTTGGTTATTATTTCAGGCTCACCCCAAATACGACTTCGCTTACTCCGTGGCTGACCCTCACACCGGTGACCAAAAGTCCCAGCACGAGAGCCGCGATGGTGACTCTGTTCACGGATACTACTCTCTGGCTCAACCTGATGGCTCCATCCGCAAGGTTGAGTACACCGCTGATGCCCACAACGGGTAAGTTACTTAACAATATTATCTTAAAGTCGGGATATCGACCCCGCTCAAGTGACTTTGTCAACATTGTGCTAATATAAACAATATTCTTTATTTTCAGTTTCAACGCTGTGGTACACAACTCCGCCCCCTCGGTGCACCCCGCCCCCGTCCACGGACACGCTTACTATCATTACTGAGTGATCACCGATGACTGATTGTATTGTGTCTATTTATTGTTTTGTACATACCAAATGAGAGTGAATGCGATTTCAAAATAAAATGTGATATACCACAAACCTATTTTTATATTCTACAAAGATAGTTTTCCTTGTAATTTCCATAAGTATGCTGATGAAAATACAAACGACATATTGCACATACTAAAAAATGTACCTAATTTAAATATTTCATTATGACATATTAAAAAGCTTTTAAAAAGCTCTATTAGGTAGAACGCAAGTGCAAACTTGTGGCACAAAATCAGGGGGCAAATTGAGCTGCTGTTCATGCTGTATTACTGTGCATAGTTCTAGCATTTTCTTTTTCCTGAACATATTTCTAGTTCTATCTATGTTATGGCGTTTGGTTTCCGCACTTAGTCCGTCAGGTGGACCATTGTGCGTGGGCCATGGCGGCCGTTTGGTGGTTATTCCAACCAGCCCACCTCCCTCCAGAAGTTAATTAAAACTCCTGGTCTGTTCAGAACGTCAGTGAAAGATCTGGGTAACCCGAGGGTTTCTGTTCTAATCTTAGCAACACCTGTGCATTCGAAGAGTACGTGCGCGACGGTTTCCTCAGCCTCCATGCACGCCCTGCACAGAGGACTGTCCGTTATGCCTATTGTGTGGAAGTGCTTGTTTAGCGAGCAGTGACCCGTGATGGTCCCCGTCATCAGGCGCAGGCCATTCCTGTCAAGGCTTAATAAACGCCTCGTTAACCTGCTATCCAAGGATGGCATTGCTTCCTTGGACTGCCTGCAGCCCGGTGTCGAGGTCCACAAATTCTCCGCTTGGGTTTGGGTGAACTCCTGTAGCCACCTGCGTATTTGGTTGAAGGGAATTGGCACGGTAGGCTCGGGTCCACAGACTGCTGTGCTAGATCCTCTTCTAGCAAGTTCGTTAGCTGCGTCGTTACCCAGCGATCCGCTGTGTCCCTTTATCCATTGCAGTGTCACCGTATTGCGGCTAGATACCGTTACTTGTTCTAGTGCATTGTGACATTCTAGTGTTAACTTTGAAGTAATATATTTTTTCCGTAAGGATTACATATTTCTAGTGCAACAATGCATACTACATTTTGTTATCAGCCACTCAGTAGGACCAAAAACAGGTACAAAAATTTGACATCATAGTTAACTGAACGATTGCCCCTAAATAAAATTGGATGAAGAATATGCTACCTAATATATGGCGAGTTTTGATGTAATTATATAGATTGGTCAATTACCAAATCCCGTGCAGGGAGAGTGATGAAAATCGATGACAGTGTAACAATTAAATGTGTTTCGCTGTAAAACCGCAATGTGGCAGAAGATGGAACTTGACAAACTTTTAACAGATTCGAAGATAGTAAAAGAGGTCTCTTATCACAACGTAAGCGTATAATTTTACTGCATACATGTTGTTTTTTCCCGAATAATGACGGACGATCTAGAGACTATTCGGCCCAATGAATGATTTTCCGAGAAAAATTAATAATATCAATCCGTTACTAAAAAACCGGCCAAATGCATGTCGTGTCTGACCTCGTACAATGAAGGGTTCCGTAGTTGAGATAAATTTATCCCAAGAACAAACTTAACATTGTAGGTGAAAAACATGTTCTCACATACATTCTAACTGCAAATGTAAGTTTCTACGTACGCCTTTTTATGGGATAGATTCGGAGCAAATTGGCTGTGACAGACGGACAGACAGACATAGACAGAAAGACAGACACAAGAGTGATCCTAATGAGCCAACCAATAAAACTTCCAGGTAATTCTTCGTTTAGTTCTTCGTTACGTACTATAATCACAAGCACATGCAGATGAACTGTAATTGATTGAAGAGCTTACAATTGAAGCACTTACTGAAATATCATCGTTATGTTTTAATAAAACTTCAATCAACTGAAAAATACTCAGGCTTTTAAGTATTCCCTATCACGCAAATCACGCAACCACGCATGGGACAAAACACATGATGCATTTGGTGCTAAGGTTTTAAAAATGGACGAGAAGAAAAAATAAACAAATGATACTAAATAAAATAAGTACACGTAAAAAAATTAAGATATATATTCTAATATCGTCATTCAGACATCATTCAACAACATACATAATTAGAACAACACTCAAAACATTATCATAACTTTTCTCTAAATATGTAGTAAGTAGCCTGAGCTTTTAACCGAGTTTAACCCGTGTCTCTGAAAATTAGCTGCATTGCGACACTTTTTAGAGTTTTGTACCAAAATAGTTAAAAAGAACCCTTATGGTGCGATTCAGTCTATCCGTCTGTCACAGCTGGGTATCTCAAGAACTACTAATCAACTTGAAATTTGGAACAGTTTTAGATGACGTTTGCCCAACTATTTTGCAATTAAGAAAGAAATAAACAAAACCTTTTTTTTTTGCAACAATGACTGAACGGGTGTCTTAAAAATTCGAAGTGGGGCTACTGGGCATGTGGGCTATCATATATGAAAGAGCGCTATTTGCACATTCTCAAAAATAAGTTTGTTTTTTTGTTGGCCGCTTAGTTTTCGATTTTTGATAAAAAAAAAAAAAAATCCTTTTCTCCCCCTTATCTCCGAAGTTTGCATAGAGAAAAATCTGAAATTATTCTATGTGAAAGAAGTTTATGTGAAGATTACAGGAAAAATAAAACGATGTCTCTAAATAGCGCATATTTTCAAAAATTACAGTAAATTACCTTAGCTCCACTACTGGTCAAGAGATGACGCTTACCTAAAACTGCAATATTCTACACGGCAGTGTGCAGTGTTAAAATTCCCTGTCGAATAAACGATGCCTCGCCGATGAAAATTTAAAATGTTACGGAACCCTCGGTGCATGAATCCGACTCGCTCTTGACCGGTTTTTAATATGTTGATGGATTGAATTTGAGAAGAAAATTATATTTCTCGGAATACCTAACACTAGTGGAATACATAGAAGGTTTTTATAATAACAAAAAAAAAATAGAAATAAATAGAATAAAAAAAAAAATATAAATAAATAGTTAAAAATAACAGTTAGTAATAATAATAATAAGCAGCAGCAGCAGTTGTTAATAGTTAGTTGGATAATAAATAGTTTTTTTTTTTAATATTTAGCTATTATATAGATTATTTCTCATTTTGTGAATGTGAAAACGTTGTAGGCCTTGTAGACTCAGAGATGCTTCGATTTGTTGACCATTTTTTTTTTTTTGAGTACCTGGTACTTGTTGACAGACCCACACTGTCCTCCCATACCTATTAACACAGTATTTAGAAAACATTATACAAGCCAATTTTTGAAATGCGTGGAGTAAAAGACATCAACGCGTCGGTGCCAGTTTTTTTTTTTAATAGTAATCGTGGAGTTTCCTGCCGGCTCTTTTTAATACGACCAATTGAAACTGTGCACCTAGCTTCAAACGTTTCATGTATGATTAGGTACTTTTTTAAACTTAATCTTTTAAAAAAGATCGTCACCTGTAAAACGTACATTGCTGAACTTAAGATGCAAGATGCACAATGTACTGAAAATGTTGTAGCAATGTGTAGCCATGTAAAAAACCAAAAATGCTTTAAACCGACTTTTAGTAAAAATGTGTCGCATTTAAAAATAATTTATTTCACAGCTACAAATTCTCATATTGCACGTAACAATCGTTTCACACAACAATATTTTTGGTATCGTAACTGTGACCTTGAAGCCTTGTCAAAGTATTCAAAGTCAAGTACGCATTTCTCCGCCCCACCGCGCTAGCGCATGTAGCTTTGTGTTTCATATATAAAACCATACAGCAATTACTTCGATATCAAACAACAGTTGACCGTTGTAAATCAAACAGCAAAAATGTTCAGCAAAGTGAGTGTATCCTTTAAAAAAATGTTTAACTACATTATCTAGTTTTTATCTGGACTAGTGATTAAAGTTGACAGTGTTACTTGCAGATCGTAGCTTTGAGCGCGCTGTTGGCCGCTGCCAACGCTGGCTACTTGGGCCATGGACACGCAGTGTCTTCCCAGAGCATCATCCGTCACGACGAACCCCTGCACTACGGTGCTCCCGTAGCGCACTACGCTGCTCCCGTAGCACACTACGCCGTTGCCCCCGTGGCTCACTACGCCGCCCCCGTGGCTCACTATGCCGCTCCTGCAGCTCACTACGACGGCCACGACACTTACGTAAGTCATCATGGTGACTGCCCCATAATTAGAATTAATTAAAGAGAGTACTATAATCTAATTTGGTCATTATTTCAGGCTCACCCCAAATACGACTTCGCTTACTCCGTGGCTGACCCACACACTGGTGACCACAAGTCCCAGCACGAGAGCCGCGATGGCGACTCTGTTCACGGATACTACTCCTTGGCTCAACCTGATGGTTCCATCCGCAAGGTTGAGTACACCGCTGATGCCCACAACGGGTAAGTTGCATAGGACTATTATTTAGAAGTCTGGATGTCAAACCCGCTCAAGTTACTTTGTCAACATTGTGCTAATATAAACACTATTCTTTACTTTCAGTTTCAACGCTGTGGTACACAACTCCGCCCCCTCGGTGCACCCCGCCCCCGTCCACGGACACGCTTACCATCATTACTGAGTGATCATCGATGACTGATTGTATTGTGTCTATTTATTGTTTTGTACATACCAAATGAGAGTGAATGCGATTTCAAAATAAAATGTGATAAACCACTTACCTATTTTTATACTCTACAAAGATAGTTTTCCTTGTAATTTCCATAAGTATACCGATGAAAATACAAACGACATATTGCACATACTAAAAGACGTACCTAATTTAATTTTTTCATATAATAGTTGAGTATGACACATTATAAAGCTTTTAAAAACTCTATTAGGAAGAACGCAAGTGCAGGTCGTGGCAGAAAATCAGAGGCGAATTGAGCTGCTGTTCATGCTGTATTACTATGCATAGTTCTAGCATTTTCATTTTCCTGAACATATTTCTAGTGCAACAATGCATACTACATTTTGTTATCAGCCACTCAGTAGGACCAAAAACAGGTACAAAAATTTGACATCATAGTCAACTGAACGATTGCCCCTAAATAAAATTGGATGAAGAATATGCTACCTAATATATGGCGAGCTTTGATGTAATTATATAGATTGGTCAATTACCAAATCCCGTGCAGGGAGAGTGATGAAAATCGATGACAGTGTAACAATTAAATGTGTTTCGCTGTAAAACCGCAAGGTGGCAGAAGATAAAACTTGACAAACTTTTACAGATTCGAAGATAGTAAAAGAGGACTCTTATCACAACGTAAGCATATAATTTTACTGCATACATGTTGTGTTTTCCCGAACCATGACGGACGATCTAGAGACTATTCGGCCCAATGAATGATTTTCCGAGAAAAATCAATAAATCCCTAGCAATCCGTTACTGAAAAACCGGTCAAATGCGTGTCGTGTCGGACCTCGTACAATGAAGGGTTCCGTAGTTGAGATGAATTTATCCCAAGAACAAACTTAACATTGTAGGTGAAAAACATGTTCTCACATACATTCCAACTGCAAATGTAAGTTTCTAAGTACAATTTTGAGAGATTTACCTTGTTAATTTAAGCCATTTTATGAGATAGATTCGGAGCGAATTGGCTGTGACAGACGGACAGACATAGACAGAAAGACAGACACAAGAGTGATCCGATAAGGGTGCTGTTCTTTCATTTGGACGTACGGAACCCTAAAAACAGACATCTGAGTGGCTATGTTTGAATGAGCCAACCAATAAAACTTCCAGGTAATTCTTCGTTACGTACTATAATCACAAGCACATGCAGAGGAACTGCAATTGATTGAAGAGCTTACAATTGAAGCACTTACTGAAACATCATCATTATGTACCTATTAATAAAACTTCATTCAACAAAAAAATACTCAGGCTATTAAGTATGGGTCACTCAACCACGCATGGATAGAAACCACAGACACGATGCATGGACGAGGAGAAAAAATAAAAAAAAATTAATTAATAAATTATGTACCCGTTAAAAAAATTAGGTATCTCCATATCGTCATTCAAACATCATCCAACAACATACATAATTAGAACAAAACATTATCATAACTTTTCTCTAAATACGTAGTAGCCTGAGCTTTTAACCGAGTTTAACCCGTGTCTCTGAAAATTAGCGGCATTACGACACTTTTTAGGGTTCCGTACCAAAATAGTAAAAAGGAACCCTTATGGTGCGACTCTGTCTGTCAGAGCTGAGTATCTCAAGGACTACTAATGCTATCAACTTGAAATTTGGAACAGTTTTAGATGACGTTTGCCCAACTATTTTCCAATTAAGAAAGAAATAAAAAAAAACCTTTTTTTTGCAACAATTACTGAACGGGTGTCTTAAAAATTCGAAGTGAGGCTACTAGGGCATGTGGGGTATCATATGAAAGAACGCTATTTGCACATTCTCAAAAATAAGTTTGTTTTTTTGTTGGCCGCTTAGTTTTCGATTTTTGATAAAAAAATGTTAAAAATATACCGTTCCCCCCCCCCCCCTTATATCCGAAGTTTGCATAGAGAAAAATCTGAAATTATTCTATGTGATAGAAGTTTATGTAAAGATTACAGGAAAAATAAAACGATGTCTCTAAATAGCACATTTTTTCAAAAATTACCTTAAATTACCTTAGTTCCACTACCGGCTTCTAACGTTTCATGTATGATTAGGTACTTTTTTTAAACTTAATCTTTTAAAAAATATTGTCACTTGTCACCATGTACCTGTAAAACGTACACTGCTGAACTTAAGATGCAAGATGCACAATGTACTGAAAATGTTGTACCAATGTGTAGCCATGTAAAAAACCAAAAATGCTTTAAACCGGCTTTTAATAAAAATGTGTCGCATTTGAAAATAATTTATTTCACAGCTACAAATTCTCATATTGCACGTAACAATCATTTCACACAACAATATTTTTGGTATCGTAACTGTGACCTTGAAGCCTTGTCAAAGTATTCAAAGTCAAGTACGCATTTCTCCGCCCCACCGCGCTAGCGCATGCAGCTTTGTGTTTCATATATAAAACCATACAGCAATTACTTTGATATCAAACAACAGTTGACCGTTGTAAATCAAACAGCAAAAATGTTCAGCAAAGTGAGTGTATCCTTTAAAAAAATATTTACCTACATTATCTTGTTTTTATCTGGACTAGTGACTAAAGTTGACAGTGTTACTTGCAGATCGTAGCTTTGAGCGCACTGTTGGCCGCTGCCAACGCTGGCTACTTGGGCCATGGACACGCAGTGTCTTCCCAGAGCATCATCCGTCACGACGAACCCCTGCACTACGGTGCTCCCGTAGCGCACTACGCTGCTCCCGTAGCACACTACGCCGCTGCCCCCGTGGCTCACTACGCCGCCCCCGTGGCTCACTATGCCGCTCCTGCAGCTCACTACGACGGCCACGACACTTACGTAAGTCATCATGGTGACTGCCCCATAATTAAAATTAATTGAAGAGAGTACTATAATCTAATTTGGTCATTATTTCAGGCTCACCCCAAATACGACTTCGCTTACTCCGTGGCTGACCCACACACTGGTGACCACAAGTCCCAGCACGAGAGCCGCGATGGCGACTCTGTTCACGGATACTACTCCTTGGCTCAACCTGATGGTTCCATCCGCAAGGTTGAGTACACCGCTGATGCCCACAACGGGTCAGTTGCATAGGACTATTATTTTAAAGTCTGGATGTCGAACCCGCTCAAGTTACTTTGTCAACATTGTGCTAATATAAACACTATTCTTAACTTTCAGTTTCAACGCTGTGGTACACAACTCCGCCCCCTCGGTGCACCCCGCCCCAGTCCACGGACACGCTTACCATCATTACTGAGTGATCATCGATGACTGATTGTATTGTGTCTATTTATTGTTTTGTACATACCAAATGAGAGTGAATGCGATTTCAAAATAAAATGTGATAAACCACTAACCTATTTTTATATTCTAGAAAGATAGTTTTCCTTATATATAATTTCCATAAGTATGCCGATGAAAATACAAACGACATATTGCACATACTAAAAGACGTACCTAATTTAATTTTTTCATATAATAGTTGACTATGACTCATTATAAAGCTTTTAAAAACTCTATTAGGAAGAACGCAAGTGCAGGTAGTGGCAGAAAATTAAAGGCGAATTGAGCTGCTGTTCATGCTGTATTACTATGCATAGTTCTAGCATTTTCTTTTTCCTGAACATATTTCTAGTGCAACAATGCATACTTCATTTTGTTCTCAACCACTCAGTAGGACCAAAAACAGGTACAAAATTTGACATCATAGTCAACTGAACGATTGCCCCTAAATAAAATTGGATGAAGAATATGCTACCTAATATATGGCGAGTTTTGATGTAATTATATAGATTGGTCAATTACCAAATCCCGTATAAAGAGAATGATGAAAATCGATGACAGTGTAACAATTAAATATTTCGCTGTAAAACCGCAAGGTGGCAGAAGATGAAACTTGACAAACTTTTACAGATTCGAAGATAGTAAAAGAGGTCTCTTATCACAACGTAAGCGTATAATTTTACTGCATACATGTTGTTTTTTCCCGAATAATGACGGACGATGTAGAGACTATTCGGCCCAATGAATGATTTTCCGAGAAAAATTAACAAATCCCTATCAATCCGTTACTAAATAAACACTTTTACAAAAAAAAACAACCGACTTCAAAAAAACACTACAAAGTGTAAAATAACTTTAATTTCGGAAGTCGGTGTCTTTGGTTTTGAATTTTCGTTCTTTGTCACCGACTTCCGAAATTAAAGTTACACTTTGTAGTGTTTTTTTGAAGTAGGTTGTTTTTTTTTTTTTTGTAAAACGTTTTTATTTTTGACTTTTTAGTTGTGATACCTACCCCACACAAATTCGAATACCAATACCTGCTATGTAAATAACAGTGACAGGAAGTTATCATATCATCCACATACTAAGTGACGAAATATTACGTATTATTGAAGCTAACTCAAAAACTACCCAAGCAAAGTTAATAAAATTTATATGGGACCACCTCTGAAGTATGATCTACCAAACTAAAAAAGAATCATCAAAATCAATTCATAATTGATGGAGTAATCGCGTAACAAAAAAAAACAACATACAATCGAATTGAGAACCTCCTCCTTTTGGAAGTCGGTTAAAAACCGGCCAAATGCATGTCGTGTCGGACCTCGTACAATGAAGGGTTCCGTAGTGGAGATAAATTTATCCCAAGAACAAACATAACATTGTAAGTGAAAAACATGTTCTCACATACATTCTAACTGCAAATGTAAGTTTCTACGTACGCCTTTTTATGGGATAGATTCGGAGCAAATTGGCTGTAACAGACGGACAGACTGACATAGACAGAAAGACAGACACAAGAGTGATCCTAATGAGGCAACCAATAAAACTTCCAGGTAATTCTTCGTTTAGTTCTTCGTTACGTACTATAATCACAAGCACATGCAGAGGAACTGCAATTGATTGAAGAGCTTACAATTGAAGCACTTACTGAAACATCATCATTATGTACCTATTAATAAAACTTCATTCAACAAAAAAATACTCAGGCTATTAAGTATGGGTCACTCAACCACGCATGGATAGAAACAACAGACACGATGCATGGACGAGGAGAAAAAATAAAAAAAAAATAATTAATAAATTATGTACCCGTTAAAAAAATTAGGTATCTCCATATCGTCATTCAAACATCATCCAACAACATACATAATTAGAACAAAACATTATCATAACTTTTCTCTAAATACGTAGTAGCCTGAGCTTTTAACCGAGTTTAACCCGTGTCTCTGAAAATTAGCGGCATTACGACACTTTTTAGGGTTCCGTACCAAAATAGTAAAAAGGAACCCTTATGGTGCGACTCTGTCTGTCAGAGCTGAGTATCTCAAGGACTACTAATGCTATCAACTTGAAATTTGGAACAGTTTTAGATGACGTTTGCCCAACTATTTTGCAATTAAGAAAGAAATAAACAAAACCTTTTTTTTTGCAACTATGACTGAACGGGTGTCTTAAAAATTCGAAGTGGGGCTACTGGGCATGTGGGCTATCATATATGAAAGAGCGCTATTTGCACATTCTCAGTTTTCGATTTTTGATAAAAAAAAAAATATTTCTTTTCTCCCCCTTATCTCCGAAGTTTGCATAGAGAAAAATCTGAAATTATTCTATGTGAAAGAAGTTTATGTGAAGATTACAGAAAAAATAAAACGATGTCTCTAAATAGCGCATATTTTCAAAAATTACCTTAATTACCTTAGCTCCACTACTGGTCAAGAGATGGCGCTTACCTAAAACTGCAATATTCTACACGGCAGTGTGCAGTGTTAAAATTCTCTGTCGAATAAACGATGCCTCGCCGATGGAAATTTAAAATGTTACGGAACCCTCGGTGCATGAATCCGACTCGCTCTTGACCGGTTTTTAATATGTTGATGGATTGAATTTGAGAAGAAAATTATATTTCTCGGAATACCTAACACTAGTGGAATACATAGAAGGTTTTTATAATAACAAAAAAAAAATAGAAATAAATAGAATAAATAAAAAAAATAGAAATAAATAGTTAAAAATAACAGTTAGTAATAATAATAAGCAGCAGCAGCAGTTGTTAATAGTTAGTTGGATAATAAATAGTTTTTTTTTTAATATTTAGCTATTATATAGATTATTTCTCATTTTGTGAATGTGAAAACGTTGTAGGCCTTGTAGACTCAGAGATGCTTCGATTTGTTGACCATTATATTTTTTTTGAGTACCTGGTACTTGTTGACAGACCCACAATGTCCTCCCATACCTATTAACACAGCATTTAGAAAACATTATACAAGCCAATTTTTGAAATGCGTGGAGTAAAAAACATCAACGCGTCGGTGCCAGTTTTTTTTTTTAATAGTAATCGTGGAGTTTCCTGCCGGCTCTTTTTAATACGACCAATTGAAACTGTGCACCTAGCTTCAAACGTTTCATGTATGATTAGGTACTTTTTTTAAACTTCATTTTTTTAATAAGATCGTCACCTGTAAAACGTACATTGCTTAACTTAAGATGCAAGATGCACAATGTACTGAAAATGTTGTAGCAATGTGTAGCCATGTAAAAAACCAAAAATGCTTTAAACCGACTTTTAGTAAAAATGTGTCGCATTTGAAAATAATTTATTTCACAGCTACAAATTCTCATATTGCACGTAACAATCGTTTCACACAGCAATATTTTTGGTATCGTAACTGTCACCTTGAAGCCTTGTCAAAGTATTCAAAGTCAAGTGCACGCATTTCTTCGCCCCACCGCGCTAGCGCATGCGGCTTTGTGTTTCATATATAAAACCATACAGCAATTACTTCGATATCAAACAACAGTTGACCGTTGTAAATCAAACAGCAAAAATGTTCAGCAAAGTGAGTGTATCCTACAAAATAAATGTTTACCTACATTATCTAGTTTTTATCTGGCCTAGTGACTAAAGTTGACAGTGTTACTTGCAGATCGTAGCTTTGAGCGCGCTGTTGGCCACTGCCAATGCTGGCTACTTGGGCCATGGACACGCAGTGTCTTCCCAGAGCATCATCCGTCACGACGAACCCCTGCACTACGCTGCTCCCGTGGATATTTATGATGTATATTTTTTAATATACATCATAAATATCCACGACCCCATGGATTTTTAGCTGGTCATTTAATGAAACGCAACCATTTCAGGAAGTGTTCAAACACTTCATGAAAATATCAATTCTAAGATCTGACCACAATATAAAGACCATCTTAATCATATTACTTACACAATTACATTAATACATAATATAACATTACATCACGCCTGTAATACCCGAAGGACGTGTAACTTATAGTACACCCACATTTCACCAATTATGTTTAAGTCCCATGTAATAGGGGGCGATCCTATTGCCATCAACCGCATCAGGCACAAATCCAGATTCCAGGCTGCTACTGAGCAATTCCTGATGGAAAAACCCAATAAAATTAATACATGTTTAAAGTACATATATTTACATAAATACGTATGGATTCATTTAAAACTTTATGAAGCTAACAAAAGCATCTACTGCCCTTACAAATAAGCTTTAGGTAACTAACTTATTTTTTAGTTTAATTAAAAAGCTGAGTGTAACAAATAATATTACGTAGCTTTCAAAAAGCTCTGTTAGGTGTACCAAAAATTCGGGGCGAATTGAGCTGCTCAGTAAACGGCAACCGGGCTTTATTTGCTCTAAAACTGCAACTTGTTTAGCACCTTTCTATGTCCAGAACCAGACCCTGGATGGTTTTGACATCTTGTATAACTGATCGATTGTCAGCAATAGACAAATAAAAACATTTGGAACGAGAATTTGTTCTGAAACAAGATTGGAACTAAAACATTCTACCTAGTATACCACTCGTTTTTATGCATTTAATATTGATTGGTATGGCCACGCCCCGAATCACCTACATGCGGAGAAAGATGAGCAACGTATCTTTGTCGCTCAAAACCCATGGAACATCAAAATTGCAGAGGATGTAACTTGAGAAGAATTTAAAGATACGAAAACGGTACGGAAATAATCTATAGAATTTTGGTATTGCAGGCGGGACAAACTAATAACTTGAAATGATGGTGTAAATTTTGTTTGTCCCGCCTGCAATACCAAAATTCTATAGATTATATGCTTGTTTTCTCTTTTCAGTTATGAGTTTTTGCAGTCGGTTTTTTTTTTCAACCTTTTTAGTTTTATTAAAATAATACATTATAACCTACCCCTCCCCTTATTTGTATTTGCAGATGCAATATATAAATATTATATTGCCTATGACACTCCCACAATTAAGACGAATCTAACGACACTTCACATGTTAAAATCCATCAAGCCGTTTAGGCTAAAGAACGTGCCAAAGAAATAGACATACATACATACATACTCTTGAAAAACATTACCCTCCTTCTGGGGCAGTCGCGTAAAAAGTAGATATGTTTAATGGACAAAACTAACTTAATTATTTACTTTACTTTTCTGAAATGTACTACGCATTGGCAGACTGCAATTGACAACTAACGTAATAGAGCAGCCAATAAATAAATAGCCCGCCAGGAAAACAATTGATTCAAACTTCAAATACAAACCATAACTCGCTCAACAAGGAAATAAAATATAATGTCGGCTACAGTTTCATTCAATATGAATTTGTCTCCCATGCTGAAACCGGTAAGGCACCTACTCACTTCAATGAAATACTTCAATGTGATAATGAAATTATAGCTAGAACTTTCTCTATTACAAATTGTATGGACTTTTGACGGTAATTAATACCAACAGAGTAAGCTGTATGTAAGTAATGTAAATTGGGTTTCATCTCACAATTTCTTCGTAAAACAATGTTTAACTAAGTTATAACAAATACCGGAGTGCATCATAATCTCTGTGGGGCAACAGAATATTTGAATTCCGAAAAAACTATTTTAAACATATTTTAAGGATAGGTCTACTTTTTAATCATTTATTGTTCCATTAACTCGTTAAAATGGTTCATGATATATATCCATCAACATAGCTCGCGTGTTTACAAATTATCTTGATAGTTGCTTACTACATAATATTATGTGGTTTATACAAAAAATATCTCACCAAAACGTCAAGAAAAGGCAATCACATAATTGATTAAGGAGAGATAATGTGCATGAATGTTCGTAATCAAGTTAAATACTGGGTGCCAAATGCCAAAACTTTTAGGGAATCATAAGACACCGCAATGTATGTTGACCATGTTGAGAAAATGCTGCAAGCTTTTCATAAAATGAAATGCCCACGTGTCTTTGAAAATTTATTTTCTGGCCTCGCATTTAGATTTGTTGCATGAAAAAAAAAATATGGTAGCTATGGCTATGAGTGCTGAAGACGGAGAGTAGCGTATGAGTGTTGTGTTGAAGATGGAGAGAGATTCCACAAAATTTTTGCTGTTATTTAAGAATGATATCAAGGAAAATGGAACCCTAGGATGCTGGCAGACTACTGCTGGTTGTTGAAATTAGCAGTAGTCTGTACTCAATTGTCGGGAAACCTCAACCACAAAGTACCCTCACCAAAATAAAATAAAAAGGAACTTTTTGTAGACCAAAATAAATGAATTTAAGTATAAAGTTTGTTACAAAAGGAAAAAATAAAAAATAAAAAAAATTAAAAAAAAAATTGTGAAGGTAATAGAAATATTTTGTTTGACTTTTTACATTATTTCTAGCACTAGAACATGAATCACATGAATTATTTGAGAAAAAATAAAGGGATGACTTCAAGAACTAATAAGTAAGTCCTGCTAACCATGCCATGACAACATGTAGCTTTTAATATATAAAAAAGCATTTAATTCAGGCAAAACCAATATTACAAAAAATAAAATTTCACTATACGCCAACACACAATTGAATAAAATGTCAATGCACTTAAAATAGGTACAAATAAAGATCACAGAATTCAAATTAAAACAAAATTTCAAATGCAATTAAAATAAACAAATGAGTAATACAAATTATACGAGTCACAGAATTGAAACTAAAATGATATGTCAAATTATAAGGTTCACAGAATTAATATTAAATTAAAAATTAATAATTTAATTCAATTCATTAAAAATATAGATCAGTGGTGCCGATTCTCCTGTACACCGAACTAAACTATCACTAAAATTCCTTACTTTTGACTATGAGAATCTCAAAGCTGTTCTACAAAATAAATAAAAATAATTTTGACACATCTAAATCGAATTTGACAATCGCGACTCCACATGTGATACCTACCACGTGATTTTTTTTAGAGATGGATGCGCGCCAGCCTCGACGTTTTTTATATGGAATTGTTCACTTTTTGTATGGAAAATAAGAAAAACTATCACCTACACGTTGAGTGTTAAGGGTTTCATACAGAGGGTCGAAATTTTAATTATTTTTGTGATTTGACACACCATTCGAGATACAAGTAAAAGAAAAAAAAACAGTAAGTACTGTTTTTACACTTGAAGTCGAGGTATTGTGAATTTAAAGTTCATGACAACCAATTTTATTGCAAAGGTTTTTAATCGCGATTAGAAATAATCAGATTTAGTTAAAAAATCTAAATTTTAGGTGAAAAACGTCAAATTCAGAATAGCGAAATTGCCATTTTCACTAAATTTATATCTCAGTGCCATCTTAGTGCTATCAAACTTAAATAAAGCTAAGTTGTGTCAGTTTGGTCTATTTCAGACTAGATCAAAGTGACACAACTAGACAAAAAATCACCAAAATTTAGTTTATTCCTGTCAAACAAGACGTTTGACAGGAATAAACTAAATTTTGGTGATTTTTTGTCTAGTTTAAAGGCATTTGTGACAAGAAAATCGGCACCAGTGTCAATCAGATAAAGTGCCCTGGCTATACATGTCTGTTACAGCATTGTCTTATGTAGGGGCAGTCAAATCGCTCAGCGATCATTTTCAGAACAGTATTGGAGCTGGCCCGCACCCTTTAGTATTAGAGGAACCATTTAAAATACTTTTCCCTACCTATGTCGATTTCGTCGTCAAACAGAAACAATCATAACCATCATAATTATACAGAACCATTTATTTTCACCGTGAAGTTGTAACCGACACGTTCTTTTATCAAACTATTACAGCATTCTAAAGCATTTACATAGGAACACATTACTTTCAAATCAACAAACTAAAACCGATTTAAAAACAAAGTAGGTATTCTAGAAATTAAACATGTCATGCAAAATACAACAAAAAAATTAACAGTACTCACTCGAGTATTAATTGGTTTTAGGGTTCCGTAGGTTCCCTCTGTCAGTCAATCAGGACCCTTTTTCTCAGGAATACGTGGAGGTATCAAGTTGAAACTAATATCAAATACGTAAGTCCCTTGGAGCTCTAAAAAATTCAAGCTTCTAAGTCAACGCAATAAAATAATACGGCAAATTATGTGACTTATTTTTATGCTCGCAAATAAATCAAAACCTACTGAGTACTTGCCGTTGACCTAGAATCATGAAATTTGACGGAACCAACGAAAAAGTCAGAAAATCGTTAATTTTTAGATTTATCACATAAAAAAAACCGTGACGTATACCGATATATGGGAGAGTATGTTTTTCAACTACAAAGTTAGGTTTGTTGTTGGGATAAATTCATCCCGACTACGGAACCCTTTACTGTGCGTGGTCTGATACGTACATGGCCGATTTTTTAAATTAAACTGTGTCGTTACTGTTTTATCGAAACTGCGACCTTGATACATGTCAAAGTTACAAGTCGAATGCGTGCACGCATGCTCCGCCCCACCGCGTTCAAATACTCAGTAACTTGATCTATAAAACCAAATTGCAAGTCCATTGACATCAATCAACGCTTGATTGTAACAAACAATACAACCAACATGTTCAGCAAAGTGAGTATTGAAATAAAAAAGTAGTTTCTTGAAATCTTCATAAAAACATTGATTTAACTTGTTAATTGAGCTTTCTAAAGCTTTCTTTGAATTTAAACATGCTATAATATCTCACCCCTAATAATCAACAATAGTATTGGCTAGTAAAAACACATATATTTACCAGTTTAAGACCTACTTTAACCCTCTGCAACTTAAAATATAATAAACTAGCAGCGCCCCGCGGTTTCACCCGCATAACTCTCGATCCCGTAGAAATATCAGAATAAAAATAATTATATGTATTAATACAGGTTATAAACTATCTGTGCGCCAAATTTCGTCCAAATCCGTTCAGTAGTTTTTGCGTGAAAAAGTAACAAACATCTATCCATCCTCACAAACGTTTTTAATATTATTATATTATATTAAATATATATCATATTATATATTAGGATAGGATTATTACCTTTCTAAGTATCTCTCACTTTCAGATCGTAGCTTTCGGCGCTCTGTTGGCCGCTGCCAACGGTAGTCTCTACGGTCACGGTCATGCCGTGTCCTCCCAGAGCATCGTGCGTCATGATGAGGCCCATGTTGCGCCCCTGCACTACGCCGCGCCCGTAGCGTACTACGCCGCTCCCGTAGCACACTACGCCGCTCCCGTAGACCACTACGACGGCCACGACACATACGTAAGTGACACTTTTATTGTTATTATGTTTTTAGAACATTATCTGTTTATTTTTTAATGATTTTTTACTGCAGGCTCACCCCAAATACGACTTCGCGTACTCCGTGTCGGACCCTCACACTGGTGACCACAAGTCCCAGCACGAGAGCCGCGACGGTGACGCCGTGCACGGATACTACTCTCTGGTGCAGCCTGATGGCTCCGTGCGCAAGGTCGAGTACACCGCTGATGACCACCATGGGTACGTTATCAAATATCCTCATTTTATTCTGTCAACTGTAGTAATTATTATCACATTTAATTAATTAATTAACCACCTTGTTGTTATTTTTTAGTTTCAACGCTGTGGTACACAACTCCGCTCCCTCAGTACACCCCGCTCCCGTCCACGGACACTCTTACTATCATTACTGAGTGATCAACTGACTTTTGTGTGAATGTTTGAACAATTATGTAATTATTTATTCTGTATGTATTGTGTGTGAAATGTGAATAAATTGATAACACCTTTAGCATTGTGATTTACTCTACAGCCACCTTGAATAGGATATAACCCACTAGTTACAGAGGTTATCTTAGGGAATATTATAGCTCTTTAAGCTTTAACCTTGACAGCAACGTAGTTAAAAAAATGTGAGTCCTTTTTGTAGGTACGTATTACTAGTGATATGGACTAATATTAGATTCCTACATAGCTAATTTGATATTTATTTGACAATTTGTAGCGTGGGTTGGTGACTCTTAATAAAGCGGTATAATTTTATTAAGGCAATAAATATTACGGTCACGTCATAAACTCCGCCTTTAATGATATATTATTAAATTGCTTAAACTACGCTTAAGCTGACCAAATAAAATAACCACTGCGACAACCATATACCATGCTGACTACTACCTACTTCCATAATATAAATTTTATTACTTGAATTTATGGTCACTATTTCAAATAGTTTATTTCAAAGATAGACATTACATAACATCACGCCTTGTTTCTCCGAAGGGTTGAACAGAGGTGTACCTGTAGCATACCCACATTTGTTTATTAAAGAACACCAACAGCATAAACATTCAACAATTCACGGTAAAACTCCAATGAGTTTATGTTGGCACCAACTTAAATGTAAAAAATGTGTATGTACCACTGAATAAATAAATTGAAATACCATTTGTGGACATTGTACATGTATGTTATCCAAACAATGAATTCGTAATAAGTGACGTTTGTAAACAAGCACCAGTGTTAATTTTCATTGTGCCATCATTATAATTTATTTGATGTCCAACAAAACGGTTTTAATTACTTTTTTATTGGGTCTACACTCTACAGTATAATACAATAAGAGCTTCTCAAAAAAATAAAATAAAAAGGGATTCAAAATAATAATAATTAAAAAGGAATTACTGCTAATGTATACACAAATTATAGGTGTACATTACATTCAAGGAATAACAACATTGGACCGAGAAGCTGCTATTAAAACATTATTTACATACATTTCGCCAATTATGTTTAAGTCCCAAGTAATACTGACAATTATTATAATATGTATAAAAATGTGCTTCAAAGCAGAAAGAGATACCTACCTACTAACATTAGGGTATAGATAGCGTCAACCTGAAAAAGTTCTTTTTAACCTTTCCAATTGTAAACCAAAAACTCAAATTTTACATTTGCAAGCAGAGCAAGACATTACCTTGTGACAGCTATATTATTCAGCGATGCTAGAATCGGGCGTAATTAAGTCTGATCCCAGAGGCGGAAAGTGCTCAATCAAATAGGTGTATATAATATTTATGACTTATAATAGATACCACACAATAATAACTTTACTATTTTAAGATTGCGTTAAATATTTTCCAATCACCTATTCTGGAACTAATACATACTATTAAATAATTGCAATAACTCTCATAAATAAATCCGAATAGTTTATAGCTAAGCTTGTATGTCATAGTTCCAGATTTAGTTTTACTACAATAGAACGGCTATAAGTTATGTAAGGATTTTGAACACAAGAATTTCAGACATGTCTGACTCTAGTTCCTTGTATGAATATAAGAGAATTATTCAGTTTAAGTTGTGGGTTGCAATTTGAATTACGTATTAAAGACAACATAATACCATGATAAATGCCTATCTGTGAATTTACAGTATTTTTACATTTGCAATAGCCTTTATTCAGAATTTTTGTTACAATATTTACTTAACGTAATGATTCTGCACTCTAGTCGTTTTGCTCTTTGGTAAAGGTCTCTCCCAGTTGTCTCCACCTACTCCTATTCCTGGCCATCCTCGTCCACAAACTTCTTGCAATTGTCATGATTTCATCGGTCCAGCGCTTAGATAGTCTGCCTCATTTCCTTATTTTACTTTTAGGATACCAATGAACGATTTTTTTGCTCCATTTTTCTAATTATGTGTCCTGTCCATTTCAGCTTTCTGACTGTTGTTGTGACATTCTTTAGTCTGGTCTTTAGTTTTTCTTACCCTGTCAGATTTTTTTCCCCAACATACTCCTCTCTATCGCGTTTTGACATATATCTTCCTTGTGTGGGCTTTGGTAAGGGCACAGGTTTTGCAGCCGTATATGAGAACTGCCAAGACACAGATGTTAAAGAGGTTGCGTTTGACAGCCATACTCATTTCTGTATTTTTCATTATCTCCAGTATCGTTTCCATGCTTGCCCGTTGCGTCGTGCTAAGACATAAACAAGCAAAATTGTTGTTGTACACTACGTGCAACTCCTAAAAGGAGAAGTTATACCTCAGTTGAGAAATAAAAAGCAAGGGGCTGTCAAAAGCATAGCCAGTCAAGAGTAATTAGAATTTTATTTAGGATGATTTCAAAGTCCATTACTTCTACTTATTACTAAGGTTCTTACAAACCTGTATAGTAAAATGTGTATTTCATGAAGAAACATAGATACCTATACAAAAGCTGAAAAGAATGCATCTCTATGCACGCCGGCAAAATAATATTGCACGCACGTACAATCATGTATTACTGACAAAATGTTAATAACTGCATTTAAATTAACATTCGATTTTACCACGCTATTCAGATTTGGTGACTGTTTTTGTTAAACCTTAAACTTACTAACCTAAGTGAATCTACAAAAAATATTATAATCAGCATAATAATAGTCCGGAATGATAAATATCGATAGTTTTTGTCAACATTGCACTGAACGGTATAATCGGTTCGGGGATTTTTTCCGTTCATTCAGACTGAGATCACGTAGCACCTCGCGGTACGGCCTTGCTCGCATCGAGCTACAAAGCAGTGAGAAACATTCTTCTTCAACAAATAAACGACATAAAAAGCATGAAAAATCATTTTCCTATAGATCAACCGACTTACTTATAATCGGTATAATTTAAATTAATTATAGGCACCATATAAATAATGCGTTTTTGTCTAAGATATTGTTTCTGCAGTGCGTCAGGGATGTTCGCAGATGCGCATGTAGATTGCTTTTACGCAACAATGCGTAAAAGGTGCGCTTCCCTGGTGCGCAGGGTGTGGGGCAGCTCCAACAGTGTCTTAAGCATGGTTGCGAGTCGCCTGGACTGCAAATACGTGGGTCACTGTTGTGCCCTCTCTCATGGGATGTCGCAGCGGTGACCAACCGTAATTTATTGTTTTGTTTTCCGTGTTTTTGTTTAGTGTCTGTGTTTACTAACATAGTCGTAAGTTTTACTAACAATCTTGTTGAGTCTTGGTTACTCCAATAAAGAAAAAATCTATTCTACTCTATTCTATGGCAAAGAAATCTCTACTGTCTGACATGTCTTCACATCATCGGTAGATCTAACGCGTACGTAGTAGGGGCACGTTTCTCTAGCAAGTAATGAATAATTATCACGAAGTTAACTTCAAATGACCAGTGGTGGCCCAGTGGTAACGGCCCCGACTTACGAGTAATTGTAGGTCATGGGTTCGAACCCAGATATGTGCTTTACTTAGTGTAAATTATTTCATCACCACTGCTCTCAAAACGGTGAAGGAAAACATCGTGAGGAAACTGGCATGTCCCGAAACCCGCACCGGGCTCGCGTGGTAGATTACAGCTCACTCCCTCTCACAGAGAGGAGGCCTGTGTCCCAGTAGTGAGAACATTATAGGCTGATTATGCTAAATTTCAAATTGGAGCTGTGTACAAAAACTAAGCAAGTATTATTTAATACCAATTTAAAAGTAATTTAGCAAAGTAAACGAGAAGCAGCGGCATCTTCAACACAAGAGGACAATGGTGCTGATTCCCTTGTTCACATACGAAACTAAATTTAATTTCAGTGCATCTTTTTCTTTCTATTTCATTAAGAAAAGGACAGAAGATAAATTTTAGTTTAGTTCTGTCAAATTAATCAGCGCTTGACGTAAATTGTCGTAATTTTAGTCGGCAAGTTTTTAATCACGTCTAAACTTGTATGGAGAGTGACAGGCGCTGATTAATTTGACAGGACTAAACTAAAATTTATCTTCTGTCCTTTTCTTATTGAAATAGAAAGAAAAAGATGCACTGAACTTAAATTTAGTTTAGTTTGTGAACAAGGGAATCGGCACCATTGATTCTAATAATAATAATTTACCTTTAATTAGACCACAAGAGTAGAGATTCACTAAAGATTAGAGTAAGATTTGCAGTCGTCTTGGTTATTATGACCATATATTATTGAAGCAGCCATTGGTAGGCCTATGTTCAGTTCTATGACCTAAGATGGAAGTAGGACTAACAAAACGGCTGAAAGAGAGAGAAACCTTAAATGAATTAGGCACAAAAGATGATGATGACCATATTAGGATCATATGAATAGCATATTTGCAATGATTCATAGCATAAAGTCTGGCATCTGACTGCAATAACTATACAGAAGACAAATGTTCCACATCGTTCAGAAACAGACTCTTTCATTCATAAACCCACGCACTTGAAAATTTCGTTCATGCGTACGATATTTTTTGTTTAGCTGAACAAAACATGCACATTTAGACGGCATGACATGGCCACGCCGTTATCGATACCATGACATATATTGCAATTCTATAATCGTTTTTTTAAGACGACCTTAACTATTGTCATTGTCGCGAGGTCCGCATGCGGTGTGGTCAGCCCCACTTGTTCTTATTCCGTTTTAACTCATATAAAAACCCACGGTCAGCAGCATTTGTCATCAATCATTGATTGACTTTGATCTAAACAACAACAAAATGTTCAGCAAAGTAAGTGAAACAATTATTTAATCAGAAGAATCAATTCCCTAAAACAAAATTCGAAATATTCGATTTGAAACGGTAAAACAAGTGAATTCATAAAGTGGAGTGAAAAGTGGCTAGGTTCTCAAATGTGATCTACTAAAATTGTGGAACAATGGAATCACAGATTGTCTAAATGAAGTGTCTAAATTAAAATGTCTCTTCTTGTGTCTTCAGCTGGTAGCTTTCGGTGCGATGCTGGCGTCGGCCTATGCGCATGGCCACGCTGTATCTTCTCAGAGCATCGTGCGTCACGATGGGGGTCACTACGCCGCTCCCTACGCGGTGCCATACGCCGTTCCTTATGAAGCTGGCTACGCTGCACCATACGCCGCTCCCTATGAAGGCGGCTACGCTGCACCATATGATGGCGCCTACGCTGCACCCTATGCCGCACCCCTACCCTACGCCGCCCCTATAGCGTACGGTGGACACTACGACGAAGGCCACGATGAACATGTAAGTTAACAATATATCGAACAATAACAGTATAGTCCAATATTCTAAGGTATACTCGTACAAAGGTTCCATACAAAAGTGCAGCATCCACACGATCGATATTATACAGGATGTTTGGTAGAAGGACTGACAGCTTTTTCTGAGAGATCGAGAGCGACATATCCTAGTTTTCACCCATAAAACCTGTGTCTTAGATGTCACTGATACACGGTTAATAAAATTGACATAAGTCATTCTCAACAGCCCAACAGTAGTGACTATGTCGCAGCCATAAACAGATGGCTGCGACATAGACACTACTGTTGGGCTATTGAGAATGACTTAGCCAGCTAATTGGACGCCTAGGCCGTTCATTAAACGCCGGCATTCAATTGGATGCCTAGGCCAATAGTTTATTGAACTAGAATCATTCAACATTTAACAACTTGGCGTATTGAAAGTCAGCCCTTTGAAGATGACTGACCAAGACTCAGCCAAGTGATTCAAATGGTGAAAAAAATTCTGTGAGCAACTTGAAAATAGCTTTGGTCACAGTTCTAACCTAACCTAACCTATTTCACCCAGTTTAACTAAATGACTACACGACATTCAGCCATCTGTTAAACGTTGCGCTCAATGATTTGGCTAGTTGTCCTTCAACTACTTGTCATTTTGCATGCAGCATGTTTAATGAACGGCCTAGGCGTCCAATTAGCTGTCTAATTTAACCAGATGGCTGGTATATCTATATTTTCCCAATATTACTTATTCCAGACTCACCCCCAATACGACTTCGAGTACTCCGTATCGGACCCTCACACTGGTGACCACAAGTCCCAACACGAGAGCCGCGACGGTGACGCCGTGCACGGATACTACTCTCTGGTGCAGCCTGATGGCTCCGTGCGCAAGGTCGAGTACACCGCTGATGACCACAATGGGTAAGTCAAAGATTTTAGTTGGGAAATCTCATAAGTTCACCTTACCTGGGTCCAGAACTTCTTTTCACGATAATCTCTTGATATCAAAGTGATAGTAGGACATATTTTAATCACTTTTCTAGGGTCATCACTATACTCCATTGGTACCAACCATGGTATTAGGAGAAGTCTTTCATTAGCATCTCTATGAAATAGACGAAGGTATTACACAATATGTTTACCATACCCAATAGGTACTTGCTTTACAGTTTTTGTCATCAGTAAAGTTTATGTCCGTTATGAAGTTTTTGATGGGATTTTAGAGATTGTTCGATTAATCCGAATACTAACGTTTTTTTAATCTTCAGATTCCAAGCCGTTGTACATACGTCGGCTCCATCCATCCACCCCGCGTCTGAGTACCAACACTATTAAATAAAGTTATATTTAGTGGATAATATTATCTGTCGACCTGCTGAAACCAAATACGATTATAAATTAATTTATTAAAATATTTATAACCTGTACATGAAATCTATTATTGGTCATCCCTTTAGCCCTGTACAGAAATAGAAGATGATGATTAAGCTTCATAATTATAATGATTAAGAGTCATCAAAGTCGATAATAAAAATCTTAAATTCACTCACTGACAGACAGCCTTAACCAAAGCATGGCTCAAGAGTTCCTTTTGTAACGAAGGTGAACACTAAGGAAGAATATTTAAAAAATATCCCCCCATATAAGGGGTTAAATAGGGGATGAACGTTTGTATGGAAGTTCGTTATTTTTGTCAATGGGAAATACCACACGGCTTGTAAGTCAATAAATTGAGTTAGAATTTATTGTGTCCTACTAAATTAAAATACAACAGACGTGGATATATTTAGTAACCTGTTTCGTGAGTTCGCAAGAAGTCCATCGTCATCCTGAGGATGCCTCGTTGAGAGCTGAAACACGTGTCGATTTCTTTCAGGAGTTTTTTATGGCTCTTTAGAAATAGCTAAGCGGAACAGGTTACTAAATATATCCACGTCTATTGTATTTTATAATGAATTTTCGCAAGGTCACGCCTGAATCAATTAATTATCCTACTAAATTATTTGACGAGTAATGAAATATACAGATACAAGTTGCAATTCAAATAACTAAAATCCCGAAAAGGGGTAATTGAACACATCATTTTGAACAACTTACACAATGGGACCAATCCTGAAATCGCAGAAAAAATCTGATGTTCCATAATTTTTTTCGACATAAGTGAATATAAATGTACGGTTCCAAAGTAAAGTTGTTCATAATAAAGAGTGCAATGACCCATTGTCGGGTTTTCAGTTATTTAAATTAGGTACACCTTGTTTAACAAATTTTAAGTAAGTAGTAATAGTTGAGGCAATCGTTTTTTCGACGACCGCAAGAGATTATCATGCCAATTTATCAAATTACCTTAATTACGAACCTCTTAAGGAATAAAGTGTCATTAAAAACATGACAAGTTCAAGCATTATAACATTTACGTAACAAAGATCACTATTTGGCGGTAGACCGACATTTTATCAGATATCATAATTTTATAACAAGGCTGTTGCGCTTGCGTGATTCCGGCCATAAAAATATAAACACTATTTACCCACTGAGTGACTTTGCTTGTGTAAGACATACTGTTTTTCTCAAAGCTTAACAATTATGCCCTTCAAAAAAAAAATTTTGCAAATATCATCATATCATTTTTTGGTTCCGCCAATTACAAACTGATTTTAATGATTCTTTTTTGTTTGATAGGTCATACTTCTGAGGTGAAACTATATTTTTATTAACTTTGCTTGGGTAGTTTTTGAGTTAGCTTCAATAATACGTATTTTTTCTCACTTAGTATGTGGATGATAATGATAAGTTCCTGTCACTGATATTTACATAGCAGGTAGTGGTATTCGAATTTGTGGGGTAGGGGTAGGTACCACAGCTAAAAAGTGAAAAATAAAAAACGAAAATTCTAAACACAAGACACCGACTTCTGAAATTAAAGTTATTTTTCACTTTGTAGTGTTTTTTTTAAGAGTCTGGAGTTTATTGTTTTTTTCATTGACTTCTTTTACAGATTAACCAATCATATTATCTCCTTTATTTTGGAGCAACTTATTGTGTCTTTTATAAAATAAAAATACTTATTAATTACACTTAAAATATTAGAATACAAAAATATATAAGAACATTAAAAAATAGTAGCCCACCGGTATCAGGAACAGGGTCCAAGCTACTGGCGGTCAGGGGAGCAACTTATTATTATCATTGACTGCTTCGTTGCCTAGTGGTCATAAGAGCCACTGCTGAGCATGAGGTCTTGGTTTCGATTCCCAAATCGGGCAAAGTGTCACTGGGTTTTTCTGTCTGGAATTTCTCAATAGCAGTCCGAAGACTTTACTTGTGCCCGATTGATGGCAATAAACTCGACACTTATTACATGGACTTGAACATAACTGGCGAAATATGAGTGTACTATAGGTAAATTTCTGGCGAACCCTTCCTGAAAACAAAGCTTAATGTTATGTATGTTATTATTATCAAATAAAAGCCTTTTTAGTTACATTAAATGAATAGCCAGAAATCAATAAATGGTCTTGGTACGAATTAAGACAGTAATTTGAGAAAAAAAAACCATAATCGAGTTTTACATTATTGAATCTTTCCGCTTCCTACAACTTTTTGTTGTTTCGTTTTATGAATTTGTATAATGAATACTAAGCAATGGAAAATTACTAACCTTATTAATATTAATAGGTAAACTCAAACTCAAAACTCAAACTCAAATCATTTATTTCAATTAAACCATTTACAGGCACTTTTGAATTGTCAAGGAATCGGTCAGTCAGAAATAGGTATGAAGCTAGTTGCCCATTCCAAAGCGTAGTAGGTACCTATGGAGAAGAACGGGCAAGAAACTCCACGGACACTCTTTCAAATAAAAAATTGTTACAAAATATTGGTTACATCATTCATGTTGAAATTATACATGTGAGAACAATGTAGAAAGACGTGCACATGAGAAGCGTCCGTAATAAAAAGGTAAAAAAGAACAATTAAAAAAAAAAAAAAAATAAGCCCTGGCAGCTAAGAGATAACCAGTCCCAACTGACGGCGCCCGTTCACGAACATGACGCATGGATTAGCACCATTCAGCTCAACCATTTTGAAGGGAGCTAAATGATCCAATACACGCGCCACCATCAGCGAAACATTTGAGTGAGCATGACATACTCACAGCCGCCAGGGCACATTCAAGTCAATGCAAGACATATTACCCGGTAAATAGTAACTCTTTAGTACATAGTGCTCACATAGTGTGCTATGCAATTATATAATACAAAAGAGATTGAGTTTATACAATGCAAAGATGGTCTTACAATCTTCAGCAGCTCCAACAGTATTTGCAAATGTTAATCAATTAGTTGTGGTTGTGGAGCAGGACCAGCGTTGAGCCAAGCATTTTTATTTACTTGGTAAGATAAAAAAATAAACATTTAAGTTCGTAATGTCAAAAACAAAATTAAAAAAAAAAAAGGGAAAGCAACTCTTCCAAATATTAAAATTTTAACTAGTGAGCCCAAGTGGCTGTGGAGCAGGACCAGCATTAAGCCAAGCATTTTTATCTACGATATAATCATCCAACTTATAATATGCTTGTCTACATAGTGTGCGTTTAATGCATGTTTTAAATTTCTTCTCATTTAGTTGAAGAATATCGAGTGGTATTTTATTATAACATTTTACACAGTACCCCATAAAAGAAGTGTGAACTTTAGACAATCTAAAACGTGGTTGATCTAACTTATTCCTATTTCTAGTGTTAAAATTATGCCTGTCACTTATCTTACTAAAAAGGTGTAGATTTTTTCGAACATACATAATGTTTTCATATATATACTGACAAGGAACCGTCATGATGTTAATTTTCTTGAACAATTCCCTTAGAGATTCGCGTCTGCGGAGGTTGTAGATGGCTCTGACGGCCCTCTTTTGCAGAATAAAGATAGAATCAATATCTGCAGCCCGTCCCCACAGCAAAATACCGTAAGACATGATGCTATGAAAATAACTAAAATAGACCAGTCTCGCGGTATCCACGTCTGTTAGTTGGCGGATTTTCCAAACAGCGTAAGCGGCTGAACTTAGCCGCCCTGCAAGTAATGTTAAGTGAGGACCCCACTGTAGTTTGGAGTCAAGCGTTATCCCCAGGAAAACTGTCTTTTCGACGAATTCTAGTGTCTCCTTATTCAATACAACGTGACATTCACTACTTCTAACATTCGGTAACGCGAATCTTATGCATTTAGTTTTCTTCTCATTTAATACCAAATTATTTACAGTAAACCAATTAAGGACCGTAAGCATAGCGTTATTTACGTCGTCAAGCTCCTGTGCACGTCTGTCTACTTTAAAAATCAGTGATGTGTCATCAGCAAATAACACCATTTGTGGTCGATTTTTCAGTAAATTTGGTAAATCATTTATATATACTAAAAAGAGGAATGGACCCAATATCGAGCCCTGTGGTACACCCATTTTGACTTTTAAACCCAATAAAGGTAAGGTAGATACAGAAAGGGCAAAAAATATGTATAGGTTAGCTAAAAACAAATACGATTTTTTCCAAAACTATTAACGAAATTAAATGGTATACTCACCATAACAGTAGGTATGTGTTGGCAGATTTATTTAACATCTCAAAATATTAACAGAAAGGGCTTTTTAAATTTATTTAATGCATAGGTAAGTCCACATTTTCGCACTTGACAGTACATGTAGAACAACCACAGAAAATTTAAACAATTTCCTGTGGTTGCTCTACATGTGTTAATATTAATTTAATAACGTATTAATGATCTTAGAGTTATACAATTACATAACATAACATCACGCCTTGTTTCCCCGAAGGGTTGGGCAGAAGTGTCCCTGCAGCAGGTACACCCACATTTTGCCAGTTATGTTTAAGTCCCATGTAATAGACGGCGAGCCTATTGCCATCAACCGGGCACAAATCCTGACTCCGGGCTGCTACCGAGACATTTCTGATAGAAAAACTCAATAACACATTGCCCGACCCGAGAATCGAACCCAGGACCTCATGCTCAGCAGTATCGCTTGCGACCACTAGACCATTGAGGCAGTAAATACAATTAATCCAACACAATACATGAACATCCTCTTTATTGAGCAAACAAATAAATAATTCATAAAATATCCAAATTTTAATAAAGGGCTAATGTTAATAGGGCTTATTATTAATAGGGCTTTCTTACCAACAGGATGGATCTTATGAAATACATCCTTATTGATGAGGTGGTTTTGCAATTAATTGCACTACAAAAATGACATTACCACTTTCTGTCCAGCGTGGTGAATTCTGACCGCTGATGGAGAAAGCTTTTATAATTTATTATAATGTTTATATACGTGTTTACATTGTGACTTGTGTCAGTTGAATACGCATTTACATATCAACGCTACGTGTAATAATCTCTTCGACACAACCATTCTAATAAAGTTTCAAGGGATGGGAACATGCCTGTGCTAGACAATAGACGCCAAAATCTCATAATCTAGATGTAAACAATGTTCGCTGATACGTTTATAACTACTGACACGAGTTACTCCATGTACAGTCACGAGCACTAATATGTATACCCTTAGCAAAACTTAAAAGCAATTTTCTCGTGAATAACAATTGCAACTTTGAAATAGAACATATTTCATAATAGCCTTTACGACATGTATTTTTACACGACTGCCCAAAAAGGGGTGTAATGTTTTTAGTTTTAGCTTTGATATTCTCTGTTTCTTTTTTAGGGGCAATGCTGTTCTGTTTTTAGAAGACTTTTAATTGGCTGAGCGCGGTTTCGCACTACATTCGATCCGAATCCGAGAAATGTCGGTCCGTCTTGAATTCGGATTCAGATTGAAAGTACGTTTGATTCTGTTTTGAGAGTTTCAATAAAAATAACAATCAAAATAGTTCCTTAAAATCACTCTTTAAACTTGTTAAGTGTACAACGTACAGTAACGAACACTAATGTGTATACATTACTGCTCGTGACTGTACGTTGTACTGAAAGTTAACAACATTCAGACCTCCTATCACCAATACCTACGATTTAATTTCAACTTTTTTTTTGTGACTTTTGTGGACATGATAATTATTCAGATTGATAACAGTTGTAATAGCAATCTTATAATTGCGTTTTATTAAAATAGGTTTTTTACTTTTATTAATTTATTTATTTTTTGTATAGATTCTTTTCTACATATTTTGTGAATGTGAGAACGCTGTAGGGTTAGTGGATTGTAGACCTGTTGACCATTTTCTATTTTGTTAAGTACTTGGTACTTATTGAAAGACCTACACTGTCCTCCCATACCTAGAAACACTGTTATTTGAAAGTATTATTTTTAAAAGAGTAACCGTGGAGTTTCATGCCGGCTCTTCTCCATAGGAAACGACCAATTGGAACCGTGCACCTAGCTTCTGACGTTTCATAAGTGCCCATGTAGGTTTATGTGAAATAAAATATTTTGATTTGAATATATTATGGACCCGAGTAACATGATCGAAACGTGTTTTACCTACAATTACCATGCAACACGACATTGGTCATAATACCATTAGGTTCCCAAATTGCGTGCTAGAAGTATATGTCTTAAAATAAAGTAGGTAAAGTCCTTACTGGAGATTTGATAAACAGTTAAAAAAGAACGCAGCTAGGAAGAAGGCGAAGAAGAAGGTGTTTAAGCTTTGCGAAGGATGTGCAATTGCGTAGTAGATGCTGTAGGCCTACCACAAACGTACTAATGTGAACGCAAAAATCACTCAATACCAACGCTACTTTTACATGAGTAGATCTATACTTAACTAAGTTCGTGAATCGTGCTAGGCAGGATCTCCTAGTCAACACGTGGTGACAGTTTTGCCTCCACAGCAACTCACCTAGCGTGGTCGGGTATCTTCATACCCTTCACACTAGACTGGTTAGGACCCCGTTGCACATTAAGATAGGCAACGGGCCAAATCAAGCTTAGGGCTCACCGATAGGCACTCATCCTCCCTGTCTTACCCGACAGGGAGGGATTGTACACATCCCCGGCATTCCCACCGGGGAGACAGGCATAGTTAGGCCATTCCCCCCCCCCCCCGCCATTATGGCTACCAAAGTGATTGATCTCGAGCTTCTCTCGAAACAATTAACCCTCTTTCTCGAGTATATACTCGAGTCTGAGCCTTCCCTCCGTGGGAAATATAAGGCTCAGCTCTCCAACCTCTTGAGCATCTCAAGGGGCGAGAACCCCCACCAAGATGTCAGCGTCGCTACTTTCAGCGACGCTCTTGACACCCCTCCGACTGTAGAGTCGCCCAGACCCCCCTCCCCCTCCCCTTCGTCGGAGTCAATGGACACCGACGCCCCCGCTGCTTCTTCAAAGCAACCCTCCTACCCCTCTGGCTCGGAGGAGGAAGACGAGCCAAAGTCCGCTGCTTCCTCTACCTCTTCCTCCCCCTCCGACGACGGCTTCATAGCCGTCCAAGGAAAGGGAAGAAAGAGGAAGAACAGGAAGCAGACCTCTGCGCAGGCCAGTAAGGTCGCCGCAATAGAGAACTCAGACTCCTCTTCATCCACCGTCACCATCAAACCAGCTGTGGTTAAACAGCGTGCTACCGTCGCGACTTGCGCTACCGTAGCTTCCCCCTCCCCCTCCACCGCCCCACCGATCTCGTTTACGTCCTCCGCGAAGGCCTCCCCCGCGCCCCTCGCCCCCCGTACCGCGTCATCCTCCGCAAAGGATCCCCCCGCGTCCCCCGCCGCCCCGACCGCATCATCCACCGCGATGGATTGCCCCGCGCCCCCCGCGAAAAAGATTCCCCCTCCACCCCCCCTGTTCGTACAGGACAAGGGGAAGTGGACCGACATCTCGAAATGGTGCGCTGATCAAAAGATCAGCTTCACCAGCGCCCGAAATACCCAGCAGGGTATAAAAGTTCTAGTCCCTACGTCGCGCGACTATAGGGAACTAACCCGTCTACTGAGAGCGAG
Organism: Agrochola lychnidis; assembly: GCA_963680765.1. Taxonomy (NCBI): domain Eukaryota; kingdom Metazoa; phylum Arthropoda; class Insecta; order Lepidoptera; family Noctuidae; genus Agrochola; species Agrochola lychnidis. The sequence continues at coordinate 10,496,403 of OY796852.1, forward strand.
AGGTGTGTCATACCACACCTACTCTCTCCCAGAAGAGAAACAAGTTCGCGTTGTTATAAAACGCATCCCTAGGGAAATCCTCCCCTCTGAAATTCTCGCCGACCTTCAGTCGCAGAACGTCCCGGTAGACGAGGTCCATCGTATGCACCGCTCCAGAGGCGGTGACCTCTACGACATGGTCCTCGTTATCTGTCCGCCCGTCGAGGGCTACCATCCGATTTTCCAAATTCGTTCCCTGTGTCATCTCACAGGGTTCGAAATTGAAAAACCAATTAAGAGTGGCATTGTCGGACAATGCCACAGGTGCCAGTTATACGGCCACTCACAGCGGAATTGCCATGCTACACCCAGGTGCGTAAAGTGCCTGGGAGAGCATAGCACTTCCGATTGCCCCCGTCCCAAGGACCGTACCCTATGTACCGTACCTCCTAGCTGCGTTTTATGCGGCAAAGAGGGCCACCCGGCTAACTACCGGGGTTGTTCTAAAGCCCCTAAGGCCTCTTCTCCCAAGCTGGGGAAGCGCTCCGGCGCCCGCCAGCAAAGGGAAACTCCCTCCTCATCCTCTTATAGGATTCCCTCCGCCCTTATGCCCCAACGACTAAGCCCTCAGAGGCCTAGTCCGTGGAATTATCTCCACCACCAGCAGTCTTTCCCTGCCTTGGTGCCCTCTTACGGTCATTTCCCCCCCCGCCGCCCCCCCATCTCCTCCCCCCCCACCTTAGGGACCCCCGCTTCCGTGGCACCGCGCCACCCGCGCCCTCCGCGCGTCCCGCGCACTCTGCGCCCCCCGCGCCCGCCGCGCCCCCCGCTAAACCCGCGCCTGCTCCCCAAGCTCCGCGTCCCCCGACTGCCGGTCCCGCGACCGAGCAGATGTCAGGTGTTGCCTCGTTCAACATAATCACATCAAATTTCGCGTGTTTTGCCTCCCCGCGTGCAAAGGAAATGGCAAAACTCATCGTCGCCGCCCAAGGCAATATCATTAGGATTCAATCCATTTATAATGCGTATCCGGACATTACGCAAGCCCTAGAATCCCTCGCCCAAACCCCTAAATCTTTCAATGGATAACGAGGCCTTAGCTAGATTCAAACCCCGATCCCTAACAATAGGTTACTTCAACGCCAACGGCATAAAATCCCAAAGGGAAGAAATAGGGCTCTTCCTCCGCGATCATCAAATAGACGTTCTCTTAATACAAGAGACTTTCCTAAAGCCTTGCCATCGTGATCCGTCACTCGCCAACTACCGGATAGTTCGCAATGACAGGTCGCGATGTCACAAGGGTGGCACCCTGATCTATTATAGAAAGCAGCTTCACTGCATCCCACTAGACCCTCCCCCCCTCTCGGTATTAGAAGTCTCCGCCTGCCGTCTAGGCATGTCAGGTCACGAGCCGATCACTCTCGTATCGGTCTATAATCCCCCCGGTAACACCACGGGGCATTACCATCACCAACGCCTCTCAAACGACCTCTCGATTCTACTCGCTATGAGTAACTCGCTCATTATAGCGGGCGATCTAAATGCCAAACATCCCTCTTGGAACAGTTCGGTAACCAATCTCAGAGGTCAACACCTGTTCGACCTCTCAAACTCTCTGACCTTTGACGTCATCGCTCCCATGACTCCCACCCATTTTTCGCTGATGAACCCAAATCATGCCCCCGATATCTTAGACGTGGCGCTCCTTAAGAACGTCAACCTAAAGTTAGATTCAATAGAAACGGTACAAGAGCTAGACTCTGATCACCGCCCGGTAGTCATGAGACTACACCCCCGCATAGGTCTTTCCGACCCGAACGCCCCCCCTATCACTAAGAGGATCACGGACTGGAAGAAAGTAAGCACACAGCTGAAATCCAACACGTCCCCTCAATTAGACTCTATCCCCGACCTCTTCGACTCGGTCGCCGACACCACGGCCGCGATCGACTCACTCACTAATCACGTACAAACCGTCCTGAACGATTGTTCAAGGGAAGTTCCAGCGACGGACGACCGTCGCTGGAAATTGCCGGACGACGTGCGTGCATTACTGACTGAGAAGAACGCGGCCATACGTGCCTACGATAGCTTTCCCTGTAACGCCAACAAAGCCCATATGCGCTATTTACAGAGATCTGTAAAGACACGTATAGCGGAGCTGCGGGACGCGAGCTGGGGAAAGTTACTCGGCGAACTTGAGCCCACCCATCAGGCCTTCTGGGAGCTCCAGAGGAAACTCAGGTCTCCCCAGGTCTCAGCCATGCCCCCCCTGACCCGTCCCGATAAATCCATCGCATTTGACGATGCCGAAAAGGCTGAATGCCTCGCAGACAGCCTCGAGGCCCAATGCACTCCCAGTTCCCTACCTGTAGACAAAGCTCACCTGAAAAAGGTCGACGCCGAAGTCGAACGTAGAGCCTCCCTCCCTCCCGTCGATGACCCTGATTGTCCACTGCCCCCCGTCCTCCCGGACGAGGTGCACGACATCATCAAGGGTCTTAAAGTCCGCAAAGCCCCCGGTTCAGATGGCATCACCAATAGGGTGATCCAACTATTCCCTGCCCACCTAATAATGCTTTTGACCACCATCTTCAATGGTGCCTTAAGCAACAATATCTTCCCCCAGTCATGGAAGGAGGCCACGGTTATCGGTATCCCTAAGCCCGGCAAGCCCAAAACCGAGGCCTCTAGCTACCGTCCCATCAGTCTGCTCAAGGTTCTCGGAAAAATCTATGAGAGGCTTATTTATAAGCGCCTCAGAGATTTCGCCGAGACCAAGGGCCTCATCCCCAACGAACAGTTCGGCTTTCGAACTGAGCACTCTAGCGTGCATCAGGCCCACCGCATCGTAGAATCCATAAGCGCTGGTTTCCAGCGCGGGACTATGACCGGTGCAGTATTCTTCGACGTAGCGAAAGCGTTCGATAAAGTCTGGCACAACGGCTTAATATACAAGCTGTACCAACTCGGCGTGCCAGATCGTCTCGTACTCATCTTACGAGACTTTTTATCGAATCGCGTCTTCCGTTATCGTATCGAAGGAGCGTTATCCACTCCCCGTCCCATCCGCGCAGGTGTCCCCCAGGGCTCTGTGGTGTCCCCCCTCATTTTTACGCTATACACGAGCGATATCCCAAAAGGTTGCGGTAGGTCGCAGTTGGGTCTGTTCGCAGACGACACTGCCATCTACTTCAGCTCTAGATCCCCCGACATCATTCGCCTAAATCTCCAACGCGCAGTCAATAGACTGGCAGCTTGGTTTACAAGATGGCGGATAGAAGTCAACCCCGATAAAAGCCAAGCGGTTCTCTTTACGAAGCCGCGTTCAAGGCTCAAAAACCCCCTCCCCCGACCAATCACCATGTTCGGCAAGCCGATCCCTTGGGAGAAGCGAGCTAAATATCTCGGTGTCGTTCTAGACCATCATTTGACCTTCGCAGAGCACATAAAGATGGTTCGTTCGCGAGCCTCTTTCGCTCTCGGTAGACTCTTTTACCTGGTGAATGCACGTAGCAAATTGTCACTTAGGTGCAAATTGCGCGTTTACACGGCGTGCATTCGACCGATCATGACCTATGCGGGTGCCGTCTTCGCTCATGCGAAACCCCGTCATATCCATAGGATGCAAACAGTGCAAAATAAATTCCTCCGTAGGGCCACAGGTTCCCCCTGGTTCGTCAGGAACGAGGCACTCCACCTCGACCTAAAGATTCCCACAATCCATCAGTTTCTAAAACGCCTTTCCAAGCGTTTCTTTGAGTCCGCGGCCAAACATCGCAACCCTCTGGTTGTCGAGGCCGCCAGTTATGTCCCGAGTAAAATCAGCCATGTTCGCCGTCCAAGGCATATCCTCGTAGATCCCGATGACCCCATAACCCTCCTCCAGGAGAGCAATAGGGAAACAAGTACAGTGTACAAAAACAGACGCCTCCCGTCATACCGACCTCGCCGCCGAGGTCCTTTGCGATCTCGACCGCCGCGCCCCCGAGTAAATAATACTCCCCCCCGACCCTTGCTCGAAAACGAGGTGCCAGCAGTTGTTGCAGCTGTGCACGTAGCTTTAAATTCCCCGACTAATAATAATGATCAAAACCTTTTGATCCAGCCCGTCCCATCTTTTGATGTCCTCCCTCCGGATAACGCCCTAAGCCGAGGCTCGAACCCCGCAGGGGGTGCCCTTAGTGAGCGTTCATCCTTAAATTTTTAGCTTAGTATTTGTGCCCTGGCTGGAGGCTTTGAGTGTAGTAGCTTAAGGCAACCACAGGATTGACCGGTTAAACAGCTACGGTTTTCGGAACCAGCTGTGAGATGCCCAACAGAAAAAAAAAAAAAAAAAAAAAAAAAACGTGCTAGGCACATATACGCTCCGGCATCGGTCGCGAACGGTTGTGTGCTTGCGCTCTCCCGCTCTTGACTCATTGCTCTGAGTCATATATTCATTGCATTACGTAACGATTTTCGTAGTCGCTCGACTACACCCGATCTCCGATCGTTTATCGATCGGGCACAGATCCAAAAAAGGCCTTTTTCAAGGCTATCTTATTTCTTTAACAAGAGATTCTCGTCTGTAAATTCACCAGGCCCCTTCCGGGCAAAACCACAGTTTCGTGGTCACTCGGTGGATACCATACGGTGCCAACGAAGCCGAGTGGGGTGTTGACCCAACACACCCGCCGATCCCCTTCAGGGTAAGGCAGTGAATTGGCCGGGTCCCAGTGTTTGGCCTTGGGGGATCTCCTAGTCAACACGTGGTGACAGTTTTGCTTCCACAGCAACTCACCTAGCGTGGTCGGGTATCTTCATACCCTTCACACTAGACTGGTCAGGACCCCGTTGCACATTAAGATAGGCAACGGGCCAAATCAAGCTTAGGGCTCACCGATGGGCACTCATCCTCCCTGTCTTACCCGACAGGGAGGGATTGTACACATCCCCGGCATTCCCACCGGGGAGATAGGCTTAGTTAGGCCATTCCCTCCCCCCCCCCGCCATTATGGCCACCAAAAAGGTAGATCTCGAGCTTCTCTCGAAGAAACTAACCCTATTTCTCGAGTATATACTCGAATCGGAGCCTTCCCTCAGAGGGAAGTATAAGGATCAGCTCTCTAGCCTCTTGAGCATCTCAAGGGGCGAAAACCCCGAACAAGATGTCAGCGTCGCTACGTTCAGCGACGCCCTTGACACCCCTCCGACTGCAGAGTCGCCCAGACCCCCCTCCCCCTCCCCCTCGTCGGAGTCAATGGACACCGACGCCCCCGCTGCTTCTTCAAAGCAACCCTCCTACCCTTCTGGCTCGGAGGAGGAAGACGAGCCAAAGTCCGCTGCGTCCTCTACCTCTTCCTCCCCCTCCGACGACGGCTTCATAGCCGTCCAAGGAAAGGGAAGAAAGAGGAAGAACAGGAAGCAGACCTCTGCGCAGGCCAGTAAGGTCGCCGCAATAGAGGACTCGGACTCCTCTTCTTCCACCGTCACCATCAAACCAGCTGTGGTTAAACAGCGTGCTACCGTCGCGACTTGCGCTACCGTAGCTTCCCCCTCCCCCTCCACCGCCCCACCGATCTCGTTTACGTCCTCCGCGAAGGCCCCCCCCGCGCCCCTCGCCCCCCGAACCGCGTCATCCGCAAAGGATGCCCCCGCGCCCTCTGCCTCCTCGTCCGCATCATCCACCGCGATGGATTGCTCCGCGCCCATTAGTTCCGGCCCTAAGAAGGTCGCGCCTCCACCTCCTGTCTTCATACAAGACAAGGAGAAGTGGACGGCTGTATCCAAGTGGTGTATGGAGATGAAAATCTCCTACACCAATGCCCGATCTACCCAACAGGGTATCAAGGTTCTAGTCCCTACGTCGAAAGATTACAGGGACCTTACCAGAGTTCTGAGAGAGAGAGGTGTGTCATTCCACACCTACTCCCTCCCAGAAGATAGGCAGATCCGTGTGGTGATCAAAAAGATCCCCAAGGAAATCTCTCCCGCCGAAATTTTAGCCGACCTTCAGTCGCAAAATATCCCTGTAGATGAGGTGCACCGCATGCATCGTTCGCGCGGCAGGGAAGCATACGACATGGTACTAGTCGTGTGCTCCCCCACCGAGGGGCATCACCCCATATTCAACATAAAGACGTTATGTAACCTCATGGGCTTCTCGATCGAGAAGCCCTGGAAGAACAGCGCGATCGGACAGTGTCACCGCTGTCAATTGTATGGCCATTCTCAAAAGAATTGCCATGCAAAACCCAGGTGCGTAAAGTGCCTGGGTGACCACGGCACCGCTGACTGCTCGCGTCCAAAAGACCGTAGCCAGTGCAACAGCCCGCCTAGTTGCGTGTTGTGCGGCCTCGAGGGCCACACAGCCAACTACCGCGGCTGCTCTAAAGCCCCTAAGGCTACATCCAACAAGCTGACCAAACGTCTAGACGTGAGGCAGCAAAAACAGAGGGACTTCCATCCCCTCCCCTCCTCCCAGATTCCTGAGCGGCTAAGCCCTCAGAGGCCTAGTCCATGGACTATGCTCAATCACCAGCAGGCTTTCCCAGCCCTGGGTATTCCGCGCCCCCCCCCCCTCATACCCCTCTCTATACAATGATGGACCCGCGAGTCCATCACCTCCCCCCTCCCCCCGGCTTCCGCGGCCCCTCTTTCGCGCCCTCTGCGCCCCCCGTGAAACCCGCCACCGCTCTAAAACCCCCGCGCCCCGCTCCCACTCCCGTGGCCCCAATTAAACCCGTGGACGATCGTTTCGACGTAATCAGTACCGCGTTCGAACTTTTCTGTTCCCCCAGGGCTACGCAGATGGCCCTGGACATCTCTACAGCCCAGAAATCGGGTAGCCTAGCGGCAATCCGTAACGTCTTCAATGCGTATCCCGAGATCACGCAAGCCCTCACCTCTTTCTCTACCCCCCATCATGTCTAACACCACTCAGGCTAGGTTTAAACCCCGATCCCTCAAGCTTGGCACCTTCAATGCCAATGGCTTAAATCAACAAAAAGATGAAATCGCGGACTTCCTCCGCGTTCATCAACTAGATATCCTCCTCATCCAGGAAACTTTTCTAAAGCCCCACAGAGGCAATCCCTCCTTAGCTAACTATCGTATCGTTCGGAACGATAGAACGCGTTGTCATGGGGGCGGCACCCTCATTTATTACAAAAAGGATCTGTACTGCATCCCAATGGATCCTCCCCCCCTCTCACGATTAGAAGTATCAGCATGCCATTTGGGCATGACCGGTCACGCACCGATCACTCTAGTGTCGGTCTATATCCCTCCCATTACTATCAACGCTTCGGAAAATTTCCAAAATCTCTCGGACGATATCCAACTGTTGTTAAACATGAGTGACTCCGTCATCTTGGCGGGGGATCTCAATGCGAAACATCCCTCTTGGAATAGCTCCACCACCAACACCAGAGGTCGGCACTTGTTCGACCTCTCCTCCTCCCTAAACTTCGACATCATCGCTCCGATGAGTCCCACTCACTATCCCCATACCATCAGTCATACCCCTGACGTACTAGACGTAACGCTCCTTAAGAACGTTAATCTAAGATTAGATTCAATAGAAACGGTGCACGAGCTTACCTCTGACCACCGACCGGTAATTGTTAAACTAACCTCCCGCATAGGTCCCTCCGACCCTGACCAACCCCTCCCCACTAAAAAGGTGACGGACTGGAGGAAAGTAAGCACTCAGCTGAAATCCAACACATCCCCCTTACTAGACTCGATCCCCGACAACTTCGACTCAGTCGCTGACACGACTGCCGCGATCGACTCACTCACGGAGCACGTACAGACCGTCCTGAGCGAATGCTCCAGGGAGGTTCCAGCAACAGAACCCTGTTACTTGAATCTCCCCGACGATGTGCGTGCCCTGATGACTGAGAAGAACGCGGCTACTCGAGCCTACAGCGTCTTCCCCTGTGCCGCCAACAAAGCCCATATGCGCTACTATCAGAGATCTGTTAGGACACGTATAGCGGAGCTGCGTGAAGCGGGATGGGATAAGATGTTGAGCGATCTAGAGCCCTCTCATCTAGCCTTCTGGGAACTCCAGAGGAAACTCAGGTCCCCCTAGTCGGCCCCCGTACCCCCGTTAGTCCGCCCCGATAAAACCATTGCCTTCGACGACATCGACAAAGCCGAGTGCCTAGCCGACAGTCTAGAAGCTCAATGCTCTCCCAGCACCCTACCAGTAGACAAAGCTCACCTCGATGAGGTCGACGCCGAAGTCGAACGTAGAGCCTCCCTTCCTCCCGTAGAAGACCCTGATTTTCCCCTGCCCCCCATCGAACCAGATGAGGTGCACGAGATAATCAAAGGTCTGCATACGCGCAAAGCCCCCGGTTCAGACGGACTCACCAATAGGGTGGTCCAGCTCTTCCCAGCCCACTTAATCATGCTACTGACCACCATCTTCAATGGTGCTCTAAGCAATAACATCTTTCCCCAGACGTGGAAAGAGGCCACGGTCATAGGTATCCCAAAGCCCGGCAAGCCTAAAAACGAGCCCTCTAGTTACCGCCCAATCAGTCTGCTCAAAGTTCTCGGAAAAATCTACGAGAGGCTTATTTATAAGCGTCTCAGAGACTACGCCGAGACAAAGGGCCTCATACCCGACGAGCAGTTCGGCTTCAGAACTCAGCACTCTAGCGTGCATCAGGTCCACCGCATAGTCGAGCTGGTCAAAGGTGGTCTCACCCGCGGCTATCCGACATGCGCAGTCTTCTTCGACATAGCGAAAGCTTTCGACAAAGTCTGGCACAACGGCTTAGTATACAAGCTATACAAACTCGGAGTGCCGGATCGTCTCGTACTCATCATACGAGACTACTTGTCGAATCGCACCTTCCGCTACCGTATCGAAGGTGCCCTATCCTCCCCTCGCCCCATAAGGGCAGGAGTCCCTCAGGGCTCAGTGATAGCCCCCCTCGCGTTCACGCTGTTCACCAGCGACATCCCCAGACACAGAGGGACGCAGCTCGCTCTGTTCGCAGACGACACTGCGATCACCTGTAAAGGCAACGCCCCTTCGTCTCTCCTAAATCTACAACGGGCCGTCAGTAACCTTGGCGCCTGGTTTAGACGGTGGAGGATCGAAGTTAATCCCGACAAAAGTCAAGCGGTTTCATTCTGGAAACCGAGATCTAGACCCCCCCCTCCCCCCCGAACGATCACCCTGTTCGGCAAGCCGATCCCTTGGGAGAAGCGAGCCAAGTACCTAGGTGTGATCTTAGACCAGCGTCTCTCCTTTTCAGAGCACATAAAGACGGTTCGTTCGCGAGCCGCTTTCGCTCTAGGTAGGCTTCACTGTATCCTAAATTCACGCAGCAAATTGTCACTAAAGTGCAAATTGCGTATCTACACAGCGTGTGTCCGTCCCATAATGACCTATGCGGGAGCAGTCTTCGCCCACGCCAAACCCCGTCATATCCATAGGATGCAGACCCTCCAAAACAGATTCCTTCACAAGGCCACGGGAGCCCCGTGGTACGTCAGAAACGAGACCCTCCATCTCGACTGTAAGATCCCTACGATCCACCAGTTCCTCAAACGCATGGCAAAGCGCCACTTTGAGTCCGCTCCTCGACATCGGAACCCTCTGATAGTCGAGGCAGCCAATTATGTCCCGTCCCAAATCAGTCAGATCCGCCGTCCGAGGCATGTACTTTCCGACCCAGATGACCCCATTACACTCCTCCAGGAGCAGAATAGGGCCACCAGTACAGTGCACAAACACAGACGCCTCCCGTCATTCCGACCTCGCCGCCGAGGTCCTTTACGTACGCGATCTACTCCCCGAGTAAACGAATCCCCCCCCCGACCCTTGCTCGATAACGAGGTGCCAGCAGTTGTTGCAGCTGAGCACGTAGCTTTAAATACCCCGAATAATAATCATGATATAAATACAAATTTGATCCAGCCTGTCCCCTCTTGCTGTCCTCCCGTCAGCGATGCCCTAAGCCGAGGTCCGTACCCCACAGGGGGTGCCCTTAGCGAGCATTCGCTTAATTTTAATTTAGAATAGTTGAAAAAGCTCCTGGCTGGAGGCTCTAAGTGTAGAAGCTTATGGCACCCACAGGAAAGTCCGGTTAAGCAGCCACGACCTTAGTGGTCAAAACTGCGAGAAGCCATTATTAAAAAAAAAAAAAAAAAAAAAAAAAAAAAAAACGTGCTAGGCACACTGTACAAAAGCACTTACTTCCCTGGGGATGACTAAACGTCACTCAGGGATACCTAAATGATGTCCATAGTACAGTGAAGAGACCTTTATCTATACTTCTATATAATATTATAAAGAGGAAAGATTTGTATTTTTGTATGTAACGAATAAACTTAAAAACTCCTAAACCGATTTGAAAAATTCTTTCAGCAATGGATAGCTACATTATCAGCGAGTAACATAGACTATATTTTATCCCCGTACTCCCACGGGAACGGGAACTACGCGGGTGAAACCGCGTGACGTCCGCTAGTACTTACTTAATTTTGTAGGTATCTTTTCCATTTTACTGTTTTCACTAATCAGGCAAGTAACCAATAATGGTGATTATAGCAACATCCGCTCCAGGGTCGTTCACTGAGTCGGACGTTATTCATCACCAAATTATGTCAGAGTATTACGATCCACTTTGCTATTTATCGTTTCCTTCTAATTAATTTCTAATGCCTTTTGGAACAATCAATTAAAACCAACAGCTACCTTTGCAGCAGCTTTCCCGATAAGTATTTTTGTTTTATTTTCCATATATCACGCGTTTGTGTCAATTATAGCAAACTGAACTGTTTTATTTATTTACGGTATTTGTAGAAACTTACTACATAATCTTACCTCCACATGTTGTGTGTGTTCTAGTGGCCGAGTTACAGTTAACGCAATGGTAATGATATAATCTTCTTTTCTTTAATTTGATGTTTTAGTTAATTCGTAGGTCAGGATTCAATAAGTAAACAAAACTATGCCTTTTTGTCAATTTATATGGACCAGAAAATTTGAATCGATAGTCAAATACGACTTAGCAGACAAATGTAGCGAAAAATACGAAAAAAATAACACTGGATTACAAAAGGCGACGCACAAACGACAATCACGTATATTGTACGCATTGACCTAGTATAACAAAGTGTAGTATCGCAGTTCACAGAGTATTTTCATTAAGTAACAATCATTTTGATAATGTACCGCGAGAATGTTGAAGACAAAGCGCGCTGACCTTGCGGCCGCGGGGACGCGCGGATCGCTTTCGGCGCCCCACCGGACTACCCGAGCCAATTCTTATAAAACCCACTGCTGCTTATCATATGTATGTCAGTCACGCACCACTATCCCACACAAAAATGTTCGTAAAAGTAAGTCATCTTCCCGTGTCTAAAAGTGAAGTGAAAAGTGTATTCTAAAAGTGAGAAAAAATTAACGTGTTTTTTTTGTCTGTGCAGATTTTAGCTGTCAGCGCGTTGGTGGCTGTTGCCCGGGCGGGTCACCTCGGGCACGGCGGATACACGGTGTCGTCTCAGCACAACCTGGTACATCACGACACGCACTACGACAACCACTACGCGGCGGCTCCCCTTGCCACCTATGCCCACGCTACGCCATTGGTCCACGCTGCCCCTATTGTCCACGCTCCCGTGGTTCACGCCGCGCCCGTCGCCCACGCCTACGCCCCTGTTGACACACATGAGGGTTACTACAGCCACGGAGGACATGAGGACTATTATGTACGTATCTTTCTAGCTACCAATAATCAAGTAATCCAGGAATCTTGACTATGTGGAATAGAACTATGTACTCGGTTTAATTTGTTAAACCGCTTCTTATGTATTTTTTACTGTATTTTTGCAGGCTCACCCCAAATACAAGTACTCGTACTCCGTGGAAGACCCCCACACTGGCGACCACAAATCCCAGCACGAAGTCCGCGATGGTGATGTCGTGAAGGGAGAATACTCTCTGCTGCAGCCTGATGGCTCGTTCCGCAAAGTCTCCTACACCGCTGATGACCACAACGGGTAAGTTGTACAAGTCTGTAACTATGTATTATAATACTAACCTGTTCTGCTAAAGCTAAAGTCCGCGTCACCGCCTTGCATAATTATTTGGACTATCTAGTAGGATCAAAGCTTTGCTAGTCACACGATGTACCATGTTTACTAGCAAAGTTTGTCACGTAAAGTTCTAAAATTACGTAAAATATAATCTAAACACAAACTGCATACGTAATGACAAACCGTTGATGAGAGTGCAACTTTCCCCGAATTGCGCAAAACAGTACTGACTTGCCATATTTGTCCGCTTATGGACCTTTGTTTGTTTACGTATGTGAGTCGTAAAATTACATCGTATTAAGTCACATACTCACATGCTCGTCAAACCGGTAAGTGGTCACTGGACCAGTAACGTATGAGTAATGAACTCGGCCCATGTGCTACTGACTGACAACAGGTATCGGTGAACAGGTGTCGTGATAACAAACAGGTTTCCGAACCTGTTCCGTCTCACTGCTATTATCTCGTCATAATATTTATCATTGTTTGTTTTGGTTACAGTTTCAACGCGGTCGTGCATAACTCCGGCCCCAGCCATCACGTCTACTCGTCCCAGCATCATCACTACTAGATCTCTTCAACTTAGAAGCTTTAAGAACCACAATGTACCTTATTTATACTCGCTGTGATCTTCGTGTATGTTCTTTTGTTTATTAATAGTCATTAAAATTAACATAAAAACCAAGGTATTATTTTTTAACTGTAAAGCATACGAATTAATGGCCGGTGTAACAGTTAAGGTAAGCACGATTAAAATCTAATTGATAGGTCTACCTTATTTTACAAAGTATGAAAACTCGTTATCTACATTACGAAAGTTTGCCTTTCGTGGAACTTGCAAATTCTGTAGTCTGTCGAAAGCTAATCAAGCTGTCGAATATCTATCAGGAATGCGATAGTAATTAATTTGCACCCTCGTGTAAGCTCAGAGATAACAGATTACTGCAGTCGTGACAAGGTAAATAAACTTGCATTTGTTTATTCCCAGCACACCTGTGACCCGCACAGCTTTCGATAGAGATAAAATAACAAAATAGTTCACTCGAACTCGCCAATGACAACATAAATACCAAGTATAGTGCACGCCACGACAGAAGGCCCGCGGAAAATTGTGGAACTACATTTTTTTATGCAATGTGATGCAATGGCACAGACACTAGCGCCACGTCACAGGGCCTTCTTTTGTGGCGCACGCTATAAGTATTTGTAGGTATTATTAGTATTACCTATCTATCTGTGTACGGTGGACTGCATCAATTACAACTAGGGTACCCAATAGCCCACTGTACATTGTCTACATCTACAACCATCAATAAATTAGGTTAAATCCGTGGTCCATAATCTATGGTTGGTGAAGGTTGACATTTACTGGTTACAATGCCAACTGCCAGAGTTTAGGAACAATTCACCGAACGACATTGTACTAGACTCGTGTAATTTGGGAACAAATTAAGTTACATATTTTGGTGAGCTAAAAAAAATATAAAAAAGAAACCAAGGTTTTCACAGTTTTTATTCCAATGAGTCGGAATCAGATCCTTATCTTCATAGCAGCTACTCAAAAATTACTTTCAAGGATAAACTATCTACGATTTTCATAAGCCATAACTTTGCAAATTGTCACTCTCATACACTATTCATATCATTAAAGCCCACAGTTTATTAGGTGTCGTGACTTCTGCGATACCTTGGGACTGTATCTCAAGGTAATTTTGACTAAATTGTACGAACGGTTATTTACTCCTTTTTGAAACAATGGCTTATCTTGTGAGAGATACGAAGTGGTAGAAATAAGAACACCTATGTAGTGTAGGTACACACGGCTACACATCAAGCTATACATTTCCAGTTTATGCTGATATCGCATTGTATATGATTTCCGTACAATGCCAGGTCAGCTTATACTGGAAATGTATTGCTTGATGTGTAGCCGTGTGTATTACTGTGTATTTATACGTGAAAGCTCGATCTATGTTTAGGCCTACACAGTGCCAATAGTTTGCCAACACATAATGCTATACTACCGACAAATAACACATATAATTTCTCGGTCCAAAGTAATGCTGTGAACGCCCCTGTCAGAGAGATAACTGGCTGGATTTACAAGTTTACGATGTCATAAGCAACGAGTTCTATCTTGAAGTGTTCGGCACATTGCTCCTTAACTATTCACTCGGTACTGATACTGCATTCAGTTCACTTTAACGATTAAGTTTCGTTTTGCAATACCATCATTTAACGCAACGGCATAGTTAATATAAATTACACATACAAATTTTATAATTTAATTCAAACGGTTTCGTCAAAGTTATACGTGAATTAAAGTTAGATTAACACCTCAGTTAAATTATAGAGGCTGCTATATAATTAGGCTCTTCAAAATCATTATTCTTCCAAAGGGTAAAAAGGTAATTTGCTACTGGACTTTTCATTGATGAAGAAATTCGTTGGCATATAACCGGTTTGTGGGTAAATTATCATATTTAGCCATTCAGGTCGAGTGCCTGTTGACATCCTAGGCGACTACATTAAACTGCGGATGTAAAATCTAAACTTGCTTCCTCTGACCACCCAAAGAGGTCTTACTTGTTTAAGAAACACATAAAATGTGAGTCACAATATCCAAAATCAACCCCTTTTTAGAATTCCGTACCCGAAGAGTACCAAACGAAACCCTAATAATACGCCTCCGCTATCCTTCCGTCGTCCGTCCGTCTGTCTGTCAGCAGGCTGTACCTATCTCATGAACCGTAATAAGTAGACAGTTGAAATTTTCCAGATTATGTTTTTCTATTGCCGCTATCAAATAATTTAATTTAATGAAAAGAAACATGTTTTTTTCGGCATTTTTTCCTAAATATTATACGGTGGTACGGAACCCTTCGTGTGCGAGTCCGACTCGCACGTGGCCGGTTTTTATGTATACAGGACATCAGTTGTACGGTAGACTAATTCGACAACAGATCTGCTTGTCAAAATACTAATCTGAAACAATCTAAGCCGATCTACCGGTCGCTAACTATAACGTATGTAAATTAATTTAGGAATTAAACGTTCCACTGAGCTCGTACGAAAACTTCCGGAATCCGGATCAGGATTTATGACCCGGAATTCCTCAAACGATTCTGAATTATTATATACAGGTGCTACCGGGTTTCTATAACAAAAAAACCGGCCAAGTGCATGTCGGACCACGCACAATGTAGGGTTCCGTAGTTGGAATGAATTTATCCCAAGAACAAACTTAACTTTGTAGTTGAGAAACATGTTCTCCGATACATTCTGTATGGGAGAACATGTTTTATAACCGCAAATCTAAGTTGGTCGATTATTACTCGTTAACTTGTAAAGCCTACTCAGCTGTGATAGTTTTCCTTTTAAATTCGTTATATAAGCTACTGTTGTGAATTTTTTCACATATGTGAAACCAACTATTTAGCTGGCAGGGGGGGACACTTGACTCTAACAAAAATTTTCACCTTAAAGCTTAATATTTCGCAAACGGATCTCTGAATTCAAAAATGGTTTTAACATACTCACAATGTTTTTGAAAGACCTTTCCAATGATACCACACATGGTGGGATAAAAAAATAAAAATAAAAAACATCATCTTTTTACGTGTATGGGAGGTACCCCAAAAAAAAATGTTTTTCATAATTTTGTTTTACCACTTTGTCGGCATAATTAATATGTATACCTATGCCAAATTACAGCTTTCTAGTACTAAGGGTCTCGGAGCTAGACCGCGGACAGACAGACAGACAGACAGACAGATAGACAGACAGACTGACAGACAGACAGACAGACAGACGGACATGACGAAACTATAAGGGTTCCTTGTTTACTACGGAACCCTAAAAAGACATGAATTTGAACCTCTATTATACAACGTAATTGATACATAATCTAAATGTATTATTATAAGTAATTTATCAAATCACATCACATTAGTTTTACGAACAAAAAATCTACCTAGCATTCTAAGAACTCCATAAACCCATTGTCAGCCGCAGACAAGGAAAAGCTGTCAACAATAAGCTTCAATTAATATTAATAGGCAGTTCCGAGTCACGGTCAGACAATTATCGGGTGAGTAACCTCTGAACCTCCTACCTTTCAACCAAATCTATTATTACGTGTGACCTTGTTAACAATATTATTACTTTATGGGAGTGTAGACCAAGTACCTAGTCATGAAAATTAACAAATTTGACTATTAGTAAAATGATCAGCTTTTGCGATGGGATCAACAATGAAATTGCGAAAAAAATCTGCTATTCCCTACATTTTGGCGAGTTCATAATTTCAGCCGAAAGACGTCCTCTGCTGGACATAGACCTCCCCCAAGCACCGCCACTTCGACCGATTCTGTGCTTCCCGCATCCAGCGGAGTTATTCAAACATAAATTTAGGGATGAGCAGGTTTGTTTTTCGCAATGTCAGGCTTGGTCCCATCGCAAAAGCTGTTCATTTTACTACTCTCCCTTAAAGTATGTCCCTCGTTTAACCTAACATCCTGTTTATGGGTATCGAGCTTCCGTGACGATGGCGGTATCGACTCACGAAACACCACGATTGCCGGACCTTTGGGCCACGATAACAGAGACCTTTACAGAATTTGTTCTAAACAATTAAATCAATCGAACAATAATCGTGATCACCTTTCAAATATTTTGAATATTCTATTGAAAATAGATTGAATTCCATGCTGAAAGTTTTGAAATAGTTTCGCTACGAATCTAATTTTTAACCGACTTCAAAAAAAGGAGGTTTCTCAATTCGACCGTATATTTTTTTTAAGCTATTGCATAGCTTTTATCGCGGGCTTTGAGCGCGGCGACCGAATCAAGAAATTCCGTAACGAAAAAAACCTAACACCCCCCACTCCACCTACCATGTAATGACGGTTCCCATGACAACGTGATGTTGTCATGGGAAACGTGATGTTGTCATGGGAACGTAATTTTTGTTTTATGTCATCAAGTCATCATCCCAAGTGTAGCGTTGACAAATAGGAAGTATGGAGGTTACAAATGCTATGCAATAGCTTTACCGCGGCAGTCCCCGAGTGCCACACGTTTTTTTTTAAATGTTTTGATTTCCCACGTGCGTGTTTGTTATAAATCTGAATTTGTTAGATCTACGAAAAGTGATGTCAATAACAACTTTAAGCAATACAATCTTTTTCACATCATTTGGATTTAAATCCTGCACCCAATTTAGCAAGCTTCAGTTCTGCCTTCGTGATCCGTAACCATATTTGCACAAAAGAAAAGGATGTAGACACCTGAACCACATTAGGGGGATTGCTTATCCCAATACCCCAATATTTATTTGAAACCCCTATGAAAAGTCATAAGAATAAAAAATCTCTACTGCGTTATTTTAAGGTACAAGAGATTTTTATTTGGATTTCTTTTTAAGAGCGTACAGTGGTGAAGTATCTGTCGTGGCCAGATCTTAGAATTGATTATTTCATGAATAATCGACCATTTTATGAAATGGTTGCATTTCATGAAATAGAACATCGACCGCTGGCCACATCATGATGTGGTCTGGCCAGATCATTGAATACTCAACGTTTGACGATATGAACAGTAAAACACACGACTACTTCATAATGTGGCCAAACATTAGTGATTATATTATAAAATAGTTAGATTATCCACCGGTAGAGGCTGTCGCTTTGTTTTTGTTGTGCATCATGGCGGCAGACGATAATTCGTTTGGAAAAGGAATTATAAATATGCAAATGGAAGATAAAAATGCAGTGAAGTATCGTTATTATACCAAGCTACGTGACTTTTATGAAATTCACTCGAAAAACGAGCGCAATCTTAAAAAAACCATGGAGTTTGGAACGTATTTCACAGTATTTAACTGTTCAAATCTATATAGCTTTCATTCCAGAAGAAAAATAATAAGTAATATTATTATTTTTCTTCTGGAATGAAAGCTATATTTATAATGTTATATTTATCCACTGACCCAGATTACTTAAAGGTAATGAATGCCAGTAATATTTGCATGGATATCTTACTTAATAAAATGGCCAAACGTCAACTGACTTATCATTAAACGATGACGTTTGAACGATATGGTCAATTTTAGCTGGCCATTTCATGAAACATAACCATTTCATGAAATAGTCGATCATTTCATGAAATGATCAATTCTATGATCTGGCCACGACATATCCACTGCTGTGTTTGTTAATTCAATGGTACAACATCATCATTTCTTAAAATTGTTTTCAACAGCGAATAAATGTTGGATAATCTAACAGATCGATAGGTACGTCTAAATAAACTACTTAAAATTAAACTGTGATCATTATCAAAAGTGATTTTACTTAAAACCTAATTAAGTGCTGAAATTGCTGTTAATTGCTTTGCTCAACCACCACTCCGCGCATTTGGCAAGGCTAAGCTATTATCAAAATTCTTTTTTGTGTACTAATATAGGTCTATTAGTTACAACAACACTTAATTTATGATATCAAGTGTCTGTGATCGCGTTACGAGCATCGGTTAGGAAACTAAATACTACCCAACTGTGTTGTACTCTAGTATTTGACCGTCATGTGGTTGAACCCGGTGCATTCGATACTACTTTGTCGCAATCACATACTAATAATAATAACACCAAGTCGATAATTTGAAGCAATCAAATTCCAATAGTCGCGAATAATTAAAATTCATGTGTGGCAATGTTTTTCAATTTGGTTTTAAACAAACAATGTGGCTGCGATATTACAGTTTATTGCTGTTGCGTGTGTTTCACAGTTTTCGTGTTAGAAGATGCTCGTTGCGATAGGCTTAAATGCGGTTTAATAGGCTATTATTAAACAGTTCTCTAACGAAAACTAGTCCTGCTCGTATATTTAAGCATTGTTTTAAATTTAGAATCTTTTCAGCTAATATGTTGGGAACGCTTTGTGTTTAATTACACCTTTTCTGACAGTATCTCAATGTATTAATCAAAGGCCGTTTAAGAACGCAAACATAATCAATTCGGAACATTTTAAAACAGTAATACGACTTCATAATGAGTATTGATCTGTTAAAGAAAACCTTCATACGTAATGTGCAAACTAATGTCTTTGAATCACTCAAATGTTGCCCTTGTTCCTTTAGTCCAAATCACAATGAAAACTAGATGGATTATCGCAATTACTCACGCAACATCGATATTGGAGATAATGTCGGTTTGGCTATGTGCAGGGCGCCCACGGGCGGCGCGGGAAGGCGATTGTCTGTGAGTTATAATCGGCCTATGTGTGCGACTAACCAACGACCTCGCGGTGTCAAAGTTACGGAACTGAAGTGACCGCACTCCCCACCACAGCCAGGACTGCGGCTCCGTTTTGCTTTTCATATAAAAGTCACACTCCGGACCGATAATGGTATCAGTCACCTGCTCTGATTAACTAGTGCAAAATGTTCACCAAAGTAAGATCACAGTAATATATCAAAATTTATTTTATCCTTTAAATATCAAAAGGGAATTTATAAATGTGTTTTCTGTGTCCAGGTGTTCGCCCTCAGCGCCGTGTTGGCTGCCGCCAGCGCTGGTCTCCTGCCGCTGCACCACAGCGCGGTGTCCTCCCAGAGCATCGTCCGTCATGACGCGCCTGCGCACTATGCGTCTGCCCACTACGCCCCAGCGCATTATGCCGCCCCAGCGCACTATGCCGCCCCCATCGTCCACGCTGCCCCCGTCGTCCACGCTGCCCCCATCGTCCACGCCGCCCCCGTAGTCCACGCCGCCCCCATCGCCATCGCCCATGGCGAATACGTGAGTATAACATTGGATTCCTCACTACTTTCGTACCCAATAATAAACGAGGTCTCAGCCTCAAATTAGGTGTGTATTACCAACCTTACGGATATCCTAAAGTCGTTCTGTCTTCCTTTGATCTACGATAACAATGAATTGAGGCCAAAACCACGTTTAATTAACAAAATCTATTTCATTTCAGTCCCACCCCAAATACGACTACGCTTACTCCGTGGCTGACCCTCACACCGGTGACCACAAGTCCCAGCACGAGAGCCGCGACGGTGGTGCCGTGCACGGAAGCTACTCCCTGGTCGAACCTGACGGTTCAGTGCGCAAAGTAGAATACACCGCTGACGACCACCATGGGTAAGGCCACATTTCCATATAAATAAACATTTAAGTTTCATGTTATAATGCCCTAAGCAAAGATGGATCAAGTCCTTCAGGGTAGGCTGAACTGTGAAACAACCACAGCCACGGCCAACAATTTATGAAACTAAAACTTAATTTGTCGACCACATACTAACCACCGAATACTCATTCCAGTTTCAACGCTGTGGTCCACAAGACCCCCGGCCACCACCCCGCCCCCGTGGTCCACGCTGCCCCCGTGGTACACGCTGCCCCAGTGGTCCACGCCGCTCCCCTCGCGCATTACGCCGTCGCACCCCTCGCCCACGGACATCATGGCCTCCACTACTAAACAACTACTCTAGCTTACTCGTGTGATATGATGATGGATGACTGAATGTGATATTTATGTGTAAATATGATGATATGAATTTATACTCGAATGTAAATAAAATACTCAGCTGCTGAATTTTACTTTTTTGTTTTACTATGAAATATCCCTGAAAAGGCAATGCTGCTGAAACTCTGTTACTTTGTTTAAAGCCAATTCTAATAAGTCCCTCGAGCTTTTTTGCTCTAAAAAACTATACTAATTTATGCACAGCTTCACTTCAAACATGTGCTATGAAAAAACAAAAGTGTCAGTAGCAAACAATATTACAACACAGAATATCAATAATAATTGACTCCTTTTCATATCGGCACTCACTAAAAGCAGTACAAATACGTGCACAAGTTTAGTTCCTACTACAGATTACGCGATAACTGCCCTTAGGTAACAAATAAATGCATTGAGCACAATTAATTTCGATTATGCCCTTGAATAGTAAGACATTGGCTCGAAATAATTACTGTTGTTATTTATGTGGACACGCGCAGTTGGTTGCGTGCTGACGGACGAAGGCACCCGCGCATTCCTCGCCGGTGATTTGGTGCGATAATTACAGAACATTGTATGGAGAGTTGCGCAAAACTCTTCATCGCCCAGCTACTGCGCGACGACCTAGAAAAAGACACCTTTTTCGTTATTGCATCTCTCATGTCTTTAGCTGCAAGGTAATTTGTATAACTAGGGCCATTGTTACCACGTACGCTAATTCAAAATTATCGTAATTTTATAGTGTCAATGTTTCATTACAGGTACATTTCTATTTGTTTAGGTTCACATATCCCTTCATAAGGGTAATTTCTGCAATGAATGACATCAATTTAAATGCAATCACTATAACGACTGCCAATTTGTAAGCCTACAAACAAAATCCCATTATGTGTAAATCGTAATGATATAAATTGCCACAATTGTCTACGAAAATGTGCTCATGTAGGTTCAATAAAGGTTATGTTTCAACACCGGGCTACTGGTGATCAATCACCTGCATAATGTGTACTTATCATGTGCATTAGAGTTGTAAACAATAGTACGGAACCGTTTCTATATTTATTTTGTTTGCACTAGTAATTCTCTTCTTCAACGTTTTAAGTTTATGTCAGAATGTCTAAGGCCTATTCAAGGAACATAATCCCCGAAGGGTTACGCAGAGGTGTACCTATAGTACATCCACGTTTTGCCAGTCATGTTTAAGTCCCATGTAATAGAGGGCGAGCCTATTGCCATCAACCGGGTACAAATCCAGACTCCAGTACCCTAATTGCGTAATACACAATTACAATTTGTTTCAATTTAAAATAGATTGCTAATCCATTGCTTCATAAGTTGGAAAAAATCTGCTCAACAACGTAAATAACGCAATGAATGTTTTTGAACTGTCAAAATGAAACAAATTAGGCATAATTGTTTACGAAAATAAGTTACACAATTACGGTACAGGCTGCTACTGAGAAATTCCAGATGGAAAAACCCAATAACACTTTGACCTGAGAGTCGAACCCAGGACCTCATGCTCAGCAGTAGCGCTTGCGACCACTAGACCAACGAGGCAGTCTTAGATTTCTAACATAACTTCATCACATAACGTTTCATGTTTAGTTCTTATGAATTCAGCTTCACGAAAAAAATAAGTACGTAAACGAACGATCATTTTGATCCAAAAAGGTAATGCCTACCCACAAAAAGGAATGAAAATTCCAAAATACCAATTTACTTGGTCGTAGATATTGGTGGACGGGTTGGTGTCCGCAACTCACTCCCTTACATGTAGGCACAGATGAATATAGATGGTTCACTCCGCATTTTAGGTATGAACTTACAAGAAGGTACGCGGCTGGCTCGACTTGTCGAATTCTGTGGGCGTAACGTTGTTAGAAGTTATAAGAGTTACTCGATAGAAAGAGAGGCAACTTCTTGGTAAATATAACTTTAGGTAATTAGCGCTGTACGACCTGAATTGTACTTTATTGTGTCGTAGCAAGACTCGCTTTTTATTCAAATAATTTTGCGGAGTGCCAGAACCATCTGTACGAATTTATGATGTAGGTAAAGATGTTGTCGGTAGCGAGACAAATTAAAAAAAATAGAGGATTTAAACCTTCTACCTTGAGGTTCCCCAAGTCTCGCTTACGTCAGGACGTACGTCGGAAAACCAAAGTAACCCACGGCATGTGAATTGATATAAATACAGGCGTAGAATGTGACAATCATATTCATAACTAAAATGACTTGTTCTTTTCTTGTCTAACATTAGACTCAGGTCTGTTTGAAACATTAGAACAAAGATCTGCAAAATCCTGAATGGCAAAAGTATAGTGACATTCATAATTAGTTAATTTTCATGCGTATTCTAGTTTTATTTTCAGACAATTACCAATGTCACAAATTCGCAAAACCATTGTGGAGTATTGTAAAACAGATATATAGCAAATTGCTTTAAGTAGTTGTCTTCGAAAAATGCGACTTATGTATGTCCTTTGTACCTACAAACAACTTCCTGAACTTTTTTCTCTGAAGTGAGGGAATGGGGTGAACGTTTTGGGTTGGTTGCACCTTTCTAGTGGCTGCGACCTTGGGCCCACGAGATAATGATCTGAGGCGGCGACGCTATGCGTGACATAGGCCGCGTTCATTCTGGGACGCAATGTCGTAACAGTGAGATGAAATCTACGCCAAAAGATACTGTAATTAGCCAAGGTCGTCTGTTATGTGTTATTTAATACGATTATAAGTGTGGGAATGTTTATAATGATTATGAATTTTTCCAAATGCCAAGCTCCTTCTTCTTAAAAGAAGGACAAAAATTAATTTGTGAGTTTTAACAAGATTATGGAAGAGGTTTTTGACGTAGATAGTGCATTTGACAAACGTGCACTACTAGAAGTCTGCCCCGTACATACTCCTTTTTTAGGGTTCCGTAGTAAACAAGGAACCCTTATAGTTTCGTCATGTCCGTCTGTCTGTCTGTCTGTCTGTCTGTCTGTCCGCGGTCTAGCTCCGAGACCCTTAGTACTAAAAAGCTGTAATTTGGCATAGGTATACATATTAATTACACCGACAAAGTGGTAAAACAAAATTATGAAAAACATTTTTTTTTAGGGTAGGTACCTCTGATACACGTAAAGTGGTAATGTTTATTTTTTTATTTTATTACCCCATAGTGAGGGGTATCATTGGAAAGGTCCTTCAAAAATATTGTGAGTTTGTGAAAACCATTTTTGGATTCAGGGATTCGTTTGCGAAATATTAAGCTTTAAAGTGCTAATTTTTGTTAGAGTCAAGTGTCTCCCCCCCCTGCCGGCTAAATAGTTGGTTTTGGGTGTGTGAAAAAAATCACAATAGTAGTTTATATAACGAAATTAAAAGGAAAACTATCACAGCTAAGTAGGCTTTACAGGTTAACGAGTAATAATCGACCAACTTAACTTTGCAGTTGCAAAAACATGTTTTCCCATACATTCCGTATGGGAGAACATATTTTTCAACTACAAAGTTAAGTTTGGTTTTGGGATAAATTCATCCTAACTACGGAACCCTTCATTGTGCGTAGTCCGACACGCACTTGGCCGGTTTTTTATTTTAAGTTCGAAATTATCCAATAACTTCTCCCACTCTGGGTGGAGCGGGAGGGCGTGTCAGACTCTTACTGACTAAAACCCATCCGTGTTCCTTCAGTTGCCATGTTGCCAGACCCACGGTATCCCTTTCGGACTTTTCACGCCTTTCTAAGAGAAGACTAAAATGTTCTTTTTATTCTCTTCTTATCATTTTCTTGTAAATTTCGATCGGTTGCCTGTGAAACTAAATGATTACCAAATGCTGATGCATGCCTTGCGCCTTGCTTGTACCGTTTGACATCTACAATACGATAACGACTAACCGTTATCGTTAAATGTAGTCAAAGTTTGGAAAAACCGTCTATCTAAATAGACGGTCCACTTTTAACAATTATCATGGAGTCAACTAAAGTAATTTTGGTCCATGTACTTTGGATAAGTCAAGCGCAAAACCTTTTCCAAAACTGCTCAAAGATTTAGCAATTTAGGGCTTAACATTATTTTATCAACTAAATCTTTGCCAAACATAAAACACTTTTCTCAGGTACCACTCAAATACTTTAAGTGTTATTGTCTGCAGTGTAAACGTAACTTATTGTACAAACGTGAGCTAAGGTAAGTGTTGCATTGTTTCGTGTCGCGGGATTGGTGTCCATTTCTGTTCATTCATGACAATTCTCAGCCGATAGCCGGAATGCTGGCGTTCGTGCGCTTTCCGTGCTCTGGAATTGTATTGTTAATTAAATAATCAGTTGTACAATACCGTTATAATGTTTTAATAATTTCTATTAATATGTATAAGCGTAGGCATTACAAATGTCTACAAAGTCAGCAAAACACTGGTACAATTAGTGCAATGGTTAATTAAGTTGTCGCCTTCTGCGCTACGGATCGCAAGATCAATTTCTGCAAGGATTATATTTTTTTTTACCATCGTCGGTTAGTATATCGGGAATCGGAGGAGCTCGTAGCTAAATACTAACAGTCGCTCGGGTCGATCTGTCAGGTTAAGCTACGCTTGCCGGGGTTGATCCGTGGATGGGTGACCATTTCTACATACCGAGACTCCTCCGTGCCTCGGAAAGCACGTTAAGCTGTTGGTCCCGGCTGTCATTCGTGGATCTTTGAAAGTCGTTACGGGTCGTCAGCAGCCCGAAAGTCTGACAACCAGTCTTACCAAGGGTATCGTATTACCCAGTTACTGGGTTGTGGAGGTCAGATAGGCAGTCGCTCCATGTAAAATACTGGTATTCAGCTGCATCCGGTTAGACTGGAAGCCGACCCCGACATAGTTGGGAAAAGGCTATGCAGATTGATTTTTGGTTAGTATATCTAAGTAGCTATTTATGCATTTGATATTTAATTCAATATTATTATTCAATATATTCAAAAACATTCCTAGTATAAGCATAGATTTACAACATAGAAAATATTGAATTGAGTGCTGAAAATGTAATTGCTAAAGAAGCTGAAATAAAAAACAGAGTACATAATAAAACGATTGTCAGATGGTATTGCTAACGACACGTGCCGTCACAATAGTATTCGAGGAAAATATTAAATAGCTCACAACACTATTGTTAATAGATCCTCTGTCTAGGTAGTCACAGCGAGAACAAAGCTTTTCATCTTTGTGTGTTGCATGAAGGATGCTGAATACATTCAGTATATATTGTAGTTTGATAAAGAAATAATAAGCACGACTTTGTAACTGAAACAGTGGATTTAGTAGACGGGACTCAAGACTTCATTTTTTTCCGTAAACGAAGCGATAGTCAAAAAAATCCTTTCTAATATTATTGCGAAAGTGAGTTTATTTGTTTGTTTGTTATGCTTTCACGCTAAAACGGCTGAATGGATTTGGATGAAATTTAACAGATAGGTAACTTGGGCCCTGGAGAAAGACATAACCTACTTTTTATCCTGGATCGCACACGACGTCGCGGGCAACTGCTTGTATGAAAAATATATTCTGACAGAGTCAGGAAATAGGGTACAATTCTCGTTTTATACTATTCGGAGCAAACTGAAAAAGAATACATAACCGAATAGGCTCGCTGACTTATTCACCTCATCCGACCATCAATGTTAAACTTCGACTCCACCTGACTCATAGAGCTCATACGCCATGCCGATAAACATATTGCAAGTTGACTCCAGGAGGGTCACTGGCATTACGTTTGCGCTAAAGTTAACCCTCGAGGAGTGTCACCGGCATTAGGTTTGAAATATTGTTAAAATATACAATTGATTTTAATTTCACAGTTTATAATGCCGAATTCGCTAAGAAAAACCTACATTTAAAATCAGCCCTCTTCGAGGGCTCAAGGCATTCCATATACGACTTAAGTGAACCCTCCACCCCCACCTCCTCCTTGCGTGGATGTGACGCATGCTTCCCCCAACCTTTTCTCATTTTTGTATTTTAAACAAATTTTTGTGCGTCATTTTTACCGCAAATAAACGTTCTTTCTTTCTTTCTCCAGGAGGGCTACCGGCACTGAACGTGTTAAATTACAAACCTAAAATCCAATTATCAGTTATCACATTTTCTGATACCTATGTATTAGTAAACCAGTAAATATCGTAAATAGGTAAATATTTTGCAACAACATGCCACTTTACTCTAGAGATTTTTTTTGAGTGGGGAATTATCAAATAATTTCTCCCGCTCTGGGCAGAGCTAGGGCGTGTCAGACTCTTACTGGCTAAAACCCACCCGTGTTCCTTCAGTTGCCTGTATGTTGCCAGGGGCCACGGTATCCCTTTCGGACTTTCCCGCAACCCCGGCAGGAATCGGCCCTAGCGGACCCCGTCAGTTGTGCTGACATCTCTTTGAGGCGCGCATGGAACACAACGCGCCGTTGACCTTAGCCTGGTCCTTATCGGACGGCGAGCTGCCCATTGCTCGCCGTCCGCAAGCCCGCGCCTAAGGTGGCCAGGAAGCGGCCTGGCATTCCCGACGCCCAGGGCGTCTCCTGAGGCGGTTAGGGACGTGAGGGCACAAACTTTCTTCGGGCCTCTCCCGTACGCGTTCTGCCTCCTCCTTCGCAAGCATTACTGCTTCACAGAAGAAGGTGACGGCTTCCCATGCCCTCCTGCTCCGTACCACAGCTTGGACCAGGGCCGGACACGATAGATTACCGTCGCCGATCGCTTCCATGAGGACACGGCGGTACCCCGCCCAAGACGGGCAGCCCTCCACCGTATGCTCCACCGTGTCCTCCGGGCGATCCACACAATGGTGACACCCGGGCGTTTCCTCCCGCCTTATCCGGAACAGGAACCTCCCGAAACAACCGTGTCCGGTGAGGACCTGCATCAGGCGGAAGGTGAGGAGGCCGTGGCGCCACTCTCGCCACTTCTCAAAGAGGGGACTTATCGCTGCAATTATGGCGTGCCCGTATAGAGCCTGTCGATGTCATGCCGGTTATTAGCTACTTACATATTGTAATCAATCAGTCTCAGTAATTACATAATGCTAAATTGTGAACGAACATGTTAAAGATAACTTCATTTTATTCATGGATTTGTTCACCGTGGTGTGAAGGTTTCTTGTTAGTCTGTTATTCAGCGTCGCGGTCGTGATTCGTCGCGGCAACGTCTGAAGAGACCGATCACATCCGTTTCAGATTTTGGTAATATACTAATCGTCTATACTGTCAGACAAAGTAAACTGAACCGCATATTTTGTTGGCATTAAGAGAAGCCCAGAAGTGTTAATGCACTGTTATATGTTTAGTTCAAGTCTAGGAAATTTATAGTACATATGTACTCGTACAAAGTTAAGACTTCATAGTTAACTGAACTTGAAATATGTCCAAGCAAGTCAAACATTTCCACAAATATTGGATCAAATTTTTCAAATGTCATATCATAGCATTACTGTTCAAGATAAATCGAGGGCAATAGTGTCCGCTATGTAGGTACTACATTTACCGCATATACACAAATATTCCCACGCAGTCATAGTTACTTGTGCTATACTAGGTACTTGGGCTAAGAATTACGAACAATTATGATTTTACGCGTCGTGCATAGCGATAGAGCTGATTTAATTGCTTTATTTCTTCATTACTTGATAAAGTTTGTTTATGCGTGAGAAAATGGTCTTCTGGGTAATGGTAAGAAATTATGAAGTTTTCAGAGTAAAAATTTAACTAAAAGAGGAGGTCGTGGCTAAGTAATAACAGCCGCACGGATCGATCCATCAGGTTAAGCTACGCTTGCCGGGGTTTGTCCATGGATGGGTGACCATCTTTACTTACCGAGACTCGTCCGTGCCTCGAAAAGCACGTTAAGCCATTGGTCCGGCTGTCATTCGTGGACAATCGTTAAGGGTCGTCAGAAGCCCGAAAGTCTGACAACCTTTCTTACCAAGGGGTATCGTATTACCCAGTTACTGGGTTGTGAAGGTCAGATAGGCAGTCGCTCCTTGTAAAATACGGGTATTCAGCTGTATCCGGTTAGACTAGAAGCCGACCCCAATATAGTTGGAAAAAGGCTAGGCAGATTGACTGACTCTCCATGCACGCAGCATGAGGTCCTGAGTTCGATTCCCAGGTCGAGCAAAGTACTATTAATTTTTTCCAACAGGAATTTCTCAGTAGCAACCCGGAGTCTGGATTCGTGCCCGGGTGATGGCAATAGGCTCGCCCCCTATTACATGGGACTTAAAACATAACTGGCGAAATGTGGATGTACTATAGGTACACCTCTGCTGAACCCTTCGGGGAAACAAGGCGTGATGTTATATTATGTTATTTCTAAAAAAAAATGGACTGTAGAAGAGTTTACAAAACTCAAAGGGTCTCGAACACTTTGTCATCCCTTTGTCAAATTCGAATGATTTGGATATTCCCTTCTAATTCTACTACAAGTCAACTATTCGATCTAACCTCTCAAGTCGGCTTATTTATAGATGTCATGCTCTGTAATTGATGCTACCGGACTTCAGCCCACTAAATACATAAACTGCACCTAATTGAATTGTTAATTGAATTTACAACCTTGTAAATTGTAACAGTAAACTCGAAAATTAATCTGTCATGTAAATTCTGAGAACAATTTACGGTAGGCACGTATCACGTACGTTTGTTGCAAGGTTTGGAGTTTGGATACTATAAAAGTTAACTTAAAAAAAATTATTAGGAATTGGACAATGCTTTTTTAGGGTTCCGTACCTCAAAAGGAAAAACGGAACCTTTATAGGATCACTCGTGTATCTGTCTGTCCGTCTGTCACAGCCAATTTTCTCCGAATGTAACGCACCGATTAGTTGAAATTTGGTACACGTATGTGATTTCTATGACCCAAACACGGACGTATCATCATCATCATCATCATTTCAGCCGAAAGACGTCCACTGCTGAATATAGGCCTCCCCCAAGCACCACCACTTCGACCGATTCTGTGCTTTCCACATCCAGCGGATTCCTGCGGCCTTCACAAGGTCATCGGTCTATAACGTAAATAAAAGAATTTTGAATATGGGAGAAAATAAGAAAATTTATTAAACAAGTTTTTCAAACTATATCGTGTGACATATCAAATAAAAGGGCTTGTTGCAAGGATCTATTTTTCAAATATATTTTTTTAATAATTTTAAAATAAATACATTTAAAGTTATTTAAGAAAGAAGATGAAAATTGACCATTCCCCCTTATCTCCGAAACTACTGAGCCTAAAATTTTGAAAAAAATTCAGAGGATTGTTCTTCACTCATAGATTACAGGAAAACCTATAAGTCTATAGTCTTAAAATACTATGGTAAATCTCTCAATATTGTGCGTACAAACTTACATTTGCAGTTGGAATGTATGAGAGTACATGTATTTCAACTACAATGTTAAATTTGTATTTGGGATAAATTCATCCCAACTACGGAACTCTTCATTGTGCGTAGTCCAACACGCATTTGGCCGGTTTTTGTAGAGAGTGACAATTAGTAAGGTCAACATTATTAGCTTTTAGAGAATTCGCTTTACACAGCTAAGCTAGGTGTCACCTAACCGTCTTATATCTTTGTACAACACGCAATCTTCTATGAAGTCACGCAATGACACTTCATATTTTTAAGTAGCTTTTGACACAGAAAACAGCTGACAATCGTAGAGTGGATTAGAATCGAGGAAAGTTAGGCCACGAGCACGTGCAATACTGGCACAAAATAGATTTTAATAAAGATAGCGATATTCACTTGTTTGTGTCGTAAACGGTCGGTGGCGTCGACGGACCGTCCACTACCTCCTTGGTTAGACATTGACCTGAAAACAATTTAAGTGTAACAGTGTTATAAGTACTAGTGTGGCTTTGTTCATATTGAGTAACACGGCTCGTTCGCGCTGAGTAATAACAGTCCTCGACAAAACAAAACCACTAAACATGAACACTCATTTCACTTAAATAGCTATGCTAAGTATATTATTATCAGTAATTTAATACGCTATCACAGTAAGAAAATTAAATTAAGGACAAGGTGGACTTGTCTCGTGTGTTATTTTATAAGTTACGAAAAAATAGGTTGCAAATACTATCTACCTAGTTCAAATTACATTTAATTGTAATCATCAATCTTTGTTTCTGCTTTGTCTTTGGTTCTGTTATGTACATGATACTTGTTGAAAAGCCTTCACTGTCCTCCCATACCTCTTAACGCTGTTACTTAGAAATATTTTAAAAATCAATTATTTTTAAAAGAGTAACCGTGGAGTGTCTTGCCGATTCTTCTCTATAGGAAACGACCAATTTCCACCGTGCACCTAGCTTCTGATGTTTCATAAGTGCCCTTGTAAGTTTATGTGAAACAAAATAAATTAAATTGATTTTGTTAAAAATCAAATGTAGCACCATCATCTGATTCTGTAGCCTTTTCCCAACTATGCAATGGTCGGCCAGTCTAACCGGATGCAGCTGAATACCAGTATTTTACATGGAGCGACTGACTATCTGACCTGCACAACACAGTTACTGGGTAACACGATACCCATTGGTAAGACTGGTGTTCAGACTATCGGGCTTCTGACTACCGAGTAACGACTGTCAAAGATCGAATCAAATGTAGCATTGGTAATAGATACTAATATAAGTCATGTGATCTTTTTTAAAGAGTATGACACGAACTCTTGAATAATATTAAGCGTACTTACTCGTAACTGATTTGTATTGGCTGTTAAAGCTGTTAGTACCAATATTAACTGCTCTGTCAAACTTTATGAAGACATTACCAACTGCATTATATAACCTGTTCGCTGATTTAGGTATGGGAGAGATAACAATCCACTACTTATGTTGGTGGGTGCATCATATTATTAGGCGTTTAACTTCACCATGCGTACCAATAATGTCGTTATTCTATGATTGATTAAAAGTGAAGTACTTTTTGCCTTAGGAAAAAGGTTAATGTCCCAAGTACAGTGCAACCAATCATTGTAGGACATAAAGCGACCCGCGTTTAGACGTAATTGCACCAATATAATGATTGAATGTACAGTACCAATAATAAAAAAAATCTGACCACTGTTAATGTTTGTGAGTTATGAATTAGAACAACAGTACTTATCACTTTTTAGCATATCTAGTTAAGCTATGCTAAAATATTTTATTTAAACTCAAGGTTTAACAAAATCTTGATAAAGTTATGGTTAAAAGTGTCATATTATGTATTTTACTTACCTACTGTTTATATTTCGTGAAAATCAATTTACAGTATGTACCTCCATTTTCTTTTACAGTATAATATCTACCAGTCTAAACTTGTAGATAATTAATAATCCAGGTCTCCTAAAATATATTTTTTTAGCCCATTATCTACGATGTCCATAGAACGATGTCATATCGTTCCATAGATGTATATCTATGGAACGATATGACATCGTTCTATGGAACGATGTGATCATTTACTTAGCGAACATAAAAAGTAAAAATATTTCATGTTCATGTATCCAAAATAATGTAAAATTTCAGGAAAACTTGAACAACGATGCATTAAAATTTGCTTAGCGTATATATTATTAACAAACACAGTGTCAACGCTAAGCCAGTATAAAGTGTTGCTCAAGACGATTTGTCGCATGTTGCGTTCACGTGAGAATGTGAGAAAGAAACGCGACAATGAGACATATTCGAGAATTAAGTACTACATGTTAAGTTGCATACCGAATTGGGAAATAAGTAGCAATAGCAGAATGTTCCTTAAATATGGATGTCAGTCGATTTGTAAATATTATGTCAAATCTTAGGCAAGCTGTTGAAGTCGATGTTAGAAATTTGATTTAATTGAATAGGTGTTTTTACATGCCAAAAGTCCTCTCTCACAGAAAGGAGTCCTAGCAGTGCAAACATTACCTTTTTTTTGGGTGGGAAATTATCAAATAACTTCTCCCGCTCTGAGTGGAGCGGACTCAGACTCTTACTGACTAAAACCCACCCGTGTTCCTTCAGTTGCCGTGTTACCAGGGGGCCACGATTTCCCTTTCGGCTTTTATTCGCAACCCCGGCAGGCATTGGCCCTAGCGGACCCCGTCAATTCTGCTGACATCTTTCTGAGGCGCGCGTGGAACACAACGCGCTGTCGACCCGGGCTTGGTCCTTATCGGACGGCGAGCTACCCATTGCTCACCGTCCGCAAACCCGCGCCTACGGTGGCCGGAAATCTGCCTGTGATTCCCGACGCCCAGGGCGTCTCCTCCTGCGGCGGTTAGGGGCGCGAGGGCGCGAAATTTGCCTCTCCCTCACGCGTTCCGCCTCCTCCTTCGCGAGCATTACTGCTTCGCAGAAGGAGGTGACGGGCACTACCTTTTTTTTTTTTTGGGTGGGAAATTATCAAATAACTTCTCCCGCTCTGGGCGGAGCGGGAGGGCGTGTCAGACTCTTACTGACTAAAACCCACCCGTGTTCCTTCGGTTGCCCTGTTGCCGGGGGCCACGATTTCCCGATCGGTTTTCTTCGAACCCCCGGCAGGCATTGGCCCTAGCGGACCCCGTCAATTCTGCTGACATCTCTTTGAGGCGCGCGTGGAACACAACGCGCCGTCGACCCGGGCTTGGTCCTTATCGGACGGCGAGCTACCCATTGCTCACCGTCCGCAAGCCCGCGCCTACGGTGGCCCTACCTGGCTGCATTATTATGCTATAATTATGTATGCCGAAGCAGTTGCTCATGAGACCCTTGTCTCGCTTCCTTATGAGCTTAGGACGATATCCATGACTATTTCCACATAAGAAAACAAAAAGGGGGTTATTCTACCAAACTAAACAAAGAAACCTGAGATTCTTATAACAGTAATAAAGTTAAAACATCAATGAATACATATTTGTCCTTCCGAACAGGAAACACGCTATGCGGTCATTGGTTTTATTCAATGCGATTAAATGCCTTACACAACGAAACACATAATAACATACTATTAATACAGAAACAAATGGTTTAAAAATGCGTTAATAACTGTGCCTACTAACAAATACCATGTAACTTGAATTCTTCGAACGAAATAGAAAAGGTGGAAACACAAAATCAACGGTTGTCAAATTACTTATGCCAAAGACAACAAAATAGTTTATAAATAGCTTAAGTTATGTAAACACAGATATATTTTTGTAGTACACAATTCGTCACGTTTCGTTGAGTTTCTTTTGTTTTTCCGGTATTGGCTAGTTTTAAATAATACATCTATGGGGAAAACACACTATTCGATATTTCTTTTGATGAAAAAGTTTTAGCTAAACGAAAAGTAATCTATGGTCATGTCATTCTGGCATAGCGTACAGATCACAAAATAAATCAGCAGACAGAAAATACTTAGTCAATTTTGTTGACAGAAAGAATCCATTATCTTTTTCCTGCAATAATTTTGGCTGTAAATACTGATATTCGTTTTTAACTTCACATCCGTTGGATCGGACGGCTTTGAACGATATATGTACTTAAGTGCATACTTCCACCGTTACGATAGGGCGGTTGGCAAACCCTGAGAAATTGATCAATGGATTTTTGCTCTAATAATTCCCACAATTAAAACCTCTATATAAACTAATGAACCAAAGCTGTTGGCAGTATTGTCTATACGTTTTGATATCGAGAGCATATTAAGTGTTAATTAAACGTATTTATTTGGAAAATGATTTCCAAAGTAAGTTACAACAGTTTTAAATTTTACTAAGTGTGCCTAATCGTTGCTAGGCCGTATTTTTAGGAAATGATTTTGAGTGTAAAAAGTTACTTTAATTTCGGTTCGATTGTAGATAGATAGAATATTCTTTATTATGTACACCATAAAAATTACAGATTGTATTTGGTTTTCGAATTAATTGAGTGTAATTTAATTACATTATTTTATTTATTTAGAAAGGGTTTACTATTACGCTTTTTAACATAAAAAAGCGGCCAAGTGCGAGTCGTACTCGCCCATGAAGGGTTCCGTAGCAGCAAGTAACATTGAATGAAAGGTAAATTGCGGTTTACGATTTATGACGTATTAAAAAAAACTACTTGCTAGATCTCGTTCAAACCAATTTTCGGTGAAAGTTTACATGGTAATGTACATCATATATTTTTTTTAGATTTATCATTCTCTTATTTTAGAA
The DNA here is from genome assembly GCA_963680765.1 of Agrochola lychnidis. Lineage (NCBI taxonomy): Eukaryota > Metazoa > Arthropoda > Insecta > Lepidoptera > Noctuidae > Agrochola > Agrochola lychnidis. The sequence continues at coordinate 10,531,095 of OY796852.1, forward strand.
GTTACAGGGGGGGACACACATTTTACCACTTTGGAAGAGTTTCTCGCGCAAATTATTCAGTTTAGAAAAAAATGATACTAGAAACCTCAATATCATTTTTGAAGACCCACACGTATGGGAATGATGAAAAATTTTTTTTTGAGTTTCAGTTCTAAGTATGGGGAACTCCAAAATTATTTGTTTTTTTTTCTATTTTTGTTTAAAAATCTTAATGCGGTTCACAGAATACATCTACTTACCAAGTTTCAATAGCATAGCTCTTATAGTTTCGGAAAAAAGTGGCTGTGACATACGGACGGACAGACAGACAGATAGACAGACAAACAGACAGACATATCGAATCTATAAGGGTTCCGTTTTTTGCCATTTGGCAACGGAACCCTAAAAATGGTTTCCTCAATTTTAATTTTAATACGTTTCTACTTGTTCTGCATGGAGCTTCGTGTGCTATTCGGTATTTCCATAGTTTCTGTTAGTAGTACTATCTCACCGTAATAGTAAAGTAAACCACATAACAATTCTGATTCAAGTAATCTTAATTGCATGTTTATATAACACCATTATTTTTAATTAGCCCTATCTGCCGTAATGTTATCATAAAAATGTTTATTATTTTATAATAACTATGGTTGTAATTTCAATTAACATAGTGCTCTAAATAATCAAGAGTGACTGATTAACATGTAGAAGTTATAAATATAGAAGCTATTAACAAACTAAATGCATATAAATGTGGTGCGTTTGCAATAACTTTCAAAAGATTAATTTATATGAGTAATAGTTATAACAGTTTATAGATATAATTATTACCTGTCTTTAATTGTGCCAATCATAAACCGAGATTAAGATCATGTCTATAAGCAGTCTTCAGTCGTAAAACTTTTGTTTATGATTGGCAACTTCTTCATCTTCTCGTGTGGTTTAAGATTAACCTGGTGTCAGAGTCTTAAAGCCGCCCATGGGCCCCTGAATTGACTTCACATGCCGTCGAGAAATATATCTCTCACGATGTTTTCCTTCAACAACAACATTCATTCATTCATTTTTTGTTTTTCTTCATTGGCAACTGTTTTACTAGTTAAACTTGATGACTAAATCAGTAAGTTAGTAACGATAACTTTAATATAAATCATTACTTAATACGTATTGGGAGTTATGTTTCAGCCGACTGGGGTTGAAACACTAGGGCTATGGGGGGTCCTCATCGAGTATTTCGGGACATCGTCTGATAGCCGATAAGCTGTTGCTCCATGTAAAATACTGGTATTTAGCCGCATCCGGTTAGACTGAAAGCCGACCCCAAAATAGTTAAGAAAAAAGTCTAAACAGACGAAATGAACAATTATTAAGAATCAGAACTCTACTTAAGTACATATTATTTTAAATGATTACAGGTGCTGACTTTGTTCGCGGTGGTGTCTGCCTGTCAGGCCATTTTCCCGTTCCACCACCATCATCACCACCAGGCGGTGTCCCACCAAGCGCTGCAGAAGCACGACGGGCCGCACCACCCGATACCCATCCACCATCATCAGCCTATCCACCACCACCAGCCGATCATCCCGATCCCCATCCAACACCACGTGCCGCTGATTCACCACCATGTACCTGAACACTTCCCCATTCACCACATTCCGCATCATGACCATTATGTAAGAGACATGATCTCACCGAGATGCCATGGCGACGTCGCCAATTCGCTCTGCCGACTAAATGTATACAGCTACACAACATGTAAAAATATCCTGTCCATTCCGTGAGGATGTTGTTCGGTATGGTACTGAGAGTCTATTTATGTGGTAACTTTCAGGAAAATCGAAAAAAAAATTGTCTCATTTTTTTTCAATAGGGAATTTTACCGGGTTATTACATGGGGCGCGGGCGGCCGCCATTTAGCGAGTATCTACAAGTCATAACTTATGACCCCTGTTGAAAATTTGCTAATTTTTAATTAATGTGGGGTAATTTTGGTACAAAAAAAATGTGATTTTTAAATAGCAATAACTTTTTATTTTCAATAATAATTAGATTTTTTATTATGTTTAGGTAATTTTACTGCATTACCTCCGAGCTTCTTTCAGATCGGACAGGTATTTTTTACATATTGCATGTATACAGGGTGGCTCACCTTAAGTACGCTTGGTTATGCAGTCAACCATACATTTTGTTGGCGACGCACCTGGCTGCGCCGCCATGGCATCTCGGTGAAGTATTGCTCTTAGTGTTTTAAAATTGTTACTGACATTGCCTAGCAATGTGGTTTGCTGTCACTGTGACATCTGCCTGCAGTATCTAACAGATTCTAATACATTGCTGGGGCAAACAATATAATCACAGTAATCTCCATTAATAAGGATGATGCCTGGGTAAAAAAACGAAATTCTATTTAGTCAGTCAGTCAGATTATAAAAAAATTATTAGACACATATTTTTTGCTTTATCATATTAATAAAAAATGACTTAGATAAAAAACGCATTAAAGTTGGGGAGTGGGGTCGCTACGTCATAAGTAAGTATAAAATCTCCATACTCGTGACGTCATGGCACATTTTAACTCAATGTATCGTCGTAATCTTTTGATTTTGAAAAAATTTAAAATACGTGTCCAATATTTTTAAATAATCTATCGGACGGTTTTTTTTGTCATCGTCCCTATTAGGATGTCTTTACCAATAAAATACTCTTTTTTACATTCAGGCTGGTCAGGACTATGTAGGTACGACGAGTATTTGACTACAATGCGAGCCTTTTTCGTAATGAATTGCAAAATCTACATTACTACCTTTTGATCCCCATGCGCAGCATCATAATTATCTTGATGAGATCCGATACTAGGACCAAGTAGAGATCTATTTACAAGCAGAATAAATACAAAAGTATTTATTTCTTGTATATCTTTAAGAATTAGCGTGAAAACAACCAGACATTTCTTGCCAATATTAGTCAAACATAAATTATTCAACAAACTCCCCGAGGAGTAATTACACGGTAAAATATTCCGTGAAGCAAGCGAAAGGTTTGCGGTTACATTTTAATGTCCACTTCCTGTATACATAGTCCAGTTTTTATGTACCAACATTTATATTTACATACGGTACGCTTGTCAAAGGACGTAAAAATTTTCTGTTAACAATATTGTCTTGAAATGTGCATAATAGTTTCTAATCGACTACGGGCACGCCACTTTATTAAGTCGTGAGTAGACAGTTGTGTAGCTTTAGAGACTTTTCTATCTTTTTGTGGTGGTTTTTGTCCGAATCGAATTTGGTCTTATCTATACAAAAGCGAATGTCATTTTAACAAACAAGTGACTGTGTTTGGTTGTTCTTGGGCAAAGACTTTAAAAGAAACAAATAAAAGTTACACCAACCGTTGACAGTGTTCCTACCTAAGGCTTAATGGCGAGCATGACCAATTTTGTGCTTTATTTACTTCTACATCAATCAAATCTGTATATCCAACTGCTTCGTTGGTCAAGTCGTTGCAATTGCGTGTGCGTGTGAGATGCTTGGTTCGATTCCCAGGCCCGGCAAAGTTTTTCCGTCAGGATAATCTCGCAGTTTGTTACTGCGCCCGAATATCGACAGGCTCCTCCTTATTGCATTGCATTTGACCTGGCAAAACTTGGGAGCAAAATCCTCAAGCCCGAAAAAGTTTTTCCATCAGGAATATCTTGGAATATTTTACAGCGCTCGATAAATGTCATAGGCTCGCCTACTGTTGCATGGGACCTGGCAAAACGTGGGAGCAAAACACCAACTCCTGTGGAATATAAGCCACTAAATAACACATTTGTATATCCACAGGCGTTCCCCGAGTACAAGTTCGCATACTCCGTGCACGACCACCACACGGGCGACGTCAAGTCCCAGCATGAGCTCCGCCACGGAGACGTCGTGAAGGGAGGCTACGAGCTCGTCGAGCCCGACGGCAGGTACAGGAAGGTGGAGTACAAGGCTGATGATCACACCGGGTAAGTTTTTGATGATGGTTTTGGCTTTAAAACATGGCGCTTTTGTTTTTGGCTATTTCATCGTTCGTTATGTTTATCTTCCACTATATCCTTAAGGCATGGCTATATCATTCTTTCGACTTAAATTTGTGATATATTTTAAATCACATTAACTGCTAGATATAAAAATAACGCACTAGCACAAGAATGTCGGAGTTGTCATCCTTTAAATTAAATATCTGCGGCTGATAACTTATAAAACAGGCATTCTTTCCAACTAAATCTGAAGTATTGAGAAAGGTATTTAGGCACCTTTAGTCGAGATCGTAATTGCTACCACTCTGTTGAATCTTAGTTGAATGTGATAAAACAACAAGTTATCTATGCGATAGTTAAATATAGTTTCAAACTTAGTAAAATTTTAATTACGAGATTGACTAATCATGCCCAGCCAAATTTTTCTCTACCTACCAATGTTTTTCCTACCCACATCACATTCACGTCTAAATTGTCATCATAATTGTTCCAGTTTCAACGCCATCGTGCACCATTCGTCGCCTCATCATCATGTTCATCTGTCCCATCACCACATTTGAACGTGACGTCACTGGGACGACCAAAACTGACTGCTGCTCAAACAAGACTGACTATAAGCCTGTTGTACTGATTTCTGTAAAATACTGCTTTTATTCGCAAATTAAAATTAGCGCTAATTTTTTAATGAAGTGTGTTTTGTTCGCGGTTTAAAGTTCCATTACCAAAAATTAATAGTTTACACCAAAAGTTCTGGAAATACAAAAATAATATTCCTAATTACCTACTCCTTGATATCTTCGGTTTTGTTGTTTTTCCAATCAAAACAAGATAAAGCATGTTTTACATGAGGAAGCAAGAGTATCTTTTAAACCAACTTTAGTACTAAAATGTAGTAATTCTGCGAACAATAGACCTCGCGAGCACGAACTTTTTTAAAACAATTAATATGCCACTAAAGTTATTTAAAACGGGATATTTACCATGATTTTTGTTTTTAAAATCATGGTAAGTATCCCGTTTTAAATAACTTTAATAGTGAAAATAACCATGTCAGTTTAAAATCCTATAATTAATATACCTATCTAACATTAAAAAACCCGTCAGCGGTTACCCACCCGATTCCACTGGTGGAAATCTAAGTGAGCAAATTACTTGTCCTTGAAAAACGACCTTCGCCACTATAATACGAACCGTATTAAGGACGCGATAGAGCGGAACAAGGGCTCCAAGGTTTTTGCAAGAATTTCGTCTATTGGGCAGAGCCAGCTAGCGAAACTGAAGACCGATGATAGCAGAATCGTTAGCGCCAAACCTGAACTATTGAGAGAGATCGAGAGTTTCTATGGACACGTTATACACGTCAACCAGTAACCCAGTTACGAATCTAGCAAACGACCCTTGGCTCTTAGCTGTTGAGCTAGATTCACCCGACACTATACCGAAGACATCCCGGACGTCAGCTTGTACGAGATTAGAATGACTCTGAAGCAGCTTAAAAACAACAAGGCGCTGGGTGATGACGGAATTACGGCTGAACTCCTGAAGGCCGGCGGAAAACCCGTTCTTAAGGCCGTCCAAATGCTTTTCGATTCCGTCATACTCGAGGGTGGGGCTTATTACACTTCTGAGCCATCATGTCTACAAGCTGTTTTCAAGAGTCATCACGAACCATCCCGCGCGCAGGTTTGATAACTACCAGCCTCCAGAACAAGCCGGATTCCGTAAAGGCTTTAGCACCGTAGACCACATACATACTCTGCGGCAGGTTATACACAAGACCGAAGAGCCCTGCTTCTCTGCTTAGCGTTTGTGGACTACGAGAAAGCCATCGATTTGATCGATACATGAGCTGTACTGTAGTCTCTTCAACAGTACCAGATCGACTATCGACATCGAGGTGCTAAAATCAAATTAATCAACTCAGACAAGTAGATTCGAGAAAAAAGACTAATCAACCCTTTTCAGTGATATGAAAAAGGCAACAAAACTTAAAGTACTTAGCATAACGTAACATAATCAGCCTATAATGTTCCTACTGCTGGGACACAGGCGCTCTCTCTTCGAGAGAGAATGGGCTGTAGTCCCACGCGGGTCCAGTGCGGGGTGGTAGATGTCCCATGTCTTCAAATTTTTGGTTCTAGGACATGCTGGTTTCCTCTCGATGTTTTCCTTCACCGTTTTGAGAGCAGTGGTAATAAATAAAATTGATTGATCAAGAAAATTTTCGCTTAAAAATATTTGAACAACTTGTTTCTTATTTGTATTTTTGTTTGTTATTAATAACAGCAAATTTTCAAAAAAGCAACACTAGCGAGCCGTTCATCAATGAAAAGTTAAAAAAACACTTCACTACAAAAACAATTGCGCTTTAAAATAGCTACCGTTGCACCCTGGATATTAATAGTTTTGCAAATGAGTTTTGTAAAAACTTGGTGCACAACAAAGCATAATTATTCTGTTCTATTCTATCTATCTTTACGTATAACACATATAAACATTTTCATTTAAAACTATATTAGAACCTTCAATATCTACAATATCCTCCTGCAATATCTGGTGTTCTAATTTAAAGGATAACACGACGAACTCGGTTTTTAATCAGAAAATAGTAACTTGAAACACAGTATTATTATAACTTCACACACGAACAAGTTAACTTGCTACGATTATTTATCTAGGCGCTAAAACTAACCTTTCCTAACTTCTAGAATACAAATACATTAATTAATCCCAGGAATTAAACAAAACACTTACAAAAAAACTATTTTATTGAGGCTAAAAATGGTGTGTCCTGAAGTTTTAGTTTTCACTATAATTTGACTATACCCAAAAAGGATCCGAAAAGAAAATATTGATCACAGTCCACACAGTCGACGATGAAATTGAAGAACCAATCCCATAAATCGTCATCTGCCAAGCCTTTACTCAACTATGTTGGGGTCGGCTTCCAGTCTTACCCGATGCTGCTGAATACCAGTATTTTACAGGGAGCGACTGCCTATTTGACCACAACCCAGTTACTGGGTAACACGATACCCCTTGATAAGAATAGTTGTCAGACTTTCGGACTTCTGATGAACCAATTCCATTTTCATAAATATAAGTAACTAAATAAGAAAAATTCTATACAGAATCGTTTGGTACTCGATTAATAAGAAATATAAAAACCGAACGATGCAATATACTACCGACTAATTAGAATATTTGTTTTAATAATAATACCTACATATTAAGCTGTTCATATGCCATTTCCTTCTTCAATAATTCAAAACAAAATTAAAGATTGCTTATTAACACCTCCTATTAAAGTGTTAATAGATCCTAATATTCAATCATTCTCTTTAATTCGTAAACATCGTTTATAAGAAGTTCAAATTAATGTCAAAAAGTGATCGGTAATCGATATCGGCTTATTTATAGATGATAATGATCATGATACATACTATTGAGGAGAATATACTAAATAAATACAGCAAACAAACATAATTATAACTAAATATTAAAAACACGCGCTACAATTTACACTCGTCTTTGGAAAATCAAGTTTCCTCTTCATAGCATTGATAGGCACGGCACACCCATCCATAAGTCAAGAAACTCTGCAAAAAATCACAAATAATTGATGTTAAGTGTATTGTATTACAGGATGCTCATGTTTAAAACCAAAACGATATGTATGTATAAATACGTGCATGAGATCTCGTAAGATATCAATTCAGTATAGGGATTCACTGAAGGTTCACGATGATTCGGAAGGTACGTACAACTGTTTTTGATTTTATCTTTTTAGATTTAGATTCAAAAACATGCTACAAATTTTCAAAATCCTGTGAAAATTGTCGTGTAAAGATTTTAAAACTTAGGCAGAATATGAAATAACTGTGCATCTAACGATTAATCGATTTCAGATTCCATGTAGTTTTATTGGCAATGTTAATTTTAGAAACGCATCGTTAAGGTTACACTAACCCATATCGATCTTATTTTAGTGATGAGTTAATAGTGGCAATTAAATGTTTATTGAAATATGATCATTTACTTATTTCAAGATTTTCAGCTATCAGAGAAATCATTTTGAAATAACTGTTTTGATTTCAGACACTAATCCTTCTGAGCTTAGCACTGTGTGTGCTTGGCGATGGACATCACGCAATTTCAGAGCAACGTATTAGAATACGTCACAAGGAACACCACAGGCATCATGGCGAATTGTCACATATCGGTTCCAAGAAGCCTGAGCATCATGAGGATTACGTGAGTTACCAAAATTCCTATACTGAGAAAAAAAAAAACAAAACTCTTTACATAAATTTTGTTATGTAACAACAGTAATAAATCATCTCTAATGATTTTAGAAGATGTAGGTTCTATGATTTGAAATTGTTGGCATGTGCTTTAAAATACAGTGTCATATGTTTTGACTTTTATAACAAGCTACCCTCTTCTGTGCTAGATTTGCCTTTTAATGCGTTTAAAACTAAAGTAAAATCCAACCTTTGTTCAAAGGCATATTATTGTATCAACGACTACTTAAATGATAAGAATAGTTGGTCGCTGTGATTAACTCAAGACAATACGTTATATCCTTATGTTCTTTCTCCAGAATTAGTTTACCTACTGACAGTTTATATAATTGTTTATTTTATTTGAATTTATAAGTTGATTAATTTTTTATGAGTCAATTTATTTTTATTTTATTTTATTGTTGACATAATCTACTCATTACAATGTTTTTGTTATGAGTTGAATTGCAATTTGTGGTTAGCTAGCGACCTCGACAATTGATCATATTATTTTTTTGCCTGAGCAACCAGCAGCAAGTTCATCCGGCCGATCTTTGCGTTATGCTCGTGAACGGGTGCTGCTTGTGGTGACTGATCGTCTTGATGATCATGGTTTTGTTTTTGTAACTAGTAATTAACTGTTTATTTATTTTACCTCGATGGTCCTAGTTTATCGTTTATAACTTCCAATTACAGCTTTAAATAGTTTTATATAAGCGGGCACGCCCTTTACGCCTGGAGGCTTTTATTTAGATATTTAGTTCTGTTTACGTTTAGTTTTTATTTCTGCTTGAGTATAGTTCTCGATGTTTTTGGTTAGTATATTGGCATGTGCTAGCTGACCAATGGCCAATAATTTATCATTTAAATTATGTTTTGTGTTGCGTAATGTAAATTATTTTGCATACTATTGTATAGTTTTTTTTTTTCTAACTTGAGCAGACAGCTGTGCTGCTGGGGAGTTTGTTGCGCCACTCCTTCTTCCCAGCGAAAGGCACTAGGAAGTGGTGAAGGGTGGGCGTTTTAGGGGTCTGTCTTATGTAATTTTGTCGTTCGAAAAGTGCTGATTCTCAGCCTAGTTTGAATGACTTTTGAATTTTAATTTCTTTTTGTATTTTTTATTGTTGCAGGCGTGGTCGTATCCATCATACGAGTTCTCATACAGTGTGCACGATCCCCATACTCATGACAAGAAAGGTCAGCATGAGTCAAGAAAAGGAGATGAAGTAAAGGGCGAGTACTGGCTGATAGAACCCGACGGTCGCAAGCGCACCGTCACGTATCACGTGGACAAACATAGCGGGTCAGTAGTACTTAGCTCTTAACAAACTATTGATCGAGTATATATGTATAAAAAAATGGAGCTTTATCTCAGTTCTCACTATGTGTGATACACTGAATTTGCGCCATAATAAATGTTTTTCTTAATCCCACATTATTTTTTTAGTTTCCACGCTGTCGTCCATTACTCGGATCATCACCATCACATAATTGAACATCATGGCAAAGACGAAGACCACAAGGACGATAAAGAAGATGATGATGATGACAAAAAAGATAAAAAAGACCACCACGAGAAGAAAGATAAAGACGAAAAGAAAGACGAAAAAAAAGATGAAGACGAAAAGAAAGATGAAGACGAAAAAGATGATGAAGATGAAAAAAAGGAAGAAAATGACCAAAGAGTTGAAGAGAGAGAAGGAAACGAGGGTGGTGAACGCGGTGGAGAAGAAAGCCGAGGCCAAGAAGGTGGAGTAGTCAGATGGGGCTATGGTCCTAAATGGGACTACAAAGAAGACAGACACCGTAGTGGCGACAGACGCGACCGTGACGAAGGACGCAAAGGTTATGGACACGATCGCGATGACAAACGCGACCGTAACGAAGGACGCAGAGATCATGGACGCGATCGCGATGACAAACGCGATGACAAGCGCGACGACAAACACGATGACAAACGCGACCGTGACGAAGGCCGCAGAGGTCATGGACATGATCGCGATGACAAACATGACGATAAACGCGGCCGCGATGAAGATCGTGATCGCAATGACGACCACAAATATGATATCGGCCAAATGACTGTTTATGAAAAACTGGGCAGTTACGGTCGCCGTGACGACAAGAAACATGACGAAAAACATAAAGAAGAGGACCGCGATCATGAAGAAAGTCTGCTTTGGGAGGAGCGTCGCAAGTTTGATGAGCGACGTGGATACCCATCGCAGCTTACACCTTACTTCGGCCACGCCTCTCGCGTCAACCCTCGTTTCTACAGACATAACCAACAACCTAGTATCGCTAAACGTAATTAAACTAAGTTATAAATGTATTCCTTGTTAAATCAAAGACTGAACGGCGGCAATGTAAACATGGTATTCTGTTAAATAGTTGTGATAAATATGTTCATAATTTTATAGTAACGAAAAATATTATAATCATGCATATGCTAACCTTATATAAGGTATTGAGCACTAATGATTGTGTTATTTCGTGCCCTAAAAATACCACACCATCCTTGCGTTTATTTATGCAATTAATAATAATCGTTTTAAAATCAATCAATGTCAGATGTGCGTAAACGCAATAGTTCAATGATTTTAGCACTGTTGTTATTATTTGTTAGATACTACAAATGAGGTATAAGGAATACACCTTATCTAACATTATTATCAATATCTGGACGACCGAGATTTTTTTTTAACGACGTTTTCTAAAAATGAAACCTAGGTAGATCGATTTATTGCCCCCGAAACCCCCTGCATACAAAATTTCATGAAAATCGTTTGACCCGTTTCCAAGATTCAGATTGTATATATATATACAAGAATTGCTCGTTTAATTAAAGGTATTAGATTTACTACACTAATCGCTGCTACGTAGCAATTGCGTAGTACGCTGCGTAGCAATAACGTAGTTCGCTTCGTAGCAATTGCATAGTACACTGCGTAGCAAGACGTTAGTAGCTGCGTAGCACGTTACGTAGCGGGAAGATGCTTGTTCATGGTATCCACCTATATAGTTTGCGTAGTAGTACATTATTTTTATCTCACGAAGCGACGCGCGCTTTACTTGTGGTAACCAAGTGTACAAGCTGTGAATGTGTGTGTAAGCGGAGGAACTCTCGGTACCGTGTGTAACGGCTAGGGCTGCGCAGGGTAGGCTACGCAGGCCGTTAACGGATAGGTAGTAGTTTAGGTAGAAGATATTAAAACAGCTTGATAGGTTATATATTTGTAACACTGTAGTAGGTAACACGGCTAGGTCGTAGGTAAGGTCACTGACATAGTTCTGAGTACTTGCACAATTAATAAGGAAGAGTACCGTCTTTGGTAGCACGTGGTAGACGTGGGGGCCTGCTCAGCACAGGCTCCGCAGTAGACCGGACGACCATTGTAAGCCGCTGGTAGTCAGCGGCGGCAGCACGTGCTCTCGGCGGTAGGCCGCAGGTAGGCAGGCCTTCGTCAGCGTGCAGGTAGCGTGCAGCATTGAGCTCGTACAGAGAGCCCCTAGGTTAAGGCACACCGAGTCTTGAGGGTCACTTCCATCAGGAAAGCAAGCAGCAGTCGAAATGACAGAGTGTCCTTAGAAAATTAGTGTTGTGCCACGTTTTAAGTGATGTGGTTAGTTACTTACTAATTGTGAAATTAGCATCACTCGACTAATTGTAGTTGAGGCCCCTCACAACGCTACAGTGACATCCGAGACACGGGCGAAGTCGGAAGTGTGTGTGCGTGAGTGGGTGTGTGTATTACGTGCTTACGCTAGTCGTCTTCACGCACACATTCACAGCGGTTATGTAATCTATTAATTCTACATTCTTCATAGTTATCCTATTAATGTTATTTAAGCATCGGCGACTTGAAATATCACATTTCTGTAAGCTACATTTATAAAAAATAGATTGTGTGGTTTTATGAAACCACGGTAAAAGTGAAACTTCTATAGGCGCCGCCATATTGGCCTTGGCTGCTCTGACGAGGGCCTTTCACTTTATCCCTACTCCGTGACCGACCGTCACGCGACATGCAACACACAGACGAAAAAGTTTGAGACGATGTAATAAAAGTTTTACTTTAAAAACAATAATAGAATGTGATATAAATGTTTTCATAAATATAGCTTGTTTCTACCATAGACGTTGATTACATGCCGCTATGTATGTATAACTATATTAGTGTCTAATTATAACTTATAAGTATAGTGGACCTCGTGATTACTTTATCAATTTTGACATTAATTACCACTTAACTGAAGCTTCACTAAGATTAAAACTATCTGTCACATAGTGTGATATTCAACCTTGGGATGATAAAGCAGTTACGAGATCGACTATATAACAATACTTTTCAGTAATACATGACAAAGAAGTAAAAGTGATACCGCATTATCATGTATGGGTTATTTATTACATAGACAGAGAATTGGACTGCAGAGCGTTAGCCTCACCAAAGTGACCACTCTCTAGAAAGAGACGAAGCGACTGTACAGCCAATACCTGTAGTACTACTAAGGATCAGCTCACACCGAGACCCAGCCCGTCCCATCCTTGATGTCCTCCCTCCGGTTGACGCCCGAAGCCAAGGTTCGTACCCCACAGGGGGTGCCCTTAGCGAGCGTTCACCTAGTTTTAATTAGCATAGTTGAATAACCCCTGGCTGTAGGTTTTAAGTGTAGTAGCTTAAGCCACCCACAGGAAAGCCCGGTTAAGTAGTCATGATCTCAGAGGTCAACTACGAGATGCCCTACCTAAAAAAAAAAGAAAATCACACCGAGACGCGACGCGACTCGCACTTTTTTAAGATCCGATACAATATCGAATTTATTTACTACGCAATAAGGTACACGTGCTGCGCAGCACCGCGCATCTCAGCGTACTTTGACACGCGTTCACGCTCACACTGAAATATACCTTTTCGTGAGGAAAATAAGTTTGATACTTGTTTAAAAGTGCGCGCAGCGAGATAACTACTGGTCGCGAATTCGCTTTGTCTCCTTGATTCAAATAAAGAACAAAGTGCGGTGTGCGTTTCAAGGTTGCACCAAATGGGACTACTGACAGCTCAGCATGACGTGTCAGGCAACGTACCTAATGCAGGTATTCCACTACACTGAATCAGGGTCCCTAAACCCTTAATAAGAGAGGTATTATAAGAGTAAGGCAGTAGTTAGTAGTGGTTATTAGTTAGTGCTCCATTAATTCAGGGCCCTGATTCAGTGTAGTGTAATACCCGTTTTAAATACATGACGTTGACATTCTGCTGGATCCCTGCAGTGACATACGGACATCAAGCAGACCAGATAAACACGCTTGGTGATAACTGCGTTGTGAAATTATGTAGGTAAGTTTACCTGCACTTTAAATTATATTTTTACTGTTCTACACACATTACACAGTACATTTTTGTACCGATTCTCTTGACAAGCGTGATTGTTAGGCATCATCTGTCCTATAACTTGATGGTAAATGAAGGTGTAGAAATATTAAGTAATCCTAGACTGTCGAATTGTCGATTACAATTAAAAACGTAAACAGTTGCAGTGACCTTATTGATATACATCATGACAGCATAGGAAAGTTTTATAAAGTAATTATTGAGCACTGTTCTCACAAACTACTGAGTGCTAATGTTAATTTTAATTTTTTATGTAGGTATTAAATTGATGAGATTATCATTATTTTATGAGATTATTATTATTTTAATTTGTTAATGTTATCAATCTGTTTTTTTTTTTAAATTTTATTTTATATTTAGAATGCAATTTTTGTCATTATTATTGTTACACTTGAAATGCCTCGTTGGTCTAGTGGTCGCAAGCACTACTGCTGAGCATGAGGTCCTGGGTTCGATTCCCGGGCCGGGCAAAATGTTATTGGGTTTTTCTATCTGAAATTTCTTAGTAGCAACTCGGAGTCTAGATTTGTGCCCGGTTGATGGCAATAGGCTCGCCCCCTATTACATGGGACTTAAACATAACTGGCGAAATGTGGGTGTACCTGCTACAGGGACACCTCTGCCCAACCCTTCGGGGAAACAAGGCGTGATGTTATGTTGAAATGCCAAAGATTTTTAAATAATTTTATTTGTTAATATCCTTTTTGGCTTTGTATTTATTATAAAACCATAAATGGTGCATGTTGAGAGCGGAGGTCTCAATAGTTGGCCTGTAAGTAATTGTTGCACTTATAAACGTACTATTTTAAATGCATTGTGTAAACAATTTTTAGCTAACATAAATAAATAAATTACTACAAGCATGAAAATAGGAAATTCGACATCACACCACTTGATTAGATCTCTAGCAATATTAATAACTTTCAGGTACCTACTTTATTAATAGTACAAATTATTATTAATTCAATAATCTGTAGCCAATCACATAGAGCCACGCTCATAATCACTTTATTATAATACACATAGGTAATGAAGACACAGTCAAGAGCGAATCGTCCACGCGTATGATGGGCTCACAGCATCAGTCCAAGTATCGTACTAGCGTTCATTCATCCTTTTTCCGTAGACTTACGTCTACGCGGCGCGGGCACATGTTTTACATAATAATACAAATATACATTCAAATTAACCGTAAACGTGTTTGGTTAATACCTCATCATCTGTTACGACGCCTCATTGAGGTGGATAACAATTAAAATTCTATTGTGTCGTTAATGACAGTTGAAAGGATACTAACATTATGATTGTCTGTTCATTATTTATTCAATCATTTTCTTCAGGAGTCGAGGAGAGGAGAGGAGGGGCTTGTGGCTAAGTAATAACAGCTACACGGGTCGATCGATCAGGTTAAGCTGCGCTTGCCGCGGTTGGTCCGTGGATGGGTGACCATCTTTACATACCAAGTCCCCTCCGTGCCTCGGAAAGCACGTTAAGCCGTTGGTCCCGGCTGTCATTTGTAGATCTTTGACAGTCGTTACGGGTAGTTAGAAGCCCAAAAAGTCTGACAACCAGTCTTACCAAGGGATATCGTGATACCTAGTCACTAGGTTGTGGAGGTCAGATAGGCAGTCGCTCCATGTAAAATACTGGTATTCAGCTGCATCCGGTTAGACTAGAAGCCGACCCCAACATAGTTGGGAAAAGGCTAGGCAGATGATGATGATTTTCCTCAGGAGTCGTTAATTTTTTTGTTTGTGGTTTTTGTGGACCTGAGGTAAGTAGTCACTGAATTTTTGAAGTGAAAACTTCTTGAGGCGCGTTGGGCATTTTTGAGATGGGACTAAACCATTGATTTCGCAACACTGTAACGGAATTTACCGACACCGTGGAGTAAAAGACATCAACACGTTAATTAGCGCGGTGTGTGGAGTAAAAGCTTAGAATATATATACTCTAAGAGTAAAAGCCATCCGATTTTTTTCAAGTTTTCACTTCTGTCGGCTCTTCCGAAAGGCCACTGTTTTTTTTTTCACCTTTTTAAAGTTTCTTTGCCACAGCAGGCCTTACTCCTGCACTTATTGTATTCCTGCTTTCTTCATTATCGAAATATATGAAGAGAGTGCAATTTTCCATATAAAATTAATTGTTTATTTGCTTAGTCGTGGTTTCACCTATTTTTGGTATATACTGACACAGAAAAAATATATCTCCTACAATACCATTTAACCCTAAAATAATTAAAATACCGTTTAAAATTGTAAGGATACAGAACAATTGCCTCTGAATCCGGTAAATTGCCCATACATAAGTACCAATTATATCGATTATGTAACAGTATTTATGCGTACAGCAAGTTTATTGAACGTTTCGTTAGTGGATCGCTATACAACATGTTTTACGTAAGTTTTTTTTGATTAATAAACCTTTCTTTTAACTAATAACGATAAGAAGGACTAGTGGACTTAGGCTAGGTTGTTGACCCCTGACGTCACAAATCTCTTTGCCTGAAATATTTTCTTTAGAGGCTACGCCCATCCCCTCTGTAATTAAGAACGCGCTTTCATCGTTGTGATTGCACGTACGTGCACGCACACGCACTGCATGTGTCTGATACTTGGCAGCGTCGAGTAATACTGCATGTCTATAAACTAAGCAAAATATTAATATTACACATAACATCACGCCTTGTTTCCCGAAGGGTTGGGCAGAGGTGTACCTGTAGCAGGTACACTCACATTTCGCCAGTTATGTTTAAGTCCCATGTAATAGGGGGCGAGCCCGTTGCCATCAACCGGGCACAAATCCGGGCTGCTACTGAGAAATATTACAAAGTATTTTTCCAACACATTTAAGCAATTTTCAACCTTGTTACTTTTAGGTAATACTACTAGCGATAATCTCAGTGGCCATAGCGGCAGACACCAAGAAGGAATTACAGCCGCCAGAGCTGAAACCTGCAGAATCCGCGCAGCCAATCCGCGTACACGATGATGAACGTCGATACCGCTTCGAAGATGGCTTGGAACTGATCCGAAGCCGCGACGATCGCTCGCGCCTGCGTATTGATGACTATCGAGACAGCCGACGTAATGACTACCGCGATGGCCGTGATGGTCGCCAAGGCCCGGTCAAACTGGATTTCAAGGAACAGGACAACTCTGGCCCACTGATTTTAAGATCACCCGACCCGCTCCCCAGTCATGTAAGTTAAAAGTTGAAAATCAATTTTGATTGATGATGTCTGAACGATATTCAACCGAGTATTTTTATTTTCTAGGGTCGACCGGATATTGAACGTCAGAATAGGTAAGTTTCATCTAATTATGTGTTAGTAATGTCTGCTTAATAACTGAAAGAAGTGGCCACCCTTTGTTTAGACAGCTCTGTTGACTGGCCAATCTTCAAACAGCATAAGAAGTAAAGGATTAAATTATTAACAGTAATTGTCAATCAGTCTTTTATAATGTTCTTAATTGTTTTCAGGATTATCGCTGATGTATACAGCCCGGACTACTACCAACCTACCTGGATACTTGACTACAGATACCTAAAGACAGGCGGCAGGGACTACACCCGAGGCCCCGGTGGTCAGATCCTAATCCTACCAAAGAACGTCAGGACCAACGAACAGAAGGAGTTTCCAGACTTTGACAGCTTGCTCGAACACCTCCGCTTAAGTCGCTTGTCGGAACACGCGAAGGACAGCGGACGTGGGCGCGGAGTTGACAACGACGCGAGGCGCGGCTACCTGAACATTGACCTCGGACAATATGGCCGCGGGCAGCAGGTGCACCAACAACAACAACAACAGAACCCGTGGAGAGCGAATCGTAATCAATAAAGCAGTAGCAGAGAAAGAGCTTCATAATAATAATCTGTATAAATACTCTTCAATTTCTAAATGTACTGTCTGTACATAAAAAGAAACCATTTATCTTCACATATTTCGCCATGTTAACAGTTCTAAGCATTTCATGAATACATTCGATACTCTGACTAAATTATAAATAAATAATCAGTCAACCTACCTACCAATAAATATTTTCTCAGCATAGATCATTCGTTTATATGTTTATGTGTGCTCAGTAATGTTAGTTTAAGGCTATTGAGACTGTTTTTATTCCTCTAATTTATACTTCATGCTAATTTTAATTAAATACCTATTTACCTACGACAAAAAATACCTGAAAAATGTAACCTACTATCAGTAAATTAAAACATTTTATAATCCAGAAAATATGTGTGATTTATTTATTTAATACCCCAACATCAAAGATAGCATAGTAATTAAAAACCAATAATGTTAAATTCGTAGAATAAACGACAAAATAATATCAAAATTCAGCAAAATTGGTGTGTGCACTACATTTATGACTCAACTTGATAATAATGATTGTCCTTTTAATTACAGCAGTCAAAAATGCTTGTACAGCTACAAAATTATAATGACTTTACCTTGATCATTTTTATACCTATGTTTTAACTTCTGTCTGAAATATTTTCTTGTTTCATATCTTTTAGTCAGGTTTTATTTTGTAAACTTATTTTTTATTTAAATTATTTTGGGGTTATAGTTTCGTGATTAAGTATTTGCAGAGCAGCTTAATTTTGGCATTCATGGTAACCGCTCCGTACGTAGCACAGTCTCACTTTTACTTGTTTGTAACAATTTAAACATATTTATTTACTTGGAAAATATGATATATATACATATTTGTAATTTGCTCGTCAAGCCCTTTCATTTGATATCCAACATGGCACAATTCAATTATTTTTATTTCGTTACTTTATGTCCTCTAGAGGGCGCCATATTGCATTTAATGTGACGTCACATAGCCTATAACCAGCGGACAATCAATACACTTCCAATGATTGTCAAATTATGATCAGCAGTTTAGAAATTATGAGGTAACAGATGAACATACATACATACATACATACCGGTCAAAATCATAACCCTCCTTTTTGTTTCACCGTAGTCGGGTAAAAATAGCGATATATCTTATTTCTATAGAGTACCGATTTGAACATGTCTTGACTCTTCGAAAGTTATCCCATTATTTCAAAAGAAGAGGGCAAACATAAATACCTTACCTATGCTTGCTGACTTATATACCATATTTTACACGTGGTCGGTAAATACTGATGATTGTACCTGACAGTCCAAAATTTACAATGATTGGACAGTAAGTTGTTAACTTGGAATATTGATTCTCCTACCGTTATCCCAATTTAACAACATAATTGCTTAGAAACGTAATTACTGAAAGATTCTTGTGATAAACCACGTTATCGTGACGGTAACAGTAATAATAAAATAAAAAACTTTTGTAGAAAAGTCTGAATTCTATCTCTGTGTTTTCCTATTTTGCTCAGTACCTACATGCTGAGTAACGACGATAAGCACAAATGCACGTATATCACTTAGATTAAGTGTAAAAGGGCTCTTAAATTTAAATGAGTATAAATACCTACTAGTTACTTAGCCAAGTATTAGGATTGGATAGTAAATCATTATTAACTAAAATGCCTAACTATGCTAACTGCCTCGTTAGTCTAGTGGTCGCAAGCGCTACTGCTGAGTAATGAGGTCCTGAGTTCGATTCCCAGGTCAGACAAAAGTGTTATTGGGTTTTTCCTCCAGGAATTTCTCAGTAACAGCCCGGAGTCAGGATTTGTGCCCGGTTGATGGCAATAGGCTCGCCTCAAATTACATAAGACTAAAAACATAACTGGCGAAATGTGGACGAACTATAGGTACACCTCTGCCTTATCCTTCGGAGATTACAGGCATGATGTTATGTTATTAACTAAAATAAATGCACACATAACAAAACTGAAAACAATGAAATCGAAATATGTATTGTTTGATTTGACTCAATAAACAGGCAAATAAAATATTGTCGTTTCAAAGTTTTATGTGAATAGAATCTCCATAAAGCATGGTTTCGAATACCTATAGTAAGACTCGCTGCAAGTGAAGTTTAAATTGAATGGTGTACCGATTGTTTTAGTCCTGATACTATTAACAAAAAAGAAATGGTAAGATGCCATCGCTGTTTAATTAAATTAAAAACATTGAACCTGTTTATTGTGTATTATCAGCGCTACAAGGTTCATTTGGCGCGTGGCCAAAATCTGAACTAACGCCGCCATCTTGTTTTGTCAATACAATTTCTGTGACAATTTCACAATTATTTACCACTAACGCCCCCCTGTCAATGTCATTCAGGCGCCAAAAGATCCTTATAGCATATAATACTACATTTGTTCCTAAGCGATTGTTTTACAGAAACGATGCTGACATCGATAAATGTTTTGTTTCTATTATTATTAATTCTTAGTAGCACCCCAAGGATTAGTATTCCTATGTTAATGCAAATTATTTCACTTCTTCTTCTTCACGTAGAAGTAGTTACAGTAAGAGGACTTCTTTGAAATCGCACGCAACTCTGACAGGACTAATTCTAAACAGCACGAATCCTGCAGAAAAAAAAACAATGACAGTGAACAGAAAAAAGTAGAATAATCAACAGCAACAGCACGCCAGCCAATCTCTTGACGGATTAATTAAATGCAAACTGTATACGAAACAAAAACGAAACGATTTATGAAAAAACAGAAACCAATGTTGAAGCCACACCCGTCGGCCATCGTAGATGGTTGTTCGGAAATCTATCTACTTCAATGACTTAGAGGCAATTAATCAATCACAATAAGCTAATAATAACTTTACTATTTGTAAATGTCAAGTCTAAAAAGTAATCAGACTAATTATTTTCGAAAACATGTGATTTTCGAAGTAACCTAGTTTACAACACAACGTCGCAATATCTAAAGAAACTGTGTTGCAGAATCAACAGTTTTATAAGCATTGATTAGTAAAACAATCTCATTAATTATTATTTGTGACGTCCTTCCTAAACAAATTGGATATGTGATCGCGTGTTAATTAAGTGTATTTATTGAATAATTACTGGCGTGAGCAATATTGACGGATTTCCAATTAATGTGTGTAATGGATCGTAACGCCCTTGATACCTGCAAAAGAAACTTGGGTTTCACGTATTAACTTTTCAACTAATTGGTGAGCATCTAACCTAATGTCGTTATAATTGAATTGCACCCCCGTATCGACATACGAATATAAAGTGAACCATCCGTGATTTTTTCATAGTTGAAGTCCAGCTAACAAACAAATATTATATCTAACAAAATGTTTTTACAAGTGAGTACATATTTGTTTACTTGGTTTTATAATAAGATTTTATTTATTAATTAATTTGTAAAAATAGCGTTAATGTGTACCAATAAAAAAAAATGTTTCTGCCTAATTTTTACTAACTAATTATAGTGTAGGTAATAATTAGCCAAGTGTTGAAGTGATAACAATTGTGTTCTATGTCGGAATACACCATTTAAAAGTAACATTCCCGGATGAATGGCTTTACATACATGAGTAGTTGCATTTACATACATAAATATTGGTGTAATATGAACCAAATCAGTTGCCGACGTGATTGAAGTGTTACTGGGGATTTTCTCTACCCAACTACATTACTAATTACGTGGTGAAAAGTGGGGCGTTCTGGGTTAGCCTTTTGTAACTTTCGATGTTCAAAAAGTAAATATTATCTGCCTAATTTGAGTATTTTAACGATTTTGTCGAGTTTTGTTTTTACAATTCGAAGTCATGTGACATCCAGAAACCCGCGCTTGGCCCACGTATTAGATTACAGCCCTCTCCCTCTCACACAGAAGAGGCCTAAGCTGTGTCCCTGTAGTGGGAACGACATAGCCTGATTATGTTTATGCTAAACTGTTTTGATTTTGCGCTCTGTCAGGTAGCTGCCCTGTGTTTGCTGGCTGTGACACACACCCATTCAGCGGTGTCGCACCAGTCCCGTGTTGACCACCACAAGCATGGTCACGACATCCACCACGAGCACAAGATCCACCACCCGATCCACCACCACCACCACGACCACCATGATGACCACAAGCATCACGATGATGGACGCCACGGACATCACGACGATGGACACCACGGACATCACGACGATGGACACCAAGGACATCACGATGGACACAACAGGCATCACGGTGAACACCACCACGGACATGACGACGGACATCGGGATGAACACCACCAATGGGATCATGTAAGTCCTGTTCTTCTTCTTTGTGTGGATCAACTAAATAAAGTTTTTAAGGTACTCGTATAGTTTCTTAATAGTACGAAGCCATTTTTATTATTCTTGTTACATTGGGCATTATGTGTAGTTTACTGTGCGATTTACAACTGGAATAAAATCATTTTCCCTTTCAAATATTGTTCTATTTAAAAATCTAAACATTTTCACGTTATATGTATGTTCTAGTCATTGTTTTTATTTACTTTATTTATATTGTTCAAGTTAATGCGCTTACATGAGGGCACTGGCTTTATATACTGCCATAATAATATCTATGTCTGAATAAGTTCAGTACTCTGAAGAAATATTATCATGTTTGTCACATAATCACGACGAAATCTACTTTTCCGGAAAACAATTGAACTTTTCTCGCAATATAGGAACATCACCACCCTTCATACAAGTTCGAGTACTCCGTGAAGGACGGACACACGGGCGACCACAAGTCGCAGCACGAGCACCGCGACGGCGACCACGTGAGCGGCTCATACTCGCTCGTCGAGCCCGACGGCAATGTGCGCACTGTTCACTACACCGCTGATGACCACCACGGGTACGTATCCTCCTTCTATAGAACACTGTTTTCGCCAGAAAGGTCATTGGCTAGGATGAAGACTTTCAAAGGTAGACAAAAAGGTCGAAAACTTTTTCGTGATGTATTTTGTGGTCATCTTTCCCATTTTAACATTAAACGAAACAACTTAAAGCTTAATCAGTCGTTATCAGATAAAAAAAAAACCGGCCAAGTGCATGTCGGACCACGCACAATGTAGGGTTCCGTAGTTGGGATGAATTTATCCGAAGAACAAACTTAACTATGTATTTAAAAAAAAAATATTTCATACAGAATGTGTGGGAGAACATGTTTTTCCAACCGCAAATCTAAGTTGGTCGACTATTACTCGTTAACTTGTAAAGCCTACTCAGCTGTGGTAGTTTTCCTTTTAAATTCGTTATATAAGCTACTGCCATGAATTTTTTCACATGTCTAAATCCAACCATTTAGCTGGCAGGGGGGGAGACACTTGACTCTAACAAAAAATTTCACTTTAAAGCTTAATATTTCGCAAACAGATCTCTAAATTCAAAAATGGTTTTAGCATACTCATAATATTTTTGAAAGACCTATTCAACGATACCCCACACCAAGGTATAGAAATAATAAAAAAAAACATTTCCACTTTACGTGTAGGGGAGGTACCCTAAAAAAAAATATTTTTCATAATTTTATTTTACCACTTTGTCGGCGTGATTAATATGTATACTCATACCAAATTGCAGCTTTCTAGTACTAAGCGTCTCTGAGCTAAGCCGCGGACAGACAGACAGACAGACAGACAGACGGACATGACGAAACTATAAGGGTTCCTTGTTTACTACGGAACCCTAAAAACAAACTGACTTAATCTGTCTGGCTATGGTCATCAAGTTCAATTTTGTATTTTTTTTTATTTATTAACACATTATTTAAACTCTTTTCTTTGTTACAGTTTCAGAGCTGATGTTCACCACAAGACAGCTCACCACCACATCATCCCCCACCACCATCATGAGCATCATCATGATCATGGTCATCACCATTAAACTGGACTGTCTCATTCATACGAAGTCTTTGATCTCGACTAAATGTACTCATTTACCATTAACTTTCTCGCAAAATACGTCAGCGCTGACGAATAAAAGTCATTTAACAAAAATATCGTCTTTAATTCATTTACAACCTTATGTCTATTACGGATGAATATATACACTCTAGCCATCTAACTTACGGTCAGACACACATTCAGCATGACAAATCGTGATTTTGTTTTAATTCCAGACATTTTTACGATTCGTGAGCGTGGTCGCAGCAGGGCTTAAAAGAGCAACTAAACAAAAATATTACGACTCCATCCAAAAATTACGATGCACCCATGTGTGAACACGTTACTTGTTAGATTCTACATTTAATAAGATTTGTCTGGATTATGGCCATGTACTACACTAAAACCGACTCCGGGGTTGTAAGAGCTAGTCTTCGCGGGACGCCTGGCTGCACTGCCTTGACCCGGGATGCCTCTCTCGGAGGTGTATTCTAGGCCTGAGTCTTCGTAAGTGTCGTGTCCACTTGTGACTGGGGTGTCGTGTTTGTATCCCGCACTGAGGTGAGAGTGATTATTTGGCTCCTTCCTCCTCACTACTGCATTGAATCTGGAAACGAATACACAAAGTGAACAGATTTTTTTTCATTAGTGTAAGAATAACTAGAAGTAACTAGTAACTCCTGGAAAAAATAAAGGATATCCGACACGGAATTATTTCGTGGTTCAAACACCTAAAGATACTCTTGACTATTAAAAATACAGGGTATGTTTCACGTAAGCCCTTCAGAATCTATTATAGTTAGTGAAAAATTGCTTAATTAAATCATTTGAAAGCAAACCCAGATGTCTAATAGATTTTTTGTCAAATAACAGGATTTATTTATGACAAATATTAGTTCGCCATGTTTACATATTTAGTTTTCAATGTAATTTGTTAATGTGACAGGTTACAAGAATAATTTATGTGTCCAGTTTATTGTCACATATTCATTGCACAATTTCGGTTCTTATTTGGGAAAAGTGTGTGTTCTATAAGATACAAGGTTCAATGAGGTGTGTAGTATTAGCTAATAGTATTGTAAATACACTTTTAAACCTATTTCAATCATCGTCTAACAAACTTCATGCTTAAAAAAGTTAAAAACAAGCAAGTAGGTAGGACCCCGCTTAGACACTTAGAAACTTATTACCAATAAGTATGGCTCACTGATAAAATATTGTGTCTTGTGGCTAAATAATAACAACCACACGGGTCGATCGATCACGTTAAGCTATGCTTGCTGCGGTTGGTCCGTGGATGGGTGACCATCTTTACATACCGAGACCCCTCCGTGCCTCGGAAAGCACGTTAAGCCGTTGGTCCCGGCTGTCATTTGTAGATCTTTGACAGTCGTTACGGCCCAAAGAAGTTAGAAGCCCAAAAGTCTGACAACCAGTCTTACCAAGGGGTATCGTGTTACCTAGTAACTAGGTTGTGGAGGTCAGATAGGCAGTCGCAAAATACTGGTATTCAGCTGCATCCGGTTAGACTGGAAGCCGACCCCAACATAGTTGGGAAAAGGCTAGGCAGATGATGATGACTGCTATAATATTATTAATCAATACTGAGCAGAGCGACCCAAGAATTAAATATTCATTTCCACTGACCCATGTAAGGCATCGGCGGTGTATTCCACGGTCCGAAGCGCGCCATCAGGTTCATACAACGTGTAGACACCTCGTACCTTGTCGCCGTCGCGGGTCTCCCAGTGACTCTTCCGATCTCCAGTCTGGTGGTCTGACACCTCATACTTATACTCGTACTTCGCCTATAATATAACAAAAAAGTCAACTAAAAAGGTATAAACAAGACATCACAGACAGACAAATTAAAATCCGGAGTTACACGTGTTTTAGGGTTCCGTAGTAAACAAGGAACCCTTATAGTTTCGTCATGTCCGTCTGTCTGTCTGTCTGTCTGTCCGCGGTCTAGCTCCGAGACCCTCAGTACTAGAAAGTTGTAATTTGGCATAGGTATACAAATTAATTACGCCGACAAAGTGGTAAAACAAAATTATGAAAAACATTTTTTTTAGGGTACCTTTCATACACGTAAAGTGGTAATGTTTATTTTTTTACCCCATGGTGAGGGGTATCATTGGAAAGGTCCTTCAAAAATATTGTGAGTTTGTGAAAACTATTTTTGGATTTAAGGATTCGTTTGCGAAATATTAAGCTTTAAAGTGCTAATTTTTGTTAGAGTCAAGTGTCCCCCCCTCCTGCCGGCTAAATGGTTGGTTTTGGGTGTGTGAAAAAAATTACAACAGTAGCTTATATATAACGAAATTAAAAGGAAAACTATCACAGCTGAGTAGGCTCTACAGGTTAACGAGTAATAATCGACCAACTTAACTTTGCAATTGCAAAAACATGTTTTCCCATACATTCCGTATGGGAGAACATATTTTTCAACTACAAAGTTAAGTTCATTTTTGGGATAAATTCATCCCAACTACGGAACCCTTCATTGTGCGTGGTTCGACACGCACTTGGCCGGTTTTTTTGTTCATGTCTTTATGTCCTCTATAGGGCACTATATTCAATTTAGTGTAACGTCACATAGCCTGTAACTAGCGGACGACCAAAACGCTTCCAACGATACCTCATTTTTCAAATTACGATAAGGAGTTTAGAAGTTATCTTTATTGCAATCCATAATGTACACATACAGGTGATAGGGAAAAATAAATTGAAACAACTATGGACCCTGTCGGGCACAGCAAAATTTTAAATAAGTTGGAGTGAGGAAGCTTATTACTAAATAATAATAATAAGTTACGAGGGAACAGATGAATATACATAGAGGCCAAAAAAATCAAAACCCTCCTTTTTGCTTCGCCGTAGTCGAGTAATAAATAAGGAAGTATTTAACTAACAATTAAACATCTTCATTTTATATACCCATGCCCACGAATAGACAAAATACAGTGTTTGAAAATACAAAAAGTACCCAATAATATCTCAAGTAGGTATTTACTAAAATCGCAATTAGTACATTCTTTCATTTGTATCAGATGTTCAGAAAATATTTTATAAATTGAGTATCAACTTACATGAGTTACACTACTACTTGGAACCACAGGAGTTGGGGCTAGAATAAGAAAAAATAAATTATAGTTAGATTATAACAAATCAAAGGTAAAACGAAATAATAAAGAACATTAATTTTACTAGTGATTGGAGCAACCGGTGCCGCCTGCAGCTGATGAAACACAATGCTCTGCGAGGATGTAGCGTGCTGCAACATGGCGACAGGCGACCCACTCGCAAACAACCAACTGTTCAACAGCCACACCATCTGAAACAAAACATATCTTATTCATCGATGTTTCACTGACTTTGGATTGACACAGTGTGATTTTGAGAATACGTCATCTGTATCTTTACACCGAAACCAACAAAGTCTACAGAAATATAGCGCGCAACTTTGGGTAGATTACAACCAATGCTTACAATTACTAAAGAAGTAATAAACATAAAATTTCATATTAAATCAATTTTTAGATAAACATGCCTTAAAATAAACAAAATCCATATTGCAGAGCTGCTATCAAAGACGTAAATAAGGCAAGCCAGTGGATTGAAGGGTCTCGTCTCTTCGAACTGCATTTTATAGGGTCATCTGATCTGATAAGTAGAACAATGCGCTTGTCGCCGGATGTATGCATCGACAAAGGTCCTTGTCAATTAAAATACTTGATAGCACTGTATGCAAACGTAAATGAGATATGTAGTAAAACATTACTATTCGCATTTGATTGTGATTTGATATTCTTTGTTTTGATTTTTTTGTCGGTTGTTTTGTTATTGATGGAATTATGGTTGAATGGCAGCGGAGCTGGACGGATAATTTGCTATTCATGAAGATCAATGCTTTTATTTGAATGCACCAGCCCCGGATCTAGAATTTTTTTGAGGCGGCGCAAAAACTGCCGTCTGCCGCCCCTCGCCAATTAATCTTATGGATATGCGCTAAGTTAGCCCCCGCAAAATTAAAATTGTCTCAAAATGAAAATTTTACCAGCAACATTTTAATCAAATTGATCGATTTATCGATCGATAATGCTCCAATTCATCAGGGGCGCCAAAACTGTTGTAAAAAAGAAAAAAATAGAAAGATTATAAATGTGCTGCGCGTCTCATTTATTGCAAAGTTGTGCTGGGTGGTGCACTTGTGCACGCTTAAATTTGTTGCCCCCTGAAATTGGCGCCCGGGGCACGAACCCCGGCTTGCCCCCCCCCCTCCCCCCCAAGTTCCGGGG
Organism: Agrochola lychnidis; assembly: GCA_963680765.1. Lineage (NCBI taxonomy): Eukaryota > Metazoa > Arthropoda > Insecta > Lepidoptera > Noctuidae > Agrochola > Agrochola lychnidis. The sequence goes on from OY796852.1 coordinate 10,558,841, forward strand.
CTGGAATTCATTAAAGAATATCATCATAATCATGCTGACCTTATGAATAGATCCCAAACACGTTTTTTTAAATGTCCAACGGAATTGATCACCAATCGCCCAAATAAGTCAGAAGAGATCAATTTGTACAATTTAATTCTATAATAGTAAAGGTTTTATTTTATTACGGCCTCCGTTTTCCTGTCACTTGAAGATTAGCTCCACTCTATTAGTGAGATGGTATTTTTATTATGAAGGTTGCCCAGGACCGGAAATAAGATAACAGTAATATTATTCATGTTTGTATTGTAAGTAGATATTAGTTAGTCAAACAGATTCCTAGTTTCTTATATTCAATTGTTGTGGATAGACGCACTTATATTATTATTAGACCTAGATATTGTACTAAGGTTTGGACTTAGGGCATTAAGAAAAGCGTAGTTGATGACATACAATGTCTAATCTTATCCCAATGTGATCTGTGTTAAGAATTACTATTAAAGCAAATTGACCACCAACTTATATTGTCCATAATATATTCAAATCAATAACACGGCAAATTAAATTGACGTAGGGTGTCCATTTGCTAAAAAAATATTTTTCCTGAATGTACGTACAGTGGGCTGCATCAATTGGGTACCCCTGTTGTATTAAAATTTTACTAAAACTATTGTTATTTCTATGTCACCAATCACTGCTTCTTTCAGTACATATGTAAGCAATGCTTTAATTTTCTTGAGTCCTTTTGATAGTATTTTCTAACAGCCCGATAAGCCCTTGAGACTTAAATAGGCGCCAAATAAAATGTACAAGTGCTACATCTAGCGTATAAGTTCATAACATTAGTAAACCTTTATGTAACTTAGTTACATTCACTTGAACCAGTTACAGTTTTTATAAGTACGGAGCCTCAGTGCTCAGTTGTTTTAGGTCGCGATATTTTCGCTAGAGGGCACTTTATTGCATTAGTGATCAATGTCCAATTCCATTAGTGATCATTGTCCATTAGTCATTAATATCCAATCGAATAACATACTTTTAATGGCCCCTTTACTATCTGTTATGTTGTACTCTAGCAGCATTGAACAATCGTCAACTTAGAACGTTACTTGATATGCTGAATTTCTGTTATGGTTCAAAGAAAAAACCTTTTCAATTTAATTGAACCTCTAATGAAGTTGAAAGATATTGGTTTTTCTTTCACGATTTGTAAACGGATTCATGATCGCGTTGTATTGCTATTCGTACTAAAGAAAGCGCAGAAGGATACTGCTACCAATTCTCTTGGCATTATTCCGTGGAATTATTTGATTGTGGAAAACACAAATATTGTTACAGTTTATGTATATTAGACATAACATTACATCCTTGTTTCCTCCTGTTTTCCAAGGGTTGGGAAGACCGCAGAGGTGTACCTATAGTACACCGCAAATCGCATGTAACAGGGGGCGTTCCTATTGCCATCAAACGGGGACAAATTCTGACTCCGGGCTGCTACTGAGAAATTCAATATTTTCCCATATTAATTTTATAAAATTTGGAAAAGGATGCTTGGAAGGATTTGCGGGAGGTCCTTGCTCAGCAGTGGGATAGTGTAGGCTAACATGAACAATATCCACAATTTTTTGAAAAAGTAGACTTTATTAGAAATACACTAACTTCGATCTTAAATGTGGCCCTAGACGACCGAGCGTGGGAGAGCAAGCCACACTTCCCATTCGTCTGGGTAGTCTCGGTGTCCGCAAAATGTCAAGTATAAGTTTACCGGCCTTCCCTTCCTAGGTCCACACTACCGATAAAATAACCAGGAAAATTTTATTTTCCTCACTACCGTGTTTAACTGATGCGATGAACTTTTGCAAAACGGCTTGTCCCAATACGGATTTGCCTGACAACCCCTCCTCCCAGAGACGGTGGGACGTGCCGTGTCAAGCCCTTGTCACCGCCGCCGGCGTACCAGCGGTATTAGAACCAAACGGCTTGGTACGTGACGATGGGAATAAACCAGACGACATGACGCTGTTGCCTTGGAAGGTGGGTAGGCCTCTGGTGTGGACGCAACCTGTGTCGACACCCTTGCTCCATCCCATGTTCCTAGTACGGCGGGCTGTGCTGGCGCCGCTGCTGCGGCTGCTGAGCGGCGCAAATACTATAACCTTATTGGTAACAGTACAGTTTTGAGCCGTTTGTGGTCGAAACGCTTGGGTCATGGGGCCCAAGTGCGCATGTCGTTTTCTCGCCGACTGGTCGACACTTCACGTGACCAAAGGGCTGGCTCGTTCTTTGCCCAAAGAATTAGCATTGCCATTCAACGTGGCAACGCTGCACGTCTTCTGGGCACGTTTCCGGATGACAGCGATGCGAACGAGTACTTCGACGTATATACGTATAATTTGTAAGTTATTTAATTATTTTTTTATTGTAAACATGTAAAGATAAAATTCCACTAGTGTAAACTTCTATAAGCCAGATATAGTTAACCAAATAGTTTCCAATAATTAGCAATACAAAAACTAAAACCATACGACTAGGTAAACCAGCCGACAAAACCTATTAAAATATTGAAGGAGTTAATGCATAAAGGTGGGTTCATGAATGCTGCTTACATATCTCATAACGTAATCTATGCATGCAGTGAACATGTAAATTCTTATTAGTGCGAGTATTTTGCGAAATATGTGCGGAATCAGGTAAAGAACTTATTGGTACCTTATTGGTAGAATGTAGTCTATAAATTTTATAAAGATCAAAGTATAAATCAAAATCTTAATCCTAATTAATCAAAGGAAACATAAATCCAATTATGAAAGTCTCTAAAGTGTCATTGTGGGTGTTAATTGGACCGTTCATTAATACTGCTCGCCGGATTGGTCTAAATTGAATTGTACGTCTCTTGTACAATCACTACTTGCGACACCCAGTGAGAAAAGAAGGTGGATGAAATTACAAATCGCCAAATACGTGGGATTTCAATTCAAATTATACCTACTTGGACGTGAACCTCGTTTTGAACCCATTCAGGTAGGTAGGCGCAATTATTAGACCCTAAATGTGAGTCATGAGAATAAAATATACATTAAATTTTCCAAATTGTTGCAAACTTCTGTACTTACTTTTACCTCATTCTTAGGCACTTCCCACAACGAAGTAATAAAACCTTTCCCAATAATCGTTTTGTGGTAAAATAAAAATCATATCAGAAGTTATTTGCTCCAAAAACGCAAGCAAAACTGGAATTGATACATTTTAATCAACAATTTCAAATTCTACTTTTGCAATACATAACAGTTACCTATCCTTTAATTACTACTGCAAATAAAATGTATCACGCCGATAAAATTAAGATAATAAACGTCGAGACTTGTACAATTGATGCAACATATAATTATAAAACCACTTACATCAATTAAAGAAATCATAAAACGAAGAAACGTAACAGCTATTTTAATAAAAACATGTTTGGTTTACGATCCTAGCGAGTCATATGTAAAATGTGATTGTCCAATAATTGCATACATACATATACTTTGTCGGTGTGACGCAACATAGAACTAGTCAATTAAATCTAGATCAGCTAGCCAATCTACTGGCGTTCATAAACGTAGGTCCTTTCCGTCAGGTCATTAATTTCTTTGACACTGATATCTGTGGCGCTAAAATTGTTATGTAATTTCTACCTTTATGTACCTTTGTGACTATGTCCGTCCATAACAAAGAAGAGAGTTTTATATGACATTCACGCGAATGTTGCTACTGATTACAGAATTTCTGATTATTGAATCACAATATAAAAGTTATCCCCAGTTAGGAAGACAAAAGTATGAAAAAGAAGATGTACAATGCATCCATTCTCATCTTAAAATAGATGATGTAGCGATGGCAAGATTTGCAAGAATAGATACCAATTCAATTCAAGCATTGCAGTTTACGTTATAGATAGGTAGGTATCGGTCAGGAAAACGGACAGCAATTTAAATATTCTATTAGGACATATGCCCTAGACTAAATACTCGTATGCAGATACATGTTTCATATACGACAGGCCACCTGTACGTGGACCACTTCGCAATGCATCGATTGCACACTTTCACCACTGTTACTTACTAAACTAAACATCTAGCCTATCCCATATATAATTCACGTCATAATAATTCATGTGGTCATGTAACAAAGACTAACGTGGCACAGATAAAGAAAATGAAATGCAATAAATATGGTGAACCTTGTCTCCTCCAACCGGATAAGGCTTATTACACAATGGTAATGATTTCTTTAATCCTGTATCTCACTGTCGCAGTACCAACCTTTGAATACTTCGTGCACAATGGATAATGTTTATTATCATCTTATTAATCTTTAGAACTAGAATAGACTGATATTCTATCTATCGACGAAAGTATAATAAGTTTCCTAAACGTAACCTTAGCAAATGCCAGAGAACATTCTTCGCAGTTCAGTAAATTAAGAAATAAAACCGGTGCAGACAGGTTGTTGTTTGATTGACTTACCTTCACCTGTGCATTGTGTTTCAGCTAATCAATTACTTACCATCCTGTGTCGGTTACGTACCTGTTAATAATATATGTCATAAGTGACAATAAGATTAGGAGTCGGTATAGCATAATAAATGTCTTGGCGTTTGTAGACTATAAGTTGGCTTTCGTTTGGAGTCTCTGCAGCGATGCCAAGTCGACTGGCGATACATCCAAGTGCTGAGATGTTCTTATGAAAACTTAACAATGATTGTCTAAACTCAGGACCAGCGAACTGAACATATCCCCTTGCGTCGAGGGGTGAACACGGGGACGTAATTACCCCGAAATTGTTTTCATTAGAGATTTAAGTCGCTGAACTGGGAAGGACGCGGCAATAACATCAACGTCGAGCACATCTCGAACTTGAAGTTTGCAAATGACATCGTCATACTGGCTGAATCACTGCATGACTTGCAGCAGATGCTGGATGGCCTAGTTGATTCTTCTATACGCATTGGTCTTCAGATGAACTTGGACAAAACTTTAGTTATGTTAAACGAACTTATCACCCCGGGACCGACTGCTGCGGTGCTCTCAATGTTGTTCGAGAATACGTTTACCTCTGGCAAACTCTGCAGGTAGGTAAGATCAACTTTTGGATCCCGGCTAACAGAATAATTCAGCTGGGCTATCTGGGCAACGTTTGGGAAGCTACGTCGGGTCTTCTCGTCACGTATGCTACAGAGCCTTAGACTAAGGTCTTTAATCAGTGCGTCTTGCCCGTTATGACTTACGGTGCCGAAATGTGAACACTCACGGTACGACTGGTCCATAAATTTAAGGTCACTCAGTAAGCTATGGAACGGGCTATGCTTGGAATTTCTCTAAGGGATCGAATCCTGAATGAGGTGATCCGACAGAGAACCAAAGATGTCCACATATCTCACAAAATTAGCAAGCTGAAGTGGCAATGGGCCGTCCATATTAGCCGTAGAACCGATGACCCTTGGGGCAGACGTGTTCTTGAGTGGAGACCGCGAAACAGCAAATGTAAGGTAGGACGCCCTCAGGCTAGGTGGAGCGACGATCTTCGCAGGGTGGCTGTTCGCAGCTGAATAAGAATTGCTGAGAATCCAGTTGAATTGGTGAGGTAAATGCCTGGGCATTGACCTCACCAATTGCAAGCTCACAGCTATCTAGTGCTGGCACTGGACAGCTGTAGGCTAATGATGATAATGATAGACAGTATGATGATTAATTATGCGGTTCTGTATCACTGAACCGTCTACTTAACATAGATACTTTAGATCCCTGAATATTTACTAAGTGATTGATCCCTGAAGCATTTAATACCTACGTAATTTTCCCCCCATTTGATCTGATTAAACCCCTTACTTAGAGATAATAATGAAAAAAACCTTAGCAATTTATAAATCCAATATTTTTAGAAAAATAACAAGGTAACGATTCCTAGCGCTACCATTAACGACTCATATTGCATCGCTGCACCTGCGCTATCAGCTAGTCATGATTACTTACGTTATGAGTCATCAAATTTGGCATTCGGCCGGAATTCAGATGACTGACAGCTAATAAAGCACCTTTGTAAACCCACAAGAATTTATGCTACTTTACAATGATACGTCAGAAGCAGATTAATTGCATTTGAACAACATCGTTTTATTCAGTGAAAGGTTAAATTGAATAATTGTAAAAATTATTTAAACATTAAAACAAGCTTCTCGAAAGACTAGCTTGTTCTATGTTTCTTGTTCAAGATAAGCAATCTTCCAGTATAACTAGATGTGACTGAATAGGTTTCAGTATTGTCCAATGTTCAGTACAGGTTATCGGGGTGACTGCAATCTGACCCCTGTAACGAAATAACAGGGGGGTAACAACAGTCTTAGAAAGGCCCATGACTAGACCGAGTTTCAAGTTTTACTTCAAGAATAATGAACAACTGACTGCCCCGTTGGTCTAATAGTTGCAAGTACTACTGCAGATGAGTTCCTAAGTTCGATTCCCAGGTCAGGCAAAAATTATTGGATTTTTCCATCAGGAATATCTCCAGCCCGGAGTCTGGATTTGTGCCCGGTTGACGGCAATAGCCTCGCCCCCTATTACATAAACTTTAAACATAATTGACGAAATGTGGGTGTACTAAGTACAACTCTGCCTAACCCTTCGGAGATAACAGAATGTTATAAACAAATACGGTACCACTCACTAGTGTTCACGTGCTAAACGCACATGTATCTTGATAATCTATTGTTGAATGTTGACACATGTAATGTGTAAGTTACTACTGTTTGTAACTAGCCCGAATCGTGAACGAGATATAATCGATCATAAGACCTCTTACAAGCCATACTCTTCATTTGCACAACATTCGTATTCCACTTTATTCAATAACGTACGTTAGCAGGCCACTGTTAAGGCTTGTTTACATGAGGAGAGTTTGTCGCGTCGAGAAGAAAGAATGGTCCATGCAAGTCAGGAGGATTCTCGCACTTACGAGTAAGAACCGAAAACTCGCAAACAAAAGCCATCGGGCGATTTGCTTCAAGAATTCGAAATACGATTTTTTTACATGGACGAAAATTTTCGAAGACGGGGTGATTCTTACCATTTGATACGCTAGTTAAATGCATACTATTTACACCAGTTAATGGTTGTTATTTCCTTTTGATAATCACATATTCAGGGCGAGAAATTCGCTTTGTGTAAATGAGCCTTTAATATTAATAAATAGGGTATTTTTTCATAGAACAGCTGCATTGATCACGTGCTAATACTTTGTATTGTAAAACAGCAAAACAAGGTGTTGGTTATTGAATTGAAGGCGCGAATAACTACATATATGTTGGGTTATTATCTCATAACTTCGTGCTTACAATGTTAACTTTAAACTTCTGTGTTAGGTACTTATATTCCGTTTGAAATAAGATTAGACATTTAAACAAACCTTTTTTACAGTCCGTTCAACCGATTTTGACTTCTATACCGTAGGCATAAGGATGGCATTAAAAGCAAAAAAAGTGGTTACAATACCAATGTTTACTGCAGCTGCCATTTGTGATGCTACCAATGCAATAGAAGTCAAAATCGGTTGAACGAACTGTAAAAAAAGGTTTAGCTAAATGTCTAATCTTATTTCAAATGGAGTATAGGTATGAAGTTGATATCAAATGTAAGTTTTATTGAAAGTGAACGGAACTGCGAGCTAATCTATGTAAAGATCGCAGTACTGTTTGAGCTTACAAACAATATTGTATTTTATGATCACACAACTTTACGTATAGTGATTGCTAAATATCAGTACAATTAGTAGACCTTTGTAGAAATTTTTAGTAGCAGCGGCGTCTTGTATTTCATTGTTCCCAGTTTCTGCAGAACTGGATCAATAAAACTGGTGAAAAATGGGTGCTATAGACCTTAAGATGTAGATATACGCCAGTGACCTAGAGTAGTTAGCTTGCGTGTTCTGTACTGAGCTCACGCAACGCGTCGTACGTCCAGCCAGTAATAGGACTCGCCCATCAAGAAGCGCTGTCCCAAATAAGACGCATTATTAATTTATTATAAATAAAACAAAAGGTGTTTTAATAAACAAGTATACTAAAATTACAATAATTCAATTATCTTTAAAATGGTGAAAGTTTCAGAAAAATACGCTTGATAGATTTTGCGTGATTCTCAGTTTTTGAAGTGAAAACTTCTTTAGGCACGTTGGGCATTTTTGAGATGGGACTAAACCATTGATTTCGCGACACTGTGACGACACCAGCGTTGATGTTTCTTTAATGATCAAAAGGATCATTAAAAAGACATAAACGCGTTGATTCCCGCGGTGCCGATTTTTTTTCAAGTTTTCACTTCTGTGGGCACTCCCGGAGCGCCACTGTTTTTTTATCCGCGTTAGACATAACTTTACAAATAAATTTCACTATGTAAAATACAATAGACGTGGATATATTTAGTAACCTGTTCCGCTTAGCTATTTCTAAAGAGCCATAAAAAACTCCTGATATAAATCGACACGTGTTTCACCTCTCAACGAGGCATCCTCAGGATGACGATGGACTTGTTGCGAACTCGAACACGGCGTGTTGCCACACCGAGCGCTGAGTGCAGACGCTCGGAAACATAATCTAAAATATTCCTATATTAAGTTATAAAGAAAATTCTCTAATTTAACATATATTTTTTCCAAATGTCAGTATAAAATCATTAAAAGTCGGTTATCGTCGCTTTGAGACTCTAACTAATACAGGTCATGTGTTAGTACCAGTACCTACCTATAAAGTTTCACTTCGTACATTGTTTTGTATCCTTGATGTAGATCAAATCACCAGCCATATAGGCCACGAGCAGATCATATAGATACAGTTAACTTACTCAACCGTCAAGTTGAAGCACGCCCGATCTGACACCAGATACCAGAGATCCTTGTTATCATCGATCAGCTCACGTTACATAACACCTTATTCGATATATTTCCAAACGATTTCAACTCTGTAGGCATCGAGTCGGCAATCGGTAATTGATCATCGATTAACGATTACTGACAGGATACGACGAGTTAAAGTTAATAAGTATTTTAAGTAGTAAAAATATGATTAAGTTATATTATTACAAAACGATTTAATTAATTAAGAGACCTCAACGGCTAATCTGATTGTGTAATACATTTTATTTTTATTTATACAGGATGCAAATTCCAGTTTAATTGAAATAAAGCTTAATGGATAATAACTTTTTACCCGACTACGGCAAAGCAAAAAGGAGGGTTATGATTTTGGCTAGTAAGTCATAAGTCATTTATTTCATAACAAAATACATTGTGTTGAAAATATTACAGTGATGATAAGTAAAATAAAACAATAAAAATCATAAACATAACATTCATATTTAAAATTCATTACGAATTTAAAATAAATCAATTTTACTAATAAATAATTTTAGGTCAGTATGTATTTAATGTTTTCTTTTAAGTGAACAGTAAGCTGAATACGGGTCTGGGTCAAGTTTAACTAAAAAGTAAATTCATACGAACTTCAGATCTAAATTAGTGTAGGTGCAAGCAAGCATACAAATTCTACAAATAAAGGAAATGACAAGTTTTATAAAGCATGACACTATTGCGGTACCCATACTTATGTGTAACTCAATCTATTCATAGGTAAAATTACTGTATGTAATAATTTGATTATTACAAACAAGTTCAGAAACCGATACCACAATTCTGTAACGTTACAGAGTGGTTTGCGTTTGCGCAAGCTTTCTTCATATGGACTAAGTAGTTAGTTCGTTCATGTATCTATTACAGAAAATTACACTAGTTCCTTAAACTAGCTTTGAGAAATATTAAGCGAAATGTATTGGTAAGAATATTGTAACCTGTATTATTTCAGTCTATTTTAATCAATATGACTCACACCTTATGGGGCGTGAGACATTTACCTACTGCCTACATATATTTATCTTTACAAGTACAGACACCTTGTTCCCCAGCCCGTCCCATCTTTTGATGTCCTCCCTCCGGATAACGCCCTAAGCCGAGGCTCGTACCCCGCAGGGGGTGCCCTTAGTGTGCGTTCATCCTTAAATCTTTAGCTTAGTTTATTTGTGCCCCGGCTGGAGGCTTTGAGTGTAGTAGCTTAAGGCAACCACAGGATTGACCGGTTAAACAGCTACGGTTTTCGGAAGCAGCTGTGAGAAACCCAACAGAAAAAAAAATAAAAACACCTTGTTCCCACTGATTATAAATTTATTCATCTTAAAATCAGATCTAGTCATCAATGAATACTAATAAATTAGTTAACTAATACTAAACCTTATCGTACGCGGGGTTAAACGTCGGTAAGAACCCATTATAATGTCTGCTAGTCTGACATTTGAATAAAGTAGTACAAATTACGGTGTTACACAAAAGCCAGGTAACATGTAATGAACCAAAGATTAGGCTCATGGGAATAATGAGCACATGGCTATTTGGCTACATGGCTAAATCTTTGCCTAGTAATTGTAATTGATTCGCAGTTATTAAGATACTGGTATTCGACCTAAATATTTTGATACCGCATACAATAATTATGGAATTTATGAGCTAGTTTAGAATTCATCAAAGTATTAACTGTTATTTATATTTTATCTGTGTTGTAGGATTATCAGGACTCGAAACTGAACCTGCTATTGTAGTGTTGCAAAGGTTTCGTTCTCAAGCGAATATTAAGTTCACTTCTCAGGCTAGGTGGAGCGACGATCTTCACAGAGTGGCTGGTAGCAGCTGGATGAGAGTTGCCGAGAATCGAGTTGAATGACGTGCAATTGGAGAGGCCTATATCCAGCAATGGACCGCTGTAGGCTGATGATAATACAAAGTTAACTTCACACTCCCTAAGTTATTTTCCTTTCGACAGTAAATAAACTTTTTAGGAAATATTTTTGCCTATCTACTATCACATTCGCCATCAAGTAGCTTTGATGCATTAGTGATGCCGCCCCTCGGTAATATTGTAAAATTTCGCAAAATCGCTCTAGGACACGCCCCAAGCCTTTTATGTATATTCTCAAATTCATTTCTTAACTTTTGAACTGCCTTAACATCATTTAAGATTGCAAATTCTGATACATATAAAACTTTAATTTCAAAAGGCATTTTACTTGGAAAATATAAGTAAATTCGGTTGGATTGCTGTGTTATAAATGCTTATTATGACTCATATTCCAATCACAATGCCATCGTATCGTTAAATGGCTAAATGTCAGTTATGTTTAATTGTCTAAAATCACGACATGTCTCTCCCTGTCCGCTGCTCGTTCAGGAACTAGGGCACATTAGCATGCCCTGAGAAATACCCGGGTTATGAACAAAAGGTAGCTTTTGAACCTCACATTACGAAAACGTTGAACTTAAACCGTTGAGCCTGTCATTTTTTAACCGACTTCCAAAAAGGAGGAGGTTATATGTTCGTCGCGTATGTTTGTTCTTTTTTTTATGTATATCCACCGATTTCTCCGTCAATTGAGGACCGATTTTGAAAATTATTTTTTTGTTTGAAAGGGTGTGCTCTCGAATTGGTCCCATATAAATTTTATTAACTTTGCTTTGATAGTTTTTGAGTTAGCTACAAAATACGTATTTTTTTCCCACTTGCTATGTAGATGATATGATAAGTTTCTGTCACTGGTAGCAGGTAGTGGTATTCGAATGTGTGTGGGGTAGGTACCACAACTAAAAAATTAAAAATAAAAACTTTTTACAAAAAAAAACAACCGACCTCCAAAAAAACACTACAAAGTGAAAAACAAATTTAATTTCGGAAGTCGGTGGCAAAAAACGAAAATACAAAACACAAGACACCGACTTCCGAAATTAAAGTTATTTTTCACTTTGTAGTGTTTTTTTGGAGGTCGGTTGTTTTTTTTTGTAAAAAGTTTTTGTCATCAGAATATTAGCGATTGCTTCAATTAATTTTAAAAATTTCCTTAGACGTAGAACTTAATAAAGCTCCATCTTAATTCAACATGTATAGGGGTGACAGGGACATCGACGCGAATGCTGAAACCATGGATTCAGTACATGATTCTGAACCCCCCTGCGTTGAAATTTTTCGTCGGTTATTTTTAAAAAAATCAGCGTTTCCATACATTTTGACCGCGTAGATATTGCACTTTTCTATGAAACACGGTTTCAATTTTCGCGTCGATGTCCCTGGCACCCTGTATGGTATGTGTGATGTTTACACGTTTCAAGCATTCATTTTCATGAAAGCCGAGACTGAAATCATTTTTCCATGGCGGAGTTTCAGAACATTATACGCTCGCCATATATAAATCGACTTATTAAATTAACAACACAGTTCGTTAACAGCGAGTCTGAAGAAAATGTAGAGCTGATTACACCAAGGTTTTTAATTTTGGGGTCACGTATACTCCATTTGAAATAAGATTAGACATTAAAACAAACCTTTTTACAGTCCGTTCAACCGATTTTGACTTCTATTGCGTTGGTGGCATGACAAATGGCAGCTGCAGTGGACAGTTGCTATTGAAAACACTTTTTTGCTTTTAATGCCACCCTTATGCCTACAGTATAGAAGTCTAAATCGGTTGAACGAACTGTTAAAAGGTTTGTTTAAATGTCTAATCTTATTTCAAATGGAGTATAGGTATATTATATTTTGATTTGAATCACAAAATGATACCTACAACAAAAACCACATAATTATTAATTATTTATGAAATTTATCAAGAAAACTTTATTTCTGTACATCCGTACATCTTGAAACGAGACAAAAGCGTTATGACCTTACAAGTCGCGCCAGAGACAAAGATAAAGAAGCTTAAAAAGCGTGTGAACATTACACATAGACTAGACATTACTTATAAAGACATAATTACATATAAACAACAAAAACAAATGCACTTTTATGTTCCAGCATTAATCTAAGATCGTTTCAAGGCAACTTCAAACGATCACTAAAAATCTCATTAAATAAAGAGCATTTTTTGATGCTTTATTTATACCTAATATAATAAGTAAATCGACCTTGCACGGATAATAAAAGCGAACATTACTTTAGGAACCTCGCGCCAGTTGTTAGGCAGTTACGTAAAAATGTGTTACATTCGGTGCCGTGTGTCTGTTGATAAAAACTAGTCAATAAAACAAACAGTGGCCGAGTACTTGTTGATTAACAATCAGGTTTGGGAGCGCTACTGGGCATGGGTTTGTGCCCGCCAGTGGTGACAATGAGTAGGTAGCAAATGGAGCTATATTAACTACTGATATTTTTCTGCTAAATAACTTTCTTCTTTCATAACTGAAAGAAGAAAGTTATTTAGCAGAAAAATATAACACCAGTAACAGTAATATGCAAAATAAACTAACATGTAGGTAATAACGTTAAGCACTAGGCTAGGCCGATACGTCACACTGAGGTACCTAATTTACAGGGTGCTAAGCACTGCATCTAATGTCTGCATAGGCATGAAACCTTTTCCCCCTTCGCCTCAGTGGTGACAGAGACGAAACTTGATAACTAGAGCGCTTGCACATGTAACATGGTGACGTGCAAGCGCTCTAGCTATCGAGTTACTAACTTTACAAAACATTACTGCTATCATTGGATTCATTACTTAAACTATCATATTCCTAATTTGAGACCATAATGACTCTTGTTCGCAGATATTTACCTTATAATTTGTATTGATCATCAGCATATATATCTCTCCATTTACATAATTCTCTGTGGCACAAAAGCTCGCAGATCTTTGGTGACAAGATATAAATCGCTCGTCGTATGCCCTGGACATTATCGAAGTCCAGATCGCTTACAGAGTTTACGGCGATGTTTGGTGCATTTACCTGACGGGCTCTTGATATAACAGATTCATGTTGAATGCATTACATAATAAGATAATATGTGGATAATCACGCACAGTTTACTCCAGTTCACTCTTATCTAAGGTTTCTGAACTGTTGTGAAAGTGCACGTAATAGATATGAATACAATACATATAATATTTATATCCTAGTATATAATACATATTCATTATTCACACATAACCATGATTCAAATTATTTTAAATCGTTGTCACCTTCTAACATGACACAATCTCTATTAATATCTAAAAATTGTTAACGGTTTCTTCATTTTATTTTTATCCTACTTTTTGTTGTGCTCATAATTGTACCTTAACTTGACGCCATTGTTATAACTTATTAACATTACGGAACGCTAATAACATATCAACATTGGCTGTCGCTGAAAACCAGCGCTGGGGCTCTGTTTCGCATAGGGTCGCAACACTCGTAGCACTATGCTAAGCGATGGCCGAAGAACTTGTTCTTTTTTGTGTTTGTGTTCTTTTTTTGCGTCATATTTACCGCAAATAAACAATTTTCTTTTCACTCCTCTTGCTCAAAAAGGCCGTCATTGTAGAGTACCAGAGCGGGGAAAAAATAGCATTTCTTGCTCTAGGGGAAAAAGTAATTTCTTTTTAATTTTTGTCTGTTCCAACTAGCCTTGAAAAACGAAAAAGTCTTTATTCTTATGTAGAATAATCATGATTATGGACTCGACTTATTACTGGTTCACAAAAAAAGAAGAACATTTTATTTTTGAAAATGGAACTAAATGCGGCTATCTCTTCGGTAGAATGCGTGCATTGCGTTGCGGCTACAGAAGAAATAAAAAGGCATTGGCGCGAAATATTTGGAATTTTTCTCTAATTACGAATTTAATTGGTGACCGTAGTATAATTAACAACAGTGAAAATGTCATCATCTAGTGAGAACATCTTCACAGAGGACTGAAATTAAGTTGCTGGAAAAAACAACTCGTTAAATATCCAGAATTGTACAAATTATACATTTAAATAAAATAAACTATTTAATATTGTACTGGATTACTTTATTTTCTCGCAATCGTAGTGAAAAGTAGAGTGTAACACACGGCGCTAAAACCCATTATAACTCGGTTTCTATTTACTCCCTCGCTAAAGCTCGGGAGTAAAACTACCTCGTTACAATGGGTTATTTTAGCCCCTCGTATAACAATCTACTATTTTTCTTTAAAAATAAAAATATGACCAACATTTCGTGTGCGTTGATGTCTTTTGTATCAAGCTTCCAACATTAAATCGTAGGAATTCTTCTTTTCTTAAAATTTTTATTCATTTCATATTTGGCCTGTTTTATTTTGCATTTTGAATAATAAATGGAGATTCCATAAACATAGGTTAGCGTTGTAAACTTAAGTTTTTTTCTTGAAAACGTTGTTTATAGAAATATGAATAAAACACATTTTAGAAGCTACGGATATTAATATTCATTAAATGTAGGTATTTATCAAGTTCTAGGTTATAATTTTAGATTGGCTTGTCCGAAATAGGCACGATGTTATGCAAAGCGGTCTATTGATTAGACCTCTAATCAAGCTTCATATAGAATCGTTTCCATAAATTTTTGTCAGATATAGATAAAGTCACATATTTTATTTAAAGGCTTGCCCTACTCCGCCCCATTACCAAATTCTCGGCTATTCCGTTCCATTGGGTAATATCCGTTTAAGAGCGTTTACGTCTAGCGCGAGAAGTCAAGTTTAGGTAAATTCTTCGCAAAATTCACTCACACAGAAGCGCGCGTACATGTGTGCGTAGAGTTGGCGCGTTCGCTATCTTTATAGTCAGACTAACACACGTTGATCCGTTCGATTTAGAGCAATTGTTTTAGTAAATATTTAATTGGAATTTAAATCCAACTTCAATTTATTGTTACACCTATGATTAATATTATTAAAAAAACGAATTAAATAAATAATTTTACAATATTTTATTGGAACAGTTTACATCTTTATACGCTTCTTTTCGTGTTTATTTTATATTAGGCATAACAATTTGATGAATCATATTTATTTCTTTTAAACATCTTATCTTATTATCACTCCGAGTAACAACAAGCGCAACATGTCATACTCATAGTTACATTATGGGTACTGTTAATATTAGCATGTCGGTGTCGCAAACCCATAAGATTTTCCTTTACCAATAATCGCTCATCGCGCCTAAAGAAGCTTTCACCTGAAAAAAAACGTGTGCTTTTGTGAGAACCCACTCAGGAATAAAGTTCCTTCTCACGTATCATTTAAAACAAAAACAAAATTTTCGCAGCCGCCATCTTGGATTTACATTTTGACCTCAATATCGACTTTAGTACCCTCAAAAACTAATGCCTCATTTACATTCTGCCCCTGCCGCTACTGTTCGCGCTGCCAGCCATAATTCTCTAAATGCTGCCGTAGTAGGATCGAAAGAACTGCCCTACCACTCATATCGCTTTCGACTTTCAACAATGGTAGACGTCGAAATAATTACAGCGTCGCTGTGTAGAAAACACAATACATAATTATGTTCTTTATTAAAAAAAAAAAACAAATTTAAAAAAAGAAAATTATCTTCGTAGAAGATGGTGGATCCTCTCCATAACATCGAATACAAACCATATCGGATGAAATATATCGTCTGCATCTGCTCCAGTAGGTACCCTAATTGCATAACTTATTTTCATAAACGATTATAACAAATTTATTTCATTTTGACAGTTCAACAACATTCATTGCATTATTTACGTTATTGAGCAGATTTTTACTCCAACTTATGAAGCAATGGATTAGCAATCTGTTTCAAATCGAAACAATTGTGATTGATCGTGCATTACGCTATTTTTTTTTTCTTAGCCTTTATTGTCCCACTGCTGGGCAAAGGCCTCCCTACCCTCTTTCCACCTCTCTCTGTCTAGAGCTTCCAAGAACCAATCTTTCTTAAAGGAGTCCAGCTCATCCCGCCATCTCCGTCTGAGCCTGCCGCGATGTCGTTTGCCATTAAGCGGGACCCACTGGGTCGTAAGTTTGGCCCATTGATCGTTTAACATGCGGCAGATGTGTCCAGCCCAATTCCATTTAAGCGTGGCAGCTTTCCGAGTGACATCAGATGTTTTAGTGATGGAACGGATTGTTGTATTCTTAACCCGGTCCACAAGTTTAATACCAAGAATACTCCGTTCCATAGCTCGAGCGGCAAACCTCGAGCGTGGTCCTCTTTTCTATTACGCAATTATTGGGGTACAGATCGGCTAGATGAATTTTTATTTTCAAAAGAGGCCTAAACATGACCATCAGTGACTTCTTTGATTTCAATTCGTCAATAGGAAGGAGTATCTTCTAAAGCTTCACTAATTCTCTTCCAGCACGCGTAGCATGACCACCATAGATAATAGAACAATAGACAAAATGACACATAAACAATCACAATCTGTCATTTTGTCTATTCTTCCGTCGACAAAACCCGTTTCTATTGTGGTCATGCTACGTGTCCAGACGTCGTGAACTTAGTTTTAATTTGTGGTTTTTGTCATTTAAATCCTACATACTTTTTTTGGATTCCAATAGTTCCAAAAATGTTATAGTGTTTTTATTATTCCACTCGAAGGGCATTTTCACAGATCGTATAAATAGGCGGTACGCACGTCCGATTCGTCCAGGCGCTCGGTAAGAAGTGAGCTGCAGAGCTGAACGTAAACACGCCCTGCCACTCGTGCTGCTCGTTCTTTGACTTCCGCATAAAAAAACCGCTCATTTGGGGAGCGTAGGGCAACGCGAGTAGCAGTGGCAGCAGTATAAGAAGTATCGTGTTTACATACTCATCCTGCCTACTTTCCTGCTCATTGCTGTGGAAGTGAGCTGAATGTAAACGGGGTATATGAAAACGACACCCATGATGAATTCTCCCGCTCTGGGCGGAGCGGGAGGGCGTGTTAGACTCTTACTGAGTAAAACCCACCCGTGTTCTTTCGGTTGCCCTGTTGCCGGGGGCCACGATTTCCCTATCGGTTTTCTTCGAACTCTCGGCAGGCATTGGCCCAAGCGGACCCCGTCAATTCTGCTGACATCTCGTTGAGGCGCGCGTGGAACACAACGCGCCGTCGACCCGGGCTTGGTCCTTATCGGACGGCGAGCTACCCATTGCTGGAACTGGCTCGCGATTCCCGCCCCGGGTGTCTCCTCCTGCGGCGGTTAGGGGCGTGAAGGCGCGAAATTTGCCTCTCCCTCACGCGTTCCGCCTCCTCCTTCGCGAGCATTACCGCTTCGCAGAAGGAGGTGACGGCCTGCCATTTCTTCTCGCTCCGTACCATGGCCTGAACCAGGGCCGGACGCGAGAGATCACCGCCGCCGATCACCTCAACGAAGACACGGTGTTGCTCCGCCCAAGCCGGGCAGACCTCCACCGTATGCTCTGCCGTGTCCTCAGGCCGATCCACACAATGGTGACACCCGGATGTTTCCTCCCGCCTTATCCTGAACAGGAACCTCACGAAGCAGCGTGTTTTATATAGAATTTTTCACTTTTTGTATGGAGACCATGAAAAATTATTACCTATATGTTGAATTTTATGGGTTTATGGGTTTATATTTTATGGATTTATAAAGGGGGTCGAAATTTTCATTACTTTTGCGATAGATCACACCATTTTCGAAATATAAGCAAAAGAAAAGAAAAAAAGATACAGTACTATTTTTGCAGCTGAAGTCGAGGTGTGGGTATGAATTTTAGTTCATGACAACTAATTTAATTCCACACTTTTTTAATGGCGATTAAAAGTAGTCAGATTTAGTTAGGCAAACAAAATTTTTCAAGAAAAACGTCAAATTCAGAATAGCAAAATTGCCATTTTCACTAAAGTATTAACTCAGTGTCATCTTTCACTAAGGCCCGTATTACAGAACGTCACTCAATACTCAAGCATTACTTAAAACTAGATTCAAGCCATTTGATTGGTTGAAACTAGTTTTAAGTAATGCTTGAGTATTGAGTGTCGTTCTGTAATACGGGCCTAAGATGGCACTGAGTTAATACTTTGGTGTATGCTTGTTTGTTTGTTTGAAAAATATTACGTCAGCAAATGCTGTATTGATTTTTCGGAATTTTCAGTATTTTATTCGGTCCTTTCTTTATTTGTATTCGCATATAAGTTGTCGGAAAATTAGCATTTATAGCAGTAAATTTCAAATTTTAAGTATGCTCATATTTTAACTTTTTTTGGAACTTTTATTACTACCCAAACTAAATGGTGATTTTTTGTCTAGTCATTTGTGACAACAGAAGGCATTTGTGACATGAGAATCGGCACCGATATCAACTTTAGCACCCTAAATTAGTTTTCACTTCAATAAAATATTTTACTTACTAAAGTACTAAGATGTGGCGATCATGCTATATTCGTGCATTATCGTTGTACGCACGACAAAGGTCAACAGCGGTCAGGCAGAGCGCTGAGCGACGCGTCCACTCTCTGACAGGCCTCACGGCGGACTAATTTGAAACGGTTTGCGCGTGGAGTTTTATAGTAATTTTAGAGTAGTTTTAAAAAAATTCTAGAAAAATAACCAAACACATATAGTTAAAAATTTTGATTGCAAATTTTTAAGAAGATGTTTTTCTATTACAGTAACTCTTTATTATATTAAATTAAGGAAGATATATTGGTAAAAAAAAACATTTTATTCACCAAAATTTCATTATAATTTCGCATTGTTTGGATTTTTATTTCTCATGTAGGGAACCTAAACTGAAAATTTCTTTTAACTAACTTTTTTCCTAAGAATCTTTGCAGTTAGATAAAAAATATTGTTTGTTAGGGTGATCAGTGATTTAAGATATTTTAAGCGTCAAAGTTGACGCTCGAAGTAAAATTAACAAAACCTCTGTTCAGTAATCTTGATATAATTCACAAATACTCTAATAATCTAAAAATTTTCCTAACTAAGTGTTTAGACAACAATATTTCCTAAAATGATTAGTAATTAATATGTTTTTAAAATAATGTTTGATGGATATTAACTGGATCGAAAAGTACTGTTTTTCAGCTAAACAGCGCGCGGATGGCGTAAACGCTCTTAACCTGTTTTCATTAACGCGAACCTTACACCATTTCCATAGTGGTAATTTAATCAAAGGTACTCGCGTTAAAACTATTTATTAAAGGTTTCATATACTTAACACTGGCCTAAAAGTTAAGCTTCTCGAGCACGAAGTTTCAGGTTCGAAGCTGACAGGTGCAGTAAGTGGTAACACTTGCACTACAAAAACGGTCGCCGTACTGCTACAACTGCGACAAAAAGACGCAGATCAAAACTAATGTGAGATTGACTGTACCAATGTACCTTCGCGCTGTCTAAGTTATATCTTTGACATCATGAACAGACGGTTAAGAAAAATGTCATGGGTATCTGGACCAGGGATGTCACGGAAGTCGTTTTACCTGATCCGGAATCAGGACCGGAATCGGAACCGGAACCGGAGTCGGAACAGGAAACGGAGGTGGAAGTTGAAGAAAGACGTGTTATGGGAAGGCTTAATGAAACAATTGAAATATAATTCAGTCTCTTTAATCAGTCAAATACTAGCGATAACATCCACAAAAAAAACAATAAACTGAGACTTGATACGAGCGCGAGCGTGTTTAAAATAAACTAAAATTACACTGGCGACGAGTTAAAACTTGTTTGTACGCGCTCTAGTCACGTACATCGCTGCGTTTCAAACTTCGGCATAACTCCGATTCAAAATTATCGGAACTGAAATCGGAATCGGAGTTCCGGAATTTCCGATCTTTCGGAACCGGAACCGAAGCACCGTAACATCACTGATCTGGACGTTCTGAAATCCCTTACCTACTTCGTGATAGCATGGTGAAGTATTCGGTGGAACAGTTACCGGCTATTATCAAACGATTTTATTTCAAATCCTTCCACTAGACACGTGTGTTTCGTCATTAGCATGTAAGCTATAAGTAAAGAGCTTAGGGGCTTGTTGGCTTATGCAAGCCTCAACCCGTATCAACGTTTTAAATGACGTAAATTACTTACTGGCCAGTAAGTAAGTACATACGTGTGTGGGGAAATGTGTCGAACTTACCGACGCAATTGAAACGAATGCAAAATTCAGTTTACATACTATTCTACCGGACAAATGCACGCTCTAGTGCGAAAAACATCGTCAATGATTATATTGAGAAAAACTTGTCGCACCGTATTTGTTTATTGGGTTCTTCAGTAGAGAAGAAATGTAGAATTAAGGTCTGATCAATCAATCATTCTCAACACAGCAACCGAGATTAGAATCTAAGAAAGAGCTGCTAAGCTGTGTCCTCACGTGAACGTTTTCAAATCAGTACCCTAATTGCGTAATACAACACAATCACAATTTGTTTCGATTTGAAACAGATTGCTAATCCATTGCTTCATAAGTTGGAAAAAAAATCTGCTCAACAACGTAAATAACGCAATGAGTGTTGTTGTACTGTCAAAATGAAACAAATTAGGCGTAATTGTTTACAAAAATAAGTTACGCTTTAGGGTACAGCTTACCATGAGATTTTAAAAAGTCTCCTAAAAGGAGGCTATAAAATGAAAAATATGATTTATTAATAGGAGTCTAAATTATTCATCGCGCAGTATTATTACGCGATTCAGACTATGTGGGATGTAAACCACATAGTCTTATAAAACCGGTCAAGTGCAAGTCGGACTCGTACACGAAGGGTTCCGTACCTTATTAAGATCGAACAAAAAACGCCGAAAAAGCACGTTTCACCAACTGCGAATATGAAACGCGATGATGATTGACTCTAATTATTTGCGACTTCCTGAAGAACTTCTTCAGTACCTAAGTACGGAACCTCTTCCATCAGGAACATCCGATTTTAAACTGCAGAGAAGCTTGAAACATTTATATCACAACGTATTACACTCACAGAATATTAACATATTAGATAAATGTTATCTTTTCAATCGGCTGTCTGCACACTGAACTCATTGAATAAACATCTAGTAGAGGACACTCATGTATGCTCGGGTTTCAAGTCTCATATTATTATTATTAAACTCTGAAGTAACTATCGATACCTACCTAGATAAACGAATTTACAACTGTATATGATTCGTAAACAGGGCCGTCTTTACCCGGGGGTGCAAAGGGTGCGTAGCGCCCAGGCGCAAGTTCTTAAGGGGCGCAAACCGATCGAGTCGATCGATTTGCATAAAAATCGAACGTAGATTTCAAAACAGACGACACAATGTCATTAAAAAGTTTGTCAACTTAAAAGCTAGAAAAATTTAATTTGATGTTTGCAAATGTACCTCATTTTACTGTGGAGTAGGTATGCTTTAAAAAAAATGGAACACAAAATTTTGCTTTTTTTTCGTTGGCATGGGGGCGCTGGCTGATTTTCGCACCCTGGCGCCCAATATGGTTAAGACGGCCCTGTTCGTAAAATACCTCGAAACAAAACCCATTCACCAATTGTTTTAACTCCCAATCGACAATCGGGATTCAATAAAATCAGTCCCTTGAAAAAGTTTTTTCGACTGGCGATGGCCATCAACAAGCAAATGGATATTAAAAATATAACTTCGAGTTTTAAATTAAGCGGCGCTACTCGAGTTTCGCTTAAAAAGCATCGAGTACAAAAATATCAAGAAAAGTATCGATACCGCTCACATATCGATACTTTTTCGAATCCGTACTCTTAATTCGCTTAACGATATCATTGACTCGTATAAACAAATCCGTGGGTATTAGCATCTAATTGCGGGATTAATTTCGTAAGTGACGGATAAATTATGAGCTCACAGTATCATACGTACTTACTTACTTTGAATGTCGCGTCATTAAGCAACTTATTATCAGCAAAGGATTAACGCCGAACGCGATCATGGCCTGAGTTAATAATTTAATGATATACTTATTTATTTAATTGCACGTGTATCAAGTTATAATCATTATGAAATTAATTAGAAATTATTTTCACATTAGTTGCTCGATTAATCAAATATTTACGAGCGGCATGTTGCAGCCGAGCGTGTATGGTTCTGGGTTCGTTTCCTTGTATAGGTAAATTCTGTTACTCAATTAGTTAATATTATCAGCAGAGTATGTAAAGTGAGAAATTTCACAATAGGCGTTATTCATTTTTTTTTTCGTTAAACTACTCATTTATTGCGAAATATCTAAAAAACAACCAACTGAAACAGTTATTTAATAGACAATCAATCAGCTAAATCTGAATGTATCTCACGTTTCACGTACCTAATTAAGTGATATTTATAGGCGTATCTAGGCACTAAGTTAACATAATGGTGTTTCTAACGTGTGGTAGTCATACATTAGTATATAGCCCGTAGTTTAGCTACCAGCGCCTGCGCCGCGCCCACCGACGTACTCTGTGACGGCGAACGTGAAAAAGTGTGACCCGTTCTTACACATATGAGATCGCTATATAAGACTTTGCGGACCAACTTTGCTCTCATTTTGATTTACGCTTAAGTTTGGCAAATACACTTTAAGCTTTCAACAATTTAATGCGAACATTGCCAAAATATTCATTTATGCGTTATTGTTTATAGAGTGCAAATAATAAGAAAATAAGAATGAAGTCGGTAAGTAGAATGATATTTTTTTATGTTTTACATTATGAAATTGAATTTAACAAATTATTGAGGAATTAAACATACGGTTTTCTGTTTCAGATGATCTTCATTGTGTTGGCACTGCAGAATGCACTCGCTTATCACGACCCAGATCTAAACTATCACCTGAGTCAAGTTCAGAAAGTATCGAACTGCGACAATGGCTACTCATACGCTGCGCCCGCGGTGCAACTCACCACGACCGGCGTCAAAGCTCCAGCGGCCGGATATCTTCCACAACCAATCGTTTCAGCACCCTCATACCAATACTCTGGAGGATCAGGGTATTCTTCGGGTGGCAGCTCGGGCTACTCGTCTGGTGGAAGTTCAGCCTATTCGACTGGCATAACATATCAGTCAGCGGCGCCTCAAGTAGCTTATGCAGCACCTCAAGCAGCTTATGCAGCACCTCAAGTAGCTTATGCAGCACCTCAAGTAGCCTATGCAGCACAACCAGCGGCCACTTATCAAACTTCAACACTTGCATCCAACTACAACAACTATGCTGCTCAAGGATACACAAAAGAATACCACGGTTATGCGACGTCAGCCGGCCTTTCGTCAGCTGCTTCTGGAGGAAAAACCGTGACACCACTTGCAACATACGCACAAGCACCGATCATCTCCAAAGTGACCGCGGCTCCACTTATCGCCAAATTTTCTTTATCTCCAGCGAAGACTTCTTATGTGACACAAAACTTGGTAGCACAACAAGTATATTCAGCTGGATCGGCAGCCAAGGCGTCTCTCAACTCCTACAGTAATATACAGGCAGGAGGACCAGTGGTTTCACAAGTGTATGCCGCCCCATCCACCGGATACGCAACATCTCCCGCTCTGCGAGTGCAACAGTCACAGATTGTGGGACAAGCACATTACGCTGCACCTGCTGTCGCTCAGTTCGCTCAATATAGTCAAATTCCTGTGGCTGCGCCCGTCGCCCATTTTGCTCCAGCAGTGTCACAGTACTCCACTTCATCTGTGTCTCACGCGTCTGCTCCATCTTCAAGCTACTTCATACCGACCGTGTCCCAACATTCCGGTGGCGCCATCAGTCAGTACACCCAACATTCTGGTGCAGCCATCAGTCAGTACTCCGCACCGGTAGTGACGCAACACACGGCGCAGTACGCATCACCGGTAGTGGCGCAGTACTCAGCTCCTGCAGTGGTCCAGCACTCTGCTCCTACTCTTGTTCAGCACTCGACGCCGGTTGTGGCTCAATACTCAGCCCCAGCCGTGGCTCATTACTCGGCGCCGGCAGTGGCCTCAGTGAGTCAGTACGCGAGTGCTCCCGTGGGTGTGGCGCAAATGTCGTCGCCGGCCTACGCCGCGGTGGCCGCTCCTGCTGTTGCCAAGGTCGCAGCACCCCTCGCCGGCAAGAATGTACACACCGAATTCTTGGAGAACTATGTAAGTACCATTTTAATTTTCATCGTTGATCCTTTAACTTAAGACGCAGATATAAGACAGTGACCTTGAGTGGTTAGCGTCGTACGTCCAGCCAGTAATAGTACTCGCCCATCAAGGAGCGCTGTCCCGAATTAGACGCATTATTAATTTATTATACGTAAAACGAAAGGTATTTTAATACGCTTGATAGATTTTGCGTCATTCTCAGTTTTTTATCCGCGTTAGACATAACTTTACAAATTAATTTCACTATGTAATATAAACATAATCCAAAATATGCCTATAATATTAAGAAAATGCTCTAATTTAACATAGTTTTTTTCCAAATCATTAACACTACTCGTTTAGACGTCATCTTCAGTATAAAATCATTAAAAGTCGATTATCGTCACCTTAACATGTAGGCACTTCAGTGTAAGGATTCAAGGACTTCATAATCTCTTTGTGATTGTCATTATTTTGTTTTTGTTGTGTTATTGTGATGTGTCATTAACTCGTCATACTATGATAAACAATACTTGCAAGCATTTAAAGTAATTTATTACTCTCTCGTAATTTTTCAAAGTAATTCTATCGACCAAAATTTAATGGTATATTTATTACTATTAATTGATTAATTTGATGTTTTTATAGTCCTTCTTTCCATTCAAATAAATTGTTTGCGTTTTAC
Source organism: Agrochola lychnidis (assembly GCA_963680765.1). Classification (NCBI taxonomy): domain Eukaryota; kingdom Metazoa; phylum Arthropoda; class Insecta; order Lepidoptera; family Noctuidae; genus Agrochola; species Agrochola lychnidis. The sequence goes on from OY796852.1 coordinate 10,584,415, forward strand.
ATATTGACACAAACTTAAATGTGTGTAACGAATGTGCCTCAGGACATTGCGGCATACCATAGAATAAGTTACTTCATATCCCTACAACGAATGCAGTGACGTAATCAATTTGATTGGTTGTAGAGTTAGATCCAGGACTGGTTCCACCACTGACCACATCGAAATCTTGACCGATTACCTGCTCAGGCTCACTCACTGTGATCAAATGTGAGAAATTGACAAGCGTTCAGCCGGTGTCATGTTTACCTGCATGTCGGCTGTTGAGCAATGGTCTACAAACCCCATTACAGTGTCATTTGATTGATTAGGAGTAAAACATCTAACAGCTTCAATTTAATTAACGCAGCCATACCGACTTCTTTAAAACCGTAGGTATTGAATTATTTGTCGACTGGAATTCATACAATCATTATACTTACGTCATTAATTTGTCCATTTATGTTGTTAACCATTTTTTTTTTAATATCTATGTAAGTGCCTATTACCTAAGGGCTAATATTAGCTGTAGGGCGAGGTCGCCCATTAAAGTTATTTCCGTTTTTTTATCGGCTTAAGCCCAGATTAGGTTCCTATTTTTTTTTTTGTTAAACTTCGTTTAAGATGTCCTTATGGTGATAATAAGAAATCAGCATCTAACTTACTTCGTTTAGCAATCTAATCGGATCTCAATACATTAAAATTACAATACCGTCTTAGTCTTAGCTCAGCTGACTATAAATAGGTGAAGGTAACTTAATTTATTATGTCCGTACCGCTTAAGTAAATATTTATCTTCCTACACGAAGACTTAGAACTTAAAGCCAACTTATTCACAATACAATTACGTAAACTGTCCATTCGATATTGCGCACAATGCACCTAGGTGCTGAAATTCTATTGCAGATAGGATCTATATAAATATCTTGAGTAGGTACGGTAGTGTCTTTATAAACTGTGGTTGCACAATTTTGTATTTTGGTAGTGACAATGAGTAATGTAAAATTCCCTATAGGTTTAGGTTCCAAAAGAATTTCTTGTTAACGATATATTTCAATATTTAAATTTTTGAAAACATAGTGATGCCGTTTTGTATGGACATGTATACCTAGTAGGTACGTCGTAACCTGCATTTCTTCGAAATCATTTTCACAAAAGCTGTCTTTCTGAACAGTTAACGTTAACGCGGATTACCAAACTTTTATTGTCAAACCGAGGGCGTTTGGTGCGTCAGACGAGTTAAATCAGCACATTCACTTACATAACAATTAGTACGAACTCGTCCGTTTACATCTAGACCACTTTCACCGCCTTGTCGTCTTGCCACCCTCTTATCGGTGATAAGGATCCCGGTTGAGTGACAGCTTTATTAAGCTATTTATTTTTGCACTGCTGATGATCTTTGTAACGATTCCTATCAGTACCTACCTATTCATGAACTTTTAAACTTAACGGTTTTTGTTCGAAATTGAACCTACGATTTCGGGATTGATTCTCACAAAGGAGCTTAAGGAGCATACTTTTTTTTGTTTTTTTTTTGGTTATTCATGATTGACTTGTATTTATTGTAACAAACATTGTCTAGGTAATCATAAAAATAGAACAGACCAATCCTTACACCAACTAGTCAGTTCTTCACGGACTTGTTCCTAAGAACCTTATAACTGCACCAATTAAGGCAAATTCGTTCTTACCCGTAGGTGTGCACCAGGTATCTAACCTAGATAATGGGCACTAAAGTTCATTCAATACTCGTTGCGACCTTTGTTGCAACTGACATTTCTCACGGCACCATGTAATTTTTGATAACCCTCTTGCAGGACGCCCACCCGAGGTATGCTTTCGAATACAGTGTCAACGACCCCCACACCGGTGACATAAAGCAACAGAAAGAAGAAAGGGACGGAGAAGTCGTCAAAGGTATGAACTTTTTAATGCTTAGGTACCTAACATTGCAAGTTTTTCTCTTGTGTAGTTATAGGTATTTCGGTCTTAGTCTGGGAAAGGCGGATGGTATGTCGGTCTACTACCGACTCAAAACCACTCGATAGCCATCTAAAGGATAACTCTAGGATAACTGGCAGAATTGCCTTTTATATTAAGTACCTACCTGCTATTCATAAATTGAATAAAGCAGTTTCTAAGCACCTATACAATTTCGCGTCTTTTGTTGTCATTTTGTTATCTGCTGCAGAATCAGATTAATCATTTTTGCAAGCACGACAATTTCAAGGCGTAAACAGAATGGAAGCAAATGATAACCTAAATACATTTATCAGAGCACTATTCATAAGCTCTTATTTATGCGCCTTGAAGGACGACGGAAACGCGCAGTCGTGCTGCTACAAGGACAGTTTGGCGCTCGAATGACGTTGACACAGGGGGGCGCTGTTGGTAAACATTTTGTGCAAATGTCACTTGAAATCTATTCAAAAAACAAGATGACGTCGTTAGTTCAGATTTTGACCACGCGCCAAAATAACCTTGTAGCTCTATAATTATTTTGATTTATGCAGGTCAATATTCTCTGGTGGAGCCGGACGGTTCCGTGCGGACAGTCAACTACGTCGCCGACTGGGAGACTGGATTCCACGCCGACGTTCGCAACAGCAAAGACAATCAACATTAGAAATACGATCACAATTCGGAAAGGCACCACGGCTGGTTCGAATGCATGCCTTATTTGGTCTGACCACCTGTTAAAGCCTAAATTAGTGACCTAAACGGTCTTAAGTAGCTTATGATTGTAAATAAATTAGTAAAACGAATCGAATTGGCTAAGGACGGCAGTCGATAGCCTTGTAGGTCAGGTATGTTGAGCAAAAAATGTGATTTAAGTATGTCAGTCAAAGGGAAATTCAGCTGATACTTGCTAGATTTTTAGATTCGTAAGTTAATATTATCATAAATTTTTAATGATTAGGTATCACACTCATACTCGTTTAATTATGTGCTTACATGTAAGAATAAGGTAGTCTGAAATTAAAGTGTAACACTTTGTTCACACCAGTGAGTTACCATTAATTCTACCATTAATAGAAGACGGTCTAAAACTGTTTCAACGTTAAATAACTTCGGGTTTGAATTTTTATCACACGTTTTCAAATTTAGGCTAATCCTAAAGGTTTAACAAATTCATCCAGATTTCAAAGTGCCATTAAATTCATCCAGTAGTTTTAGTCAACTCTTGCAATTATTTTATACGCAATTGTACAAAAATCATGCTAAGATTAGTAGGTAGATCCTACTTGTTTGTTATCATCGGAAGTTTTATATCATTGTGTATTTTTATCAACACAGACATTAAACTAACCATCCATTTTCTAGGGCGAACTGACTCTAAATACAGAACGTCTCATGTCATCTGTTTTCGCCGCTTTGTCTTCTCCATTTATTCGTTATTTTCATACATTAAAGTCTGTATAAACTTAGTTATAATCGGAATGTAGGCCTAACGACATAAGACATAACCACATGGTAATGTTTGCTGGATAGCACAACACATATACTTTCATTATTTACTCTTCTACCTTTCATTTTTACATTGCCTTTCATCCATCTTTTCCACATCACTGGACCGTATCTTTCCCAACGCGGAAGTGCAGTCATTAACAATTTATATTGAACAGGACAGTCAGCCTTGCAAAGTTGCGACACAGGCGAGTTGACCAGTACTGGCTGCTTCTAGTACCACATGCAAAGCACCATTCACTTTGTTTCCGCGTTCACTGTCCTTTCCAAATTCAATCTCAACAACCATCTCTTGACTATATCAGGCGTGCTACACACATGATTAAGCCGGTACATTCGATTCGGCAGTATTTCTTGAACAACAAAGCCGAACCGAAGCAATTACTACACATATTCGACTTCATTCGGCTCGTGCCGATCGGCAATCTCCGTTCGGCTTTTCCCTCGCTTAATTAATCATGTTCGGGTCGGCTAACTTCGGCACCATACTAAGCCGACCGGTTTTTTCTCGAACATAATTTTATCTACAATATTCAATTTTGCCGCCCGACGGCCCGACCGTGCCGAATCATCCCGACCCGAACATGTGTGTAGCACTCCTTACAGAATATGTTGTAGCCAATTATTTCTTCTTCTATCTATACCTATATATAAAATTCTCTTGTCACAGTGTTAGTTGCCATACTCCTCCAAAACGGCTTAATCATTTTTATGAAATTTTATATGTATATTCGGTAGGTCTCAGAATCGGTCGTAATTTATTTTTCATGCCCCTAAGTGATAAGGGTGGTCCACCCTAAACATTTATATGGCAAACAAACGCTTGCCGGATCAGCTAGTTAATGTATAATAATTAATCTCCTTTCAAATTGTACTCTTATATAATATTCAACAAATGACACTGTGAAAGATATAAGATGTTTTGAATATTGTTGTGCAAAATAAAATGACTGATGAATTTAGATTACTATTGTTTTTTACGTTAATTTCGTCAAATTAAACAGCATATTAAACAGAATATAAAAATTTATTTAAATAAGCTATGCAATATGCAATAAAAAAATTATACCTACACTTCAACATTAATGGTTTTATTTATAACAATACCCCCAAAAGGTAAGAATTTAAGTATATTAAAATAAAGATTGGTATTATACCTAGCCCTATTTTATAATTAATTATCACAGCACCAACTTCCCCCTATAAGCGTAATATTATGCTCGTTTACTGATACTGATTTCTTCAAGTATTAAGGCATTTCAAATTTATTTATTTCCTTCCCATTAAAATAGCATTTGGGGCAAGCAAAGTCTGGATCTGCTGTTTTGTTAGCCTGCAAATAAAACAAAAAAATAATATTGGTTAATAGTCAATAATACAAATTAATACATTTTAAATATGACGATAACACTTTAAGGGTATGAGGAACAGTGTGTAAGTTCACTCATCCACCATAGAAAAGGGAGGATCCTCCGACCAGACAGGTGTTGTGTCTGGCGGGCAACTACCCAACGGTTTGGAGTTGAAATCTTGTATATATGTATGTTGATCGCTCGGTAAACTCTAATTGCGCGATGCAGGATTTGTGTGACGTCATATCTTTGATGCGTAGTTCGTATGTGGCGGTGTAACCGCTACAACACTAATAATAACGCTATGCTATCTACATAGCAGCAAATACACATTGCAGTACTTAGATAGTTCTATTAATACTCAAATGCAACTCAGTTTTAACTAATTTTTGTCACCCAGTCTCAGTCTCTTTCACTTTCAGGTATATTGGGCTGCCATAAATACTTTGAGTAATGTAGTTAAGTGGCAGTTTAAAGAAAATGTTGTTGTAAAATAATAGCAATGATTTTTTTTCTATTACAAGTGTTTCTTAATAATACATACCACTATGCAGTAGTAACAAAATATATGGTTACAGCCCATGGTGTGAGGTAGCACTGGCTTATTATTGCAGCAAGCGCAGACCGTGTGTGACGTCATAATGGCTACTGTAGAGGTGGCAGTAGATCTGATATGCTGGCGCCACCACACATATTTTAGTACACTGGACAGTTTACTTTTCAGCCCAAAGATATTTATTAATGCTATTGTTGTGCCTATTAGTTCCTGAAAACAAGATTTTTTTTTTACTTTCAACATTATAATTAAATTCTTTTACCACAAACACAATAAGTGAATAAATGCAAAAAACTTACAATAAAATTGTGCCATAAAAGTTCTCTAGTCCAAGAAAAATCAGTAAGATCTTCTCTAGTCAACTTCTCAGCAGACAGCTCTATGCCTAATATAAAATCTATGAGCAATGGATATTTGCCCGTCTGTATGAATCTACAGAAGTTTAATATGTCTCCAAGCAATTGAAAAGTTTCTAACTTATTTACAAAGTTTTGAACATTTCTATTAGAAGTAAAACTATAAATTGCTCTTTCTCTCAGGTACTTCAAACCAACATTGTAGCCATAGTACCAGAATAGTTTACTCTTGGAGAAATTGTCCGAATTATAACTCAATGATAGCATCTGATGTCCAAAAGTGCTTTTTTGATCGAACACAGAATACTTGAATATCCATGTTCTTATTAAAAGTTCAAGCTCAGGCAAGACTGGTTGAATATACCGTGGCTGAAAAATTAAATTATTTCAAGTCAAGATCTATTATTAAAATAAATAAATTACATAGGTACTTTGATTATAACCTTTGGGTAACCTTACCTCTATAAACTTTGTTGCTTGGAAAACTAACTGTTTAAATAGTTCTTCTACTTGATTGTCCAGCTGTACTGCATCAAGCTGCAAAAAAATGACGTTATGATGAATAGGGATAGGTGAAATTTCTAAAATCAAGACTATATCTACAAAATAATTAATTTATAGATTACCTCCTCTTACATAATATTTTATACAAACAACAACTAACATGCATGCAGAAAACAATGTAATTGTGGTTAACAAGCTTCTACGGCATGGTATCAGCCTTTACATAAGTACAGTACTTACATATATTATTCGATGTCCAGGTTTACCAAGCAGTTAATGGACATATTGTTCACTAAACGACCTGCGATCTTTGGACCTCGAATACGAAATAAACAAAGTCGAACCTTACCTGTGTTACCCGAGGTATGTAATTTACAGACATTTTTAAGATGTACACAAACAATACTAGCTTTCTCCTTTCAGTTTATAGAAGTTAGACATTACTACAGTTGAATTATGGTTTAAACAGTGCGGAAGATAGTGATTATTAGTTATAAATCAACCAAAATCAACAAGGGCAAAGTCAACAACAGTTTTTTCGATCAAGCAAACGTCAAAAGTCAACACTGTCAATAACAGTCAGTGCAGTGACACTTGACAATCACAGGCCGCATTCCGAGTTACGCCAAAAGTGATAATATCGTGAATCCGACCAAAGTCCAAAGTCACAATTATCACTCAATAACCCTTATATTTTGTGACTGTTAAATTAGGTCGGATTCGCGAAATTATCACTTTTAACGTAACTCGGAATGCGGCCACAGAGTACCTATGCAGAGTACGAGTACTATTGTCAAAATCGTCAATCAATGTCATTCTGTCATTGGCTGACAGTGTTGCAAACCCCAAACAGTACAGACGCCAGCACATCAAGCTGCCCGAAACTGTCAAATTTTCCCAATCAACTTTGAACCTTATGCATCAGCGATAAAGTTGAAAATCTATTAAATAAATTTGACAGATTGTAGTGGCTTGATGTGCTGGCGTCTGTACAAACCGCAAATAACCCACCTTTGGCATTATAGTTAAAAAGTACTCTGGCATAGTAGGTAAAAAGAAATCTATAGTGAAAGTGCTAATATTCCACTCAATTGCACTGTATTATTGTCACAGGTCACAGCCTGTCTTCTATTGGATGGTAGTTGGATGTTCCTGGATATCCCGGATGGTCTCCAGTCTTTGCGTATAAAATTAGGCAGTTTCTATATAAATTCGTGGAAGTGCACCGAAATTACAGACCACTCAATAAATAAAAAAAAATGAATTCTTCAAAATGAAAATGAGCGATTTAAAAAAAAAAACACCGTCCTCAAAATATGTTGTCCACTAACTTCAGCAATGAATTACTCACAAAAATGTTATCAAGGAGATGTACAGACGCCAGCACTTCAAGCTACTACAATCTGTCAAATTTATTTAATAGATTTTCAACTTTATCGCTACTGCATAAGGTTCAAAGTTGATTGGGAAAATTTGACAGTTTCGGGTAGCTTGATGTGCTGGCGTCTGTACAAAATAGTTTTAAAAAAGTATCCGTACCGATACAACGGTGCCCTAACGGTTAACTTCTCCCGCTCTGGGTGGAGCGGGAGGGCGTGCAGACTCTTACTGACTAAAACCCACCCGTGTTCCTTCAGTTGCCGTGTTGCCAAGGGGGCCACGATTTCCCTATCGGTTTTCTTCGAACCCCCGGCAGGCATTGGCCCTAGCGGACCCCGTCAATTCTGCTGACATCTCTTTGAGGCGCGCGTGGATCACAACGCGCCGTCGACCCGGGCTTGGTCCTTATCGGACGGCGAGCTACCCACTGCTCACCGTCCGCAAGCCCGCGCCTACGGTAGCCGGAAATCGGCTCGCGATTCCCGCCCCGAGCGTCTCCTCCTGCGGCGGTTAGGGGCGTGAGGGCGCGAACTTTGCCTCTCCCTCACGCGTTCCGCCTCCTCCTTCGCGAGCATTACCGCTTCGCAGAAGGAGGTGACGGCCTGCCATTTCCTCTCGCTCCGTACCATGGCCTGAACCAGGGCCGGACGCGAGAGATCACCGCCGCCGATCGCCTCTACGAGGATACGGCGTTGCTCCGCCCAAGCCGGGCAGACCTCCACCGTATGCTCCACCGTATCCTCAGGCCGGTCCATACAATGGTGACACCCGGGTGTTTCCTCCCGCCTTATCCTGAACAGGAACCTCCCGAAGCAGCCGTGTCCGGTGAGGACCTGCGTCAGGCGGAAGGTGAGGACGCCGTGGCGTCTCTCAAGCCACTCCTCAAAGAGGGGTCTTATCGCCGCAATTGTGGCGTGCCCATTCTCAATGTCCCTCGGGAATTAACCCCCTGGCTGCTATTTGAGTTTGAAAGTACCAAAAATCATATTTTAGCCAATAATATTTTGGACATTCGTTTAAAGACGTAATCATGATACACTTCTTTAAAAAGGGCGACAATGCCCTGCTTAAGAATTATAGGCTCATCTCACTTCTGAACCATGTCTACAAGCTGTTTTCAAGAATCATCACGAACCATCTCGCGCGCTGGTATGACGATTTCCAGCCACCCGAATAAGCCGGATTCTGTAAAGGCTTTAACACCGTAGAACATATACATCCGCTACGGTAGGTTATACAGAAGATCGAAGAGAATGACCTGCTCATCCGCTTAGCGTTTGTGGACTACAAGAAAGGCTTCAATTCGATCGGGACTTGGGCTGTACTGCAGTCTGTTCAACGGTGCCAGATTCACTATCGGTAAATCGAGGTGCTGCAGTGTCTATATGAAAACACCACTACCAAGTCGGTCCGACTCCAAGACTAGACCTCGAATCCTATCCCCTTCTGCAGTGAGGTGAGATGAAACAGAGAGACGTTATTTCGACTATACTCAGTACAGACGCCAGCACGTCAAGCTACCCGAAACTGTCAAATTTCCCCAATCAACTTTGAACCTTAAGCATCAGCGATAAAGTTGAAAATCTATTAAATAAATTTGACAGATTGTAGTAGCTTGATGTGCTGGCGTCTGTACAATGCTTGATGACCTCAGTAAAGCTTCTGAAAGAGAATGTTTAAAATTAACATGAGCAAAACTAAGTTCATGTCAAATTCTCATATAATACCCACGCTCATGAAGATCGGAGACTACACTCGAAGTAGTGGACGACTACGTTTACCTAGGACAAACTATCCAGTTAGGTAGGTATAATTTCAAGAAAGAGGTCAATCGTCGAATCCGACTCGGCTAGGCAGTGTTCGGGATGCTACGCAATATCTTCTTGTCTGTCTCTCGTACCTCAGTCGTGACCTGCACGCATAGCATGACCACCGTAGAAACGAGTTTTGTCGACGGACGAGTAAACAAAATGACAGATAAACAATCACAATTTGTCATTTTGTCAATTCTTCCGTCGACAAAACTCGTTTCTACGGTGGTCATGCTACGCGTGCAATGCGTGTTGCAAGAGCCTATGGAGCTGAAACGTGGTTGTTCACAATGGCCTCTTTAGAAGACTGAAAGTTGCCTAAATATTCTAGGCAATGACCTGTAAAATTTAATCGGAGAGGCAATAAGATGGCGAATGGTAATCTGGGTGTTGAAGTGATACCGAACCCCCCGTACCGTCCAAATGGACGAGGGTGGAGATATGGGGTCGAGGGCAAAACTTTTTTTTTACATTGGCATTCAAAATAAGTAAGCTCGTAATAAGTTGCTCTAATAAGTGCAAGTAATTTGTGTATGCCATCTAGTTTTGATAAAATTCACCCTCATTTTCGGTGATAAATCATCGGTATTGTAAGGAGTTTCAAGAATTGTATAAATGTCACCGTAGAATTATAAACTTCGTTAGTTTATAATCGATCGGTATTATTATACAATTTATATACAATTTTTTGACAGATTATGATCTAACGGAAATAATGCCGATAGATTATAAACTAACGGTGCTCACAATCTTACGGTGACATATACATTATTTATATTATAACGATGTTGGGGGTGGCAACCGAATAGTATTGATAATGCACATAAACAAAGTTGACAATATTTTGGCAGTTTTTACTCGAGCCTTTGGCAGGTTTCAAACCAAACTATGGCAGAATCGGAAATTTTAAGATGGTCACACTGGTCACACTGTCAGTGTCAACTGTCAACTAGTGTACACACACAAATGTCATTCGTTGCCGTTGTGATCACAAGCGCACGGAGTACATTTTCACAAGCGTGCGCGTTGTGCTTATTGATTGAACATTATAAGCATTTAATTTCTTATTTTAAAGCAAACATACTACCTCGTGTATAGTTGTTAAATTATGGATATTTAAAGGACGATAAATTCAGCTAACGTCATGGTTGTTTCACCACAAACCCCCGACAACGACACCCAAACTGTGCAAGCAAAAAGAAACAATATGGCGTCTAAACAGTCATCAGTGGCCGACACAAGAGCGGAGTTGGCGGAACTAGTGAAAAGAAAAGCCGAAGTGGCTGTAAGTAGATAAAACAGCAAAATAAATTATAGACGATATCAGATCATTCTGTTAATAACTATAACTTTGTTCTAGGAGACCCTTGCTAACTTGGAACGCCAGATTTATGCTTTTGAAGGATCATACTTGGAAGATACTCAGCTTTATGGAAACATTATCAGAGGATGGGACAGATACCTTACCACTAATAAAAGCACTAATTCAAAAGCAGATAAACGCAACAGGAAGTTCAAAGAGGCTGAACGGTTGTTTTCCAAATCCAGTATTACATCAATGGCTGTAAGTATACACAAACTATCAGCAACTACTGTTGCATTAATTTGGATTCTATATTATACTAAAAACTTGCCCCTGCTTTGCACATTTTTTTATGGCTTTCTAAACATCAACATTTCTATTTAAGTTTAGAAAGAATGTAATAAACACATAACCTTTCAACTGTCATTAACGAGACACAATAGAATTTTAATTGTTATCCACCTGAATGAGGCATCGTGACATAATGAGTTATACCTTCAGAAATAAATTCTCTAATCTATGGTGAAAGATGCTTAAAAACAACCATTTTGGTTTTTAGGTGAACTAAAATCAGTGACTTTATTTTATATTTATTATAGTGTTGTTATTTAATATCTTTTTTTATTTGTAGGCAGTTAGTGGACTTGTTGATCCTGCAGAAACTAAAAGTAAGTTTGGGTTTCTATGTTAAACTTAAAATATAAAACTGTTTAGTGTATTCCAAATTAAAATTCAACCATGAATTTGTTTTCAGATGAAAGACATAGTGAAACTGAATCTCAGACCAATGAGGACTCATCGGATACACAAATCAGTTCTGGACTCAATGTTAGCAGTTTGAACCACACCACCATACATGGTTCTACTGAAAGCATAGCATCCAAGCCTTCTGGAAAACAGCATACTAATGGTGGAATTGAAAAAGTTATAAACCATTCCCAAACCAAGCAAAGTTTGACACAAAAGATAGCTACCTCATCTGGTATGTTACAAAAGGCCTTTGGCAGTGACAGCAAGATGCTGTCTGCTGTAGGGTTAGACAGCAGACCGAGCACCCCTAAAGACAAAGACTCAAGTATGAGTAACATGAACAAGGGAGACATGACCCCTACCTCACTCAAACACAAAATGTCTACTAGTAGTACAAGTAGTAATAACAGTATGAAGAAAAATAACAATAAGAAAGCAAGACATCGGTAATCAAACTAACTATAGTGACTTAAACCTGTTTTTATGTGCCTAAAATGTCCGTACTTATCATTTAGACCCAATTTTAACAAAAATATAGTTTTTATTTCTTTGGTCAATTTGTAAATACATAATATGTTATTTGTTACAATGAGAATTTTATTTAATATCCAGCCTTTAATTTGATCTTCCAAGTGATCGCAGAATGGTCTGCTTGAATCTAGTCTCTGAAACAAAACAAGAAATTGTTTTAAAATCAACTTTAGAATAATGCAACAATGGATTACAGATTACAGGAAAATACATAAGTTCACAGGGGAAAAAACAAGATTTCCCTAATGTGTTCAAGTACTTACGTTTCAATACATTTGGCAAGTCTCTTATAGGACTGAAATATCTTAGAACTAAGTAATAAAATAGTGGTAGCACTGATATGATACCAGTGCAAACCAAAAATATGACTTCAGGAGTTTTTCTTATTCTACAACAGTTCAAACTTTTACTCCATATAGATCTTGTAGCATTCATCTGTAAATGAAAATACAAGCAATATTAGATATATTGATGTGAATGATATATTTAATGCATTTTGCCTTTGTGGGGGTACCTAGCAACGAAAACTTACAGAATCTACAATGTCCATGCAGATACTATCCACTCCAATAGCATCTGCACTAAGTGTTTTATAGTAATTATCCAGCTTGAGGTAAGACTGCATGCAGTTATCACAGACAACCTTAGTATCATTTGGAAAAGGATGAATGTACTTGTCTATACAATTCATAGTTCCATTAAATAATTCATTGAAGTGAATTGTTTCATTTGTTAACACTGGCACATCTGTTGTCCAGTTATAACAGGCTGTAACAAAGCAAAGGGTAAGTGATATTTTTTAATTCTACATCACATTCATAAACACAATAAATATTTCCAGGATGTTTTGCATAGTATTGTCACTGATCTGAGTTTTTTTTTAAATTATTGTAACAATTTTTAAAACAAGGAAGGTGTAACCTATAACATAAACTATTACATACCATAGCAGTGACCTTTATCCCAAATACTTAATATGTTATCATGATATTCCAAAATTGCATCCAATCTATCGCGTGATATGAAAATTGACTTGCAAGAAGTTCCATTTACAACAGTGTTCAGTAAATCTTGATACTTATTATGGAAGCTCAGATAATGCTCTATACACCTTTCACATATCCTTATAGGTCTAGCATGTAGTATGGAACACTTCGTAAAATTGGAAGCAAAGTCAGCAAAATCATTCAATATTGCAGAACACTCATCTGGGAATGGTATCACATAACCTGTCCCAGTTTTGGATCTGAAAATATCACGGGTGTTATTTTGTAATCTAATAAATTAAACAACAACGAAAGAATGAGCTTGCCTTCTAAAATGCCTGCCCTATTCAATGTTTTTTGTACTTACAGCAATATGTCGAAATGTCTATGATCTTTGTTCGATGTATCAGCTTTCAATACACTCGAATGTAAGAATAGAAGCAGGAAAACATGGTAGTATGTATTCATATTTAAAGTTACACAAACACTTTTCTCTTATGAAAACGAAAATTACTAAACAAAGACGATTGACAAGTGGACAGATTCACAAAATGACAATGACTTGAAGTTGACAGTTTATTTTCAATCTAAGGCTAGGAGTACACGTCCAATTTTTTCAGATAGTCGGATCCGGCTATCGGAAGGCGTTGGATTATTTTGTTTGAACATTCAACACACGTCCGATCCTATAATTAGATAGTTGTTTTCAATGTTCTGATAGCCGGATCCGACTATCTGATGAAAAAATTGGAAGTGTTTTCCCAGCCTAAACTGGCAACTCAAAAATAATAGAGATGAGTGTTTTAAGGATAATAAACTGGTGCTATAAAAATTAATAACTAAAGTTTTAAATCATCATCATTCATCAATCCATAGATTACAATTAAATCATCATTTCAGAAAGACGCGAGACGACGCGAAAATATTTATCCTTTTTTTTTCTTTTTGGCAATAAAATATAATACGATGATGGTTGGTGTCACTGTCACTGTCAGTGCCAGTCAGGGCAGGGTCAGTGACTGTAGGTCAAGGTCGGTTTTGCGTTTGTATTTCTTTTCTTATTATTGTGTATAAAAGAGTATTATTTCATCTAAACTTGGTACTGTTGTTAGTTGGAACTTATTCAAAATTATAATTGTACAATGTACTACGGTTACAGAACTTAATAAACGCAAGTATGGAATTCAATGAACCCACCCCAGAAGCTTTACAAAGAAAATTGTACTTTTTACTTGAACAGCTACAAGATATGGCCAGGGAATTACCACCGTAAGTTGTAATCGCTTGTTACTGGTCTCCTCGCTGCGACATTTCTTATTTTGGCATAGCTGTAAACTAATTCACATTGCAGGAAATACCAAATGAGAGTACCAAGTGAGCTTCTCTCTGGCTTAGCAAACTGTCTTCTTAATGAAACAGTGTTTGAAATAGTAAAGGGACTTATGGAAATACAACACGTTACTGAAAAACATTTATTTCAACAAAGGCAACAAATAATTAACAAACACACATGTAAGTGTTCCAGTATTTTATTTATTTTTGTCCTTCTCTTGACCTTAACTTTACAACAATCTTGATTTTACTACTGCCAGTGTAGGTTGATACCAAAATCACTTAAATTGTCTCTGAAAATTTATCTAGAAAATTCACCTTTTACTCAGGTCACAAACAGACAAAACTTAAGTAGTTACATATTATGTTGATTTCATCAGGTTTCTTTTATTTTAGTGGAAATTCAAAACATGATCAACACAACTCCAAGTCCAGAGCAGCAAGAACTTCAGAAAACTATTTTACATTCAAGGCATAGAGAAGAGTTGAGACACACTGATATGAAATTAGTTCTCCAGTTAGACCAAAAAGTAAATATATTGTTATGAGAATATGTTAAATACTAATGATTTAGTTGTACTTGTCTTGGCATTGGAGTATTTTATGATTTTTGGATGAAAGGAACTGTACTGTGATGTTATGTGATACAGTAGTAAAATTGTAATTTTTAACAGTAGTTAGTTTAGCTTTGTCACATGTAAAGTTGCTTGTCTGTGAAAGTATGGGTACTAATACAAATTAAAGGCACATGAGATGTTTCAGCATTGTCACTGGGATGTCAAAACACCCGCCTCTGGTATTGCAGGTGTCTGTATTTCGTCCATGCTTTTTATGCCATCTTTACATGTATTTTTGAACCTGCAAGCCTAGTAAAAAAAATCTTGGCTCTGATTTTTCCCATGTTATTATTATTTTGTTACAGGTTAGTGACCAGCAAGTAACCCTAGAAAAAGCTGCTGTGCCAGGATTTTTCGTCACAAACAAACCAATTGAAGTAAAAGTTCAAATGTACCTTCTAGATTTTATACTTAGATTAAGTAACATGGATATTCCACATTAAATTATGAGAATATAATAATATTATACTATATTTATTTAATTTGGATAACCTGACTAACCAACCTGCAACAGTTTAGGATGTGTGTATTACTGTAGCATTTCAACCCCTAAAAAAAATAACACCCCCTTTAAAAATGTAGATTACAAAAATTATTGCAATCTTAATTATTAGTTTTGGGCCAAGTTTAAAGATTAAAAGAATAACATTTTTCTTAGCAACTGTATCTATCACCTTTTCACCCCCACAGAGGGGGAATTTTAAAAAATCGTTTCCATTAAAGACTATTTATATCATCAATTAGTTAATTTGGACATGCAGTAAAATCCTTCCCTGAATACTCAAATAGGTAGGTACCCGTTTTTCTACAAGAGGTCTAATAAAGGGTCCTTTAAGGGTTGAATTTCTAAAAACTCTAGTACTCGCCTACATTATAAAAGTTGGTAAGGTAAAAATAAAAAGATAAGTAGTACAAGTTTAATAATAATAATAAACATACGTACAAAGTTACAACATCTATGTTATCTATTGAAATGAAAATAACCAACCATAATACAAGTCTATAATAATTTACACAAGTATTGTGCTGTTTGTAGAACAATGTATCGTGTCAATTTGGCATATCACAATTTATGAAAAGTCGCACACGTGTAGGATCAAGGATTTATTCTAGGATAAACCTGTTTATATGTGCAAACACATAAACTGTTAAACCTTCCATTGAAACCGCCCATTCATAATAAACGCTGGCGACAGTAGTATTTGTAATCACATACATTTTATTTAAAACGATTCCTAAGTAAACTATAAGATACCTATGTTACAACTAGTAGAAGCAAAGCTCTCTTCTAGCATTCGAATCGGATCAATAGAGTAGAAATTTATACCAACAGATGCATCTTGTAAAGTACACAATAAACTGTCTCTACCACATTATCAAGTTACTCTATGTGGACTAAAGCGCATTCTAGTGAGCCACCTACCACTACATCCACAGTAAACTTGTAACAATGCAGGCTAATAACATTTTTATGCATGTAAAAAACAGAAAAATATTTATAAACGGAACACTATTACTCTAATCCTAATGGCTATTTAAAACTGGAAAAGGCTATTTAAAACTGAAATAGTAATATGTAGTCTTGATTAAGCTGTTTATTTTAATACTGGTTAATAAAAAATAAGTTCCAGCTTAGATGAAACAACATGATAACGACATTGATTCTTTACAAGGTGCATGCAGTTTAAAGTATCTTCTCATAGGTATAGTTTACCAATCAAAAGTAGATCAGACATATCAAAAATATTGGCATTACCTGTAGGATTTAAATAATAAATATATTTTAAAAAAATGGAACCATTAAACCTTATTGAAATTAATGTGTTAATATTCAAGGCAACGCGATCAAAATCAAACTATTTTAAACTTTTCACAAATTCGTTGAGTACGAAATAGTGGAGCTAATTAAAAGAATCTCGCTACATACATATTTTCGGGAATAGAATATGTAACATTTAACTGTGCGTGACTATTTTCAATCACGCATTACGCAGACCAGAAATTTTGTTAAAGATAAAGGTCCAAACGCATTTACACGAAGCTATAGGTATTTTTCTGTGCGTGTTTCAGATATTTTAGAATATTTTTAGCATTGTTTAAGTGCGATGGGATTTTTACCGTATTTGTTTAATAACTACGTTGTACAGAACATATTTGGGTACTTGATAAAAACGAAATTATTTAACTAAAGCAGCAAAGGTTAATAGTGGAACTTACTTAAAAAAAAAACTGTAGTTATTACACAAAGTAGTAAAAAAACATAAATCTAAATACACTTTCACACTTAGAAACAAAACAAAACTGCACATAATTATAATCTAAAGTTTTCAACATTTTGTGCTTGGTTGAATGTATATTTTGTGCATAAATATTAATTACCATCGACTACCTACTTTTAGGTGGTTCTTTTTGCTTTGAGTTTGCAAGTTATACAAAAAATATGTACTAATTTAAACAAGTTGATCCTGCTGGTTGAGAACTAAATTTAACCGCGTTTGTGTTAAATAACATGAATAGTAATAATGGTATGCATTAGATCGGTACATTTTTATCCAACCTACATCTAATAAGACCATTGCACCACTTATACAATCATTTACTATTCTAGAATGATTTCTAAAAATCTGTGGTTAAGATACTGAATTACACCAGTAATTTTTAGACAGATTTTTAGAATAAATACAATGAGAAACATGATTTTATAAAAGAGAAATAGAATTTAACGATATCCAAATGATTTTTTATAAAAATAGAATATACAGAACGCATTTTAGTTTGTAATAACTAATAATTCATCTTGGCCTATTTGTAAAACACTACTATAATTTTCGCTTTGTTCAGTCCTAATTTTATCCATATTAATAATTATTATTTAATCGGTTCAATTCCGATAGTAACATCGTTTAAGGTTGGAAACAAGATAATAATGAGGTAATCTAAGACATAAAATTTATCGATTACTTTACTTCCTCAGATTAGTGTCACGCTGATATAAATTAAGATATTATAGGTACATATATAAACTTTACATACTAACAGATAAAACAGCATTGCGCGGAAAATGCAACATATCGAGACATACGATTCGTATAGCACACGTGTCAAAAGAATATTTATGTAACAAAAATAACAATAAATAAACTGAACAGTCATCGTAATACTTTGTAACAAACCAAACAATGTAGTAGTCTTCAATATTTATAAGTATATAAAAAAAAATAGTTTCTTTTATGAGGATATTAATTAAAACGATAAATCATAGGTACATTAAAGTACGACTTTAACATTTTATTTTATTCTCACAAATACTCCATGCCTTTCATTTCGTAATTTATTTATTTATACTATTTTCAGCCAAGTTATTTTTCTTTGTTTATTTATAAACAGAACAATATGGTACATACAATGTATGTAACACTACATGATCTAATTAGTTTGTTTTTTTTTTAATTTAAAATATAGTATACAGGTATTAGGTATAGAATACGATGTAAAAGAAAGAATACTGCAACAGGTATGTTACTTCTTCTATGTTCCATAGGAAGATCCTTGACTGATTTTAGACATTCCAATAGATTTCTGAAGAAGAACGAAAACTGAAACAAAAGTTAATTCCATTAATATCGACGTCTACTTGCAATGAACAAACATAAATGGAAATGTGTTAACTGTTAAGCTAATTTTTAAAGAAAACATCGTGAGAAAACATGAGAGATATTTCTCAATTGCATGTAAAGCCAAGTCGCCCATGAGCGGTATTAAAACGGTGACACTAGGTTAATCACTAACCACACGAAAAGAAGCTGGTTTTTAAACATAATTAAATTAAACGCTAGTCTAATTTCGAAAAGGTATATTTAAAAAATAAAATATAATCCCAGCCGTATGTCAAATGGTTTTATCAATACGACATATAAGTAGTGATTAATTATAGGTACTTATAACCCATCAATATTAAAATCCTTTATTCCAATGCCATAATAGTTATTGTGTATTTGCGAAATAAGCCGGGACAGTAGATAATAAAATTGCGCAAAAAAGTTGCGCTTGCGCAGTCATTGAAATTTTATTTCACTTTTGTTCTACTCTCTTGATTGTTTGCAAATATATGTTTTCAGCTAACAGCGAGTAGCGCACTTCAGAGCCGCCATTAAATTTGACGCGAACAATACTATGTAGTAGAGTTGAATGATGATGATGTTTAGTTTCAAGACGTCAGACTGGATATGGGCCTCCCCAAGCATCGACACAACAAGCGGGCCTTCACTTCCCGCATCCTTCATTACCCTTACCAGCTTTTCGCTACTTACTGTGGTGGCCTAAGAATAAGAGCAATAGATAATTAAGAATAAGTAAATACTTACATGCTCCAAGTATAGCGCAGCCTATAGAGAAATAAAGAAGTTTTCCGCTGAACAACAGACCAATCAGGTAGTAGAGCATCGGAGTGAGTGTGACCACGGCCCAGCCGAGCGCATTCACCAACGACCATATAGGTGGAGGTACTGTGAAGGAATCCTGTCGCTCAACGCCAGATTCGAGGAAGAAATCTCCAGTGTTGAAGAACGAATCTTGCATTTTGTCCTGAAAACAATAAAGTTTTCTTTACAGTCAATGATTGCTTCGTTGGTAGGCTATATGGTGGCTGGTGGTCGCAAAAGCGTGAGCCTGAACGTTACACTGGGCTCGTTCCTTGGGTCGGGCAGTGTTATTAAGTTTTCTCACTAGGCCAGGGTTTCCCGAACTGTGCGTCGCGACGCCCAGGGGCGTCACGGCATTATCCCAGGGGCGTCGTCAGGCGATCCACATAGATTAGAAACCCTTTCCAGTCGAATTTACTACTATCAACACTTTCGACAGAGCTAGAAGAACCTAATAGAATTGTGATTCCAGCCTTAAGCTCCAATACGACAAAGACAAACTGCTTGAATTTTGGAGCTCAGTTTCTCAATGTAGAGAAATATACGAGAGTGGCGATTTCTAAACTTGAGCCCAGTTTTGAGAGGCTATGCTCAGAAAAGCAAGCACATCCTTCTTATTAGTAGCCAGCCAACAAAGTAAAAATAAAAAATAAATATTCTTATGATTTGTTTTCGTTCTTTTTTCTAATAAAAATTATAACTGTTATTTGGAGTTTTTTCTGATAACTTGTTATTAGGCGCTAGAACTACAACTGGTAGGTACTTTTTGGCTAGAGGGGGGCGTCGCAAAAAATGCCAAATTCCCAAGGGCGTCACAGTAAAAAAAAGTTTGGGAAGCCCTGCACTAGGCAATTCTCAGTAGCAGCCATGAGTATCCAGCCCCAATAAGCCAGCCAGTTTTTCGCTTCCTATTCCATGGGACTATTAACTATTTATATTTTTTTATTTAATTCACAAAACTGATGTACAGTCACAAAATGCAGTAGAATAGCTACAAAACAATATATCTGATTGACATCTAATTTACTCAATTTGAAATAAGATTAGACATTTAAACAAACCTTCTTTACGGTCCGTTCAACCGATTTTGACTTCTAAACCGTAGGTATTAGGATGGCATTAAAAGCAAAAAGTGGTTACAATACCAACTGTATACAGCAGCTGCCATTTGTCATGCCATCAACGCAATAGAAGTCAAAATCGGTTGAACGGACTGTAAAAATGGTTTATTTAAATGTCTAATCTTATTTCAAATGGAGTATAGATGTGAATCTAGCATGCATAATTAAAGTGACACTTACTATTAAAAAAAAGGTAAGTATACAAATCCCAAATTTAAGAAACGGAAAAAGTTTCGGGATAAAAATAAAATATAAAAAATAATTATACAATTAAATCTCTAAATTTAGTCCTTACTGAGGCTACGGAACCAGCAAAGACATCTATTTCGCCACTATTAACTACTTAACACTTCTTAAAACTTCGTCTATCCCTTAGGAAAAAATAGGTGTGATGTCATGTTATATCACTGCATTTCTGAAACGAATGTCTGTCCTTGTAATTTAAACCTTATGTCATTGTTTGTAAAAGTCACATGTCGCAAGCTCATGACTGGACGACACCAACATTATTTTATCTGGATTAACTAACATGTTAATCAAACACCTGTATGTTAGTTACATGCCCCACTAGTTCGGCATATATTTTTATTTAAATAAGATAAGGTTTGAACAGGACAGAACTTTATTAAGTAATAAAAAAAGCAATAGATAACTGCATAGAATATTTATTACGTCTTTAATGTAAAGGTGTCAAGTGCTTAAAGGTGAGATATTTGTCACTTTAATGCCAAAAATGTATTTAAAAGGCATCATTTGCACTAATGCACACGGCTACACATCAAGCTATACATTTCCAGTTTATGCTGATCTCGCATTGTATAGAATTTCCGTAAATGCGAGGTCAGTTTATACTGGAAATGTATAGCTTGATGTGTAGCCGTGTGTACGTCATTTTTGTCAGCTTCTACCAAATAACACGTTTTTATAATATTAACTTGAAAAGACCACATTTATAACCGACTTCAAACGGGTTTTTGTGGTCCCATAATTTTTTTTATTAACTTTGCTTGGGTAGTTTTTGAGTTAGCTTCAATAATACGTATTTTCCACAATTAGCCTATGTGGATGATATGATGACAAGTTCCTGTCACTGTTATTTATATAGCAGGTAGTCATATCCAAAGTGTGGGGTAGGTACCACAACTAAAAAGTGAAAAATACCAAAATTTTTCAAAAACAAAAACAACCTTCTTCCAAAAAAAAAATACTACAAAGTGAATGATTATAACTAGGAATAACCTTCCTTTTTTTGAAGTTGGTAAAAATAACTATAATTTCGGAAGTCTGTGGCAAAAAACGAAAATTCAAAACCAAGACACACACAAGATCTGACGTTACGCCACTGTAGTTAAGTTAGTTAGACGATCGGTATCCTTCAAATAAATTTTTCGCTAGTTTCTTCCTGTTCCACATTTACATAAACAGGTTTAGTTTAGTGTGTTGCGGATAAACAATATTATAAATCTCAGGGTGATACTAAAATTTTGCTTATTTATTCTATATCTATTTATAGATGAACCGAAAATTGACAGTTTTTTAATGACTTGTCCGCACTTTTCTCGTATCGCACAAGAACAAATGAATCTCATGTCTTGTTTATAAAATAAGCTCTGTGACTGTTTTGACGTGAAGCTCAAAGAGACAAAAAAACTTGCTTTGTTACAATTTTTACCCGACTACGGCGGACGGTTAAGATTTTGACCATGTGTGTATGTGGGTATTGTATGCTCATCTGTTCTCTCATAACTTCTAAATTACTCATCATTATTTAACAAATGAGGAATCGTTGGAAGCGTCTTGATTGTCCGCTGGTTGGCTACAAATTAAAAATCCGGAGTCACACGTAATCGTTCGATTTATGCCGTGCGTATAGCACGACGTGTGACTCCGGGTTTTTAATTTGTCTGTCTGTGATGTCTTGTTTATACCTTTTTAGTTTGGTTTTCGTTTTTATAACTTTTATTTTTATGTATCACGCTTTTGTATGATCCTGCCTATAAAATAAAAAACGATTACAACAAAAAAGTTATTTTTCACTTTGTACTGTTTTTATTTTGGATGGCAGTTGTTTTTTTTTTTTTGTAAAAAGTTTTTATTTTTTCAGTTTTTAGTTGTGGTACCTACCCCACAAACATTCGAATACCACTACCTGCAACCAGTGACAGGAACTTATCATATCATCTACATACTAAGTGGGAAAAAATAGGTACGTATTTTGTAGCTAACTCAAAAACTACCGAGAAATCGGCGGAAATACATTTAAAAAAAAACACGCTACGAACATTTAACCTCTTCCTTTTTGGAAGTCGGTTAAAAATAGTTTGCACAAGCTAGCTGGTGAGCTCGCTACGGAAATGGGTTATTGCGGTTGTTAGAGGCGAGAGCGGCCAGTGACTTGTAGGACATGTGATCTCGGTGGCGACGCATTCAATACGGTATATTATGCACTCGACTCCTTTCGCTATTGTTTTTAACCGACTTCCAAAAAGGAGGAGGTTCTATGTCCATCTGTATGTTTGTCCTTTGATATTTTAGTCAATTGTGGACCAATTCTGAAAATTCTTTGTTCATTTGGAGAGCAGCTTGCGCAGTGTCCCATATTTTTTTTATAACTTTGCTTGGGTAGTTTTTGAGTTAGCTTCAATAATACTTACGTATTTTTTCTATATGGATTTTATAATAATATCCTGTCACTGTTATTATTTACATAGCAGGTAGTGGTATTAGAATTTGTGTGGGGTAGGTAGCTACCAAAACAAAAAAGTATTAAATTTCGGAAGTCGGTGTCTGGTTTAGAATTTTTGTTTTTTGCCACCGACTTCCGAATTTTTTTACTCTTTTTGTTTTGTACCATTACCTGCTATGTAAATAATAACAAATTAAAGTTATTTTTCACATTGAAGTGTTTTTTGGAAGACTGTTTTTTTTTTTGGAAAAAGTTTTATCGCATAGAAATGACAACTTACTTTCTCGATTTATTTATCCGCTTATACCTACTAATGCTATTCCTGGCTTTGGTAACGTGATTGAAATGAAAATTTACAGTTTTTATATGAATCAAGACAACAGACAATTTATACGTAGCAGAATTTCAATAAAACTAGCCTCACCCGAAGAACATGATTAGGCATTTTAGATAGTTGTGGTCCACAATAACGCTTAAGTTAATTGGTTTGGCTTAGTTGGCTTATTAACTAATACACAACACACATAAATATCATCACGCATGTATTCTCCACAGGGTTGGGCAGAAGTGTACATATTGTACAATTATAAATGCAATTAACACGTACCTTTACAACAAAGAGGTCATGCAGCCACTTGGCAGCTTCACCTTCGTCTTCCGGCACATTCTCGACCGGTATCCGCTCGATGTACAAATGTGCATGCACCGGTTTGCCGTACAGCAAACTTGTTAGCGTTGGTGGAGTCTGAAAATGTAATTATTCTCGATGAATATTTAAATTACAATAATACGATTTTATTACAAATCTACAGTCGATTTTCGAAATCTGATTAGTATCAAGCAAAGACGGTTATGATTTTAACCGGTATGTTTGTATGTTCATCTGTTCCCTCATAACTTCTAAAGTCCTCATCATAATTTGACAAATGAGGTATCGTTGGAAGCGTCTTGATTGTCCGCTAGTTATAGGCTATGTGACGTCACATTAAATATGGCGCTCTCTAGAGGATAAAGTCATGAACGAAAACGATTTTTTTTAAATTATGTCATGTTGGGTATCAAATGAAAGGGTTAAGCCCTTTTAACCTAAGCACATTAAAAATATATATACTTATACATTATATTTATAACCCCAAAATAATTTAAATGAAAATAAAAGTTATATAAACCAACACCCAACGACAAAAAAGTAAATTAAAAAGGTATTTAAACAAGATATCCCAGACAGACAAATTAAAAACTTAAATTAGTTGATTTTATTGTCGTAGTTGGGTGTTGGTTTTTTAACACGATCTATTTTTTTACTACTTTTGTTTTACGTCTACTACTTGTGATTTTCGCGGTATAGTAAGGTAGTAGGACTAGTAGGTATGCATATTCGAGCGAGTCGCATTGATATTTTCCTAACATGATGTTCGCGCTCGTTTCGCTGAGCGTGATCACGGAGCGCTAAACCCATCGGCCCAATTGCTAAATGGGTACTTCCACACCCAAGCACTATTCCGCGTTAGCATATTCGATTGCTAGTTTGCGTAGTGGAGCTAAATGGTCGATATTGACAGAATGGTTCAGTTGAGTGAGGCCATATATACACGGTGATTTTTAATTCATTGTTAACCTTTCTGGACGTGAAATTACTCATGATTATGAACAACTTTCACTACAATACCAACACTGAAATATCGAAAAAAAATCTGCTGTTTCATACAAAAATGCAATATTTACACAATGAAAATGTATGAAACAGATGTTTTTTTTTTTTGCTTTTTCATAGTTGGTCCCATAGTGAAAGGTGTTTATAATCATGAGCACTTTCAACTCCTGAAAGGTTAACAGTAAATTAAAAATCACCGTGTATATTTAGGCTTAACAATTCGTAAGAATTGTTCTAATAAATGATAATACTCATTTAAATAATAGATTCAAGTCGAAAACATTGATCATTGACCTCCTAATTGACCGCTACAAAAATAATAGCGAGACATCATTTTTATAAGAAACCTCACGTGATACATTCGTGATTGCTGGAAAAAACTTAATAGTGCTTAAGGTTGTAGGTACTAATTCCCAAGTACGTGACAACTGATAAGGCTATACTTAGTAAATTAGAAGACAATACCCAACAATCACAATGTAGTAGGTAAAATATTATCACCAGCTAGTAAACAAACGATGATGCATATAATCTACCTACAGACACATCAGAATAGGTACTTACACCTACTTATCTAAGTCCAGTATTTATCTTACATTGGACATTACACTCTCGACTAAAAATCAATCAATGTTGACATAACCTAACCGAAATCTACAACTGTTATCAATTTCGCAACAAATATCTAGACAATACAATCCTTAAATTTATAATTTTAATTAGGGTAATTAATCTTTAATTGACAGTATCTTAATTAAACAATAAGACTGCAATAGTATGTGATAATACTACGATTGTATATATTATCTGCGGTCTACATTAATGAGTCCCCGCGGTAGACAAAACATTAACCATTGACCGGAATCAATTAGGTTAAATGCAACTGGTGATGTATATATTGTGTCAGTATTTCTTATTTGGGCACATATTTTAAAGAAGATGATGATTGATCTGTTAGATATTTCGTCGCCCTCCCCGCTATCTGTCGTATCTCCCAAACTGACGTATCTGCACTGACATTACCTACGTGTTCAGAACTTTGTTTCGAAAAAGTTCTCTCTAATCGTCGTGTCGTTTCGAAAAAGTTCTCTCTAATCGTCGTGTCTGTGTCGTTTACCGTTTAGAAGATAATCACGTATTTTGTTTTGCGTGAGTTTTGTTTGAGAGAAAAAATATTCTCACCACCTGTCGTAAATGCACACATCTACAGTTAGTGAGTTAAAGATTAAGTCAAGAGCTATTTATAAAAAGTTATTAATTCATTAATAAAGCCACAGCTAACGCAACTATAGCGTCCGACCGAAAAACTGTTGCCCTGGAATAATATCAATTGCTAGTTACGACAGTTAGCGGGGAGAGAGACGATTTATCACCCTAGACTACCCTAGGTGAAATAGACCTACACCTCGTATCTTGGCTAAGGAGGAGTACGAAATAAGTAAGTGCAAGGCAATTTTTCCGTCCGGCCCAAATTCCGTCTTCTTGTCTTGGCCATCAAAAAATCAAATAAATCCGATAAAAATATGAAATCGGACAAGAACTTATCATAACAGTAAATGATCGATAGCGTAAAATAAGGGCCACGTACGTATTACGCGATTTCCCGAAATTGCATTAAGGCGACCGGTTCGGAAGCTGCAATTGCTTCCGCCAACTTGTATCTTTTTTATGCTTGACCAAAACATTAAATTAAATAATTAGCATAATATTCGTATATCTTACCTTACTATCCTTCTCAAAGGCCAGTTGTATGTTGTAAATAACAGGTATTTTTCCTCTGAAGAACTGTAAGCTTGTGGTAAAGCCTCTGGTGCGGGGCGTGAGATGGTGTTTAAGAAGCGGCAAGTTCTTCTCTTTCGCAAAAGCTAATGATGCTTCGTGCTTCGTCTTTGTATACCGGGTTCCCTCAGGAGTCATTAGAAGCTAAAATCGAATGGAAGAAAATAATCAAACAAGAAAGGAGATAATTATGTCTTAATAAAATGTGTACATTTAGGGAAAATTCCATCGCTTATCTTTCGCAACGGCAAATCAAGCGAATCAACGATTGATCAAGGCTGCCACATACCTACTAAATTTCGTAGACCGTATTAAAGTCTAGAATGAACCATAAATAAAGTGCGATATCGCCGATCTTTTGCTAGTGGAATTTTTCGTGCGTTTATTTTATGGAATGAAATGCAACACAGAATTTGCGCGCAGTGTAACGTTGGCCTTATCTATGTAAGTATTTAATATCAATATCAGCGATTGCCGAAGCATGGCAAAGGCGTAGGAATGACCATGACTGATACTATCGCTCAATTTATCTGTAATCACAATAACCTTAACTTTCATTGGTAAAGGCAATCGGTTCTATCAGTTCCCTTGAAATGATCAAGCAATACCAGCGACGAGGTGCCGTCGCGGAAGCCCATAACTAACCACTTTGAAAATAAAATACAACAAACTTTGAAAATAAATAACAAAATTGACAAGTTAATAAAATTGATTCTAGTCGCCCCTTCCAAAAGGTAGTTTTCGTATGGAGAAGAATGGGCAAGAAACTCCACCGTTACTCTTTTAAAATGTTTTACAATAGTTTGTATAAGTACGTACACACGGCTACACATCAAGCTATACAAAACCATTTATGTTGATCTAGCATTGTAAAGGATTTCCGTACAATGCAAGGTCAGTTTATACTGGAAAAATATAGCTTGATGTGTAGCCGTGTGTACATTAGTTAAATAATTATATGTGAAGACGATGCACCTAGAATAAAATTGCTATACCACAATAGATAAAAATGAAGCAACGACAGATAATTTATATCATAGATACATGGTGCTCACATATTTACAAACATAAGTTACAAACATTGTAAAAGTAGACGATTTACCGCCCCGGTTCTAGCCGAGTGCTGCAAGCAAGAATAGTCCTTACGGTGGGTGGTTATGGCTTTCCGCGATGGTACCTGTTGTGGCGTCTATAGCTGTAAAGGTCACATAAGGCTGCATCCTTATTGATCATTTTGTCATTCATACAAACATATTTTTGATAGACTGAACCAATAATATGTTAGCATTAGCAAACAAATGAATATACCTCACTCACGTGGTTATAGGAGTAGGTCACCTTAATTAAGTATATGAAATGTAAGAATAGATTAACTACAGATTATTTATTTTTATCTGGCTGTCTGTACAAAGGTACAATGTTTCAAAAGATGACTCACCCACACAGGATCCGGATAGTCACACAATTCTGATATCTGATATTTAATAGTCTCCTTATCTTTTTCAAAAGACCTTTCTAGAAATACAAATTCGGAGAATTTCCACATCCAACCAATTGGAGGTAAGTATTGGATGGATTTTTTTGCATAAGCCTTGCAATTCTGAAACAAAATTTACATATTAAAACCAGGACCACGTTTCACAATTTGTAATTTACTATGACTGCCCGTAATTGTTTCGTATCCAAGCATTTTTAAGGCTCGTAACAAATGCAGAAACTGCTCGTGCGTGGTAGCACAGTGGTAGCGCCCACACACGTTCAAATGTTTACATAATATTAATATTATTAAGTTTATTTATGAATCTTTAAAAAAATATAGTATGTCTTTAAAACATTAGTACCTGGTCGAATGAGCTCTACACGGGTGAAAATAGAGAAAACAAATTTTCTCAGAAATGAGACCTAGCTAGATCGATTTTCGCCCCCGTAAACCCCTATATTGCAACTTTCATCGAAATCGTTAGAGCCGTTTTCGAGAACGTGATTACAATTTTTTTTACAAATATTGCTCATTTAATAGTATAGGATACTAGTTTTTGCCCGCGGCTTCGCCCGCGTAGGTGTCGAAAAATATCTCACGGGAACGTACTACCGGGATTACATACCTAATAGCCGAGCATACCTAAAGGTCTTTGACTAATACCGCTGCGCCCGCGTTGCCGTCTACCATAATTATGTAGTTACGCGTAATTTTGAATCTGTGATATCTTTTAAACTATTTGTTTAAATGATATGATGTCAAGGCATATTTTAATCTAAATTAAATGCCCAATTTAAATAACATATTTTACTGGATAAAGATTAAAATACAGGTCAAAATAGCTTCGGAAATAATAATGAAATTTTTATCAAATTCTGAAAGATAATAATGGTTACTGTGAGTCATCCTTAGAAGATAGACATATGTCATCGCGAACTTTTTGTTGAACTTTTTAAGATGAACAATACTGTAGAACATACATTTTATGTATCTTTTGCAGTTTACACGGCCCACACCAGTAAAGCTCCCAATCGGCATGATTTTTTCAGACTTCTTCAACAATAGTCGTCATATTTAAGCCAATTTACACAAAATCTTAATGAATTGTACACCAAAGCCTTCCTCATGAATCACTCCGTCTATGGTTGAAAACCGTTTGAAAATCCGTTCAAGAGTTTTTGAGTTTCAGACAGTCAGACAGACGCAGCGGGATACTTTGTTTTATAATATCGACGGTTTAAAGGCTAATTGATCTAAGTGACATTTTCTAAAACTTGCAGGAGAATAGATCATAATTATTTTTTTATTTTTTTTTAATCATAAAAAGCAACTATTTGATAGACTTTGATTTATTTAAATCAATCAATCATAATAAGATCTTATTATAATTCAAAAAAAAAAAAAAACTAATTCGTCCTCCTGCAAGTTTTACAAAATTTCGCCTAGATTAATTAGCCTTTCAACCGTCGATATGTAAGGATTTAAAGACAAAGCAGACAGTAAATTCGTATTCATAATTCTGAATGTATATTTTTTTTACGATTTTTGGGCGCTTTCGGAGCTGAGGATCGTTTTGACTTGAGAGCTTGAAACTAAATATAACTACTTTGGAAGCAATTTCATTTCTCCCTGACGATCTTGCGCTATCTGTGTCATAGTTTGTTTTCCAAAGAAATGCGGAACTGTATCACTTTATTTATTAGGAATTCGGCATTTGGAGGGTTTACCGTCGATTGTAGTGGCAATAATGTCATTTGGTTTAAAAAGGTCTTTTTTATTATTTTATATATTCTTTTCTTTTAGATTTTGTGAATGTGAGAACATTGTAGCCTGTAGACTTGTGGACCATTTTCTATTTTGCTAAGTACCTGGTACTTCTTGATAGATTTGCACTGTCCTCTCATACCTATTAACACTGTATTTGAAAACATTGTAAAAACCATTTATTTTTAAAATAGTAACCGTGGAGTTTCTTGCCGGCTCTTCTCCATAGGAAGCGACCAATTAGAACCGTGCACCTAGCTTCTGAAGTTTCATAAGTGCCCATGTAGGTTTGAGTTTTTTTTTTAAATTTGATTTACCTATCCTGTTACAGTCAGGGGCTCAAGGTCGTGGCTATCATTCCTGGCAATGTGATATGTGACCCAAGAATTCAAGTATCATACGGAGATGGTAGATAATCTCGTCTTTATATTTTAATACTAGAAATAAAGATAAAATAGATCAACCATTTTTCAGATTATCTAAAGTACATAATAACCTTGTGATATATTACAATTAACTGAAAGAAAATTTAATATTCATATTAAAAGTACTCTTTGTTAACAAGCATATTACAAATCAGAGGATTATATCCAAGATGGTCTAGCTTCATAGGACAATTTAGAGTCTAGACAAAATCAAACAAGTTGCTAATTTAATTGTATAATTGATTATTATAACATTGATTTTACATTCTGCGATTACTTGAACTCACACACTGACTTATTAGTATTACTTGTAAACATTTTTTAGGAATATCGTATGGGTACCTAATTATACAATGCTTGTAAGTATGTGAACACCATGTACTTATCCATTTAATTCCATAATATTTATTTACTGTCATTGCTTCATTTTTTAATTATTTTTACCTATTGTGGTATAGTAATCTTATTCCAGGTGCATCGTCTTCACATAATAATATAATTAATGTATACAAAATATTGTAAAACATTTTAAAAGAGTAACGGTAGTGTTTCTTGCCCATTCTTCTCCATACGAAAACTACCTTTTGGAAGGTTCGACTAGAATCAATTCTATTTTTTGTAAATTTTGACGTTCAAAAGTGTCTTTTATGTGCCTAATTGAAATAAATTATTTGACTTTGACTTTAGCACTTGACTAAACTATTGATTTATGTCATGACTAGATTTGTTAATGACCTGTTCTTTGTCTATATCCGTAATTAACATTTTAACTGATTGCATCAATCATCGTATAATCAATTCTCTCATGCTGCCTTCCACGTTGTGACTTACATATTAATTTAAATATAAATTGACGTATAAATAAACGAGAAGTGTACGAATATTGATGACATTGTGAATAATAATTTAATTAAAATTAATTGTTGGTGTTCGAATAAAACGAACGCAATTATATTTTACCCTGCTGAACCGTATCCGTATACAGCATTCAGTTTCGTTTGTTTTTAGGGTTCCGTACCCGAAGGCCCTGTTAACGAATGCGCCAGACTGTCACGTAACAGAACCAGATGGAGGGAGATCGTGAGGCGGGCAACGACTACACCTGCGATTGGACATAGTTCATTTTGACCACGACCGCTCTGTCGAGAGCGATACGAAGAAGAAGAAGACCCGAAGGTGGCGCCCTTTGGGAACCCTATTGCTAAGCCTCGGCTGTCCGTCCGGCTGTCAGCGGGCTGTATCTCATGCACAGTAATAGGTAGACAGTTGAAATTTTTATTGCCGCAATAAAAGTAAAATAAAGTAAAAAATTAAAGGGGGTCCTCATCCCTTTACAAGAAACGTTTTTGTTTTGGCGTTTATTGCTAAATATTGTACGGTGATACGGAACCCTTCGGGTGCGAGTCCGCCTAGCACTTGGCCGGTTTACGAAGACCTCTTGATAACCGATGATGTAACTTTGCGTTAATTTACATCATTCTTTCTCAAGTTCTGTTTCGGTAGCGAGAGCAACTGTAGGTACAATCCATATTTCACAACGTTTATCATACTTCGATAACACGAAGTTACCTTCCAGACCTTTTTATTATTCAAATCAATCATGATTCAGTAATTACGACTTTAAAATATTACGAGATATTAATTTATTATTTGATAGGTGTTGTAATAAAACATAATCTGGGGCAGTCGGGTAAAAAAATGTGATGAAGTCATTATTTCAGGTAACCTATGTAGTGGGCACCATCTAGGGTTGCCAACTTTTTGTACAATAAATAAAGTATGTTATGGTCAAAGTGAAAAAATAAACAGTATCTCGGAAAAAAATAATATTATATTATTTTAATTTAAAAAAAAAGATTTATTAGTGCCACTCGCGCAAGTCATCAATTTAGCACCAAGTTTGAAGGCTTCGTAAACCTTGGCAAATAGACAAGGAACATTTTTTTTGTTACATAAATGTATTGAAACATATTGTATTTCTAAGGTCAACTTAGCATTCATCATGCACTGATAACATTCATTCTGTGAATACTGAGGTGGCAGAACTAAATATAATACTAGCTAATCTAAAAGGTATTTTTGTAATAATTATCTATTTAATATGTCCCGAAAATTCGAGACACTGAACCACCGCGCCCATGCCCAGGTGCATGAACGTAATACATGAAACTTTTTATTTAGGTATTGCTCTGGCTATCCGTGAAAACAGTATATTCATATACTTTATTTTTGTTGAACAGTAAACAGTATTTTTGAGTGAAAAACAGTATAATACCGTTTTTAATAGTATGGTTGGCAACCCTTTTTTTTTTTTTTTTGGGTGGGAAATTATCAAATAACTTCTCCCGCTCTGGGCGGAGCGGGAGGGCGTATCAGACTCTTTCTGACTAAAACCCACCCGTGTTCCTTCGGTTGCCCTGTTGCCGGGGGCCACGATTTCCCGATCGGTTTTCTTCGAACCCCCGGCAGGCATTGGCCCTAGTGGGCCCCGTCAATTCTGCTGACATCTCTTTGAGGCGCGCGTGGAACACAACGCGCCGTCGACCCGGGCTTGGTCCTTATCGGACGGCGAGCTACCCATTGCTCACCGTCCGCAAGCCCGCGCCTACGGTGGCCGGAAATCGGCTCGCGATTCCCGCCCCGGGCGTCTCCTCCTGCGGCGGTTAGGGGCGTGAGGGCGCGAAATTTGCCTCTCCCTCACGCGTTCCGCCTCCTCCTTCGCGAGCATTACCGCTTCGCAGAAGGAGGTGACGGCCTGCCATTTCCTCTCGCTCCGTACCATGGCCTGAACCAGGGCCGGACGCGAGAGATCACCGCCGCCGATCGCCTCTACGAGAACACGGCGTTGCTCCGCCCAAGCCGGGCAGACCTCCACCGTATGCTCCACCGTGTCCTCAGGCCGATCCACACAATGGTGACACCCGGGTGTTTCCTCCCGCCTTATCCTGAACAGGAACCTCCCGAAGCAGCCGTGTCCGGTGAGGACCTGCGTCAGGCGGAAGGTGAGAACGCCGTGGCGTCTCTCCAGCCACTCCTCAAAGACGGGTCTTATCGCCGCGATTGTGGCGTGCCCAATGGTTGGCAACCCTAGCACCATCAGCAATAAGCAGTGCCATTGTAATCTCATTATTTCAGACATCATAACTATTAAGCTTATATCATAGTGGCCGCATTGATAATATAATTTATTTCATTTAATTCTCCATACATTTTATCAATAAAAGCATTAACGTTTCTTTGTTTAGAAGACCTTGCTGTCCTTCGAACGTTGACCGACACGTCGCGTCGGCTTTATAGAGTTACAATCCAACGCGCTTGTTACCAGGAAATGAATTTGTTTATCGATTATGTAAATTCTTGGATTACTATTTAGAGGTTTAATGGTGCCTAAATTATGGGTGATATATTAGGAATTCAAAATATTTGTTGGATAAATTGCTAAATATTAGGGCATAGTAAATAGGGTTGGTATGAATGTGGCACGCTTGTCAGTCGTATTTTTCGTTTTCGATGCGACTAAACCTGCCTAATATCTAATTAGCTAATGTAGGTCGTTAATCAGACAACCATCAAAGTCACGCCGAACTCATCGATCGTTTGATTAGCTACCGAAGATCATAAATCGTCGGCATTAAACATTAGTCTAGAATCTTTGATAATGTGAAGTATGATTTGTGAATATGTCAATTGGCTAAACCCAAAATCGTGCTATAATTTTCCAATAGATACAGGGACTCGCGCCTTCTCCCTGTGACTGTTAGAGGAGTTAGTCCTCATGGTAGATACCATGAGGGCATGACGGCCCAGTGAATGGAGATGGTAGATGTTACTTGACATGTCTTCAAAGTCAAAGTCAAATAATTTATTTCAATTAGGCACAAAAAGGCACTTTTAAACGTCAAAAACAAAAAATAGAATTGATTCTAGTCGCCCCTTCCAAAAGGTAGTTTTCGCATGGAGAAGAATGGACAAGAAACTCCACCGTTACTCTTTTAAAATGTTTTACAATATTTTGTAAACATTAATTATATAATTATATGTGAAGACGATGCACCTGGAATAAGATTACTATACCACAATAGGTAAAAATAATTAAAAATGAAGCAATGACAGAAAAAATAATTATGTGATGGATACATGGTGTTCACATATTTACAAGCATTGTAAAAGTGTACCTATACGATATTCCTAAAAAAATTACAAGTGATACTAATTAGTCTGTGTGTGAGTGTGAGTTCAAGTAATCACAGAATGTAAAAAAAAAAGCGGCCAAGTGCGAGTCGTACTCGCCCATGAAGGGTTCCGTAGCAGCAAGTAACGATAAGTTTACGATTTATGACGTATTAAAAAAAACTACTTGCTAGATCTCGTTCAAACCAATTTTCGGTGGAAGTTTACATAGTAATGTACATCATATATTTTTTTTAGTTTTATTATTCTCTTATTTTAGAAGTTACAGGGGGGGGGACACACATTTTACCACTTTGGAAGTGTCTCTCGCACAAACTATTCAGTTTAGAAAAAAATGATATTAGAAACCTCAATATCATTTTTGAAGACCTATCCATAGATACCCCACACGTATGGGATTGATGAAAAAATTTTTTTTGAGTTTCAGTTCTAAGTATGGGGAACTCCAAAATTATTTGTTTTTTTTCTATTTTTGTGTGAAAATCTTAATGCGGTTCACAGAATACATCTACTTACCAAGTTTCAACAGCATAGCTCTTATAGTTTCGGAAAAAAGTGGCTGTGACATACGGACGGACGGACAGACAGACAGACAGACAGACAGACAGACAGACAGACATGACGAATCTATAAGGGTTCCGTTTTTTAACGGAACCTTAAAAAGAATGTCGAATGCCACCATGCCACAGCACGAAAATACCATTAGGACGCTATCGTCGCAACTATTTCAAAATTTGAAAAATGTTAACAAAAAGCCTGACATTTGCAAAACAAGTCCGGATATTTAACTTTGATCTGTTTTCTTCAGTAATCACATATCATTTTTAAAGTAAATCCCCTGAAATCGAAAAGTCCGGACAAATGAGAAGGCCAGTTATAGTCCGGATGGGGGGCCAAAAAGCCGGACATATCCAGACAAATCTGGACGGATGGTAACCCTAGTCGCAACTCAATTTTAAGTCTATTATACGTTCCTATCACTTTGGAGCGACAGAAAGCCTTTTATGAACGTCTAAGTTAAGTGTTGTTTGGCATTCGGGGATAAGCCACTCAATCGAACATCAAAATAAATGATCGATAAAAATATTTTCTGAAAATCCACTCCGGTAAATTGATTTAGATTAAAAGTAAAAGCTATTATGATATAAATTGACATGAATGATGCAAAGTAGGTACTCTGCTAACTTAACGCCGCCGCGCCGCGAAATAAATTTATTGTTGTGACCCAAATGTTTCGACGTCCGAACAAAACGGAAAGAATCGCCTGTTATAAACGGATGGCCCAACATCCGACCCTTACATGATTGTTTTTAATTTACGAATGTTGGTAAATACGTAAAGACTTGACCTACTACTACCTAGAACCTGGAACGCATTCTATATTTTACCGTAAGTCTAGAAGTATGAATGCTATATTTCAACAGCTATATTGCATATAAATGTTCATTGTTCCACAAGGCCAGTTTTTCTAGGTGAATATTACGGAAACAATTTTTTTTAGACAATTTGACCTTAAAGAATACTTGTGTATACGGTACACTTACAATATTCTTAATTTATGATTAATTTATTTAATATATTTTTTGACTCAAAACGGGACATCGGCTTATTTATCTCGATTAGCAGGGCCGATTTATAAAGAAAACTCAATTTTGAGAATAGGTACCAGCCTAGGTTCTCAATTAAATAAAAAACATACATTTTTTATTTTCAAAATTATTTAAGTAAGTACTTATGTATTACAAATTTAAAAAGTTAAGCAAGATTAATTTTGAGTAATATTTGTCAGATTTGTCTTCGGGAATACAAGGCGTGATGTTATGTTATGTTGTTTATTTGTCAGCAGAACAAAGTTTTAATACAGCTGGTGATGATTTTATGTAAGAATAAAATTCTTGGCATGTTTTTTATATTCACCTATTAGTTATCAACATCGCCATAAAGACCGTCCACAATTTATTCATTAAAGAAAATACTCTTTCTATTGGTGTATTTGCATACATAGAATATATTCAATTAAAGTACAAAAGCTGTCATGTTAAGGTTGTTGGTTAAAAATGTTTGAACACTTCCACCCGACGCATAATTGTCCCGTTTCTGAAAACGGGACAATTTTGCGTCACTAGGTTTTTGTCGGGGATACCGGGACGGAGAACCGAAAAAAAGTG
The DNA here is from genome assembly GCA_963680765.1 of Agrochola lychnidis. Taxonomy (NCBI): domain Eukaryota; kingdom Metazoa; phylum Arthropoda; class Insecta; order Lepidoptera; family Noctuidae; genus Agrochola; species Agrochola lychnidis. Next base: position 10,621,029 of record OY796852.1, read on the forward strand.
ACGGTCCCGTTCAAAAAGGGACGGTCCCGTTCAAAAAAAGACGGTCCCGTTCAAAACGGGACGTCTAGTCACTTTAGGTATACAGTTTACCTAATAATCATAAATTAAGAATAATTAAGTGGTGGCCCAGTGGTAACGGCCGCGACTTATGAGTTGTAGGTCGTAGGTTCGAACCCAGACAGGCGCTTTACTTTGTGAAAATTATTTCACCACTGCTCTCAAAACAGTGAAGGAAAACATCGTGAGGAAACCGGCATGTCCTAGAACCGAAAATTCGAAGACATGTGACATCTACCAACCCGCACTGGGCCCGCGTGGTGGATTACGGCCCACTCCCTCTCACAGAGGAGGCCTGTGTCCCAGAAGTGGGAACATTTATAGGCTGATGATGATGAAGAATAATTAATAAATAGTGAGGATTTGTTTAAATTTTGCAAAAACTTTGAACAGATTTTTTTTACAGATTAGTACAAGTTATAGCATCTGCACTGTTGACAAGACTTGAAATCGTTTAAAAGATCACAGATTCAAAATTACGCGTAACAAAATAATTATGTAATCCCGGTATCGGTAGTACCTACGTTCCCGTGGGATATTCCGACATCCACGCGGGCGAAGCCGCGGGGCAAACCTAGTTTAATGACAAGATCAAGTACATCATTGTGAAAATTGCTTTTTTTTTTTGGGTCAGCCTACACTGTCCCACTGCTGAGCAAAGGCCTCCCCAAATTCCTTCCATGCATCCTTTTCCAGGGCCACCTCCATCCAACCCTTGCGGTACGCGTCTGGGTCGCGTGTTAGTTATATTACGTAAATATTTTGTTTAAGAATAATAAATTGTAAGTATTTTCTTATATCCTTACTAATATTATAAATGTGAGTATGTGTTTGTACACTAAAACAGCTGAACGGATTTGGATGAAATTTGGCACACAGATAGACCATGACCTGGGTAAGGACATAGGCTAGTTTTCATCCTGAATCGCAGACGAAGTCGCGAGCAACAGCTAGTATTATAATATAATAGTATCAAATAAATACTCACTCCCAAAACTCCTATGGTGTTGCAGAAATGCCATCCCATGAGCCAATCTATTTCATAACTATGGTTCATTATAAGGTATCCATGTTCTTTACCATAGAACTTCTCATATTCATCCTTTTTAATGTATATAGATAGTTTTGAATTTGACCACCATTCTGACATAAACACTAATTCTGAAAATAAAATTGATTTTAGTGAAGTGAAGAGAGTAAAGTAAAAATAGTAATTTTAGCATGGTAACAAATAAATAAAACCCCTTGTATATAGATACTATACTTGTAGATTGTATTTACAGCAGACACTGGAAACAATTAATTAAATACAAGTGATATAAGAGGAATATTCCTTCTTCTTTTATTTTCTTCTGGATTTTTGATTGATGGAAATATATTGCATGGATGCATGCCCCTTATTGCATGGATGCATGCCCCTTATTGCATGGATGCATGCCCCTTATTGCATGGATTTAAACATAACTGGCTCAATGTGGGTGTTTCTATATAACATCTCTGCCTGCCCCTTCAGGGAATAAAGACATGATGTTATATTGTTTCTTCTTGACAAATTTGAAATTTGGAAGAAAAGATACAAAAGTTTCAACCATAAAGGGACCCAAGGGGATAAAAAGTACATAAATGAATCCTAATTAATATTATAAATGTGAAAGTGAATTTGTTTGTTACGCTTTCACACTAAAACAACTGAATGGATTTGGATGAAATTTGGCACATGGGTAAACCATGACCTGGATTAGCGATTCAATACTTTTTATCCTGATATTCCCACAGGATCGAGACTTATGCGGGTGTAACCGCAGTGTGCAGCCAGTAAGGAATAAGTACTTATGTCTAATAAAGCAAACATAACAAACACTAATACTTACGACTATAAAATGAATATGACAGATAATAGTTTATCTTTCTGTACAAAGATTTATTGAACGGCTTGAGTCCAATGTATAAAATACCTTGTATAAAGGTCAGAATCAAACCAGACGTGAAGTATGATATAGCGAAACATAAATGAACAATCGTAGATTGTTTTAAAATATGTAGGTTTATCATTTTGGATGTGTCACCTTATTCTTGCAGTCATGAAATCTAAAAAGAAAACAATGAAATACATTATTTTTTAAATGAAAGTATGTAAGGAATATACATTACAGTATTAATATTGATCATTATTATATTTTATTTATTTATTAATTTGTTTTTTTGTAAAACACACACACTACACTAAACACTTTACAATAATAATTTATTATAAGGAATCATTTTAGCACACAATCATTTTAATATAACTAATACAGAATAAAACGTATCCCACTAAAAAACACCTATATAATCGATTTCAAAATAGTAATTCAAGAAATATTCAACTTCATCATCATTCCAGCCAAAAGATGTCCACTGCTGGACATAGGCTTCCCCAAGCACTGCCACTTCAACCAGTTCTGTGCTTCACGCATCCATATTCAACTTTCTTTACATTTTTATTCAATAGATTATAAAGGAACATTTTATTGACTGAGATCTATGTATTAGAAAATAGTACATTTTTACAGTTTACATTATGTAATAAATGTCAGTTGTAACAAACCAATTTGCCATAAATACGCAATAAAATCCTCACATCTTTTTATGGTGAAGTAGTAGAAGGTAGTAAGTTGGTTAATAAATAAATTTATAAAGTCCTTGGAATATGTACTCACTTTATACATAAATATAACGTGATTGTATTTCAATCAGCACATGGTTCATGAACACAATGATTTTAAACGTCACGAAGAAATTATGGATTTCTGGACCTTGACTTATTATTCAGTGTTACGATGAAATTTATGAATTTTGAATTAAAATTTAGAAACTATCTTCGTAATGTCTCAATGACAGAATAAGTCAGATTACAATTTGGAAAGCGGCATTTTATTTATTCAATTCTTCAATTCATACCAGTAAAAGATTTATAATTACCATAACAATTCCTTTTTCTAAGATAAATGCTGGAGGTACACACCACACAGTTCGATTGAAAACAAAATAGAACAAAAATCGTGTCTATCCTACTCGAACACCGCTATTTTTTATGAAGGTTGCTATTCATAGAGGTTTTCGTTCGTACGACAGAATAGAATAGAATGCTGAATGACAGTTGAAAATTTTGTTGTCTATACTACTAGGGTTGGGTTGGGTCTGGTTCATAGATAATTAATCACTAAATGTTTGATTCGACAGAGTCATTGGGTCAGTCACGAACTCACAAACAAAGTGTCTAATGCTAACCCTACTTGACACCCGATCTTATGGTCTGCCGGCCGGTAGAGGCAAAGCCAATCTGACAACCGACAAGTTTCCTTTCAGCATAGAGGATAGTACAATTTCCTACACGAACCGAAGCAGCAGCCTCTGACACACAAGCTGCAACCCATCAGCAACCTTGTTGCAACCATGTTGCAACAAGACAATGAAAGATAACTATAATCACAGATTATGATACTTTGATTATGATAGTGATGCAAAATCAGAGGTAATGTGAAAAACTTGCAGATGCAGTACGGGTCTTTCGGGGATACTAGACGATCAATCTGAAATGCAATTCAGCACGTCAATATGATCGAACCAAAACATAAGGGTAATTTTCATCCGTCTAGCATTACACAATCAATCTGCTCTCACTCATCAATAAAACCACGGATTGAACGTATGCCAGACTAACATTTTACCCACGACTTCGTCTGCGTGAATTTCGTATTTTCGAAACGGTCCTTTTCCCCATCCATAATGTTAGATACCAACTTTTGAGTTTAATCTATACTTACACGCAGTAAAATCCTCACCTAAAAAAATTATTACCAAATTTTACCCCGTCAGGGGTTGATTTTTGAGTCACATTTTATCCTTTAACTTCTTTTTTCTATCAATATTGTTAATACTTAGTTTCGAGTTAAATGGATCGACCGATAAAGAGAAAAGAAATGGAAGATGATGGACCGTATATTATATGGTCCCTTACAATTTAGACTGACTGGACCTCAGAGGGAAAACGGATTGTCCTGCAGAATCGTCAGCCGACCAACAAGGACCCATACCACAAAGGCACAAACCTACCAGACACTTGCCCTGTTCAGAGTTACGCTAAAAGTGATAAAAAAACTCAAACTCAAATCATTTATTTCAATTAAACCATTTACAGGCACTTTTGAATTGTCAAGGAATCGGTCAGTCAGAAATAGGTATGAAGCTAGTTGCCCATTCCAAAGCGTAGTAGGTACCTATGGAGAAGAACGGGCAAGAAACTCCACGGACACTCTTTTAAATAAAAAATTGTTACAAAATATTGGTTACATCATTCATGTTGAAATTATACATGTGAGAACAATGTAGAAAGACGTGCACATGAGAAGCGTCCGTAATAAAAAGATAAAAAAGAACAATTCAAAAAAATTAAAAATAAGCCCTGGCAGCTAAGAGATAACCAGTCCCAACTGACGGCGCCCGTTCACGAACATGACGCATGGATTAGCACCATTCAGCTCAACCATTTTGAAGGGAGCTAAATGATCCAACACACGCGCCACCATCAGCGAAACATTTGAGTGAGCATGATATACTCACAGCCGCCAGGGCACATTCAAGTCAATGCAAGACATATTACCCGGTAAATAGTAACTCTTTAGTACATAGTGCTCACATAGTGTGCTATGCAATTATATAATACAAAAGAGATTGAGTTTATACAATGCAAAGATGGTCTTACAATCTTCAGCAGCTCCAACAGTATTTGCAAATGTTAATCAATTAGTTGTGGTTGTGGAGCAGGACCAGCATTGAGCCAAGCATTTTTATTTACTTGGTAAGATAAAAAAATAAACATTTAAGTTCGTAATGTCAAAAACAAAATTTAAAAAAAAAAGGGAAAGCAACTCTTCCAAATATTAAAATTTTAACTAGTGAGCCCAAGTGGCTGTGGAGCAGGACCAGCATTAAGCCAAGCATTTTTATCTACGATATAATCATCCAACTTATAATATGCTTGTCTACATAGTGTGCGTTTAATGCATGTTTTAAATTTCTTCTCATTTAGTTGAAGAATATCGAGTGGTATTTTATTATAACATTTTACACAGTACCCCATAAAAGAAGTGTGAACTTTAGACAATCTAAAACGTGGTTGATCTAATTTATTCCTATTTCTAGTGTTAAAATTATGCCTGTCACTTATCTTACTAAAAAGGTGTAGATTTTTTCGAACATACATAATGTTTTCATATATATACTGACAAGGTACCGTCATGATGTTAATTTTCTTGAACAATTCCCTTAGAGATTCGCGTCTGCGGAGGTTGTAGATGGCTCTGACGGCCCTCTTTTGCAGAATAAAGATAGAATCAATATCTGCAGCCCGTCCCCACAGCAAAATACCGTAAGACATGATGCTATGAAAATAACTAAAATAGACCAGTCTCGCGGTATCCACGTCTGTTAGTTGGCGGATTTTCCAAACAGCGTAAGCGGCTGAACTTAGCCGCCCTGCAAGTGATGTTAAGTGAGGACCCCACTGTAGTTTGGAGTCAAGCGTTATCCCCAGGAAAACTGTCTTTTCGACGAATTCTAGTGTCTCCTTATTCAATACAACGTGACATTCACTACTTCTAACATTCGGTAACGCGAATCTTATGCATTTAGTTTTCTTCTCATTTAATACCAAATTATTTACAGTAAACCAATTATGGACCGTAAGCATAGCGTTATTTACGTCGTCAAGCTCCTGTGCACGTCTGTCTACTTTAAAAATCAGTGATGTGTCATCAGCAAATAACACCATTTGTGGTCGATTTTTCAGTAAATTTGGTAAATCATTTATATATACTAAAAAGAGGAATGGACCCAATATCGAGCCCTGTGGTACACCCATTTTGACTTTTAAACCCAATGAATTTACACCGTTTATTTGAACTTGCTGCAGTCTATCATTCAAATATGATTTTACTAAGCTCAGCGCAAGTTTATCCAGACCGTAATGCTCAAGTTTCAAGAGCAGTGTTTCGTGATCCACGCAATCAAATGCCTTGGATAGGTCGCAAAAGATGCCTATTGCATCTTGTGCCTCTTCCCATGCATTAAAGATGTGTTTCAATAAGGTGACACCGGCGTCGGTTGTGCAACGTCCTTTGGTGAAACCATACTGTTGATCGTGTAGGATGTTATTACGATTAAAATGATTGAGCATTTGATTTAACATTACTTTTTCAAACACCTTGCTGAAAACCGGCAAAACTGATACGGGCCTATAATTATTAGTGTCTTTGCTGTCCCCGGATTTGAAAAGTGGAATAACTTTACTGTATTTCATTAAATCCGGAAATATCCCTTGATCTACACACAAATTAAATATTAAAGCTAAATAGGGTGCAATTGTCTCAATAATTGATTGACAAACTTTAGTAGACATGCCCCACAGATCTTCGGTAATTTTGATCTTAAGTTGCTTAAAAGCCTTTATAACGACCACAGGGTTTATATGTTTAAATTTAAATTCCACAGGGCAGGCTGAAACATTCGCTTTTAATAAATCAATCGCAAGTGAGGGGGAGGAATTTAGAGTTTCTGTAGTTTTAATTGGAATATTGGTAAAGAAAGTTGCAAATTCTTGAGCAACATCGATGTTGTCGCTAATAAGACCGCCGGAAGTGTCTAGTGTGTAATCTGTATTATGTCTTTTGTTCTTGTTTGTTTCATTGTTAATAATTTTCCAAACTGTCTTTATTTTATTATCTGCCGATTTAACCTTGTTGCTAATGAAAGAAGCTTTAGCTGCTTTGCAGATATTTTTAAAAGTTTTAGAGTAAGTAGCAACATACTTATTAAAAGTTTCTGTGTTAATATACGGCTTAAGGCCATACAGTTCAAATAATGTTTCCCTACTTTTCCTGATGCCTTTAGTTGCCCAGTCACTGAATAAAAACTTAGGGCAAATAGTTTTAGTTTTTTTCTTAAAAGACTTATTGAACTCTGTTTGGACTAATGAAAAGAATTGTTCATACAAAATATTGCCATTGGACATATTTAGACCCTGAGCACTTAATTTGCTAATTAAAGTGCTATTAAACTTAATTAAATTACCCGATGTTATTGGTCTAGTTTGTATCTGCACTTTTAGTATTGGTGTGTTGGACTCAAAAATAACGGTTTGACCGCTGTGATCAGAAGGGAGATAATTTACAATAGCTTTACCTAAATAGTCGCAGCAACAAAAGACGTTATCAATACATGTAGCAGTAGTCGAAGTTATTCGCGTTGGTTCTAAAAACACATTTGACAGATTAAATGATTTGAAGAGACTTAATAATCTACTGCTATTTGAATTATTTTCCAAAATATTAATATTAAAATCACCGCAAATAATTACTGATTTATTACCAGTTGTAAGTTTTGCCAAAACATCTTCCATTACTGATTCAAATATAGAGTAGTTTTGATAATTTGGAGGTCTGTATACACACACTATAAAATGCTTATCTAGCTCAACACAGGACAGTTCAATGCTATGTTCCACCGATAGTTCAACTATGTCATTACGAGTCTTAGATTTTATACAATTTTTAATTAAGATTAGTGAACCTCCACGTAGCATTGATTTTCGGTTAAAACAACTGCCCACACTGTAATTCTCAAAATTAATTAACATTTCATAATCTTTCAACCAATGTTCAGTTATACAAATAATATCAAACATTGTTTTTTCTAAAAGCAATTCAACTTCTAAATATTTGGAAGAAAAACCTTGAATATTTTGATGAAACAATTTCAAGGAATTCTGCTTAGCCCCTTTTTTACAATTAACTAATTGAGTGCTAGAAGATACCTTGTTGATGGTGAGATTAAAAACATTGTTACTGGTACCTTCTGTTGTCTTACTGACTAGTTTAAATTACTAACCACCTTAATATTAGTATTATTACTAATTTTTGTGGTGCTAATTACATTAGACTTCGACATACTACTTATGTCTGAGTTTATATTAAAAGCTAATAGCCATGCTATTTGACGTCTAAAACTAATAGGCAGATACGCAGTATCCCTAGTCGACTTTAATTTCTCAACAAAAGTGTTGGTGTCAAAAAATATAAGTTTGTCACTATAGTGATTAACTAATAAATGCATATGGTTATTTAGCATATGTATATTATGATTTTGCCTACTTGACAAGTGCTCAAAGTATGGAAAAGCACACAATATTATTTTCTGACAATTAATCTTCAAGATTTCGGTGACACTGTCAGTGATGTCATCTTTTTTTACATTAGTACTATTGCCTACAAATACAGAAATAATGGCTTTCGGATCATATTTACGGCCTGTTATTGATGAAATTATCTCTTCGTAGGATTTCCCTGGCATACAATAATTAACTGAAGATTGCCTCAGGTTGTTACTTAATAATTTACCTAACCCTGTCCCTAAACTATCTGAAAACATAATAGAACAATAACAATCTTTACTACAACAAGTATCTGTCTGTGCTACTTGAGATGAAGCTTGTATAACATGTGGTGTATCTTGATCAGGGACACAGCCCTGAGCCTCTCCAGACTGGGACGGGTCCTCCGTTGCCTCAGGTTGAAGAGCCTCAAGGCTGGATGCCCCTTGACAAGAACATTGAGCGGTGCTAAGAGACATCGGGACCACACTGTCTGCCTCACTGTTACACATTTGTACTAACTTGTTGGCAGCAAGGATATGTTCCTTTATTTGTTTTTGAGAGCTCACATATTTAATATAAAGAGAATGTAGTGACTCTTCAAGTACCTCAATTCCAGACTGTAATCGTTGGGTGTCAATTTGATAAATGTTTTTACTGTCTTCTAATTTAATTTGATAGTTTTTTAATTTATTTATTAGAAAAACACGTTCTTTCCTTAGTTTAATATTATTGGAATTGTGTTTTTGTTGTTTCTTGAATTTATTGCATTTATTTATGATTTTATTTAGTTTTGCATATTTTTTTATTTTATTTTGACTTACTGTATAACAACTATTATTATGTTTCAATATTGAATCTTCTGTAAGATCTATTGTTATAAAGGATTGAGGGTTACAATTACTATTAGATAATTCATCATATAAGTTATTAGTTTCCTTAGCCTGAGTACGACTTTTTTGTTTCTGTAACTTAGTAATTCGTAGATTTGCATGAATTAGTTCCTCTTCTAGATCCCTAACCTTACACAAAGCCTCCTCATATAAGTTACTGCAGTTATTAAAACCATCCGTGACCAGCCGCAGTTTGTCCCGTTCATCAACAACATCTAGGTATTGTTGATGCAGGTCTACTAGCTCCTGTTTTAAGCTTGTATTTTTGTAAACAACCTTCTCGACTTCCTTCTCACTATCATCTATTTCCTGTAACAGCTGTTCACATTTACTGTTTGAAGCCTTAAGATCTTGAACGGTCGTTCTCAATTTAAGCTCCAATTCCTGAGCAGCAGCCTTGCGGGTCATCACAGGCATAGTTTCAGGAACTAGTACTGAAAGTAGAATTAAAGAAACGGTGAGAGCTAAATAGACAGACAAACAAAATAGAGAAAGCTAGAAATGAAAGAAAAATGGGAAAAGTTAGTGTAGGTTTATAGAGAAATGAGGTAGGCTGCTGAATCTAGTTGAAATGCAACTATTTTAATTATATCAAGTACAATGTTACATTGATTCTATTGTCTTATGATTTTACTTTTGCTTCTGTGGGTAGGATGCCTATATAAAAAATAGTATTCTAGTTTTGCATAAGGATTACATTTAAAATGGATAGTCAACGTTGATGTTGTTATGAACAATATAACACTAATAGAATTACAATACTTTGAAATTCACAATAGGTACTAAGTTTTGTTATCTATGTAAACAAAGTGAGTGGCCCCAGTGCAGGGTGCCAAATCAACCAAAAATTTTGATACTAATACTCAATGAATGTGTTACAGAGTCTTAAGTGAGGATTGTGTGCTAGATAAGGAATAAAAGTAAACAATACTTCCCGTTTAAATCCGCAGGTCGAACATCAGCTGTTCGTGATAGGTTACCGGTAACGGTGGGTAACCAAAAACTGTGTTTTACTTTGTAAATTTCCAGGAAAACAATAATCCTGAGTTTTAATCCAGTTACTTAATATTTAGATATATTATTACACCTTAATTACACTTAAAAATTAAATAAAACTAATTTATAAATACGGAACAAAATTTTGACATGTCACTCGAGCAGTGTTGCCACTTCTTTTTTCCGATAATATCGCGAATCCGACCAAATTTAATAGTCACAAAAAATAAGGGGTAAATACGAGGGCTTATAATTGTGACTATGAATTTTGGTCGGATTCGCAACATTATCACTTTTAGCGTAAAGGCTTGTGCAGACCAGCGCGACACGCGACGTGACACAAAGGCACCGCTCGTCGCGCGACGATCGGTGCCTTTGTGTCGCGTCGCGTGTCGCGCCTGTTTGTAAGAGCCTTAAGTCGGAATGCAGGGGTAGACTTCTGTCTGTCAGAAAAAACTGTCACAACACAGTCAAAGTCAAATGTCAATGTCACGTCTGTCTGCATGTCATTATGTTCCTTGATGTCATTCATTCCTCCTTGTGGAAGAGATCAAGAGAACGAAAATTATTGTTTTGATTATGTTTTGAAATTTCCATTTTAGTAGTTGAAGGAAGAATAAGAATATTACGTAATTATATCAATCAGTTTATAAAAAACTTAAACCAACAAATAGGCAATGCTATTTTATCAGAAATGTGTTAAAAGAGTCTTGAGAGCCTATGTTGTACAGGCTTACAGTTGTAAAAGTATAACGTATTCCCGAAATACTGTGATATTAGGAATCGAAACCTCATGTGATGATACCGGTTGTGCTGTTATTGATGGCACAGGTCGTTTACTGGGAGAATCTTTGTATTCTCAAACTGCTCTCCATACAAGATACGGTGGTGTTAACCCAGTATTTGCGCATGAGTTACATCGAAATAATATAGATAGAGCTGTAACAGAGGCCCTAGATAACGCTGGCAAAACCATTGAGGATATAGATGCTATTGCAGTAACTACAAAACCTGGTTTGTTTTTGAGCCTTCAGATTGGAGCAAAATATGCCAGGTATCTTTCAAGAATACATGGCAAACCCTTAATACCTGTTCATCACATGGAAGCCCATGCTTTAGTAGCAAGAATGTATCATGAACTCCAGTTTCCTTTCTTAGTTTTGCTGATATCTGGAGGTCATTGCTTGTTATCAGTTGTAAGAGACATTAATGATTTTTTATTACTGGGAAAAAGTCTTGACAATGCCCCTGGTGAAGTATTAGATAAAGTTGCTAGAAGAATGAAATTAAGAAATATTCTTGAATACTCACACATATGTGGAGGTCGAGCAGTGGAGTTGGCAGCACAGAAATCTACAAATCCAAGCCAGTTTGAATTTCCCTTGCCCTTATCAAAATTTAGAGATTGTAACTTCAGTTTTAGTGGGTTAAAAGATTCTTTAGTTCGCAAATTAATACAAAAGGAAACAGAACACAATGTGATGGGTGATGAAATAATACCAGAAGTGTATGATCTATGTGCAGCATTCCAGCTTGCTGTTGCAGAACATATAGCACATAGAACACACAGAGCTATGATGTTTTGTGATAAAAATGCATTAATAAACTCAGATAGTAAGGCAATTGTTGTGTCTGGAGGAGTTGCTTGTAACAATTTTATATTTAAATCAATAGAACATATCGGAAGTAAGATGGGCTACAAGACTTATCGTCCACCTGCTACTGTATGCACAGACAATGGTGTTATGATTGCTTGGAATGGATTAGAAAAATTGAGGAAGCAATGTGATATTAGGACAGACTTTAGCCTGGAAGAACTTGAACCAGAAGCACCACTGGGTAAAAATTTTATATGTGAAGTAGTGACTGCTAATATACAAACAAAAGTTACAAGATTAAAAACATTATTAAAATGAAATGTTTTGTTTTCTTCTCTAAAACTCAACTGTTTTTCTATACCTGGTAATCTGAGCACCTTATAATACATGCATGAGAAAATAAAACAGAACTTGAATAACAATAATTTATTGACAAAGTTTACATTAAACTAATTTGCTGATGATCATGCATGCTGGTGAAGGATCCCATTCTCTCTACTTGGCAGCAGGAGCGTTCAGATCTGAAAATGATAAGTTTACTGTTAGTCAGCAACAAGGATAGACATTGATTTACAATGTGGCAAAACTTTGAAAAACACAAACACAGGAAAGGGTAAAAGCAATTCCTATATGTATGCATTGGACAAAACAAATGCAGATGTTATTCATTTTCTAAAATCTGGATTCATATTGTTAGTGTCAAAAACGCAAAAAGTTGCAAATTGCAATCACGTAAAAAACTAATGGTTATTTATCACTAAGTATTAGTGTTTCCTCAAACCAATTTCATTATTAAATAATGAAATTGAATGGACAAACATTGAAAACCTTGGTTGCTTGTAGACAGACCTAATTTAGATCATCCTTTTTAGTCCTTTTCATCTGAAAAATCAATTTGTAATTTGATTTTACACACTCATATTAGAAGACTGCACTACTTCATCGGAAGTAAACTGATGTCAGTATGATCTACTGTAGGGAAAATACGTACAAGTGGTACGGCAGTGGGTACCCACATACATATTTCTTTATATCAGGGCATTAACATCAGCCAAAGATGATCCTTCACATATTTTTATTAATTTTTCTTAAAATACATGTATCAAAACACCTGTTACTAGTATTGTGTTTACTACTCGCAGATCATATCAAAATGTTGTATTGGCCATACATGAACAGGTATCTTGTGTCATTGATCAATGGTCTGGGGACTTAATAATTACTACATCAATACTTACGTGCGGGCTTGCCGTTAAGCCATGGAGTAATACGGACATTGGAATCATCACGTTTTAACGCTTCAGCACGTAACTCGGGTTTCAAGGATCGCCTCAGCATCTTTGAAGCGATGTTCGAGTAGTTTATGTAACTAGAATAACATAACCTTTAGTATATATCATTTATCCACAATTCATGTAAAACATAGTATTTCTACGATTAAAGGACTTACTTGAGACCGGCTGCTCTCCAGGCACTCATTTTGCGTTATTTAAAAAAAATTAGGACCTGCAAAGTAGAATTCTATGAATCCGAAGGAAAAATCGAATTTCGAATATGTCCGATTGAAGTGACGTAACAATAGTAGTGTTGTGCCTGTTTTTTAATCATAGTGATAGTCGATTGGTTGATATGAAATTTTTTCTTTCGTAAACCAAACCAAGGGTGTTTTAGTTTCCAAAAGAACCTGTTTTGACTATATTACTCATAAAAACAAAATCACAATCGTCTCTCTTAACTGTTTAAAATCATCAATAATATTATAAAAAAAACAAGTAACATTAAAATCTTGAATTGAAAATCATAAAGTTACAAAATAAATACATAAATAAGCACGCAGCGACTTCAAAATCTCTCATCGACACACAGATTTTGAAGTAGGGATGTGAGATTAATGGGAAATAATCGATTAAATAAAAATCGATTTTTCTTTATTCAAAATTAATCGATTTGTCAAAAATCGATTTTATTAAAAATAAATTAATTAATTAATTAATTGGAATTTTAAAAGCATGTTTTTTTAAATAATACAAAAAAATCGATTTCTTCGCAGAAATCGATTTTTTTGTATTATTTAAAAAAACATGCTTTTAAAATTCCAATAATAAACCTAAGAGATTCATAATAACAATTTTTCAGATAAAAAATAAAATAAAATTATATGAATAAAAAAATAACCAATTCAAAACTAAAAATCAAAGGTTCCTTTAAAATTTCAAGGTAAGGAATTAGGAAACCAAATAGCATTATTGAAACAAATTTTAGTTCTTTTAAACGTTTTATTTATTATAATAAAAATTAAATGATGAGCATCCCAACAAAATGACAAACTTATTGTCTCAAAAACTAAAATATAAATCAAATAAAAAATAAATGCCTACAGATGGCGCCGTTTTTATTTAATCAACTTATACGTATGAACTTAATTCGAGATTTTTCATCCAACGCATATACAGCGCTGTTTATAAAATTGAAACTTACTACTAGATTTTTTCATCCGTCTCATAGATACAAGCTGTTTCTGAAAATCGATTAAAACATGTAATTTATATAATCGATTTACTAAAAATCGATTAATATGAATATAAAAATTGACAATAAAAATCGATTATTAGAAAATAATAATCGATTAAAATAAAAATCGATTATTTTTTAACATCCCTATTTTGAAGTCACTACCGACAAATCGGCTGCCTAAATCTGTGTGCATGTGCACGTGAGATTTGGAGTATGTGTATCTAGAATTAATCAGTTTTTAGTCGATTATAATTTAATCATTTTATGCTTTTTCTTAGAGAGAAACACTTTATTTAAATAATTATGGGGATTTATCTGGTATCACTGGTTTTTACATTGAAAAATAGTGAAAATGTTCAACAAATCAAAATAAAATAATAATTTTGTAGTTACAAACTCGGTAAATAAATACCAAACGTTCAAACACTTTGAACATTTAATAAGGTAGGTACGTATCTTATAATTGAATAAGTAAACTGCAGCAAGTTGCAGCACTTTCACTTGAAAAAATTCGAGTTGGCATAGATTGGTATGATAATATCCACGTTACCTATTTTTCTCTTAAGAATGTCGTATTCTATTATTTCGCTGTTTAACTTATTATAATTGTACTACTTTTCTGAACATTTCATGCCATTTATTTTCCAGAATTTAGAAAAATGTTGCATTGAATTTGCATTGCAGCTGTTGCATTGCACCATCTAATCAGTTATGGCGTTTGTACTTACAGTAATTCAATAATAAAATGGATGCTGCTGATCGTCTGCTAAATAATGAAAGGCTGGTGACACATGGTAATTTAGACGAGGATCAGTTGTTTGTGAAGCCACAGGCATCAGGGGTCAAGTGTGATATAGTCAATGAGTGTAAGGTGTTCATCAAGGCTGAGGATGGTGGTGGTGATGCACCAGTGAATACCTTTGGTGCGATGTTGCCACATACATCAGGTTTGTTGCTTGTTTCTTTAATTTTGAAAACAGCCAGATAGAAAGAGATTACTGTAGCTTACAAACTAACTTGATGTTGTTGCTAGGGAAAGGCATAACATAAGGTTGACTAATGTGTTCACAAATTATCAAGCCATAGCAAGATCATAAGTTTATTTCTAATTAATTGAATATCTAAAGAAAATTATTTTTTGCTACAAGCTTTCTTATAGTATAAAAAATACATTTATTATTTTCAGATAAACCTAATTTTGCCACTTCTACACCAGATCAAAAGAAGGAAACTCCATCAGAAATTCAGATTGTTGATTCTAATCCAGAATGTGACATGGAGGATGGTAAATAATTTGAAATAACACATATCTATACATATAATAAATTTAAATAAAATACAGTCTTTGCCACGAGGTCTGGGAATGATTTTTATGCCAAAAATATAGTTTTTAGAATTTATGTCTGTTTGATAAATGATTTTATTTCTGTAAGTAGGTTTGTACAAACACTTTTACATGTCAATCAACGTTTTTCTGAATACTATATGTTTCAGCTTTACGCAAATACTACTGGATACACACATAGCATAACATCACGCCTGTATTCCCCAAAGGATTAGTTAGAGGTGTACTGATAGTACACCCACATTTCGCCACTTATGAGCTTCCGGATAGATTCTGTTCAAATTTTACATAAATATTCCCTACAAGTCTGGTCGTAGGGTATAAATTATCATGATATTTAGTATGGGGGTTCAGCAATATTACATTATGTTTGTATTCTTCTATAGTTTACCGAAAATTTTAAAAAGACAAGCCAAAAGGTTAGAATATTACACATTACAGATTTATCTTTATGAATAATTATCATCACTCTACACCATTATGAAGCTAAGCAGTCAATCATGATATACAGGGTGGATTTTTGAGATGGGTCAGTCAAGGTAGGTACTTTAACTGGTGTACCTTCAGGAAAACGGTCTAAGGAGACTGTCCTTAACTATGGGAGAAACTTTGATCTGCATTTAAAGATTTAGAAAAAAATTGCAGTCAGCAAAAAAATGGGCAATCTGCTGAGTTCTGCTTTAAGAATAAAAATCGTGTTTAAAAGAAAATCCGTTATGATCTTCAGGTGTTTCTGAGTTGCCAATGGATGATGGTCTTCCAAGCACAGTGACAGTGCTAGATGCTCCTGATGGTGGCAAGGTGTATCTAGTGGGTACTGCTCACTTCAGCATACAGTCTCAGGAGGATGTATCCAGGGTATGTGTGCTTTTCTGTAGTATAAAGGATTTTATCACATCTGCAGGGTAATTGCGTAAAACACTTACACTGGCATTGGATATGGAATGGATTTTGACAGTTCAACAACATTCATTGCGTTATTTACATTGCTAAGCAGACAAATTATCCATATTTTTTTGAAAATATGTATCCTTAAGAATCATTTAGATTGTGATCGATAGTGTGTTACGCAATTAGGGTGCAGGTTCTTTCATTCTGGTTGAATTTTTTAACATTTTTAGGGATCCATACCTCAAAAAAAAAAAACCGAACCCTTATAGGATCACTCGTGTCTGTCTGTCACAGACAATTTGCTCCGAATCTAATGGACCGATTAAGTTGAAATTTGGTACACATGTATTTCTGTGACCCAAACACGAAAGTCTAACGTAAATTAATTAATTTTGAATATAGGGGTCACTTATGGGGAGCAAACAAGAAAATTAAAAAAAAGTTTTGCTAACAGTACCATGTGACATATCAAATGAAAAGGCTTGTTGCGAGGATCTTAAACATATTTTTATATAATTTTCAAATAAATACTTTTAAAGATATTTAAGAAATTCGATGAAAATTGACCATTCCCCCCTTATCTCCGAAACTACTGGACCTAAAATTTTGAAAAAAAAATACATAGTATGGCTCTTTACTCGTAGATTACAGGAAACCCTATAAGAAGTCTGTGGTCTTAAAATAACATGGTAAAATTCTCAATATTGTGCATACAAACTTACATTTGCAGTTGGAATGTATGGGAGAACATTTTTTCAACTACAATGTTAATTTTGTTCTTGGAATAAAGAAATTCATCTCAACTACGGAACCCTTCATTGTGCGTAGTCCGACACGCACTTAGCCGGTTATTTTTTAAATTATCATGATAACAATCTAAATATTATTATGGTTATTTTATTTCAGAAACATTTCATTGCTCATTTCATAATACTAGAAGATTATAGAATGGGAAATGATGTGATCAAATTATCTTTTTTTTTTCCATAATAAATGACCAATTTTTTGTTAATATTTACCATTTTATTTTTACCATGATTTTAATTTCAGGTAATACAAGAAGTGAATCCGCATATTGTGATGGTGGAATTGTGTGAACAAAGGACTAATATTCTGTTATTAGATGAAGAAGTCATACTTAGAGAAGCTAAGAACATTAATATTAAAAAGATCAGGTTTGTTACATTATTATTATTTGTATAAAATATTCATAGTCATGTTAAACACTCAGTCAGAGCTTCTAATGTTCTGAAACCAGATTCTCTATAAAATTAGGATTCAGTTATCTAATTGTGCTCAACTTAATTTTAAAATTGGTTGTCTGTAAAGTCGGTTTACTGACGATAATTTTACGTAATAACGTCACAAGCCGAACGCTTAGGCCGATCGTGCCTCTTTATCGCTTGTTCCGCGCTGTCGCTATCACGCTCGGCTCAAGCGGAACGTGACACTTTTTCGTGCGTGCAGCCGGCGTTCATCGATTTATAAGACGTTATGAAGTCAAAAATGCCACTACACCAAATGTACAAATTACTCAAGAATGTACCATATCTGGGTGAACTTGACAGATAACCAACCATTAAAGCAACAATGAAAAATAATACTAATAATTTTGTTTCTTTCGTACAGCATAGTTTGCATTTTTATCGAAAATTTGTTTCTTTTTATTGTTACAGAGCAACAATGGCTCAGAATGGAGTGTTCAATGGATTGATGTACATATTGTTATTAAACATGTCGGCTCACATAACGAGAGAATTGGGTATGGCACCCGGCGGCGAATTTCGACGTGCTATGGCTGAGGTAACTTGTAACTAAAAACCTTTAAAATGTCATAAGGACCATATACATTTTCCGTTTACAAAAAATCTTTGTCTGTAAGTTTAAACAAAACACACCGATATTAAAACGACGCTATACTTCGGCTTATTTTCACAAACATTCACTATTATAAAATAAACTTTATTAGAAAAAATAAGGTATATTTTGGATTGACTTAAAAACACGAAATGGCCTTTGTCCTGCAGATGGACAATAATAGGCTACACAAATACGCGTAGTGTTGTATACATTTTACAGAATAAAAAAATATAAAAAAGGTATTTTCAACTTATTCCAGGCTAAGAAAATCCCGAGCTGTATTGTACAGTTAGGCGATAGGGCGATAGACATCACCCTACACCGAGCCATAGCGTCTCTCTCCTGGGGTCAGACCATCAGATTCGTCTGGCACTTGCTCACGTCTAACCAGACAATAAGGTCAGTGAAATACTTTTCCCTTTGTTTATATTATTACTAGCTTTTGCCCTCGGATTTGCCCACGTGGAGATCGCAAATAATCCCATGGGAACGTCCTACCGAATAAAAAATGTCCCTTCTAACACAGGTCATGGTCTACCTATGTGCAGAATTTCATCGAAATCCGTTCAGCCGTTAAGGCGCAGGGGGCCAATACGGGTATTTTTTCGGTTACAACAGTATTTTTTACAGGCATTTTTAAAGATAACCTTAATTCTTAAATTGAATACTACCAGTATTAATACCGGCTACCGAAATAAAAATTACCTCTATCTTACACGTGCCGTCGGCATTAGTCAAAGGGCGCGCATTGCTTGTGTGTGTGTGTCAAAGATTCGCGTCTATCCGCGCGCCGGCGAACGCCGTACAATAGGTAGTTGCCTAGGTAAAAAAAAGAAATTCTATTTAGTCCGTCTTTCAGATAATAAAAAAATATAAGACACGTATTTTTTGCTTTATCATATTAATCAAAAATGACTTAGAAAACACGCATTAAAGTTGGGGAGCGGGGGCTCGCTACGTCACAATTCAGTATTAAATCTAGCAAGGCGTGACGTCATGCCACATTTTAACTCAATGTATCGCCGTAATCTTTTGATTACGTCAACAAAAGAAAAAATACGCGTTCAATATTTTTTAATAATCTACAAGACGGACAAAAAAAAATGAACAACTGAATTGTAATACTTGTACAATTTAAATCAGCGTTTACACATCACTACCGCTCGTTAAAGTCGCAAATCGCTTCGACTATTCAACTATTTGAATTCAATATTCGACTATTTAACTTAAAATACTTTGTTTTATTTTGTATAGTCTGGAAGAAGTAGAAAAATGTAAACAAAAGAAAATGTTGGACGACATGTTGGAAGAAATGGCAGAAGAGTTCCCTGCCTTGAAGCGCGTGTTTGTCGTCGAGAGGGACATGTATCTCTGCCATTCGCTGCAGGTCGCAGCCTTGCAACCGCGTGAGTATGATAATGACTATTACTACCAAAAATGACTGATGAATAACAATTAATTAAGTCAATCAACAAGGAAAACGATTGAAGCGCTTCGGGAATCATCGTCTATTTTCGGAAATACGAACGCGATCTGATGAGATCTAATATAATCGATCGATCCGTTAAACCATGAAAGTACTTACCTGGTTTGTATTGATTACAAAATTATAGATAAACAATTATGCAATTCCAAAAAAACTTTTCAAAGCTTTTGAGTGACAGGACCCGACAGGGAGAAAACTTCAAACAAACACTCGCTGATAGGTGCACTACTGCATAGCGTCGAGTACACTGTGGCACGACGTTCGTGCTAATTCGGTAACACGAAGATTATCGAAGCGCATACCTTTTCTGCGCATATCTGTACTTGATGTTTTAATACTTTTCTTTTTCTAGGCCGGGAACCTTGTCGCATTGTAGGCGTCGTCGGCATTGGCCATGTGGCTGGCATTGTAGAACACTGGGGTAAAATTAAATCCCAAGACATTCCACCACTACTTCAGTAAGTTAACAATATTTTATATCCTCGTTTACTAGCACTATCATCAATCGCCCCTGGCTGGAGGCTTTGAGTTTAGCAGCTTAAGGCACCCACAGGATTGACCGGTTAAATAGTCATGGCCTCAGAGGTCAGCTATGAGATGCCCTACAGAAAAAAAAAACTATCATCAAAAGATATTAGTAACCAGACAAGAAGGTAACTTGTTGCACAATTTGACTGCTGATTGCATGCACGAGATGGTTCAAAATGGAGTTTTAGTTAGCTGCCTAGTTATAGATAGTAGTTATTTATCTATTTTGTTAACTGTACATAATCTGAGTATCTTAAAATAAAATATTTTCCACGCCATTTCCTGTCATATCGTGTTTAATGCTTAGCTGTACAAGGATTTATTGGCGCGTGGCCAAAATCGTAACTAACATCATCCCGCCGCCATCTTATGTTATCAATTCATTTTTAAAACAATGCACTAAATGTTTACTAGAGATGAAACGGAGATCCGGTAGCTATCAAGTATCCGGCCTATCTGGCCTAAATGTACTATCCGCCAGATATCGGATAATAAGCGAGTATCCGGCCGTATGGCTGGAAACCGGATTAAAAAAAAAACAAAATATAAAATGTTGGTATATGATTTAATCCACATAACAAAGTATAGCCACCATTATTTACATTTAACAAAAAAAAAAAAAATATAGTACTCATACTGCACTAAGGGCAAATTATGGTGAATGAATACCAATTTCTCTGCATTATGTGGCAACAAACGGTTTCGCTTGTCTTCATAGACAAGGCCAGCTTCAGAAAAAGTTCGCTGTATACGAACAAATTTAACGATACTCGAACTTTATTAATTCGTTAATTCAACAAGTCAATGAAACACTTGCTAACTTTGCTCATGAACGAAAAGACTGGAATTCACCAAAGTCCGTGTGAGCCGTTCGTGCGCCGCCTACACAAGCTCGCTCGTTACGATGTGCCAATTGGCAATGTTCGGCCGGATATCCAGCTATCCGGCTTCAAGATTGGCCGGATATCCGGTATCCGGCTAAACAGCTATCCATTTCGTCTCTTATGTTAATAGCGCCACCCTGTCAGCGTCATTCAGCCGCTAAAAGATCCTTGTGTGTGTAAAATCTTCGATGTTACCACACGATTCCCTGTCATTGTGTTTCCTGTGTCCTGTGTGTTTTAATGTATTCTTGCTTGTCCACAGAGTGCCGCCGCCGTCTCTTTCCACGCGCGTGATTCGGGTCACGATCCGCGTGGCGTGCGTAGGCGCACTTGTCTACGCTGGGTACAAACTCAGGCCTCGGCGCTGGTTTCCTTGACGACTAAATCTCCGCCTAATGTTCATGTAAATATTATTAACACCGATAAACTTATACGTGTGAATTGCTTCATGCAAATGTAGATTCAAAATTATGCTTTAAGCAATTTTCTCTATCGATCTTAAGTACTTTTTTTGGCTTTTATATTTTAGTATATTGCTTCCACCTTCAAACCATTACAATTTGAAAAAAAAAAAGATATCTACCTCTAGTTTTCCCAATACATTAAGGAAATGATGATCGTTGATGGATGTTGGTCTTTTTTTCCAGGATTCTCGACTCCTATCTGAAGACTAAAATAACGAGAGGATGATTGATGTCGTTCGATTCTGCGAATGTTTTATCGTAAGATTTGCAATGAAACTAAAACTTAAAAATGCAATTCGTTGTAAGGGGGAGTTAACGTCTACGTTACTCAATAATACATATTTGGCCATATATTTATCAAAAATATAGCATATTAAGGTATCTATGTAACGAAATATGTTATTATATACTTATTAAATAAAAGTAGGATTGAAAAATATTGCTATAGGTAGGTATTTTAAAATAAGACCATTTCATTGCTAGGTGTAGCCTTATAAGAATTACAATCTTTGGGATAATTGTGTGAACACAATGTTGCCTTTGCACATAGGGAATATGAAAACTCAACTAGCTCTTAAAAAACACGGACTTGGAGAATGGGATTATAGCTTTATTGTGTTTGGACCACACTGTTTATGCAACGTGTAACTTTAAATGCGCAAAACCTCAGACACCCCAACTGATTTTTAATTCAATTGACCTATATCAGAGAGAAAAAAAATCATTAAAAAAATTGAAAATGCGGTTTTAGTTCGTAAGATTCGTATTGGCATTGAAATAAAAGCTAATATTATCCCGCGTATGACAAAATTTAAATTGGTCGATAACAATTTGTGTTTATTTACATATTTTGGCGGGTTTGCGCATGTGATGGCTTGACCTATTAATAAATAGACACGGCAACGTTTTTAATGAAGTTTTTTTTTTTGAAAAATGTGACCTATATTAAAAAGTAGTTCAATTGATTCTGCTCGTTATTTTGATCAAACTATTTTCAGGTTTTGCGCATTTAACGTTACACGTTGTAAACATCTTAAAATATTTTTCGTGAACTAGTTGGCGAGTCTTGAAAGAAAATTAAACTAGATTTACACTTAATTAATTAGATAAACAGTTTGTAAAATCAACGAAGGGCGTCCCTTTCGAAAATACCGTAATAGTATTACGGTATTTTCGAAAGGGACGCCCTTCGTTCGAATATTAATCATAAGGATTATAGAGTATTACGGTAATCTTTATATATATAATTCTTCTGTGAGTGTGTATGTCACTGAACTTCTCTCAAACGACTGGACCGATTTTGATGAAATTTTTTGTGTGTGTTCAAGGGGATCTGGGAATGGTTTAGATTCACAATTTTGTCCGCTGGACAATGTTTTGACAGGACAACATCTGTCGGGTCCGCTAGTACTCTATAATCCTTATGATTAATATTCGATTTTCATTGATTTGAGTGATAACAAAATGTTTTCAACAATATATTTTCGTTTAAAGACAAGCTAGCATATTCAGTCTGTAATGTTTTCACTGCTGGGAGACAGGCCTCCTCTCTTGAGAGTAGGTTGATTGGTGCAGCTCATACATAAATGAAGAAAATTACCTAATAATGTGAAAATTCCCATTTCTCAATCCGAATATTCATCACATAATATTACCGTTACTAAGGTATTTTTTTTAAACAAACTTGTCATTGAAGAATGACTGAATTATGGTTGTTGACTTACTTTAGGTTAAATCTGTAATCTCTGTTCTCTGAATATGTTTTTTTTGTTTTAGTGTAATTTCTTTTTGTTTGCTTCATAAGAGGATTTGGAGTTAAGAATGTTACCATATAAACAGAGATCCATGTTAAATATAAAGAATAACAAAATACAATTGAAATTTAATATCTCGACTTGATTAGTAAGAAACGTTAGCTGTTTCAAATATCATTATAAAAGCAGTGTAAATAATAAATAAATTCGTATTGTGTATTATTCTTATGATGTAAACCTGTACCGTTGCGTAACTTATTTTCGTAAACGATTATGACAATTTTATTTCATTTTGACAGTTCAACAACATTCATTGCGTTGTTTACGTTGTAGAGCAGATTCTTTTTTCCAACTTATGAAGCAATGGATCGAAACAAATTGTTATTGATCGTGTATTAAGGTGGTTTAACACCGTCGAGTTGAGGCGTGGATGGGATGGGCGAGAATTAAAATTTATATGGCAAAATTTCTATCCACGCCCTGCCCATCTTTGGTGTAAAAGGTCTAGATGCGCGAGGATGTGCGAGGCAAGAATTGAAATATTTGTTAGTACAATATTGAAGAGCATTTATTTACTTTGTAAAACCACCGGCCATCGAGGACCCGCACGGTCTCTCTCCGTCAAGCGCTGACTCGCGATGTCTCGCGCTGGCACGCGCTTGCACGCGCTGGCACGCGCCGGCACGCGCCGTCTCGCTCGGAACATCACAAGACATCTCTGCATACTATATTCTCGGCTGGCCGGTGTGCCAGACACGGCTGGCCGGGCGGCGCGTGATAACGCGGGACATCTTTCGGTGTAAAAGGGTAAACGTGATTTCAATTCTCGCCCATCCCATCCACGTCTCGCCTCGCCGGTGTAAAACCACCTTTAAGCAGTTAGGGTACTGGCCAAACCTAACATTTTTTAAGAGCACTCTTTGCATTTTGGAATTTTTTAGTTATTGTTATCAATAATTTAGGTTTAATTCTAGTTTTTTTTTTTAATAACTTCTATGCTATTAATATTGGGTCTATTATTATGGGATTGTCGTTTTCTGTTTTGTTGTCTATGTTTTAAAACTTTATGACCGCTCTGAGCTGTGACTCGACCTGATAACTGAACACTTCCATACACGAATGAAAATGATAAATAGTTATATTAAAGCTTAAAAACTACTAATAAGATATATTATGTTACAGGCACGAAGACGGTTAGAAACCTTGCCATGAAATTTCTAAGAAATACAAAGTGTTCAACAAGCGATTGACCAATTTTTAACTAGTTGTATTGGTTTGATTAATATAAAAAGCATTGTAAGGACTGTGATAGAACATTATTAATAAAGTTTCCATCCGTCTTAAAGTATAAGCCAGTTTTAATAAAAGTATTTATGTACTTATATATACATTCTGTAAAGATTGATTGTGCTTGTAAAAAATAAATAGAGCAGTCTTTTTTTGTCATCTAGGTTCCTCACGAATTATTATGCTTTGTAGCTCGGTAATAAAATTAAAAATTGTTAACACTTTATAAATAAATGAATAACGTATACTTACTAAGAATAATATGCATTTTATTTATAAACTAGCTGCGCCCCACGGTTTTACCCGCATAAGTCTCGATCCCGTGAAAATACCAGGATAAAAAGTGTCCTATGTCCTAACCTAGGTCATGGTCTACATATGTGCCAAATTTCATCCAAATCTGTTCAGCTGGTTTATCGTGAAAGCGTAACAAACAAACACTCTTTCGCATTTATACTACTAGCAGCGCCCTGCGGTTTCACCCGCTAGTCTTGATCCCTTGGGAATATCGGGATAAAAACGTGTTAATCCAGGGTTATAAACTATCTGTGTGCCAAATTTATACAAATCCTTTGAGTAGTTTTTGCGTGAAAGAGTAACAAACATCCATCCACCCATCCTCACAAACTCGCGTTTATAATATTATTAAGTAGTAGTATATAATTCTGTTCAATATTCTAAATAATTCTTTGCAAGAAAAAACCATAGCAATGTAAAACTTGAAAGAATCTTCTATTGAATTAATTTTGCTACTCGGCAATAGATGGCGTTACATGTAGATTGTTTTTGGAGGCTCTTGGGTCTCGACTGAAGGAGCTCCTGAGCGCATGCTTGGGGAGGGGCCAGTTACCACTTCGTTGAAAGACGGGGAAACTGGTCCTCATTAAGAAGCTGGGGCGCCCTGCGGACTCTCAAATCGACGAATCGGCGGAAAATCCACACAAGTCGGCGGGGTAGGGCCCGGCCAAAAAGTAAAGGTGTGGGTAGAGGGCTCACCACCAAGGAGGGGAGTGAGGGGGGCCAGGCCGGCCCAGACAAACTGGCCCAGCGAGCCGAGAGGCTCGCCACGGAGGGGCACCACCCTGGATAGATCAGCAGCAAGCCGGTCGTCTCAGAGGCTTCTGGTGGTGAACCGGACGTCACTGGCGGCGCCTATCCGGAGCAGGAAGCCAGGTTTGCGGAGGTCATGGCAGCCGCGATCAGGGTTGTGGCCTTGAAGAGGATTTAATCCTCTAAAGACAAGGCCATACCTGCGGCCACGGCCTCTATTTTGGCGGCTACGAAGAAGCTCCACTTTGAGCCTCCGTCGGACGGAATGTCCGAGATGCGGGCGGAGGTCGCTAAGTTGACAGCCGCCCCATGGCGGCTTGGAGCTCGGCATGGAGCTTCTCCGAAAGGAGAACGAGAAGCTCCGAGCAGACCTGGCTGGGCTAAGAGCAGCCGGCCCCCGGGAGGTGCCACAGGTGGGAGAGCAGCAGCATGGGCATGGACGGCCCGTGCCTACTGAGGACCGATAGTTTCCTTGCGGAGTAGGTTCTCCGCCCTAGAGGCCATCGTCCTGCGCCCCCCGCTAGCGGCGAGCCAGCCGGCCTTGGGCCATAAAAAGGCGGCATCGTATGCCGCCACCGTATCTGCGGCGGCCAAACCGGGCTCGTCGGGGCAGGCCAAGGGCGGAGCGGCTGCGCAGACGGCGAGGGCCCCGGCCCTGATGGCGACGGCTCCAGCGAAACGGTCGCCTTCGCCTCCTCCTCCTCCTAAATCTTCTCCTCCGGCCGACGCCGGATGGCAAGTAGCCGGGGAGAAGAAGAAGGCCAGTAGGGTGGCAAGGGCGGCCGAAAGGAGGGCAAAGCGGCAGCGGCGCAAGGAGCGAGGCGTCGCGGCTAGGCTCCGCGCCCCGAAGTCCGCAGCTGTGGTGGTCACACTGCAGCCGGAAGCGGAGAAGAGGGGCGCGTACCAGGACGTGTTCGTCAAAGTGGATAAGGTGATGAACCTGGAGGAGATCGGCGCCGCCAAGGGTATCAAAATCAAGATCACGGCAACTGGGGCCCGGATGCTGGAGGTCCCTGGTGCGGCCAGTGGCCCGGCCACTGACGCTCTGGCCGAAAAACTCAGGGCGACCATAAGTGCGGAAGAGGCCTGAGTGTCCAGGCCCACCAAATGCGCTGACTTGCGCATCCAGGGCCTGGACGACTCCGTGACGGAGGAAAAGGTGGTGGCCGCCGTCGCTAAAGCTGGAGGGTGCTCTGTAGAGCAGATTAAGGCAGGCACCATTCATCCTGATTTCACGGGGATGCAAGCCGTTAAGGTGAGCTGCGAAAAAATAGCCGGGGAGGGCCAAAGGCTTTTGATGGGCTGGGTTTCGGCGCAGGTCAAACTGCTGGAGCCCAGACCTCTGAGGTGCTTCCGCTGCCAGGTGGGCTACCACGTGGGGTCAAATGCACCTCGGAGGTGGACCGCAGCGACCTCTGCTTCCGCTGTGGTCAGCCCGGTCACAAGGCCGGTTCGTGTAACGCCACGCCGCACTGTGTCGTATGTGCGGCGGCTGGCAAGCCGGCCGATCACCGGGCTGGGAGCAGGGCCTGCGCTCCACCCGCCGAGGCCAGAGGCAGGGGCAAGCGCTCTGCCGCCGCCGCCACCGCCGTCACCGCCGCCACCGCCGTCACCGCCGCAGCCACCGCCACTACTGCCATAGCCGCTGCCGCTTCCACCGTCGTCACCACCGCCGTTGCCGCCGCGGCAGGGCCCTCACAGGAGGCTCGGGGGGAGGGGGTAGATATGGAATGCCAATAACGGCCCCATTACGTCTCCTCCAGGCGAACATCAACCACTGTGCCGCCGCTCAGGATCTGTTGCTCCAGAGCATGGCGCAGTGGTCAGAGCGGGAGAAGTTATTTGATAACTTCCCACAAAAAAAAGGGGGCCCAACTTCCAGTTTGCACCAGGGTCTCTCATCTGAAGTTACGCCACTGTGCGCTGGATGCGGAAGTCCAGGACCAGTCGTTGTGCATGGTTACCTACACTCTAAGAAACCCTGAGTTATTGAGCGAAAGACGCTGACATGATGATGATAAAAGTATGGGCAGTTTTATTGAAAAATTACTTATTTCTATTGCTTTTCTCCGAAGGAGATTATCTACCTCTCATATTCAGATTATTTCGTTCAATAGATTATTGTAACTGGCTGTGTTAAAAATTAAAAGTAAATGTCATTATTCATCGGACAGAAAAGAAATAAACAAGTAAAAAAAATTAAATTTTGGAGTACCTAATAATAAAATGATTACGTGAAATTCTAATTAATTCGTAATAATGCGACAAAATTGTTTATTCAAAAGTTTAAGTAAATTAATATGAAATACCAAACATGCCTCCTACTTAGTCGTTTTCTGAGCAAAACCTTTGAAGTTCCAATCAAATATAATCCAGTTGCATTACAATTTAGACATCCAAAGACTACCCGTACGTAAGCCATATACGTATATAATTTTTGATTTCTGATAGTGCCAGGATAATGTAGTTGTGAAAATCATTCTAATTTTGATTTTTTCAACAGTGTGCTCAATTTTATCAAGGAATTATTGCGACACAAGCGATATTGCCTTGCCAAAATCGGCAACTCTTCTACAGCAGAATCAAGATGCTACCGTGGTGCTTTTGGGAACCGTGCATTTCAGCAAACAATCAGTGGAAGATGTTTCCCAGGTATTACTCTAAAAATACAATAAGTTACATAGAGGCTTAACGTCGACGGAGACTTGGGGGCTGGGAAGGTACTTTAGTGAAAAATAAAATAAGATAACCTAAGTAATTCCTAAATAACTAAGTTATAATCGCTCGCTACGTATGCACAATCACACTATAATAAAGTAAGCAGTATTATGTCTCGACAGTGTCCTTGAAATAACTACCTACGGCCGCGGCCGGCCGCTCGGTAGATAAACGGCTTCGTCCAAATCAAATCAAATGTTTATTTGCCAGAAATACATTGTTTTGGTACAGGTGAGATCTTATAACCTAAGTGTCATTGTATTCTGCCTTTTTTTTTTTTTTTGGGTGGGAAATCATCAAATAACTTCTCCCGCTCTGGGCGGAGCGGGAGGGCGTGTCAGACTCTTACTGACTAAAACCCACCCGTGTTCCTTCAGTTGCCGTGTTGCCAGGGGGCCACGATTTCCCTATCGGTTTTCTTCGAACCCCCGGCAGGCATTGGCCCTAGCGGACCCCGTCAATTCTGCTGACATCTCTTTGAGGCGCGCGTGGAACACAACGCGCCGTCGACCCGGGCTTGGTCCTTATCGGACGGCGAGCTACCCATTGCTCACCGTCCGCAAGCCCGCGCCTACGGTGGCCGGAAATCCTCTCGTGACTCCCGACGCCCAGGGCGTCTCCTGCTGCGGCGGTTAGGGGCGCGAGGGCGCGAGATTTGCCTTTCCCTCACGCGCTCCGTCTCCTCCTTCGCGAGCATTACTGCTTCGCAGAACGAGGTGACGGCTTCCCATTTCCTCTCGCTCCGTAGCATGGCCCGAATCAGGGCCGGACGCGAGAGATCACCGCCGCATTGTATTCTGCCTGCAAGCAAGCGTGCAAATTTTTTATTAAGTTTACATTCATTCCTATTTTATTACTATTATTATTATATACCATA
Source organism: Agrochola lychnidis (assembly GCA_963680765.1). Lineage (NCBI taxonomy): Eukaryota > Metazoa > Arthropoda > Insecta > Lepidoptera > Noctuidae > Agrochola > Agrochola lychnidis. The sequence continues at coordinate 10,650,419 of OY796852.1, forward strand.
CTCATCCCCAGTTCGAACTCGCCTGCTTTTATAAATGCCCAGGGATTAGCTGCAAGGGTATAGTTTATCGGAAAAGTGATAGGATGTAGAAAATAAATACTCTTCGTCTAAATACGTATTAATTTGGCAGTCTTGATCTTTTTCTATTTTTTTCACAAAATAACCTACTTATATGCAAATAAGAGTTAATATTATTGCATTCTTAGAAATTTTACAATAATTTAATTTAATTATTATATTTATAGACTGTAATTTTTTTGCAGAGAGCTTTAATTATTGTACCTATACTGTGTTTTTTAGAGAAAAGTTTTAATTTTAATTTGTTATCAAAGTCTAAATTATTGTACTTACGAACTGTGACTTTAAGAGATTAGATAAAATAATAGTTATTTTAAATGGACTACATTTATGGGTCTCCAATGAAAGATTTAATTTAATTTAATTTAAACAAGCGTATAATACCTATGTTGTTTATTAATGTTGATTCTATTTTATAGATGTTGAAAAAGCACTAACGTCTCTTGTGTTGTAGCAGTGTACCTACTTTATAAGTCCGGCAAATATAATGATGGGAGAGAATTATTTTTTTTAAACCTTGCGATTTCATTTATTGTAGGTCAACCAGTACCCTAATTGCGTAACTTATTTTCGTAAACAATTTTGCCTAATTTGTTTGATTTTGATAGTTCAACAACATTCATTGCGATACTTACGTTGATGAGCAGATTTTTTTCCAACTTATGAAGTTATGGATTAGCAATCTGTTTCAAATCGAAACAGATTGTGTTGTATTACGCAATTAGGATACAGGTTTGTAGGGCACCACAAATCCTGGTAGCTTGCGGTATTAGGTTTGATTGCTAAATCATCTCGGCAGCCGAAGCAATTTGGGTAGTCTAAAATAAAAATAGATATCATCCATTTATTCGTGTTCAAAGATAATTTATTGTTATAGAAAAGTAACCTAATAAAAAGGCCTATCAAAGTCTGCGATGACGTATTTAAATTAAGACAGACTTGGATAAAAAAATAAGTTAATTTTTTTGAAAGAAAGCAAAAACGTTTATTTGCGGTAAACATGACGCAAAAAAATAAATAAGAGATAACAAAAACGAAAAAAAAGTTGGGGGAAGCATGCGTCACATCCACGTAATCGGCTATCGCTCAACATTATGCTACGACCCTATGCAAGACAGTCCCAGCGCTGGTTTTTAGCGACAGCCGGCGCCGACGTAATGACGTCGACCGGGGCAGCAAACAAATATTAAAGATGCTGTACCAGTACAGCGTAGGTACTCAAGAAAAATAATTTATTACAATTAAAAATATGATGCAAAATACTAAATAGATATAAAAAGATAAAAAATAAATAGACATACTTTATTCGTTACGAGAATGTTATCCTACTACCTACCTATTGTTAAATCCCTATCGAAATTTTGCTTATATAAATAAAAATTGCATTTTAAACCAAATGATTTGGATGAATATGGGATGAATGAATTTAGATTGATGATTTTTTCTAGGCTAGGTACATAGGTACCTATCTACTTCCAATAGGATGAATGAAATATAACAACTTTTTATCTTCAGATAGTGCAAGTGTTGAAACCGAACGCTATTTTAGTTGAATTATGTCGCCAACGAGTATCACTCCTAGAATTGGACGACAAGAAATTTCTAGAAGACGCGAAAAAATTTGACGCCCGAAAGTTAAAGTTAGTCCTATTTCTTCTGGAGTATCTACCTATTTATCGTTGTACCTACACCTGGGGTTGCCAACTTTTTTATATCAAATACATATAATATTATCGAAGCCATAGCCTGTAAAAATATAGTAGATAACGAAAAAATAAAAAAATAAATATTTTGTAGGTGTTTCGAAAACATTATTATGCATATTTTTGCTACACTTTATTATCAGATTTCTTTAAAAAAATCGCATATCTATTTTACACTCTACCGGGTGATTTTTTTTACCGTCTCGATATTTTTACAGGCTGTTCTACCCATGAATATAAACAACTTTCACTATGGGAGCAACTCTGAAATCACGAAAAAAAAACAGCTGTTTATACAAAAGTGCAATACCTACTTGACCAAAATGTATGAAACAGCTGATTTTTTTTCGTGATTTCAGAGTTGCTCCCATAGTGAAAGTTGTTTATATTCATGGGTAGAACACCCTGTAAAAATTTCGAGACGGTAAAAAAAATCACCCGGTATAATTAAGGTTACAAAATACCATTAATTCAGCTTTGAAGAGATTAATACTGGCCCTCTTGCGATCATCTCGCCAGTTTGTATTGAAATAAAAATTTGTAGTTTCGCCTACTATATTAAAAAAAATATATAATTTTAGGCCTCTAATATAGCAGGATACTATTTTATATAGTAGGGTTGGCAACCCTACCTTCACCCAGCACCCTAATTGCGTAACACACGACCAATCAAAATCTGTTTCATTTTGACAGTTCAACAACATTCATTGGGATAATTATGTTGTTGAGCAGACAAATTTTTCGAACATTTATGAAGCAATGGATTAGAAATTTTCTTCAAAATGATTCAAATTATCATTGACCGTGTCATCATGTGTTACGCAATTAGGCTGCTGATTCATTTTGACAGTTCAACAACATTCATTACGTTATTTAGAAGCAATCGAATAGCAATGTCCTTCAAAATGATTCAGATTGTGATTGATCGTGTGTTACGCAATTAGGGTGCAGGCTTATGTTGTCCGGCAGTGACTCGCTAGCGCAGTTTTTCAAGTTGACCGCCAGCACAAGCTGTTTAATTCATAGTCGACAAACAACGTAATTGGTAGGTATTACAAGTAGGGGAGCATGGGGATAAGTGGATCCTTTTTTTTGTAAGTGCGGTAACTTTACTTTTCCCACCCCAAATTGGCCAGTGTCTTGACAAAGTTCTAGAAGATATATTTAAGTTTGAAATTACATGACAATTACACTCCTTTTTGGGCAGTCGTGTAAAAACTGCCGTACAAAGACTTCGATATGAAATAATCCAGTTTTTTATTATTATTGCAAAGTATCCACTGTGACCCATGAGTGTTGTTATGAGTGTTTTATTACAATCGTTAAGTATCGTTTATTTTTAATCAATACCTAGACATAATATTTGTACTTGGATGAAGTTAGTCTCAAAATCACCTGTTACTTGTTACTGGGTAGGTATCTAGTAATGTAAGACCATCAAACATGTTGCTGCACCTCCTTAAGGGGGAAGCGTCAGGGTAGTTCGCGAAATTCAAATTTTCTTACGGTTTTTGCATTTTGCAGGTCAGTGTCAGATTTTATGTTGATTAAAATATGATTCGCGGTCGTAACAAATATGGCTTTACTCAATTATAATCATTATAATCAGCAATACAACTCCATAAGTTATGAAATCATGACATTTGACACCTTTATCTTCTTCTTAATCACTATTGCTGATTATAATTGAGTAAAGCCATATTTGTTACGACCGCGAATCATGTTTTAACTGACACTGACCTGCAACATGCAAAAAATGTAAGAAAATTTGATGTTCGCGGGCTACCCTGACGCTTCCCCCTTAAATAATCAACCAAGTTCTTCACTTGGGCATCCGTATTTTTTTTTCGCACTGAGTGGTAATTTGTATAAGTCTTTCAGTAGTCTGATAGTATCAGCAGAAAATGATTTTTAATTTTTTCGTTATATCTGTGTAGAGTTGTGTATAGAATATATTCATCAATTTAGCTACAGCTATATTGTTTTTTGCCCTTCAAATATGTTCACTAAAGCTGCCCGCATTTTGTCTTCGGTATGCTGACCAATATTGGTCTTCCTTTTTCTATCTCGTGGCATTTTTCATATAAAAGAAGTTTCTTTTAATCGAGATCCACTGTACCTCACTAGTTGTAGACGCCTTTTACAAAAAATCAAATCAGAGTGATAAAATCGCTCCACATCTATCATGACAAAATATCAAAACTTGCCAAAACGTTTTACAAAAACACGTAAAAAATATTTTGTGGCTTTCTTGTTGACCGAAGCGCTGCGCCGCAACTTCCCGCTCCGAAACTAAGCTGGCCTAGCTGGCAACTAGTTTACACGCGGGACAGGTGTCAGAACGGACATGTTGCGAACGCGCACGTGTTTGTGTGTCATACATGCAAAGATATAACGATCTATTCCCTGTGACCCTCGATCCACTAATCCCCATGTTCCCCTAGGTTAGTTTCGTCATTAACACTGATCTTTTAAAATTTTCAATAGTAAGCTGAATTTAGATACTTTTCTGTCTTGAGATTGGATTTAAGTGTAATTCATAAAAATCTTGAGTCACCAACCCTGAAGTAGGTAGGTACATATATCTACCTACAGACAGAGTTAATTTTCCAAGTGCACGTGGATGGTCAAATGCGAATTTGGCAATCACGTACACTTGAAAAATCACTGTTTTTAAGTAAGCACTAACTTTCGTAAGTCATCATGATTTATTATATTTTGATGTTTCTACAAACACCACAACCTGTACCCTAATTGCGTAACTTATTTTTGTAAACGATTATGACAAATTAGTTTCATTTTGACAGTTCAACAACATTCATTGCGTTATTTACGTTGTTGAGTAGATTTTTTTTCCAACTAATGAAGCAATGGACTAGCAGTCTGTTTCAAATCGAAATGTGATTGATCGTGTATTACGCAATTAGGGTACTGATCTTTACTCAATTCAAACAGAGAAGCGGTAAAAGGTCAAAACTTTGTGTCTGGGATGTTACATGCAATGCTTTTGAAAACCTATGCTGATATCGCGAAGGAATTGGGTGTTGCACCGGGTGGAGAGTTCCGGCGAGCTTATCATGAGGTCAGTCACTCGGACTTTGTAGTAGGTATAGCTTGTCCACTCTGAAATGACGCTCCCCACTACCGCATACCGTATTAAGCTTCGTGCAGATGGGCGCGACGCGACACCGGTAATTATTACCTATAAGACCGTGAAGTTTTCTTAGAAATTGTTTTGTTAGAGTCGCGTCGCGCCAGTCTGCACGAGGCTTTACCCTGTACCCTTAGAAATCTGCATTACCACCGAGTACTTTTATTGTGCATTACCGTCACAGACTAGGTGATTACCGTGTACGTAAATGCGGTAGTGGGGTGCGTCATTTCAGAGTGGACAAGCTTTACTTGCCTTGTATAATTAGGTATGCAGGTCTACCTACATAAATTCTCCCTAGTCATCCTTTTATTTTACATTCTGATTTTCAGATGAAAAAAATACCTGGCTGCAAATTGTTTCTGGGCGATCGGCCAATTCAAATAACTATTGCTCGAGCTTTTCAGTCTCTAAGCGTTTATGAATTGGGACAAGTTCTGTACCATCTTACGTCGACGAATCCTAAACCATTAAAGTATGTGTTTTCGTAAATTATCTTCAATAATAAAAATTAAGTACCTTTTCATTTGTGTGTGGTAATAATTACTACTTACTATTATTTTTGTGGTATAGCAAAGAACAGTTAGAAAGATATAAAGACCGAGACTTTGTACAAGCACAATTTGAAGAAATTACTAAAGACGTTCCAGCCTTTAAAAAAATATTCCATGTGTTTGTTGACGAGCGTGATAAATGTCTCGCGTATTCGCTACAAGAATGTGTTCGTTCTGGTAAGTATTTGGTGCCGATTCCCTTGTTCACAAACTAAACTAAATTTAAGTTCAGTGCATCTTTTTCTTTCTATTTCATTAAGAAAAGGACAGAGGATAAATTTTAGTTTAGTCCTGTCAAATTAATCAGCGCCTGTCAGTGACAGGCGCTGATTAATTTGAGAGTGACAGGCTGTCACTCTCCATACAAGTTTAGACGTGATTAAAAACTTGCCGACTAAAATTACGTCAATTTACATCAAGCGCTGATTAATTTGACAGGACTAAACTAAAATTTATCCTCTGTCCTTTTCTTAATGAAATAGAAAGAAAAAGATGCACTGAACTTAATTTAGCTTAGTTTGTGAACAAGGGAATCGGCACCATTGTGTTGTTTACATATTATGTAAGAATGATAGATGGAATGGACACATTAACTTCACACCTTGCTCTAAGTTCCGGACTAGGTAATTAAAACCAACAAAATAATATCTTGTATCAGTGGTGATCCAGGATTGTCGTTTGGGAGGGGAGATTGACCCCTTGAGGGTAGGTTTTTGGAAAAGTAAATACTAAAGAAGCACACAACATTTTATTGGCTTCATCCATACTCATCCTCAGTTCGAACTCGCCCGCTTATAAATATGCCTATCAGCTGCCAAGGGTACAGTTTGTCGGAAAGTTAAGACCAGACACTCCAAAGACAATTTCCACGCAAACTCCGCCGAGATGCACCCCACCACTCCACTATGTGCTAAACACTAACACATCGGTGATAAAGTTAAATATCGCGTAATATCTTTGGTCGTGTTCGAGCACGTATAAATAAAGGAATAATTGATCTAGAGCAGCGGTCGGCAACACGCGGCCCGCGGACGTCTTACTTGCGGCTCGTGAATGTTTTGTAAATAAGTTATAAATAACGCGCAAACTTTTCAATTGTAAATTATAAAAAAAAAATATGCTTCTCGTCTCACAGATGAGCATTTGAGAGCCATTCTACGAATTGCAACTACAAATTTGACAGCTAACATACAAGAAATAGCCTCCCAAATGCAACTTCAGACATCACACTGAAATTAGGTTCTTTGTAGTTTTCATTTCTGAATGATTTACGGTGGTTATTTTTCTAGCTAGAAAGCCTAAAATTTCGTATGGTTTAACAATTTAAATAGCATTTTTTATTTTTTCTATTGGATATGACCAAGTATACGTAGGTATATTGGGCTTCTAGGGTTAATATCACAAGTGCGGCCCTTAGTTTATTTTGCCACTTAGTGGCCCTTGCCTGCCAAAAGGTTGCGACCGCTGATCTAGAGAAAAAATCTTATAACTGGATAATAAACTATATTTTCTTACTGTCAATAATTATTTTAAACATAAAAGCCGAGTAATCTTGTTTTTGTTTCAAATAATCTTTAAAAAAAGACATGATTTTCGAATTAAAAATGAATCGAGCGAAAATGTTTCAGTTACGTCTTATATACCTATGGAAAGATAAAAATCCAAAAAATCATATACTAAAGTTCCATTTTGATTGTATGCGTGACTTTTTCAGAATATTGAATGCAAATTAACATACAATTTAGGGAGCCTCCTCTTAAGTCCTACGATGTAGAAAATAAAACTCTTCGTCTAAATAAATATATTAAATACTCATCATCACATATTAATTTTACTATGGCAGTCTTGATTTTTTTCTAAATTATATTTTTTAACAAAATTACCTACTTAGATTCCATGCAAATAAGTAGTTATTAATTATTACATTCCTAGAAATATTACAAAAATTTAATTGAATTATTTTATATACTGCAAACTGTGATTTTTTGCAGAGAACTTTAATTATTGTACAAACATTTTTTTTTTTTGAGAAAAGATTTAATTTTAATGTATAGATCAGTTTTAATTATTCTACATACGAACAGTGACTTTAAGAGGTTAGATAAACGAATGGTTCTTTTAAACGAACTTATAATACCTATGTTGTTTATTAATGTTGGCACTAGGAAGGCACTAGGAAGTGGTGAAGGGTGGGCGTTTTGGGGGACTGTCTTATGTAATTTTGACGTTCGAAAAGTGCTGATTCTCAGCCCAGTTTGAATAAATGACTTTTGAAGTTGAATTTGGTTTGTACCTACGTTGTTTTATAGCTTTAATTTTCATAGAATTTCGTTTCACATAATTTTTTTCTCATAAGTATTATCATTTCATAGAATAATCAACACGCAGAATACTTACTTTGAATAAATTTAAATCATTGATTTTTGTTTCAAATAAAATTTTGTTTCAATATTCATATCATAGAATAAAAAATCAAATATTAATTAATTTCATATTGTTTAGATAATATTTAACTTATTACCAAGAAAAACATTTTATCGAGTGATAGTTTCTAAACGTTTCAATTCATACCTTTGACAAATATTCAATAGTCAATAGTCTAGTATTTTATATTTTTATAGGGTAAATATAATTTGTTTAGTCATCGTAGTCGACGGAGCCCCGCTCCACGGGGCTCCTATTTCCGTATGGTTAAAAAAAAATAACCATGAAGGGGGGACCCTTTTAACCTAACCTGTTCGAGTCGGGGTGCCCCAAGACCCGAGCTCGCTTCGCTCGCTCTTGCAGCCTAAGTTCTCATTCAAATTTAATTCGACATTTTATCATTTTTAGGGTAAATATATTTTTTTTAGTCAGCGTAGTCGACAGAGCCCCGCCTGGTGGGACTCCTATAACTGAGTGGTTTAAAAAAAAAAACCACCTATCCCAGACCCCGCCATCCCCTTCTAACCTAACCTATCCGAGTCGGGGTGCCCCAAGTCCCGAGCTCCCTTCGCCTCGCTCGTGCAGCCAAAGTTCTACTATGTTAGTTACTAGTTAGCTAGTTATACTATGGAAACACACACCGAACAAACAATATTCGTTAAAAAATAATTCTATTGTTTGATAAGTTTGTTAAATAAAAAAAATGTGAATATAAAATTCATTAAATTGTGACTCTGTGAAATGTTTAATTCAAGTAAATAGTCGTTAAAACAATAATATTTCGAAATGTAATACAAAGACCAAATATTATAAGTATGAAACATTTTCTGCGAAACGAAATTCTACGAAATTTCTGTCTGCGAAATAAGGGTTTCTATTTTAAAAGCAGTAATAGTACCTACCTACCTACTGTTAATTTTATTACGACAGAATAAAAAAAAACATACTAGCACTTTTCTTGCCATCAGTACTTTTGCACCTTCTCATACATGTAGTTAGATATATACGAATCGGGCGAGTTCGAACTGGGGATGAATATGGACGAAGCCTTTTTATTTTGCATAATGCATAACAAGCCTCCTCGGATTACTTTTCGCAAATTCCTCAATGGGAAACATACTCCTGAAAACATAATATTTATTAAGTTAAGGATAATTGATGATACTTAATTGTACCTTAGGTACTGTAAATGCTTGCTAAAAAGTTAAAAATAATATTAAGTTCACTTTAATGTCACGGAAGTACTCAGATGCTTTTGGGAGGGGCTTGAGCCCCTGGATCTGCTACTGTCGTGTATATTATTTATCACGTTTAGATATACCCATCACGCCTGCACAGTTTCGCTAACTAGTTTAGGTAATTTGACTCTGTATTTTTGTTTTCCTTTACAATAGTTCAGACTCCACGCGTTCTCGCCGTGGTTGGCATGGGGCATGTAGATGGAATTATAAAATATTTTGGTAAAATGAAACAAGAGGATATCGTGCCGCTGCTGTTGTGAGTATAGCTACTTGCATGAATATAAAGCCAATCAGTTTTTACATCCGCTCAACACTCGATTTACTCTGAATTCTAATTGGGCGTTTTACACCAATGTATGAAAAATAAATATAAATCCTTTGTCTTGTTAACCGACTTCAAATAAAGGAGGAGGTTCTCAACTTGACTGTATTTTTATTTTTATATTTGTTACCACAGAACTTTCTACTGGGTTAACCGATTTTGATGATTCTTTTTTATTTGAAAGCTGATGCTTCCCGTGTGGTCCCATATAAATTTTATTAACTTGCTTGGATAATTTTTGAGTTGGGTTCAATAAATAATACGTATTTTTTTCCCACTTAGTATATGGATGATATCTTAAGTTCCTGTCACTGTTATTTACATAGCAGGTAGTGGTATTCGAATTTGTGTGGGGTAGCCACCACAACTAAAAACTGAAAAATAAAAACTTTTTACAACAAAAATCAACCGACTTCCAAAAAAAACACTGCAAAGCGAAAAATAACTTTAATTTCAGAAGTCGGTGGCAAAAAACGAAAATTCAAAACCAAAGACACACGAAATCGCTCGCTCGCTCGTTATTTGATAATTTACCACCCCGAAAAAAACAAAAAAAAGTAAGGTTGGACACGGAATCTATTTTTTCTTTGTAGCACTAAATCTACTATTGCTAGAACAGCAGACATCTTCCTCATCGGGACTAATTTTTGAAAAGAGCGATTTGGGGCCGTGGCCTAAATATTAAACACAAACATGTAACAACATTTTGTCGCAGCGGACTGGCTGTTTTTTTTTTAAATCCATAATGTTACAGTTTTATTTTTGCACTGTAAAGTGTTTCATCAATCTCCCGGATGTGCCGATTAAATGCCGACTCTTTTAATTTTTATTTATCGTTTCACAGCATTCTGTGTTATAATACTGGGATGGGATTGCGTTCGAATCAATTGGCACTAGGTAGGGATCGGTTCGGAACAAAATACTAATTTTATCCATATTCTAACGAACTCCACAAAATGGGATCGGATTCAAATCAGAATTACTTAACTGCAACTAGCATCATTTTTCTGACTGCCCGACTCCTTGACAATTCAAAAGTTGACAATTTGAGTTTGAGTTCAATGAATACTAATATTTAGCAAAATAAAAAAAATTGTTTTGCGTCACCATACATTTCTGAAAAAACGCCCAGTTACAATTTAAATAGGTACCTACAAGTAGACAGAATAATATTGGAAACGAAGACACTCATTCTTTTCTTTTATTTTCAGTGAATAGCTTTTAGTTTGATCAACAATTAATAAGTATTAAATATATGAATAATAATTTGAAAGTTCATGAAGGTGAGGAGCTTAACTAACTATAAAATTTAGTGCTAGGCATAAGTTGCAATAATTATATATATTTATTATTTAAAAAAACGCTTTGTCGTCTTGGTGACAAAATCCAGGCATTCCTTGCCTTAATGTACTTTGTTCAAATTTAAAAAACTGGTCCAGCATTGAATTTTTATCTTAAAAAGCCGAATCCACACGCTTGACACTTGTCGCAGACTACAAACCTCCACTTAGCACAAACGTGTGGATGCATCGCAAGCACTTGCTTGCCACAAGCATCCTTTGATTTGTGCATAGGGCACACAATTTTCCGCCACGTTTTACTATCCGGATATTTCGGATACTTCCAGACAACTATCCGGATATATACCGATATTTTGGATACCACTGCAAAAAAAGGTAAAACAAACTTATTTAAGCTTCCAATAGTCATTTTCATTACAAAAACTCTCTAACAATCGTGTATTAAGTACTTCAGTTCGCAGTAGAAGCAAAAACCAAAGAAAAGGCACCAAACCCTTACTGAAAATTATGTTCCAAACATTGATGTATGGCGAGGGCGAATCCTTGCGCCCTCGCCATACTTACGTCGCGCGAAAAGTGTCACACCCTAAACTGAGCGACGCGACGTCTCTCACTTGCGAATCATTTCTTCATTCGTCACAGTTCGTGACACATCGGAGTAACTTTATCGTTTTTAACACACATAGCTGTACAAATATGCGTTCTTGTGCCTTCAAGTAATGTACCACCAACTCGAAAAATTCAAATCACCCTAAAAGTATTACTTTCCATGCGTAAATACATTTTTTTCAAATTTATTACGATTTCTAGAATAAATATTATGACGGAAGATGACATAATAACAAAAATTACGTTCCCATGACAACGAACGATAGGGTAGTGTAACGTTGACAAAAAAGTTTAAAATGTGAATTAAGAAGTATGGAGGTTACATGTCATTATGATGTTAAAATATTTTAAATGCCGGATTTTTTAAAGTCTCTCTTTTTTTAGATTAACTTTTCTTTGCAACTATGTTTTCGAATACAAAATTATAGGTACTTAAACAATTATTATAAAAAGCGACTTGCTTCGAAAGCACAGCGTGGGCCCTTCGCTTGATCTCTCTCCACCTGTGGTGGGTTGCCATCCCGTCAGACTATCGTCTATCGTCGTCGTCGTCGTTGTCGTCGTCGTCGTTGTCGTGAGGAAATGGAGATTCCACTTACTCTCAAGCACGTCGAAAGAATCCAGGGGAAGTAGTGTGAATAAAGGCGCAGTGCAAAATTTCGTCTTTCGGCCTTAAGGCGTGAAAAGGTAACAGACAGACAGTTACTTTCGGATTTAAAATGTTAAATAGATATACTGATGATGAATCACTATTTGTATTTAACTGTTAGTTCCCACAAAAACAGGGTGTTAAAGAAAAATGGATTCAAATAATCGAAGAAGAACAAAGAGACGATGAATGGTTGCCAACCAAATACAGCCACATTTGTTCAGCACATTTTAATGATGATATGTTCTACTAGACATAAGACTATAAAAACAAATATTATATTTTTTTCAAAAGCACCTCCTTTTAAAATTAAGTATTCTTTTCGAAACGAGTATGCTGACCGTACAGCGACAATTCTCTACGTCATTGTGTGACAGATGACAACTTATGCACAAATGCGGTCATCTTTTGACGCGGTAAGGCGTATCCTTTGATGTAAATCGATGGTTCCAAAGTTTTAAGTTTCCATGTGTGCAATATTGCAAAGAAATTCCAAAATCCATTTCCATCAAAACTGATTATAATAGTGAAAGCTTCATTGATTAAAACCGAAGAAAGGGAAAGTACAATTATAATACCTAAATCTGTTTATAGTGGCCGATTGCCTATTTCGAAGGTGAAAAAGAAAGATTTACTAAAATTATGTAACGATCTCCTAATACCAAGAAGCTATCACCAGTATTTCGAAGACTTACCAGTGTCATGAGCAAGAATGAATACATACCCAGTTCACAGCTTGACAACTTTTAACCACACAGGGTTCATAAATCACCGAATCACAGTGAGCACATTTATAATTAATAATGAAAGGAAGGCAATATACACTAGATAAAATAAATGTCGGTGTTTTCATAGTCTAAAAAATATCGTCCATTCTGAAGATTTTTGTGCAATGACATTGCAGAAAAATCGTAAGAAAAAAATTGCATTTCGGACGAACAATTCAAAACTCCAAAAGATTTGAATAAAATTGATTGCCGGTATTAAATAGGGCTGTAAACAGGTTCAATGAAATGGTTTAAAACGAAATAGGATAATAAATTATAAAAAGATATGCAAGCGTGAAACGCTGCAATTCGTAAAATCTGTGATTCGCATATTTACTGCTATGATATCTTGTAAACTATTACAGACACGATTGAAACTTTGCCACGGTATGTATTACCACATTGGGAGCGGGTTGCGTCAAAAAACAGTTTTACGCGAAAATGACACATTCGCAACTTTATCGTAGAAGTGACGATATTGTATTATATATTATTTTACATATAATCAGTGGAGGAAAACCTTTTTATTTTCGACGCTGATTGGAGGAATTTGATGAGGAGGTTGTTTACTTGACTAAGTTGAATTTTTCTTGGTGTGTGCCATCTGTTCTCGGCAAAGAGTTTCTAAATCTAACTCTAACTAACTTCAGTTGATGACAGCGATGATAATTATTACTTCAAAAAATCATTTAGGTACTTTAACAGCACTACGTTCACTGCAACTGCGATCAGTCGCAGTGGACGTTGAAGGTGTTTTTGGCATGGTCTTTTCGATCTCTTTGCTTATTTCTCTGTTATAGTAAATGATTTTTCAGTTTTTGCTGCTGGTAATCCCTGAGTACTACGTGAACACCATCGCTGTCGACAACTGAAGTCGAGCTCTGAGCAAAAACATTTTTGAATTATCTTTATGATGAATCTAGTAATTGTGTCATTAGATGGATTTCAGAAGATATACCATGAATTGTCACGATTGAGAATACTTATTTCATTAAAACACAACGTTAAATGTTATGTTACTACTGATTTTGATGTAATAAAATATAGAAAACGAACAAAAGGAACTATCCGTACCTATATATCTGTATAAAACTAATAGTGTTATCCGGATAGTAAAACAAATGTTATCCGGATAAAATTTTCGACGGATATCCGGATAATTTGGATATCCGGATAGCATGCCCTATTTGTGCACAATAACCGCCACTGAATCGGTACCACCACTCACAACGCCTTGACAACCGTGGTGGCCTAAAATATATTCCGGTTGAACGCCAAGGCAACCAGTACCCTAATTGCGTAATACACGATCAATCATAATTTGTTTCAATTTGAAACGGAATGATTGCTAATCCATTGCTTTATAAGTTGGAAAAAAATCTGTTCAACAACGTAAATAACGCAATGTTGTTGTTGAACTTTCAAAATAAAACAAATTAGTCATAATCGTTTACGAAAATAAGTTAGGCAATTGGGGTACAGGGTTGCCGTTTTGTACCGTGGTAACTGTATGAAAGATTCAAAAACTTTAGCGCGGATGATCGGCAGCAATTGCTTGCAAGCCCATCACAAGCCGAGCCAAACACTCTTTCATTTGAATTTGTGATGATTTTTCGAGGTTTGGCAAGCGTGTGGAGACGTCATAACATAATACATACTTAGCATTAGATTACATTTTAATTAAAAATTAAAGTTTATTTTTTCCAGGTTACCACAAACACCATTATACAGGATATTACTGTTAAAAGGATTGAAATGGACGTTTTATTTCCTCGTCTTTTCATTCTTTTATAGATTATTTTTTGGAAAATAATAATTATACTCCTATTTGAATAAACTTGTTTATGTCCGCATTTTGTTTTTCTGTTCCCCAAATCCACAACATTTCCCACAGTTGTTAAATGATGACTTGATGATGTAGGTACATCTAGGCTTCCGCCTCATGGTTCCTATTTGGCAAATTAGTAGATTATCATGAAATTAATTTCCAATCAAACTCGAGGCTGATACTGAAAAAATATATGTCAGGGTAGTGAAACCGGGTACGGTAACACTGGGGAATCGCACCTGTCAAATTGTTTTGAAATTCACCTGAAAGTGTTTTTAGGGTTCCGTACCTCAAAAGGAAAAACGGAACCCTTTTATCCGATTACTTCGTTGTCCGTTCGTCAGTCTGTCAAGACCCTTTTCGCAGGAACGCGTGGAGTTATCAAGTTGAAATTGATATCAAATGTGAAGGTATGGTTCCTTGGAGCTCAAAAAAAAACAAATCTAACTTCTAAGTCAACACAATAAAAAACACGACTATTTATGCGACATATTTTGATACTCTCAAATAAATCAAAGCCTACAACTTCCCGTTGACCAAAAACCATGACATTCGGCAGGAAGCAAGGTCTCACAGCACACGCAAAGAAAATAGTTAATTTGTAGTTTTATCAAACAATTTTATTTTATTTGCGATTATACTTACATCTGCAGTTGGAGAATTGACCGTGACGTATATCGATGTATGGGCGAACATGTTTTCAACTACAATGTTACGTTTGTTTTTGGGATAAATTCATCCAAACTACAGAACCCTTCATTGTGCGTGGTCCGACACGCACTTGGAAGGTTTTTTTATGTCTATGCAAAGTTGGTTATATATCTCGTGTGCCAACAAACTAAATGTAGGTACACGAAACAGAAGAACACGAAAAAGTCAAAGTAGCGGGTCAAGCGCCTCACTTTAAAGATTCAATCAATCAATAATTTATTTTGTTAAACATAGGTATGGTTACAGATAGTATATAGTCTAAAATATGCGCACTATGTTTTGCCAATATTTATGGCGTACAAAATTAACACAAATAAGCAATTACAATTAAGGTGGCATTCCAATAGAATAATATCAATTTAAAATAATATGTCAGTTGTCATGGAATTTTAGACAAATAAACACATTAATACTTAGTCAATAAATAAAATCATAAGTGTCTAATTAGCAAGTCGGATTCTCTAACTGTGCGTTTGCACTGGCGAAACATTTACAACGAAACATGTTGAAATCTCTATTTTCTGTAAATTTTCCATACAAAGTTTGACAGGCACTAGAGACTTCAACATGTTTTGTTGTGTTGTTTCGCCAGTGCGAACGCATAGTAACAACTTCTAACCTGACTCTGCATGAGTTTTAGAATCAGTTTTCGAACCAAAATGCGGCAAAAACAATGCTATTCTCACCATGAGCGTACAGGGGGGCAGGCGATTTACTGTTGTCGATAAAAGTTATGTTAAGACTTACTTTATATTTGCACAATATACAATTATGCATAAATTATTGAAAAAACCGCGCTGCACGGCCGTTCATGAATCATGAAAAAAACGCGAACACAGCAAGCAAGGACACAGTTTATTTATTTGATTATCTACCTATAAAACAGGATTTCCTGTGGGTTTTTCTTGTACACACTACATATACCTACCTCATGTTTCGTGTAGTGTGTAGGGTAAAACATGTGCAGGAACCCGGTTTAAGAAATTTCTGATTTGTCCCCCCTTTTTTTTTTGGGTGGGAAATTATCAAATAACTTCTCCCGCTCTGGGCGGAGCGGGAGGGCGTGTCA
Organism: Agrochola lychnidis; assembly: GCA_963680765.1. Taxonomy (NCBI): domain Eukaryota; kingdom Metazoa; phylum Arthropoda; class Insecta; order Lepidoptera; family Noctuidae; genus Agrochola; species Agrochola lychnidis. The sequence goes on from OY796852.1 coordinate 10,666,826, forward strand.
GACTCTTACTGACTAAACCCCACCCGTGTTGCTTCGGTTGCCCTGTTGCCGAGGGCCACGATCTCCCTTTCGGTTTTCTTCGAACCCCCGGCAGGCATTCTTTGAGGCGCGCGTGGAACACAACGCGCTGTCGACCCGGGCTTGGTCCTTATCGGATGGCGAGCTACCCATTGCTCACCGTCCGCAAGCCCGCGCCTACGGTGGCCGGAAATCGGCTCGCGATTCCCGCCCCGGGCGTCTCCTCCTGCGGCGGTTAGGGGCGTGAGGGCGCGAAATTTGCCTCTTCCTCACGCGTTCCGCCTCCTCCTTCGCGAGCATTACCGCTTCGCAGAAGGAGGTGATGGCCTGCCATTTCCTCTCGCTCCGTACCATGGCCTGAACCAGGGCCGGACGCGAGAGATCACCGCCGCCGATCGCCTCTACGAGAACACGGCGTTGCTCCGCCCAAGCCGGCCTCCACCGTATGCTCCACCGTGTTCTCAGGCCGATCCACACAATGGTGACACCCGGGTGTTTCCTCCCGCCTTATCCTGAACAGGAACCTCCCGAAGCAGCCGTGACCGGTGAGGACCTGCGTCACCTGTCTGGGACAGTAGGTAATGTTAAATCGTGTATCTACGCGGTACGCCCAAACATAACAACAGTAAAACTGTACAAACTCTTGAAATTTCGATTGAACTTGGATTTTGAAGAGGTCTACAGCCTTCTAGTAATTTTTTTTTTACTTTTGGTGGATGAAGCCTGGATTTCTTTACACAGTAACCTTGTTTTAACCAACTTAATGCCAGCACCTCCGCAGGCAAGAGATAAGTCGGCTGAAATTTTATTTTTAGGACCAGCACCTAATTGCGTAACACACGATCAATCATAATCTGAATCATTTTGAAAAATATTGCTCACGCATTATATTGCTAATCCTTTGCTTCGATGTTGATGATATTCGAAAAATTTATCTGCTCAACAACGTAAATACCGCAATGAATGTTGTCGAACTGTCAAAATGAAACAGATTGTGATTAATCGTGTGTTACGCAACTGGTTCTAAAAATGCTAAGCTTTTAGGTTAGCTTGCTTTGCCCTCGATGACGCTTACTTTCTTCTTCTTACTCGCCTTCTTCCTTTTACGGGATATATCTGCCTGACCAATCTCTAAATCCGACGGAATGAAATGAAATGAAATGAAATGAAATTGTTTATTCTGTAAATAGGATATCGGAATCACTTTTACACGTCATATAAAAAAATATTAAAAATAAGCTAGATGAGTTCGGCTTTTCCTATCTGACTACTCTGAGAAGAAAGGCCGAAACAAACTCAGAGGTCGCAGTCTCTTTTAAAGTCCAGACATAATCTTGGTCAGGCCATATGAGGACCATGTAGATTAGTGTCTGAAAAGGTCTTTTGAGGAAAGAACCACACAGATTTGAGTGGACCTGTCCAGTCAGTGCAAGCATTTGTCAGTAATCGTGGAGCTCAACTTAGAACTTAAGGAGCTCAACTCGACGAGCAATACCAAAGAAAGGACATTTGGGTAGGCCGCAAAAACTACTCAAACTGCCAGACCATCACTAAAACTAGAAGAAAAATAAAAATAATATCCACATAGTCCTCACATTCACAATAGTTAAAATAATATAATACTTTACAAAGTAATCATGTCATTTTGAATATAATTTTCAACAATGTCAACGTGTTTATAAAACTGGTATATGTTGATTTCACATAATAATTAAAATGTCTAGTTCTATGGTTTTATCACAAGGCTTAGCAGAGCGAGCAGTTCAATCCCAAGCTTTTTTATCTTCTAAATAATCTGAAATTGTATAGTACCCTTTTTTACAAAGTTTGGTTTTAATACAGATTTTAAATCGTTTAATGGGTAAGTTTCGAATGTCAATGGGGAGTTTGTTGTAAAAGCGTATACATTGACCCATGAATGAGTTGCCTACTTTGTGGAGACGTGTGCGATGTACAGCAAGGTTGTGTTTATTCCTGGTATTTAAACTATGAATATCGGACATTTTCTTAAAATTTGATATATTTTTGTGTACATACAATAGGTTTTCAAAAATATATTGTGAGGCTACAGTCAGAATATTTATTTCTTTGAATTTTTCTCTAAGGGAATCTCTTGGACCTAGGTTGTAAATGGCTCGAACAGCCCTTTTCTGTAGAACAAAGATAGTATTAATGTCCGCACAGGTTCCCCAGAGAAGAATCCCATATGACATAAGACTATGAAAATAACTAAAATAAACAATTCTGGCTGTATCCACGTCAGTTATCTGTCTAATTTTTTTAACAGCATAGGCGGCCGAACTTAGCCTTCCTGACAATTGTTCTATATGTGAGCCCCATTGTAATTTACCGTCAATAGTGATTCCAAGAAAAACTGTCGACTGAACAGGGTCCAACTCTGTTCCATTAACCTGAACATTGGTAGATAGCTGCCTGACATTTGGCATTGAAAATTTAATGAGTTTAGTTTTTTTTTCGTTCAGGAGAAGATTATTTACATTAAACCAATGCACAACTTTAGAGAGTGCATCATTAACTTGTTCAAAGTTGACTAACTGACGTTTGATTTTAAAAATGAGGGAAGTATCGTCTGCGAATAATACGATCTTGTGATTATCCCTTATGTGATAGGGCAAGTCATTTATATAAATTAGAAATAAAAAAGGACCAAGAATTGAACCCTGTGGAACGCCCATGGTGACCGCAGATCCTGCAGATCTCTTGCCATTAACATCGACCCTCTGAATTCTGTTGTTCAGATAAGAAGTCAGAAGGTCAAGAGCCTTGTCCCTCATACCATAGTGGTACAGTTTCCTGATGAGTGTATCATGATGTACGCAATCGAAAGCCTTGGACAAGTCGCAGAAAATGCCAAGAGCATCTTGCGACTCCTCCCAGGCCTCGAATATGTTCTTTAGTAATTCCACGCCCGCATCTGTAGTTGAACGACCCTTTGTAAAACCAAACTGTTTCAGATGAAGTAAATTATGTGCATCGAAATGTCCCAACATTTGTTTTAAAATTAATTTTTCAAAGATTTTGCTCAATGTGGGTAATATCGAAATAGGCCGAAAATTTGTAGGATCAGTTGTGCTGCCAGATTTGAACAGTGGAATCACTTTGCTAAGTTTCATCAGATCAGGAAATACACCAGATGCAATACAAGAGTTAAAAACGATTGCTAAAAAGGGTGAAATAACATCAATTATTGAGGACACGGTATGTACTGATAATCCCCAAAGGTCAGCAGTTTTTTTTACATCAAGATTTTTAAAAGATTCTATAATGTCTTTAGCAGTAATAATTGTGAATTCAAAAAGTTTGTCACATTCTGGTACACATTCTTTAAGTATTGAGTAAGCAGAAGTGGAGGACGACGATGACAGAGTTTTGGTTGTTAGAATGGGAATATTAGTAAAGAAACTTTCAAACTCAGTTGCCACCTCCACGTCTGCCTTAATATCTACATCATTGATTTTTAGATGGAAGTCACGATTCCGTACTGTCGTTCTTCCCGTTTCTGAATTAATAATATTCCAAGTTGTTTTAATTTTATTTCCAGAAGATTTTATTTTATTTTTAATGTTTATGGCTTTTGCTGAGGAACAGGCTCTTTTAAAAGTTTTAGAATATTTCCTAACAAATTCTTTAAAGGTTTCATCATGGTTACATGTTTTTTCATGATACAATTCAAATAACCTCTGCCTACTTTTGTAAATACCTGGTGTTGCCCAATCACTAAATAGAATGCGGTCACAAACAGGCAATGTTTTTGAGGTTGAGGTGAAAATCTTATTAAACTCACAATTGATGAGGTTAAATAGTAAAGTGTAAGCTTGATCCGGGTCATCATGATAAGGCAAACCCGGTAGTTTTTCCATTAAATTATTTTTAAATTGTCCTAAGCGACTTTTATTTACAGGAACAAAATTTACAAGTTTTCTTTGAGCTCTGACTGTTTTCAGAGGGAAGTGACTAACTGGCCACAGTGATCAGAGTCCAACTCATTTATAATTAAATGGCTGGAAGGTCTTAAGTTTGTAAAAATGTTGTCAATACAGGTAGCACTAGTGGCAGTTATTCTAGTCGGCTCAAAGAAAATGATTCAGAGGAACTTAGGGAACTTCACGAATCCGATGACGAATCTGATTCTTTACTACTACGCGCCTGTATCCTATACGCCATCGTTAGAAAATCTAATTTTTGAGCTATTGTACCTACCTAAAAATTAAATCATCTAAGATGGGTAGGTAGGGTAGAGTAAGTAGATAGGTAGGAGCATTTTTTGATGACTCATTAGTTTATGCACTTAGCCGAGCGCACAAACAAATGAGTCATCAATCACAATGCAGGTGCTACCGATAACATGCAATAATAACTAAATCTCTACCAGAATTACTAGTTATAAGTACCTATGCGCTATTAAAACTATATATTTAACTACAAAGAAGGTCAAAACAGCCAAATGAGCCAAAAATATACTTTGAATTTATTTTAAATGGCAAAAAAATTCTTACAAAACATATTTTTTTTACCGAATGATTACTCGCGCTGCCACAGATGGCCGGCACAGATTTTTTTCGTGGATAGAGAATGACCCTAGCTATCATATACTCACGCCACACACCCAACATATTCGCACAATTGAAGAAAAAAAATTAAACGTTATTCGCTCCATACAAAAAAATCTAATTTCATTTTTTTCAAGACAAACTATCAACTTTAGAAGAAATTTTAAAAGAATAAAAGTTGTCAGGAATATCATAACACGTCACATAAAAAAAAATCGCATCGATATTGGAACTTTGTTGTCTAAGTCCACTAATTTTCAGTATGGGCCCACTGTGCGTCGCGCCTATCTGCGGGATCATTAACGCTGTTTGCGGAGCTTATAATTTTCTAGGAATTCAATTATAGCTAAGTATTCTTTTCCAAGAATATTGAAAAGGGCTTGAGCTCCGGAATTTCGGTTTTGACAAAATTCCGGAATTCCGATATATTTCACTATCGTTTGTAATATTGGAATTGCTGTGATCAAAACCGAAATTTAGGTATTAAAAAAAAAAAATTGTCACGGCTTGAGGAGCGGCGCGTCCGCCGGCCGCTCCGCAACGCCCGCTTCCTCACTCCGCCAACTAGTACTGGGGTTATCTGAAGTCCGAAGACAGGGGAGGACACGATAACCCTGGAGTCAGGCCACCTATTCTACTTCCGCGAAGGTGATCAGCTCTCTCAAGGCGCTGTCGGCTTTCGGGTCAACAAGGAACTCACTAGCAGTGTTGTGGAAATCAGTAGTGTGTCGACACGGGTAGCGTACATTGTACTGAAACTGACTGACAGGCACTACCTGAGAGTGATTAAGATATATGCGTCGATTTCGACATACTCTGACGAGACAGGTCAACTTCTTAGAATCGCAGGGGCCTTTCTTGATGAATTTATTCTTCGAAAGGAAACCCCAAAGGAAGTGGACCTGGCAGAGCCCCAATAACGTGGCAAGGATCGAGATAGACTTCATCATGATTAGAGCATGCAATTATCTGCCATATTTTATTATCCAGATATTTCGGATACTTCCAGACAACTACTATCCGAATATATCCGGATAATATGGATACTCAACTCAACCCAAAAGCATTTATTTCAAATAAACCAATTACAGGCACTTTTGAATTGTCAAGGGGTCGCGGTCGGTCAGTCAGAAAGATGAAGCTAGTTGCCCATTCCAAAGCATAGTAGGTACCTATGGAGAAGAACGGGCAAGAAACTCCACGGACACTCTTTTAAATCAAAATGTCGCACCTTCGGTGCAACAAAGTCACAACAGCTCATTTTTTAATTTTACATTTCCTTATTTCTGGATTACTATTTATAGTAGGTTTGAAATCTTTATAAAATTAATTGTTTATTTTGTTTGCTATAGTTTTACGTTAAAAATCTTATATAGAATTACCAAAAAAATCCTAATAAAAAACAACAAAAAAAATGTCCTGAATTTATTGAGACTTTGTTGCACCGAAGGTGCGATATGGTTACAACATATTGGTTACATCATTCATGTTGAAGTTATACATGTGAGAACGAGAAAAGTGTCCGTAATAGAAAATAAAACAAATAATACGATTCAAAAATTAAATTAAAATAAGCTGTAGCAGCTAAGAGATGACCAGTCCCTACGAAAGACGAGAGTTACTCAGGTTTCTCCCACAGTTTTGCTTCTTATAACATCTTTGACAAATACATGGGTCCCCGTATTTTTTTGTACTAAACAGCTGCGCAACTGGGCTCAGTAATTAATTATGCGTAAAAGAAGCCGCTTGTTTACAAAAAATCTATGGCTAACTATCAAATTATTAGACGCTGGATATCAGCGCCATCTGAAGTGAGCAAGTGGCAGTTTTTATCCCCATTAGGCGTGTTAACCCTTACACGTTTAATCCCATAATCACGAATGTAAGTGATGCCAGGTTGATCGTCTAGGGTAAGTCACTAGGATAGTGGGATTGGGACAGTTATGTTAGATGAAGTCGTTGCGTGTGTATTTATAGCATTAGGGGGCATTGGTTGGGCAGTTTATGGGGTGAAGTCAAGTCTATGCTGGGTCTACTGGTTGTACTATTTAGTCATACTTTCATGGTCTGCTGCACCCATGGCTGCACCAACTATTCTAAAAGAAATGTCAGATGCAAAGTCAATTGCAGTCATTGGTTGCACAGAGTACAGACGCCAGCACATCAAGCTACCCGAAACTGTCAAATTTTCCCAATCAACTTTGAACCTTATCATTCAGCAATAAAGTTGAAAATCTATTAAATAAATTTGACAGATTGTAGTAGCTTGAAGTACTGGCGTCTGTACATTGATTATTTAGGTTGCATTCCGAGTTACGATAAAAGTGAAAATAATGCGAATCCGACCAAAGGACATGTCCTAAAATGGTTTTTTATTATTCAATAATTCTAACCAGGATAAGTTAAATATATTTGATAGACATCCCAAAAACTAGTGGTTCTAACTATATCATATATTTTTATAGACCTCCAATTTTGAGAAAAATTGTTTTTTATTTTAGTAAGAATTTACTCCTAAAACGAACAAACCTTTCTAATTATCCAGGATAATATAGTGAACACACCCTATAAAATAGTAAACTTGTCAAAATTGACACATGTTACTGTCATTACTGTCAATTCATTGACAGTAATGACAGTACTATGTGTCAATTTATGTCATATTGACATAATCAAATAGTAAACTTGTCAAAATTGACACATGTTACTGTCATCACTGTCAATTGATTGACAGTAATGACTGTACCATGTGTCAATTTATATCATATTTGTAATAGTTGCCATCAACAAATAAAATGTTTGTACTTTAAATAGTTTATAATTTTTCTCTTAAATGGAGGGGTCTAAAAATATTATTTCAGTGGTTCCTAGTTCCATATTTTGTCGTTTTTATTTAGATGTAGTTTGATGCTGGTTAAATTTTTCTTGGAATAAAAAACCAACGTCCCTACAAAAAGCGGACATCTCCTTTAATAGTCATGAAATATAAGGGCTGTTGAGTAATAATTGTGACTATAAAGGAGACGTTTCATTTTTGTATGGGACTCCGGCCATAACATGTACACTTCAGAAAATCTGGGAAACGAACTTCTAAATACAATGAAGACTGTTTTTTTCCATAATATCTAATACTTTTTGGGCACAAAATAAAAACCGAAAATGTTTGACGTTTGTCAGGAGAAATACGATTATCGACAGCTAGCCATTTTCGTCCAGAAGTACCTACAAATCTACAATCCACAAAAGCAGTTTTTTATTTTTATGATGATTCATACTTTCTAATTAATCAAAAAAGTTGTATAAGATAGCTATCTTATTGTAGTACAGAAATACACGCCTTTCATATATATTTGAATAACGTCTACATGATATTATTTTGTTAAAATGTAACATGATTTCTGGACGAAAGCAGTATGCAAGTAAAACGACGCCATGATGAATAAAATATGGCAATAATTTGTTAAACTATTATTTTTTGTGCCGAAGTAATCAGGGGAATAAACAGGAAAGAATATTTTTCCTCAATTCGTGGAATTTTTTCCTTTTTTTTCATTAACGTACACTTTATGGCCGAAAATGAAACATCTCCTTTGGTCGGATTCGCGATATTATCACCTTTAGCGTAACTCGGAATGCAGGGTTAATGTCAGTTGGCTGTCACTGTCACTACTGTCAGATGACCAAGTTCTCTTCTCTGACCAAATTAAAATTATTTATTTACTGATTAGTTTAATATTAGAGAAAAGTAAATATTCGATTAATCTTAGCAGGGTTTAGGGTTTATTTCCGACTTTCTATAAATAGTTGGGTTTGCTGGTTTCATGAACTTCTACTGCTTTCAGCACAAGTTTTGAATTATTGTAATACTTGAGTGCAGTTTTTAATTATAAAAATCATGATGTTTGTAGTATTATTCTGTATTCTGCAACCTGTTATTACTTCTAAAGAATCTGGATGTGGCTGTAACCTTAATCGTGCAGAAGGGGCAAACTTAGCTCAAGAAAATATTTTTAGTAATCCAAACAATGATGTAGATCAATGTCCTGTTGGGCATGATGGTAATAACAAATATGGCATCGTCGAAGCAATAAGTGGAGTAGATGGAATGATACTAGTTCCTGCTAATGAGTATCAGGTGGGGACAGATGATATAGCCATAGAGAGTGATCAAGAAGGCCCAAAAAGAATAGTGAAACTACAAAGTTTTTATTTAGACAAATATGAAGTTTCAAATGAGGATTTTGCTAATTTTATAAATAAAACCAAATACAAGACTGAAGCTGAACAATTTGGAGATAGTTTTGTGTTCTCAGCATTTCTGAATAGTACATTTAGAGAACAATTGAAGGACTTTCGCGCTGTACAAGCTGTCTGGTGGTACAAGGTGCTTGGTGCTGACTGGAGGCAACCATATGGTCCTGATTCTGACATAACAGGTACATAGTTTCAAGCTTGCCATAAAGCGGACCTGTTTGTCTAATTTATCTCTTAGTAGGTAGATATTTAAATACTGGAATAAGCCTATTTGCATTTACTTGATATAATTTACCTGTATTCCTCAGAATTAATGGACCATCCAGTAACTCATGTGTCATGGAGTGATGCAAAAGCATACTGTAAGTGGAAAGGTGCACGCCTGCCAACAGAGGCTGAATGGGAAGCAGCATGTCGGGGTGGCCATCAAGATACCACATACCCTTGGGGTGACAAACTGTTCCCTGGCAGAAAACATATGTGAGTATTATGGCTTATTTTTATCAATTACTAGCTATTGTCGGGTCAGCAGATGTTGTCCTATCCAAATTTCAATCATTCATTTGTATGAATGATTGAAATTGCTATTTCTATAGAAAATGCACTTTCAGTTTTCCCAAATATTCAATTTACCAGGTAACAATAAGAAAAACATTTCTTTTAAAACTTGATTCGGACTATTTTAAAACAAAATATTGCCAAACCTATCCAGCCGTTCTGAAGCGATGTGCTCACCAACAAACAGCATATTATTGTTATATTGATTTACCACAGTCATTGTAGTTGGTGCTCTTTTCTGCTTTTCTTCAAATTGATTTTGTATGTGTGAAAGTTGAGAAGTTGACAGGTAGTACACACGGGTACACATCAAGCTATACATTTCCAGTTTATGTTGGTCTCGCATTGTATAGGATTTCCGTACAATGCGAGGTCAGCTTACACTGGAATTGTATAGCTTGATGTGTAGCCGTGTGTACTTGTACTACCTGTCAACTTGACCTGCCTTGCTAATGATTATGTTAAAGGGGGCCCTTACCATAATCATTACCAGAATATCACTGATTTTATCATTTTCTGTTTTTCAGGGCCAACATTTGGCAAGGTACATTCCCTACTCACAATTCAGCCAAAGATGGCTATGTAGGTACATCCCCAGTGAACATGTTTCCTCCAAATGATTTTGGTCTATACAACATGGCTGGCAATGTGTGGGAGTGGACAGAAGACTCCTGGGCTGGAAAAAATGTAATATTTGTTATTTTTTTTAATGTAACAATTGTTATTAAACAAATTATTCCAAATCACCTTTTCAAAATGTTTAAAATCAATGAATATTTTGTTTTCTTATGTTTGTAAAGAACTCTTGAGTCAGCTTGTCATAAAGGTTCATTTTTGTAATTTCTTTTGCAGCCTAAAGAAAAAGTGAAGAAAGGTGGGTCATATTTGTGCCATCTGTCCTACTGCTACCGATATAGATGTTCTTCACGGTCCCATAATACTGAAGATAGTTCTGCAGGAAATTTAGGATTCCGGTGTGCTATGTCTGTCAAATAACTTACAAGTTTTTTTGTATAACAGCCAACACGGTACTTAAAAACTACACAGGAACAATATACAAAACATCACTAGATACTAATTCATATAAATCTCATATTATCCATTTTGTGTTCTGAATGGATGTTAAGTTTCATAAAGTAGGTATGTTCCTAAACTATTTTAGAAAATAAGTTCATACAGTAATATTTTGTAAGTTACTGATTAATATGGTTGATTTATGCTAATAAAGGATCACAATACGTCTTGTATCTTCATAATCCAAACAAACTTTTATCAGAAATAATTGTGTAACATCAAGATGTCGACGCTTTTTTTGTCATAAATTATTTAGTTGAGGAATTTTGTGATAAAATGTAATGATTAAGTTTACTTACAGTGTCATAAAGCTCGAATGAGCCTAAGCGCTTATGAAGACGGTCGGACGGCCGCTTTTATGTTTGGCGTCTTCGTCAATGTAGTACAACTTAGCACTTTGTGATGCAGTGAATAAAGTTTAATATTCAATGTTCTACTGCCTTGTTAGTCTAGTGGTCGCAAGCGCTACTGGCGAGCATGAGGACCTGGGTTCGATTCCCAGATCGTGCAAAGTGTTATTGGGTTTTTCCATCAGGAATTTCTCAGTAGCAGCCCGGAGTCTGGATTTGTGTCCGTTTGATGGCAATAGGCTCGCCCCCTATTACATGGGACTTAAATATAACTGGCGAAATGGGGTGTGGGTGGGTTAGGCACACCTCTGCCTACCCCTTCAGGGAATTATACGTGTGATGGTATGTTGTTATTTAATGTCATAAAAAAACTACTCCATCTTCGTCTCAATCTGGAACTGCTAGTTTTTTATACTAAAAGTGAAGTTCAAATTTTGTTTTTTCTTTTTAAATCTCTTCAATAATGGTCTCTGAAGAGGGACCTTTTCTGCAGTGATTTTTAATAGAATATAATAAATAAAAATCAATATCAATGTAATGTCATCGACACAAAAGTAACATTTTGAGTATTTGACGCTTTAGTTTCTGTAGTTAAGCATATGCATGCTTCCTCTGTCAGGTTGATTGTCACTATATCTTAATTCTGCTAGGCTGCTATATGTTACTGAATTCAATAGTAAAATGAACAAATACTATGGGTTGTAATTCCTATGAATAAAATGATAAGGATAAGCTATTATTTTTATAATATTATTATTGATAGTTGATGATCACATTATAAAACAGTGATCAATCTCAAGTGTTAAGTTTTCGACTGTATTTTTTTATACTAAATATTATTTTTTGATTATTAAAATAACTTTTGTTTATTATAAGTGTTTCACATTTATTTCCCGTAGGGAAATGCCTACCCCTTTTATCCTACCATAAGAATTTTAATATGATTATATTTAGTGGCGGCTCCAGGGGGGGCAGCTAAGGGTCTCAAGGAACTTTTTTGTTTACTTTGTTAAAACCTATCCTCAGCGGGGTCCCAAACGACAATCCTGGATCCGCCACTGGTTAAATGAACACTTAATTTGGTTAAAAACTCGCCCATTGGGTTAGACTCGGTAAAGGCCACACTTGACATTGTGTTACTTACATCGCACGAAAATGAGGGGCATAAATTAAAATATCATAGTAATATTACACTTATATTTTAATTGCATATTTTTGTATAAAAATTACAATAGGTACATACATTGATTTCTATATGATTAATGAAACATCAAAATTTATATTTACAAAATGGTGAGCTTCAGCTGCTTCGCTGCTAAAAAAGCAGAATATTCGGAGTACAAAAAGCACCTTTAATTTTGGTAAGTACAAAACAATACGGAAGACTAAAAAGGAAGTTTGAAAGCTATTGCTATTAAACCCGTTATCGATTTGATCTTATATACATAATTTTGGTATAAATAAAAGATAAATTAAACAAAATAAATAAACAACACAACCACTTTAGTGTCACAGTAATTTAAACCTAAGTTGAACATTCGGTTGAAATTAAAATACAAACTGTATTTTGTACTTAAAATAGAAAAATAATCACGTCAATTTACAACAAAAATAGTTGTTTCCAAATAATTAACACCTATAAATGTGTTATAATTACACAAAGGCAAACGGCGTTGATATTAATTTAGATGTTATATTTGTGGCATTTGCCAAAGGTACAAAACTTATTTTTGATCTAATATTGTGAACAATGGTCTTGATAATCATGAGCTTGTAAAAATACTGATTAATACTTAAAACTAAACACGGAGTATTTATTTAATAGCACAGCAATCAGAGGCTATTGTGATCTCATTCGCAACACCTTTATTTTTGAATAAAAAAAGGTAGCTGCAGCTAAGGAAGCACTTCTTGGTTTACCCACATAGTGCTAAATGTGCAGAAACCAATATAATTTTTTGATACACATGTATACACTAGCTTAATAAAGATGTGCCAGATTAGTATATTTAAGTAGATTTTACTTCATTTCATGTGGTCAAGAACTTCAGATTTTGTTTAACAAGTTTCATAGTAAATGTGTGACAAATTAGTTTAAACGTTTACAAGCTCATGATCATAACTAATATATTTAAATTAAATAAGCACCATGTATAACATACATGTTTCTGTAAGTATTATGACTGTATTCTTTTAGAGGTTTTCTAAACTCTAAAAGCAACATATTGTCTAATTCTAATAATAAAAGTATAAAACGCTATGCGATCACAAATCTAGCTATACATTTACATCAATAAAATAAAATTTACACCATTGATACCGCCTAACTGTATGTACACTAGACAAATCACATGTACCACTACTTCTAGGGTTATTATTGGCGAGGCGACGTGGCGAGAGGCCGGACCTGCGCTCGCGCGTCGCTCACATACATCCGACACCGTTACCCCGAAGGTCCACGTATTAAATAAGAAATGTTAACGTCCCGTGATAATTTCAGGCTATGAATCACAGAGTACTACGGAATGCTAAGGAGGGCGCCGCGACCGTCGTCAGTTGCCGGCCGGCAACACGGTGCGCGCGCGCGCTAACGTGCCATTCGCGTGACCGTTGCTGAAGCCGTTCTTCAGTGAGCCGTTTTTGTACGTGATGTCTTTTATTTCTGTCGTCTCCGGTTGGGGAGACCTGGCGCGAACCTGTGAACGAAAATAAATAATTATTATTTTTCCCCGCATGGAGTGAATTTCACTAGGGATTAGAGTGAAATAATTATAACATTTGCATACTATTGTATAGAATCATTATTTTTTTTCTAACTTGAATAGACAGCTGTCCCGCTGGGGAGTTTGTTGCGCCACTTCTTCCCAGCTAAAGGCACTAGGAAGTGGTGAAGGGTGGGCGTTTTTGGGGAACTGTCTTATGTAATTTTGATGTTCGAAAAGTGCTGATTCTCAGCCTAGTTTGAATAAATGACTTTTGATTAAATATTTAGTAATACATACTTTTGTAAACCCATGTTGAATGTTTATGCTGTTGGTGTTCTTTAATAAATAAATAGAGTAGAATCCAATCAGTGATCGATTCGATATTTCCAGAGTTTACTTTTTTTAAACATACAACTTGACCTCTTCTCTTAATTAAGGAGATGACAAAAAAAAACGATAAGGAAGTATTTTTTTGGGGTGTAAAATCCAAACAAATAAGCGATAAACATACCTTAGGTTTAGAGTAGGACTGGTTGTAGAAGTCTTTGAAGAGGAAGAAGAACATGACGGCGTGCATGCCGATCCACCAGACGAACGCGCGCGGGTATTCGCAGTCGATGAACAACAGCTGGAACGCGTGCACCATTATACCCACGAACTGCACCTGGAAAATAATATTATGTGTGAATAACATACCAATATCTGGATGACCTAGCTTGGCTCGGTTTTTTTGAACGATGTTTTCTAAAAATGAAACCTAGCTAGATCGATTTATCGCCCCCGAAACATGAATGGTAGCTCGCCGTCCGATAAGGACCAAGCCCGGGTCGACGGCGCGTTGTGTTCCACGCGCGCCTCAAAGAGTTGTCAGCAGAATTGACGGGGTCCGCTAGGGCCAGTGCCTGCCGGGGGTTCGAAGAAAACTGATAGGGAAATCGTGGCCCCCGGCAACAGGGCAACCGAAGGAACACGGGTGGGTTTTAGTCAGTAGGAATCTGACACGCCCTCCCGCTCCAGCCAGAGCGGGAGAAGTTATTTGATAATTTCCAACCCAGAAAAAAAAAAAAAGAGGTGCATACTAAATTTCATGAAAATCGTTGGTGTCGTTTACGACATTCAGATTATATACAAGAATTGCTTGTTTAAAGGTATTAGATAAAGCCTGTTTTCTCCAAAGGGTTAGGCAGAGGTGTGCCTATTGACATAGTACACCCACATTTCGCCAGTTACGTAAGTCTCATGTAATAGGGGGGGGGGGGCGAGCTCATTCTATTACCCAATAACACTAACCAACCTGGGAGCTGAACCCAGGACCTCATGCTCAGCAGTAGCACTTGTGACTACTAGTCCAACAATGCAGTAATGATAGGTAATATCATACCAGGAACATGTTGACATTTCAAGTACTATTAGAAAGGCCTTACATAGGTGCCTAATAGAAGCTGATCAGACCGATGCACAGTTTCAGGCTCCGACATCGCTGTCTTTGTATCGCGTCGCGTGTTGCGCCTGTTTGTGGGAGCCTTTATGGCGGCTCGGAACATGAGGCGACTCGCTGCGCAGTAACTAATTTTCGTGTCATCGGGGTGAGGGGTGCGGTACTGCGCAGCGAGTAGCACACTTCACGAGCCGCCGAGCCGCGTTTGACGCGTACTACACTAAACTGGCTGACTTTTAATAAAATTAGGAACTGCTTGCTACTAATTTAAATCATTTATGTAATTAAATTATCGATATGTTAAATTCACTGACAGACAGCGCATAGCCTAACTGCTGGGTCTAGAAGCGAAGATTTAAATTTTGCACTCGATTTCCTTATACAATGTGAGCACTTAAAGGATTTTAGAAAATTCATCCCCTAAAGGTGTTAAATAGGGGATGAAAGTTAGTATGGATTTATGTCATTTTGTCAATGAGAAATCTTGTCGGGCACACGGGTTGTGAATAAATATGTTTCTCTTACCATTTGTAGAGTAGTGAGGTATTTCTTCCACCACAGATACCTTCTCATTTGAGGGCCCATAGCTGCCAGCATGTAGTACGAATACATAATGATATGCACGAAGGTATTGAGCAAGCCGAAGAAGGTGGAGTGGCCGCCCGGCGTGAACTTCACGCCGAACCACACCGACATCGGCATCACACCGTGGTGGATCACGTGAAGTGTTGACACATGATCAAACTTCTTTCTCAGGACAAAGAAGATCTGAAGAAAAAAAAATGTTTCGTTGATAATATTATGCTTATTAAAGGAATCTCTATTCTTTAATAATAGACTGTAGTTTAATTGCCAAACATGACAGATTCACTTTGATGCTGACGGTATGCATATAGCAAACCTTTATCATAGAAAAATAAATTTGAATATTACTTCGTGTAGGTTGGTCTGTGGATGGGTGACCATCTTTACATACCAAGACCCCTCCGTGCCTCGGAAAGCACGTTAAGCCGTTGGTCCCGGCTGTCATTTGTAGATCTTTGACAGTCATTATGGGTAGTTAGAAGCCCAAAAACGTCTGATAACCAGTCTTATCAAGGGGTATCGTGTTAGCAAATAACTTGGTTGTGGAGGTCAGATAGGCAATCGCTCCATGTAAAATACTGGTATTCAGCTGCATCCGGTTAGACTGGAAGCCGACCCCAACATAGTTGGGAAAAGGCTAGGCAGATGATGACTTCGTGTAGAAGCGAACTGGGCGCATACACCCCGAAGCAAAAGATACTTTTTAAACTGGAGATAAAGTTTCGCTTAAGATATAGGAAGTATTATTTCTCTTACAATACTTTTATCAAAAATAAATTCGCTATCGTTAAATTTTGCAGAAAACTTGGACATTGGACGCCACGTGAGTGATCAAGTAAACAAGTATCGGTAACAAGTTTGACACGGATCTTTTTTTGGCGTAGATATATTATTGAGTTTTGTGATAACTGGTTATCACAGAATACGCTATGATAACGTTACACATGTATTAACGAAACAAAAGCTTACCGTATCAAAGAATTCTGTGAACTTGGAAAAATAGTACCACCAGCATGCGTGAACCATCTGAAAATTGAATACATATTATGATATTTGGAAATGGGGCATTTAAAATATAATTTCATTGTTATTTAAATTTAAAACATAGAAGGTATTTTTTTTTTGTAGGTAGATGTAATTTTAAAGCAACAACAAATTTCAGGGAAATTCAATAATATATCGTTAGCAAGCCATTCTACATTATAATTATTGTGTTATCGATACTGATATTCATGCGTGATGACGTGATGATTCATGATAGATAATGATCAATTCCGAAACTGATTGATTATGTTAATTTGATGGGCGTGGTCCGTGGATGATGATGATGCAATAAGTACTTAACAAAACAGCTACACAAGTTCTACAGTACAGGCAGAAGCATGCCTAGCACAACGAGGGTGGACGCGGGAGATCTCTTTTATTAAATTATGACAATTGGAATATTATAGTCAGTTTTATCCCAAATAAATAACATATTTAAATACCAAAGTTAGTCACTTTTTGTGTTACAATAAATGGTAATCTTATTTTTTCTAATAATACTGGTTTTATTCAAGAATTTGCAGCTTGGTATTTAATTTGGTCTACTTCGAAATGCCGCAACTCAATTTTATATATTATATTATACATACATACACAAATAGCAGCCTTGTATAGGACATAATTTTTTTTCTGTACCAAATCCATCCCGGAACCTGTTCAATGGGTATTATTATGTAGTTTATGCAATGTGATAATGGTTGATTTAGTACCATAACTATTTTAGTGCTAATGAATGGTTCCGGAAGAATGATTCAATATGAATAAAGAAACAGGATAACAAGAACCCACAAACAACTTCAGTAAAAATAACAAGGCATAGTAGCTCGAGGGCAGCTTTTCACACAGATATCTATGTTGTAGAGTAATCAATTAACGTATAGTATAGCTTTGGGATGTTGGGACTAATAAAATATACTAAATAAATGGAAGTGATAATTCACCCTCATTGTTTGTGGATGTTTGGAGTGGTCGACCGGCTGACATTGAAAGTTATACCTGCCTGTGAACCAGCCCGCGGCTCCAATCTGAAACAATATGCCGACACCAGGCCCTTATATACAAAATTCGCACATCACCGATGCCGCACTGTTCATTACACGGCTTCAAATGTTAATGCATTCAAAGTTTAGCGTAATAATGTTGGCGCATGTTGATACTTTACAATATTACTTGTTAGTAGCATTACAATCCAAACACGTATTCATTTGGATACTTATCTCTATGCATAATATCTAGCTTACAACTAACTGTTACCATCTGCACCATGGAACTATATTAACATAATGCGAACTGCAGCATTCCTAAAATATAATGATTGCTATTTACAGTGAGCATGGGTTAGTTTTCTATGCTCTGATCCGAATGCCCGGGCGTCGGTGTATGGACGCCGTTAGATCACTTACTCTAATAGCTTTGGGATTGTCTGTGTAGTCCACAGGTTGGCACCTAAAGCTGTAATGATTCAGCCAGCCCCCCATCATACTCTGAGCATTGATAGCATGGCAAAAAAAGAAAAATATTGGTATGGACATTACACATGGCACAAATCTTTTATATCTGAATGAACTTGATCAAATGCAACGAGATAACTGTTACTCAATGTTCATGGGCAGTATTCTAGTTGGGAGATTATTTACAAAACTAAGTTAATTTAGTGTATGTTATAACTTCTATCAGCAAGCAGTTACAAGACACAGTGTGGGTACGAAAGATGAAGGAGAGCTACATAGACCAGCCATAATGTCTGAAAATTATCTTAGTAATATATTATCAATTATTTAAACATTATTATCATTATTTACTGTGCCAAGGTTGTTTATCTGATGAGATAATAATAATAAGCCTTTATAAATTTCTGCTTTCTCATCAGCAGTAGTAGAGTTAGGAGACATTCTTATCTTGGGCCTGTTGGTAGGCTGATATCCAATTTTCAGACAGAGATATTAAAACTACAAGTCTATGCAAGCAAAACAAAGTTATAGGATCATTCACACAAATGATATATTTTTTTTAATTCTGGAATCTGTTGACGGGCTGTATGAATACTAGCCTGTATTGTGGGTACAAAGCTAAATTAAAATATAAAACTTACAAGGTTAATTAGTCAACAAAGTACATATAAAATATTTACCATAGATCTGGCTGAAATAAACAGGCATTAGTGAACAGTTAACTTTTATTTAAAGGCACCTTTGTCTGTAGTTTATTACTTTAGGAAGGCAATAAATTTTTGCAGATATGACAATACTGTGAACTGTAAATATTATTACTAAGTTAAATAAATTATTGTATTAAAGCAAGTCTTAGAAATTACTAACTAAGAGTAGTAATTTATTACAGAACACCATTTGTTTTTATTTTGTAAATGGCTTTTATACTACTTGCTCTTTAATTTTATTAGACTGAAAGAACAGTGAAGACACAAAACAACAGTGCATTCAATGCAACAAACAGTTTATAATCTAAAAAGTATTTTATAAATGTAAAAATGTTACCTCATAAAACAGCCATGCGCTGAATACTACTTGTAAAAAGTTATATAGTATTAGAACATTGTTTAGTTCAAATGGTTTTCTATTCTCCATAATTCGTGGTCCTAAGACCTGGAAAAAGAAATTATTATTAATGTTTGGTTCCTGAGAAATATAGCCATACATGTTTGATAGTAAATGTATGTACATACCTTGACTAGATAGACATAGCTTAGACATATTAATAAGGTAGGAAAAGGGGAACTCATCAGGAACCATGGATTTGTCCTAGGATCTGAAAAGAAAAAAATATTGTTTAATTATTAAATTCATTAAATACATTTATTATAAGCTGCTAGTGTGAATCTAGAGAATGTACAAATTATAGAACTGATTTTCACAGTGACTTGTAATTTGATGGAATATAAACAAATCATATAGTGTTTCATAACAAAAAGAAGAATTCCCCCAGCATCCAATCAGATTATAGATAATATGTGATTGGACAAATGAGCTGCATAGAGTAAATGCCCAGCTGTTTAGTGGGTCATCTAAAAATACTCCTATGTTATAACTGGAAGTGTGTTGGCAGTGTCGTCAGACAATGATGATGATTATCACATGATCAGTATCATGAGCTCAATAATTTGTCACACTAGTCATCTTTACAGACATGAGCATTTTATAAACGGATTTGTTTATCTATTCACTATAACATTGTTTATATTAATAGACATCTGTATAATTGTGTGAAACAGCTGATTTATTAGCTGCTTTTATAATATTTATTTTAATGTTGTTTTCGCAATAAAGAGTTTTGAAGTATTTTTTTAAGTTAGAAGTTTTAATTGGAATAAATATGAAGTATCTATAATTTAAATTACTTAAATGTTTCTTAGTATTCTGTCATACTCGGTATATTCAGAAGAAAATTGTGTCAGGAAGACGTGAGTACACCGTACATGGATAGTTATCAGATACAATTTTATCTAAGAGTTTCAAGATTTCATAAGACTCACCTCCGAATTTGTCCATATAATATTGAAAATCGCTAATATACTGCTGTATTAGCGCCATTGTGTCGATTTCTGAAAATAAAATACGAATTTAATTAAAACAATTGAAATAACCAATAGATGTCAAGACAGATAAGGGTTTCGCGATTATGCCAGGTGTTTAGTGTGAAATTAACACTGACCGAGTAATTATAAACACTACACGCCGTTCAAAACATTATTTACAATATTTTTTTAACTTATTACATATCCAATAGTTCACAATAAAATATTTTTTGATTCATCGAAACGAAAATAGGTTAACCAGGCTTGGCGCACTGACAGTGTCTGACAGCAGCAGCTAGGGGTGGGTAACTCCGAAGGCTGATACAAAGGTCCGGCCGGTTCCGAACGCGGATACGTAAACATTTATTCCTCACGATCCTTACCGGCACCGCGGTCGGTATTAAATTAGGCATGGGCAAAAAATATCGATATTTTTCCATACAATTATCGATATATATCGTCGATATTTTTAATCGCGATATATTGATATTCGATATTTATTTTAGAGTATCGAATTCGTATCAATTTCGCATTTTTTGAAGTGAAAACTTCTTTAGCATCGTTGTGATTTGAAAGTCGATGAAACGAAAAAGCGACAGTAAAAAGAGACAGATACAAATTCATAAGATTTAACGTGGGAGAAAATGAGATAGGAAGCATTATACAGTGTTTCTTATGTTCGTGGTTCTCTGAAGCTGAAGAGTTTGTTTGTTTGCTTGAACGTGCTAATCTCAGGAAGTACTGGTCCGATTTGAAAAAAAATTTCAGTGTTAGATAGCCCATTTATTGAAGAAGGCTATATATCATCACGCTAAGACCAATAGGAGCGGAGCACCAATTAAGAATGTTTCAAAATCGGGGGATTTTATTTTTCCTTTTGAGAGCTTCCGCTACGTGCGCTGCGTAAACGGTTAAAGTTTCGCAAAAATTATGTATGACAGAATTGTACCCATTTAAAAGTTCTAAAAAAAGTCCTCACTATAACCTTTTTTATGCTAACCAAAGGAGATGTCCGCTTTTTGTAGGGACGGTGGTTTTTTATTCCGAGAAAAATCTAACCAGCATCAAACTACATCTAAATAAAAACGACAAAATATGGAACTAGGAACCACTGAAATAATATTTTTAGACCCCTCCATTTAAGAGAAAAAATATAAACTATTTAAAGTACAAACATTTTATTTGTTGATGGCAACTATGACAAATATGATATAAATTGACACAAGGTACAGTCATTACTGTCAAACAATTGACAGTTATGACAGTAACATGTGTCAATTTTGACAAGTTTACTATTTGAATAGAACAATATGACATAAATTGACACATAGTACTGTCATTACTGTCAATGAATTGACAGTAACATGTGTCAATTTTTACAAGTTTACTATTTTATGGGGTGTGTTCACTATATTATCCTAGATAATTAGAAAGGTTTGTTCGTTTTAGGAGTAAATTCTTACTAAAATAAAAAATGATTTTTCTCAAAATTGGAGGTCTTTAAAAATGTATGATATAGTTAGAACCACTAGTTTTTGGGGTGTCTATCCAAATAAATTTAACTTATCCTGGTTAGAATTATTGAGTAATAAAAAACCATTTTAGGACATGTCCTTTGTTCTAAAATAATGCATTATTTGCGAAGGTATTTTTATAAACGTGATATCCTTATCCTTATCCAAATAAATTCATTATTCATCACAAGTATTTAATTTAAAACAAAATTGCCCTGTAGATCATTCGATTTCAATGAATATCTTAGGAGATATCGCAGTTTAAAAAAAACATCGCAGCAAAATAATGATCAAGTACTGCGCGCGCATTTATGATGTGCATGAAGGGGAAGGGTGTGATCAGTGGCGTGCGTTTCATAAAGACAGAAAGACACTGCCTACCCTAGTTCTGATAATAGATCTAATATTATTTTATCAATAAACAAAACAAATCATAAATCAGCTCCACCTATCGAGTGCCGGTGGTATCATCATTCGAATTTCGCATCATCTCGATTCGCGCTGCACTAGCGCCGCCTCGCCTCTGCCACGGTAAAGACACAAACTATTCGTCTCTGAATGTTTTTATGTGTGCTCTCGTGGTAAGTCGTATTTAATGTGTGTGCGTTCCTATAGCTACGCGGGCTTTGCTGACACACAATGACAAAAATCACGCACACAACTGCAAGAAAAGCCAGTGTCTATTTGTAGTTATTCTATACAGCTAAGACGAAAAATTACGACTCGTACCGAACATTACCGAAGGAAAGTTAGCTATGCAATGCAAATATTTTAGGAAATAACGTTGTTTCATTGAATTTTATACATTTAGATGACCATAATTTTTTGTCGTATAACCTTTTTTACCCTTTATTGCCCGTTTTACTATAGTTGCCATATTGTTTGACGTGCGTTGTGTTTGTGAATACGCTATCAGGTAATTAGAATTTGATTGTTGTTATTAGTGTAAAATGGATAATATTGTCTGTGAAAGTTGTTCAGATGGTGTGTGTATTGAGAAAATAAAACATGATGCGTTTTCAAAACTATATTTCGGTGAAAAAAAAACAAGTTATCGAGATAGGTCGTGGTACACCGGATTTGCAATTAATACAAATTAAAGGTAAAGTCAATCGTAAATTCAATAAAAAACAATATGATTCATATCATTGGCTGACAGGTTGCATACACAGTACCTAATCGGTTATTTTGTTTCGTTTGTCTACTATTTTCAAATAATAAAACCGTCTGGAACGACACCGGTTACGCTGATATTCATAATTTTCCTACCGCCGCGAGAAAACATGAACAATCTGAAAAACACTTAGAAGCTTCCCTTAAATATCACACCTTTGGAAAAAATCGTATAGAGACGCGTTTAATCATCAATCGACAAGACGACGCGACGAACCAAAACCA
This sequence comes from Agrochola lychnidis, assembly GCA_963680765.1. Taxonomy (NCBI): domain Eukaryota; kingdom Metazoa; phylum Arthropoda; class Insecta; order Lepidoptera; family Noctuidae; genus Agrochola; species Agrochola lychnidis. The sequence continues at coordinate 10,689,867 of OY796852.1, forward strand.
ACGTGCAGTATTTTTGGTGAGTAAAATTTTCTGCCTACCCTGTCTTAAAACTGTGTGCACGCCACTGGGTGTGATATAAGATTATAAGACCCAGTACTTTTACCTAACGTTTTAAAATTCCACTTTTACTGATAAAAGCATGATGTAGGTATCCAAAATAGCTCTGAATAAATCTATGTAATATATACGAATAAAATAATTATCAAACTTTGTATCACTATGATCATTACAAAGTTAAAACCTACAATTATCCTCTTCCCGAAATTTTCATTATCTCAAAGCCAAAATTTTTGAAGGTTTCATTTCTAACACGTGTGAATTGCACACATGTTTTTTTTTTTAACGCAACTTTGGTTTAACCTCTTTGACAGGCGAGCACATCAAACAGAGGGTGCTCCTAATGTCCATATCTGATGACTACTGGTTTGATTTAAATTGTGTCTAATTGTTAAGGCTCGAGCATTAATAAAAAATACTATTTTCGTCTATTCTTTTTTACGAAGTTTAAATGCTCTGAGAATTTATGTATGAATAATCATGCAAAAACTGACGATATATCGACATATCGATATTTTTCATTCGATAATTTTCGATACTGTTTAAAAATATCGATATATTTTTTTCACTTGCCCATCCCTATACCAAATGATTTCGAGAATGCGCCGCCCGCCCTACCGCGTCGGAGCGGAGCCGTGGAGCGCGAGTTCGCACTCGTTCACTCGCTCACTCCGCTCACTCGGTGCGTAAAGTCCATACTCTCTCTGTGCAGTGCGTCGTGTTTACGTACCTATCGTTTCGTTTGGTTTGGTTGGTAGACAGACACGACACAGACGCGAAGCAACAGGCCTTGGCACTATGAAATTAGAGTTCAAAATTGTTTTGGTTCTTCCAAGAGAGCGATTCGTTGACGATTCGACGATCATAAGAACAGTACGGTGCGCTCTTATTTCTATCGAGTCAGAGTTTAATATAGATTGACTGGCATGCATAAAATGTGATTTTTGTGTCATTGTATTCGCCTAAAAGATGGACCACGCTTTTAGTATTATCCTTTTTATTTTATTAGATATTCATTACTGGTGATAGCTAATAGAAACCAAGTTAGTGAGCGTAGACGCAACACGTTTGATAAATGACAACATAGTAATTAAAACTCTTAGAAAGAAATAAAAATAGTTTTAGTTAGCACTTTTACACTGTCCGAAATTTAAATCATATGAAAAAAGTGACCTACTGTAAAGTCTGTAAACTGTTCAATTCAAAATGTGCCAAATGATCCAACAAACCGAATGAATAAAAATTTCTGGGGGAACCGGGGACCCCAAATGACCGAGTGAATGTGACCGGTGACAAACGGTGCCAAAGGAATTAGTTATTCTAAGGGTGAACCGGTACCGGACTTGGAGTCGGAATAAGTGAATCAATTCGCTTTCCGGAATAAAGATTACCCACACCTAGCAGCAGCGCATCAGGAACTGAGGAGAGAACTGGGAAAACTGCCTAAAATAAACACAATAGATGGCGCAACTGGTAGTGTAGCGTGACAGATTATGAACTGTTTCTAAAGCAAGGGTCGCACCAACGGGAAACGCCGTTGATTATCGCGATGATGGACTTTATTCCTACGGGTTAAAGTCTATCACTGCGATAATTAACGGCGTTTCCCGTTGATGTGGCTTAAACAAACACTGATAAAAACCCAAAAATAACGGACGTTCTTTTTATTAGTTTTTGAAACAAAGTGAAAGATCATTGTCTTCATTTATGTAGTTTCATTTTATTTTAATTCTGTAATTTACAATAGCATACCTACATTTACATGTATATAACTAACTTATCTATTGACATGATATGTTAGGTACATTATGCCACTATTTCTTTACTACATAAATACCATTGCCATAATTATACCTAAGTATATTCTTTACGATAACGTTTAAATATTGTAAGTTATCTCAAAGTATTCGAATAGGAAGTGCAAACTGGGTCTTTTCAAAATCCAAAATGTAACAAAAAAACGAACGCTTCTGTTTGACGTTCATTTGTTGACGACAAGATTCGGGATCCAGATGACACTTTTATTCATGTGACATAAATTGAAATTAGTAATCTGTGGCAACATGTGTGAGAGTGAGATAATGTCACATGATGTCACAAGTGTGACCAAATAATTTGCTTTACTTATTTGTTTTTTAATAAAAAAAAATTGTCTCCATTTTCTTACAATCTGTCACTATAATAGGACATTCAGTAATTCTTTGCTTTAAGTACTTATAGGACTGAGTTTTCACTTTTTCATGTCTGTGACGGTACAGACGCCAGCACATCAAGCTACCCGAAACTGTCAAATTTTCCCAATCAACTTTGAACCTTAGACTTCAGCGATAAAGTTGAAAATCTATTAAATAAATTTGACAGATTGTAGTAGCTTGATGTGCTGGCGTCTGTACATAACCTATGTTTCACTAAAATAGGCTTGATACTAGGTATCGCGTGATAATTTAACTTTTGATTATTTCTTGATTCATCAGATTGGATAAAAAATCATGATGAGTGTACCATAGATAGGTATACTCAAGTAGTTTTAGGTCTTGTTAACCTATCCACACCATAATCAGTTTTAATAATAACAGACGTGCTGACTGCATATTCCACCTAAGTAAATGCAGATGACCTAGTAAATAGGTACCTAAACGATCAGACTAATAATTGATCTCCAAAGAAAGTTCTAATAATCGCCAGAGTGAACAGTGATTGGCGATCGCTGACATGAGGAAGTTGCTACCCAGCACCCTATCTATTATTGAGTAACACAAGATCAATCACAATTTATTTCATTTTGACAGTTCAACAACATTCATTGCGTTATTATAAACGTATGAAGCAATGGATTAGCAATATCATTCAAAATGATTCATATTATGATTGGTCGTGTGTTACGCAATGAGGGTGGTCCAGTCAGTCAGTGGAGAAGGTGGATTGACCTACGTAATCTGCTAACAGTTTTTTATAGGGTAACGCTACTTACATAATATTAATCTGTATTTTTTAAATACAAATATGAGATACAAAATAGGTACTAGGTACAGGGGGCCTATCACCAGCCCATAAAGCAGTATTATTTTAATATTACTTCAGTGTGAGAAAGAGATGAAGCTCTACTGCACGCGTAGCATGACCACCGTAGAAACGAGTTTTGTCGACGGAAGAGTAGACAAAATGACAGATAAACAATCACAATCTGTCATTTTGTCTATTCTTCCGTCGACAGTGCAGGACGTATAGCTCCATCTCTTTCTCCCACTGAAGTAATATTAAAATAATACTGCTTTTGAGTTGGTGGTAGGCCCCCTGTAAAGGTTACATGCAAAAGGCGACAATAAGTAGCGACAATGATAGAAAAATAAGGTTGCATGCGATCGTTCAAGTGAATTTGGAATTAATTTTAAATGAAAAAGTACATTCTCGTTTCGAAAAAAGAGTGTTAAACATACGAGTGTATAACGTTTCTCTGAGATAGATGACAAATATAAAATAAATATATAAGTAATTATTATTATTTTACGCCCCCACACAATAATGTTCTACGAGCTAGCGCTCTTCAAACGCTACAGCGTACCTAGAGACAAAATAAAAATAATGAAAACTACAAAAATTACCTAGTTTTTAGATGATAAACATGACAGAGGTAGGTATAGGTGCATACCTAACAATACCTACTAAAAAGGTACTTACCTACCTTGGTAGTGTGTTGTGAAAAAGGTAGATAGCTACCTACTATACCTACTTATTACCTATCTAGATACATACCTACTTAGGTATTGCATAGGTAACATGCCTATGTTTGCGAAGTATTGACCAATTGGTATTCTTCAGGTTAATTGGTCGATTACACAGAAAGTCCTACATTTGCAGGGTTAAGGTCAAGGTCAAGGTCAAGCTACACATTTAAAATGATTCATGTAGGTGACGTCTGTGGCTAAGCTCTCGTCAGTTTCGGCAAAAATCGTAATCACTATTATCTATACTAAGGTTACGTACCGAACGTGACGTGAAACAGACCAGTAGGTACAGTACAATAGACCGTTAAGCATATTACGTAATACTATGAATGAAATTAAAGTAGGTACCTAAGTAGGTATTCGATGCTATAAAAAGATACCAACAACTCAGGTCATTCATAAGTTTATTTTTCTTATATTTCATTAATTCACGAATCAATTGAAGCCTTTATATCTAATAATGACGTGTAAAAGTGGTTCCGATAACCTATTTACAGAATAAACAATTTCATTTCATTTAATTTCTGGTTTGCTCATTAAAAACCTGAGCTCGCTAGATTTTGAGAATTTTACATATTTTATAAAACATTATATGACCTAATTTTATTCAGTTAAGTACTTAAATAAGTAATATTCTTATCAAAGAAATTAAAAATATCGAGACAATCAGCGATGGATTCGTCACTGTCCCTCGTAAAAAATAGTTTTTTCAGCGTGCTTATCACTGGCTTATCATCACACTGAACGAACTGTCTTCAAAATGAATGTTATGCGAGGCCAGCAACAAGTTGCTAATTACTGGGATCTTTACTGGCCTCGTGTTCTACAGTCTTTACCTACAGGTAGTATTGCAGGAAAATAATCATTATAGTTTTCGTAATACCTAAGTCATTACGACTCTGTGAATCAACATTTTTCTTCTAACTTTAAAATAATTATAATTAGGTAGTAGGTACTCACCTTAAACTACAATTTTTCGAGGCAATTTTGTCTTCTCTTCCTTATCTTATCTGAAAAGAGGGAAATAAATGTTTTGAATATAGCGTACGGAATTTGTAGTTTTTTCAGATTTCTGAAGGTGGTAAAATAGGTTCAAATAATAAAGGTAAAACCATATATAACAATAAATAAAACTGTCGTCTTGAAGCAACAAGTCCACCATTAAAGAATTCATATCTTTACAGATAGCAACGTTAGTGGTGGTTGCTATGCCAATTGCCCGTAGACAACATACTAGCCAACCAGTTTTTCTAGATAAACCTCTAAAACTGGCTGGAGCCCTGATCAAATTACATTTAGCAGATGTCTTTCGTCCTTTGCTTAAGTACCTAACATTAATATTCAAATAAATGATCATTTTATTTACCTGCTTAACGGTTTAAGATCTCAAACAAGATAATAAAAACGTTATTTTACTAGGTGTCTTCAATAAATAATATGGCACATGGACAAACCGGAGTCTTACCGGAGATTCAAACAAATTCTTTTAAAAATCATGAAAGTAATGATTCATCACTTCTCAGTCAATTTACATGGTTATGTTCACTACAATGTCGATGAATGACGTTATTCATTATTTCAAGGAATCTCGATGGTCAATACCGTGTAATTAACGGTTACATACCTACGTTGTTAGCAGTTACATACAGTCTCTATGCCGTGTTCAAGTTTAGTACGAAAACCTAATGCTTATGTTCCAAATCACGTTGTGTTACGACCTTCATATTATGATAGTCATGTGGTGGTCGTTTCGTTCTCGTTGAGATTTTGTTGCACATTACGTGGGCCATGAGAATTAGAGGGTTCATTTAAAAGGAGACGTTTTGAAGAAGTGTGAGTTGGTTTTGGGCTTGGAGGTATATTCAGGTGACATTTTTCATGACCTAGTTAGTCTGATTACATGATTCTTAATGATAAGATAATAATGTAGGTAGAGTTTAAATAACGATGCGATGCACTGGCGGGAGGTGTAGCTGCGCTGCGTCGTGAAATCGCGAGATAGTCGTCATACAGACTCATTTCATAGCGATAACGTATTATTTGTATACGAATACGTGAACATTTCACAATAAATGTAAGATAACATTAAAAAGTTGAAGTGTTAACAAACTAGTTTTGATTTAAAAATGTGTTTATTGTGGTTTATGTAGTAGGTCACTTCGGCGTTATTGTGTAATTTTCAGAATACATAGGCACCTTGGGTGTAATGGTTATTAAGCAATTTACTACATTAAATAAATTTTAATTGTTATTCTTTTAAGACAGTTACTTAAATTAATAGGTATTTATTTTAGTTGAAAATTACAGTTTATTCTCATCATGATGAGAGTGCTAGCAATTACCCTTATCGAACAGCGCCTAAGCGGTTGAAATAATGTTAATCAGAGATTATTTTTTGTATGGATACCAATTTTTTAATAAAATATAGCCTTAGTTACATGAGGTGGAATACCTCTAAGATGCCTGTATTCATAGCAGAGCGCAAATACACATTCATTTTCAGTGTAGATTTATATTATATTAGATACCTATTACCTACATGTACACGGGTATATAATGTATTTACTACATCCATTTAATATAAGTTTTACTCTTTTCGTCTGAGTATAAGCGATACCGATGCAATCCCATACTCACATTAGGCTCTAAATATTCAACGAGAGAACATTACTGTCACCTTGGTACATAGATTGGCTAAATTACACAGCCTAAAACTATGTTGTAAGAAACCAAATAAGAACGGCCTAAATTACTCAAATTTGCAGTTTGTTTAATGACACCTTTTCTGCAAGTGAATGACAGACACGTAGATAATTATCTACGGTAGAGTAAATATTTTATTAGAAATAAAATATGCCGCGTGGCGCAACGAGTGTGAATGACATTGATCGCAGAACTTAGTTGAATATTATTTGTAAACCATTTAAATCACCTACAGACACCTGTCAGTTTTCGGCAATTTTCGGCTGAACTATCAAATTCCGGCCGAAAAAAAACACCTATTATTTTCGGCAGTGGCTGTTTCGTGTGATTTAAGTTTGAACAGTTAATTAGAATGATTGACACTGCATTTGTGTTTTACTATTACCGAAGAAAAACCTATTGGAAAACCAAAAAAAAAAAATTGTCATATTCGTTTTCGGCCAAAAATGCAGATTAAGCCGAATATCGTATACGTTTTCGGCCAAAAATACAGATTAGGCCGAATATCGTATATGTTTTCGGCCAAAAAAAAAAAAGTATTTCGGTCGGACTCTAGCTGTGAGATATTTATATCAATTTATACTACTTATTTACTGTTATTCTATAGATTGTAAAAAAGGAAAAAAAATAAGTTTATTTGTCACAGAAACACGCGCATATAAAAAGATACCTAATCAACTCGAGTAATACAATAACAGAAAAATTAAACAAAATAGATCTACATATACAGGCTGTCAGGGACATCGACGCGAAAACTGAAACCATGGATTCAGTACATGATTCTGAACCCCCCTGCGTTGAAATTTTTCGTCGGTTATTAAAAAAAATCTGCTGTTTCATAGAAAAGTGCAATACCTATGCGATCAAAATATATGGAACAACAGATTTTTTTTTAATAACCGTTTAGAATCATGTACTGAATCCATGGTTTCAGTTTTCGCGTCGATGTCCCTGCCACCCCGTATAATCACGAGCACAAAACAGAAATAGTCGGCAGCTGCACGTCATGACTGTGACAAGCAGGCTTCCACTCAGCATGATGCTGTGCTATGGGGACCCACAGCACAGCGCTGATTTTCAGTCGTTACCGGAAAAGGACGTAAGGAAACCAAATCAGTTTAAAATTGCACATAAAATAAAGTATAGCAAGGAAGCCTCTAACTTCCGTGTTATTAACAGTATTCAGTTGATTACGAATTCACGACATTGAACTCTTGTAAATTTTTTTGTTCCTATGTTTATTTATAGCAGCTTTTTTATATATTTTTTTTGTCATACTAATATTATAAATGCGAAAGTTGTCTGTGTTTCTGTCCGTCTGTTAGTTACGTACGTTTTTACCGGGGTAAATCGCTGAAATGATTTTAATACACCTTGATCATAATGATTATGTTTATGCATGTCATGTTATAGGTACCTTTTTTCTTGAACACCCTGTGGTGTTGAGGTTGCATGGGAAATTCCGATAGACACGAGGACAAAGTCGCGGGAAAGCGCTAGTTAAGGTTCCGTACTCGAAGAGTGCCAAACGGTACCCTATTACTAAGCCTCCGCTGGCCGTCCGTCCGTCTGTCTGTCTGTCAGCGGGCTGTATCTCATGAACCGTAATAGGTATTTTGTAGAAATTTTCACATATTGTTCGTCGCTATGACAAGCAAAAATAAAATAAAGTTAATAGTTAAAGGGGGTCCCCATATAAGAAACTTGTTTCTTACGGCGTTTTTTGCTCAATCTTAATACGGTACGGAAATAAAATAAAATTAATAATTAAAGGGGGTACAGCGTTTTTTGCTAGATCTTAATACGGTACGGCAGATACAGAATATCGTGTAGCGGTTTTTTTTTTAATAAAGCAGGTACCGTATCTTCGTAAATATTTCTGAGTCCGATCTAGTTTTTTGTGAGTACTAATAACTGTAACTAAGTAGGTACTATAAGTTATCTGATCGATTAGCTATAGAAGTTCTATAATTAGTGGATAAATAACTCGCTTTTACTGTTTTACTCGTTGAACGGGGCTATTGATATAAAAAATCGTTGTACAGCTATCTCTAAGTAAGTATATCAAATTAACTTTAACAGTGGAGAGCATATAGAATTCCTACGAACTTTGATCCCAATTATCAGAGAGATAGTAAACGTAAGGCATCGTACGATTGATGCTCTATCAACAGCCATGCTATCTGAAATGATAGAGAAAATGTCTCTGAAAAACTCCAGAACACCATAGTACCAACTAAACCTGTTGATACATTTTATAAGATATCAAAATAAAAACAGGACTTTACAATAGTCTGAACTTTTTTTGTTACTTTATCAAATAACTTCTCCCGCTCTGGGCGGAGCGGGAGGGCGTGTCAGACTCTTACTGACTAAAACCCACCCGTGTTGCTTCGGTTGCCCTGTTGCCGGGGGCCACGATCTCCCTTTCGGTTTTCTTCGCAACCCCGGCAGGCATCGGCCCTAGCGGACCCCGTCAATGTTTGAACGAATCCTTACAGTCTTATCTTAAAACGACTGTAGATACGTTTAATATCAGTGTGAGAAATCTTTTATCTCGCGTATTACAAGTAATTAAACACCAATAAAACTAATTAGCACAGATTTATTCCAATAAGTCTCTAAATCTGATGATAACATAATTAATTGCTATCGACCATTTTATCAATGGACAAGATTAATTATGTCAGTAATCCTCTTCAGTATTATGTTATTATTTAATGGGTGGATAATCTCATTGTATAGGCAATGTTATATTATGATAACGCGATATTATTGTAAGTATTGTGTAAGTAGGTGGAGGTGTTGTAAGAATAATGCGTTTGTTGTTGCAACACACGCGACGCTCCGCAGCTGACAGAGAGCGAGTTGCAGCAGATTGCCGATGACGGCCGAAGCTGTTTGTTTATGTACTTACTAGCTGTGGCCCTCGACTTCTTTATGTATAATACGGGTTATTATGATTTACCCCCTTATTCATAAACGCTGCTTAAGAGCGTTTATTCTGAAAGTGGGCAACGTCGCAAATAGATGTCAAATATTTCGCTGTTTTGATTAATTTGGCAATATTACTGTATGGAAATAAGAAATGTGGCTAACTAGTTCCCTAGAATATTAATGAATTGTAAAAAAGGCATTTGGAAAGTTTCCAAATACTTTTTTTACTTCTAAAATAAAATATTCGGTATTAGGATATTAATTATTACATTTCATAATCAATATTTTAGTTCCCTGGTTAGCCACATTTCTTAATTCCATACAGTAATATTGCTAAATTAATCAAAACAGGTAAATATTTGACGGCTATTTACGACGTTGCCAACTTTTAGGATACCTAAACCCTCTTAAAGTTAAAGTAATGATTATCGCTTATTTAACCATACATTTTTTAAACTCTTAACTTTAATAAAAAAACAGTGCTTAATTTTTTTTAAACCGACTTCTTTTTAGATAACTCTATAAAAAGAAGGTCCTGTAGCCGATCCGATCCTATCTGTTTCTATGTATTTCCGATATTCTCAAAAACTACTGAACCACTCTTAATGTTTTTTCCTCCAACGCAATATACACACTTTCAACAATGTTTAGATAAATTAAAGTTTAGTTTAATTAAATATTTAGTCAAGATTTTAAGATCGCCTTAATTGTGTTGTTATTTTTCTTTATCCGGTGTAAGTTGCAATCAAAATACCTAAGTACCTACTCAACACTTTTGTCGGTAAAGGTCGCGCATCCAAATTCAAGGCTGAGTCTATGAATGAACGATTGGTAACATGTGAATGGCTTTTAGAGCCACTTTTCTACTAGCTGGCTTGCATAAAGAAAACGAATGAAGAATAAGATTCTATTTTTGAAATTAGGTATTATAAGTTCGTCTTCAGATTGAGATGTCGTAGGGGCTCTATGCCTTTTTAGAATAGACTATAGAGGTAATATAATTTGTTGTTGTCATTAGACGGAGCAATCGCCTCGTGCTTAAGTGGGTCATTGGCTGCACGTCGAGTTATGTAATCCTGAGCAGTGGCTTGGTGAGGTGCTCGCAACTGCACTGTGTGACAAACTTCTCTTTATCATGAGAACATTTGCTAGTTTAATCATATTTTGTATTAAACTGATTTTGATATTAAGAACTATAATTTTGCTAGTAGTAGTTGGATAGGTAGTTTTCAAGTCCGTTTCAACTTATCAAGGATCTCGCAGGCAGGAGGCATGAGTTCCAGCAGTGGGAACTTTAATGGCTGATTCTGAATTACAAAGTCTTTGATCGTCTAGTCACTAAACGATCTAATACTAGACTCTAGTGTTTAGCCAGCTATTGTGTATGCATTATATTCTATGTTAACCATCTTTGCACAACGCCTTGTCAAATTTGCCTAGTTAATCGTAAATTGCAATTCTTTGAATGACCAGACATTTTGCAACTGAAGCTAGCTGGCTAGGTTGTTAAAGCAAGAATTCTTAGTCATAAAAAGTTTGTCGTTATGTACAACTGTTTAATCAAATCTGATGTCTGGGTCTTTAAACCAGGTACGTAGGACTGACTAGTAACTAAATACTTGAGGAGCCCTTTTTTTTTTGGGGTGGGAAATTATCAAATAACTTCTCCCGCTCTGGGCGGAGCGGGAGGGCGTGTCAGACTCTTACTGACTAAAACCCACCCGTGTTCCTTCAGTTGCCGTGTTGCCGGGGGGCCACGATGTCCCTATCGGTTTTGAGCCCTGACTGTACTTGCAGGCCGTTACCGTCATGGTACTCACGGTCGTCGCGTGGGAATACACGTACTTGGAATTATAATTATATTTACATTCCTACTGTGTTTAGTCTTTAATGCAGTTATTATGGCGTAAAGTGCCTTCGAACAACAAAGAACCGATAGAATAATAGGAGGTCTGTGAAAGAAGCGAAGATGACATCAATACAAAGACGTTACCGGTCGATTGTATTCACAAGGAAAATGGATTGTGCTCACTTACGTTAAGATTACAAGACTGGCGACGAAGCTAAGTCCCAGTGTTGAAACTAATGACTGCACTATTTGTAACCGAGTCCAATAGGCGGCTCTATATAGAAATACAGCAATGAATCCGTACTATTTGCGAGATTTCACATGCATCGTAAAATAAATAAGTAAATGTCTCATAAAATATGCACATAATAATTTCGGCAATAGTGTTGCCTGCGAGTAAAGTCTAGCTAGTTTTAAGAATCGTTTGAGTCATTTGTTTCCTGTTGGCCATCGCCCATATTAATCAGTTGATCGACCTATCATCTGAATTCAGATCGTTTTGGATACAATGGCCTATTAAGTGAGCGTACTTGAAAATTACTCACGAAGCTGGAAACTATTGTGCGTAGACGGCTCTGGGGAATACCGTACTATTGACATTCTAGTGATGTCCCTGTGCGTACGATTGACAGCCAGCCATGTTTATGAGATTAATGAATTTATTATTGCAGAAATATAGTATCAAGTAGCCGAAGTAAAGAGAGGTCTGTATAATATTTATTCGGTGCAACAAGTGAAGAAAAAAGTGTAAAGTGTCTTCGTTTAATTCAAGACTACTATTAAGAAAGCGTTGTCAAGTTTTCATCCATTTATCTATGCGTGGTTGAGTTTCAACCATACAAACATCTTCACACATTATTTAAATATTATTTTAAAATGGGACTGTCTTTCAATAGGCCTCAAATTCGTATTTGTTAAAACACTTCAATGCATTGTATATGTACTGAAATGATAATAATTTTTATTTAATGTAAACATCTATTATACTGCTCATGTAGCTCTTGTAAATATCGTGCACCATTGTCAATAAAACCTGTGATCGAGTATCGAGATCGAATACAATCTTTGTTCTTTCTAATTGGCTCAGTTACATACACGTTACCGTTATCAGTAGGTAACTACTGAACCTAGGTAACTATTTGTCATCGTCATGGTATGTGACATTGATCATTGTTAGTTGATGTTATACAATAGGTTTGACAGTAGTGATGCAACGAATATTTTACGAATACGAATACCTGATTCTACCATAGCTGCACGCAATTATTAGTCAAAGAAGGTGAAAGGAAATTAAACACGCTAAGCAATAAACATATTCACTTAATTTAATAATTAAAATGAACTATAGGTAAACTTTTATTTGAAATACATAATAGTTGCAAGTGTTTAGGGGACAAACAATTCCTTTTTTCTGTCTGTATATTTCCTGTTCAAAATAGCCTTTCTGAGATTACTGTGGAAGGTTTTATCGAGAAACATTTTCGCAATATCTCGCAACAATCGCAACGCAAAATGGTAATGAGATTTCTAGGAAGTCACTAATTACGAATGTCATGAAAGTATTCGGCGAATACGAATATTCGGTAATTTGATGGTATTCGGCGAATACGAATATTCGTATTCGTTGCATCACTATTTAACAGACTATTCCACTGAACTTTACTTTTTGCAAGTAATAATTAAAACCATGGGGTAATATTGATGTGGTGACGTTATTATTATCTTTGTATTAATTATAGTTGAAGTTGATCGTAGTTAATTCTGAGAATACAGAATGAGATTTGCACTTGCAGGTTCTACTATAATATTATGGAAGTCAATTAAACTGTATGATTATCTAGGTACAATGTAATACTAATACCTAGTAGGTAAATTACCACTAGATTCATTCAAATGAAATAATTATTTCTACAACCCGTGTAAATACAATGTAAATAAATTATGGTGCATTCAAGCAAGTGCATTGAATTCGAAAAATATAAAAATACATGACAATTTTTAAACGACCTATTTGGTTTTCTTTTCAATCTCTTTGCACGAGGGGCGTGTCTACAATGGGCTATTCGCGGCACATATTGTGCTATGACTATGAGTTAATCGTTTCTAAACGTCCTTAGCACGTTCAGTGTCGAGAGCCCTCCTGGAGGGTTCACCTAGTCGCATAAGGGATGCCAGGAGCCCACGCGGAAGGCTCATTTTAAATGTAGGTTTTTCTTAGTGAATACAGCATTATAAACCGTGAAAATAAAATCTGATGTATATTTTAACAATATTTATTAGTATATAATTATTTTATATGCGTTGGTTTTAAAATCCATGCATTTAAATTTTTTTCACGGTTAAAAATATTCTCTAAAAATTTTAAAGGTTGGGAACTACGTATAGCGACTGCAACAAGACCCCTTGAAAACACAATTTTGCTTCGTTTTACAGTGTTTTATAACACGGTTTTAAACTCCGTGTTTTGCCGTTGAAGCTGAACGTCCGCGATGGTTAACTTTAGCGCAAATGTTGTAACCCTCCCGGAGAGTTCACTTCTAATATGTATGGCGGCATGACGTTTGAGTTCTATGAAAAGTGGGTGGAGTCGAAATATCTACAAAGCACTTATTGTTACATTATAAATTGTAAATTTGTTGTCACTAAAGCCTACACTAAAATTCTGTGAATGCTCAATAAAATCTAAGTACTAAAACCCAGCTGTAAGTTGCAATAGACATAATATGTTGTAACGCTTACAGAATAAGTAATGTGTGATGTTTTAATCTGCAGCAATTGTATTCAAATAGTTGCGGTTGCTGGTTACTGTATCAGTTGCGATCGGTCGACATTGACATTGGCGGCGCGTCCGCACGCTAGTCACCGACGAAATTCCGCTTTGTAATTGAAAATAACTTTCATTGAAATGTATCGATGCAGCGGTCGACACGAGAAACGTGAAAGCATTTCAGTGCGTCCGGCGTAACTTGGGAGCTTGTGGTAGCGCTGATTGCCAAGATGAAGAGCATCGGTATATCAGATGCTGTAGATTTGAGTCTCGTTCCTTATTCTGCCGAGGATCAAGATATATTGGGTACTCGCTTCGGAGCACGAGAGCTGCAATGGTTCGCCGCACATGTGCGTAGTTCGCGACCGAATTGTCGTTTTTAAGATGGCTCTTATTGTCCGTAGGGGATTAATTGGTCAGTGCTTAGTGTAAAAAAAATACATGTCTTAAAAAAAAAACTAGTTTCATATGTTGATGATATGTTAGCTACAAAGAATATTTTATGAACATGCTATAAATATAACAGCAGTAAATATTTTAATAATAATATACATGCGCGAAACGTCTCATTCAGTGATTTTGAACCGTCACAAATATCTATCAAGTTGAGGGTTATCAAATTAACATACCTACCTACCTGCTTATTTAGCTATATTTAGATATAAATGAATGGTAAATGTATTATTATGGTTCTATATTTGCCACACGCTTTGAGTCAATGTCATTTAAACGTAGATCTTATTATTCCCCGAGGAAAAGATGCTTCCGTATGAAGCTGATACATACCTAATTAATAATTATATTCATATAAACGCATCGCGTTTGTAGGCATTATAATATTATAGCCATCAATTATATTGAGCCATTTATTTCCGCTATTTAAGTATGACATGGCTGTATAGGAATTAGGAGACTTTACGAATATTTATAAAGCTAGCATTTAAAATTTAATCAAAACTGATTTTGCTATGACTGTTGCATTGTATTTGTATTTTTACAGCGATGGAAGAAATCATGTGCGCAGTTGTACTTTATGGGCACTCTAAAAATATGTCATGCGCTAAAATCAATTCACGCAGTACGAGCTCTTAAATATAGGCTATATGCTAACTGCGGCAATGAATTGATCACGACCGCGTATTGTAAGTACGCGTTCTATTCTGTCCTGACATGATGGGTACATTTCACGCTCCGGTTAACAGTCCGACGCATGCTCTAGGGTGCTACGCGAATACTACGCGGTTTGGAAATTGTAGCAAGCGTTGCGGGGCCCCAAAGGGCTCAAGGTCGTAGCAGTGGCCGAAAGCACGTGTCGACATGAGCAGTTTAGGCCCACTTTGGGCCACGCATAGCATGAAGGCTGTTACTGGCCCCGAGTACCTACATACGTGCACTAGAAGTAGTTCATTTATATTTGGCAGAGACAGTATTAGTTCGCTCTAAAACGAGGAAGACTAAATGAATAGGAAGAAATCAAGTAAGTTATATGTTTTATTAATGAAGGAATTTTATTAATATATCTAATGAGTAATGACAGAATCTTAAAAAAAAGAACATTATCATTTTTTTTGCATAATGAAGGCACTAAAGCATATAAATGAATGTTAAATCAAGAATGATTTGAATAAGTAATATTCAATCAGGTATATTAAGCCTGTTGTAAGTATGAAATTACCTATGGTAAATTAAATAACCTCGGAAATTATTGGTCAACTACCGAAAATGGTAATTTTCTTTGTTCGCACTTTACTTCAAGTTTACATCTTATTAAACATTGTAAATGATTGCTTAATAAGTGTTTCCATTGTTGTCAGTTGATTACATAAATATTAAATAACGTATGTAAATGACAAAGGTTTTTATTTGTACGTTTCCATGTTAAAGTAAAGCCTTACTTATGTAAAACGTTTACTACAAAATATTGCCACTTGTTTCAGAGACAATAACGGTAAGTTTATTTGCGAGGTTAAGCCGCAGTGGTCGGGGACAATCTGTGGATGGGTGACCTTTCTTTACACACGATTCCGTGCGTTTTTGTCGACGGTTACGAGTATTCAGAAGCCTGAAACAACCAGTCCGTCTTTGGAATATCAGTGTTGCCCAGTAACTGTTGCAGAGGTCAGATGGCAGTTATTTCGAGTAAATTACTAGTATGTATCCGTATCCGGTTTGACTGGTAGTCGACCCCAACATAATTGGAAAAAGGCCTAGACAGATGATGCATGTTTTTATTACCCTACATAATAAAGTCCAAGGTACCTCTCAGATGCTGAGCGTGATACTTTTTTATATGCAGTTGAGAAACATTTTTTCGACTTCTAAATATCGAATCACTGCTGAGCGGCTTCTCTGTCCTTGTGCCAATCCCCACGCTCCTATGCCACCCTCATCCGGCTTTTACCCGCGATGAAAATATCAATTAGTTATAGTAAAATTAATTGAGATAACAATAAACCTTTAGTTTTAATACTAGACCAGATCTAGAACTACACGTCTACATAATAAAGAAATGACATCATGCACTCCAACAATAATGACGAAACAAGTATTTAAGACGCAGATATATGACAGTGACCTTGAATGGTTAGCTTGCGTGTTCTGTACTGAGCTCACGCAACGCGTCGTACGTCCAGACAGTAATAGGACTCGCCCATCAAGGAGCGCCGTCCCAAATTAGACGCATTATTAATTTATTACACGTAAAACAAAAGGTATTTTAATAAAACACGTATACTAAAAGATCAGTAGTTTAATTATCTGTAAAATAGTGAAGTTTTCAGAAAAATATGCTCAATAGATTTTGCGTCATTCTCAGTTTTTTATCCGCGTTAGACATAACTTTACAAATTAATTTCACTATGTAATATAAACATAATCAAAAATATGCCTATATTAAAATATTAGAAAAATGCTCTAATTTGACATATATTTTTTCCAAATCACTAACACTACTCGTTTAGACGTCATCATCACTATAAAATCATTAAAAGTCGGTTATCGTCCCCTTAAGTATGTCCTCTGCTTCTTCCATTGAATATTATGTGCACTTGTATCATCCAGTCAGTTATCAATCTTCTGTAATGTTCACGCCAATCACATGCACTTGCCAAATATAGCAGGACTGTGATGTTCCGGCGACAGTAGCGTACAACGTAAACAGTACGGTCTGCAAGGTCGGTAAACGTTGATAGCCCTGAATCATATGTTCCACTGCAGACATGTATGGGCGACGCGATGACAATGACCATTTTTTCATAAAAAAAGTAGTTTTTAATTTAACTTTTGATATTTTTCCAGAAGTCAGATTCCTTGAAGTTGTAAGAATTCCGTCTATTAAAGTTCGTGTCGGAATTTTTGCATTCTTTCTCTTTGATCTGAAGATGGTCGCCAATGCTAGGATGTGTTTGACATTCGCGGCACATTCAAGTGTAGGTGTATAATGTCAAATCTGTATTATAATCGCACTGGTTTTAGCAATACAAACAAGTAGGGCTAATCGGAAAATGTTATCTCCAAAGGTCGAGTTTGACGTGTCTACTATAATATACTTTTCGGATTGTATAATTATCACTTGTTTCAAAAACGGTGAAGGATAATACGAGAGGAAACCGCCTGATATATATTTCTCGTCATGTGAAGCCAAAACTCTGAGGTAAGTCGGGTCAGTGACAGGTCGGCCCAAAATAATAATACCTACCTGATATTTTACTCCCGATTACAGTAATTTGTACGGTCAGGCAGAAAATCGATATTTTAAAATGAATCATTATTAAATTATTATTTTTTTCCGAAGATTTTGATTTTTTATTTACCTACAAAGCCTATTTCAATTATGATACCTATATAAGTAGCATTTGTTTTTTAAATTGTCTGAACTAGAAAAGTCAAGCCTTCCTTTACTAAGAAAATAACACACATTGGTCGTCTGATGACAATAGAACAGTTTTCTATCTCACTCTTGCACATCAAATTCACAATAGTCTAGATGTCTAAAACATAAAAGACAAGAAGGCGATTTCTACGATTCTGATTTCTGCTTATATGAATAAGTATTTAAATCAATAAAAACAGCCTTTATTGCAGAACAAGTTCATAGCATTCAATTTAATTTAAAATAATAATATTTATTACATTTACAATCACAAAAATAAATCAATTCTAGGTATCAATAAATTAAACAAATCATCAAAATTTTAAGAGGTCGATACTTTTCATGCCAACGGTACACACCACTTTTTTGGCGGTTTGACAACGTAGTATCTGGTATTATTATTCGGGCCGAACTGTCACTGACCCGGTTAGTCACTATAATAACCTCACGAAAAAGACACTAAAGACTAATTGGATTGATGATTTTTGTTTTTGATAATGATATGCATTAACCTCTCTGCCCACTTTTTATCGCCCACTGAGTGTTGAGTTGTTGATAGTACTATAAAAGGCGAAATCTGCAATCCTGAGCAGTTCAAATTAGTATCATAGAACCATGTACAGTCAGCTGCAGAGAAATCTCACCCCCTAGCGATGTAAAAATACATTGTTAGGGGGTGAGATTTCTCTGCAGCTGACTGTACACTGTATTCTTTTTTGAAGCAGTTGTCAACATCCGAATAATTTGACTTTTTCAATTCATAGTATTTTCTGAGTTTATCATGGACCTTACTGACATCGGTTAAGGATAAAAATCGTGAGGAAACCTGGACTTAAAGTCAACATCAGTCAATCGCCAACCTGTCTTGAGCAAGCGAGGTGATCAATGCTCGTGCGTTCTTCTGTACCTACCAGAAGAGGCTTATGTCGGTGTCCTGCAGTGGAACAATAAAAGAATGGTATTACATTATTTAAATGTCTTTGATATATCTCGGGACCCTGGGAAGGCGTACGAGGGGCCGAAGCCAACTCGCAGAGGCTCCTTACACAATTTTAAATGGAATGAGATACCAACCGACGTGCAAATGCATCCAAGGACAACCCCTGGTTGGTGCAGGACTATTGCAGAACATGTAAACAAAACATATTGGGTTATGGGTTTGGGTGGCTATAGTGGATTGGTTACCTAGAATTACGGAAGGCCTATGTCCCCTGCCTGATCAATGTTATTGTATATAAGAATAAAACGGCAGGGGTTGACCTGCACGCTCAATAATGGGCCCCCGAAAACGGTCGCTAGCACATAGTGACGTAGCGGCAAGGGGGCAACACTTCCTGAGGTGTTTCAGAAGTGGAGAGGTATTCCACGACTATCAGAACAATTCCAGAGCCCTGAAGATGGTCAAGATCCCTACCAGCACTTACTGGAATTATTATTGGACAGCACAGCACCACATCATATTTGCAATTTTTTTGTAAGACTTGTTTTTTTTCTAAAGCTTTTGAAGATTACTTATGATCCTCGGAATCTTCCACTGGTCAAGCTTGGCCCAATACTATTGACAAGACATCCTCATATGACAAAGCACTTTTTTTAGTTCCTATAACTGATAAACAGTATATAGGTATGATTTATGTGAAGCTTTTTTATTAAGGTCCTTACTTCAACTTGATATCGCCAGTCATTATAAAGTTTTTGTCTTACAAATTACGCTTTAAATACCATGGCAACGTCAGCGATGATGAGGTTAGAGATTATATTCATGATCATTATGTTTGTTTGAGCTTTGGATAAAAAATGCTATGGAAAATCACAGACTGACCAGAGCAGCTCATAATTGTAAGT
Source organism: Agrochola lychnidis (assembly GCA_963680765.1). Classification (NCBI taxonomy): domain Eukaryota; kingdom Metazoa; phylum Arthropoda; class Insecta; order Lepidoptera; family Noctuidae; genus Agrochola; species Agrochola lychnidis. The sequence continues at coordinate 10,709,621 of OY796852.1, forward strand.
TATCAGAAAAAAACTAATCTATTATGCTAGTGTACAAATATTGATAGAGCTTAGTTAAGTTATTTATCCACATGAAAGGCAGAATTAAGAAAACTTACGTATTTACATGAGATCAAAGTAATCAGCATTAAGCACGTCATAAAATAAGGCCTTAATATCAAAGGGATTGATAGATTTGTGGTTTAATCGATGATGAGGCCTTGTGCCTCTTACATACAGCATTAAGTCCCACTACGCGTAGAGTATGCGACGGATTCCGTAATTCGGCAAGATTCGATAGTTCACTATAGCCGTGGAGGTTGTCGGCAGCATGAATGATGTTGAGTCAAGGTTTTAATAAGCTATTTTCAGAAAAATTATCAAGGCGAGCGAAACGTTTTCCATGTTTGGTGTTCGTTACGAAAACCCAAATAATGTCTGAGAGGTGGTGGAAAGTCTACGCACGTGATCGATGCAGAAAGTGGAGCGGAGAGCGAGTTCTCTCCCGCGGCGCCTGCTACACATTACAGATAGGTACTACTCGTTAAACAATGTAACTTATTTCAACAAAAGTGACAAAACATTCGCCGCGAAATAAACCGCCATTGACGAAATTAGAAGGGATTGCGCCTATCACACTTGTACGTACATACGCACATTATAATGATTATTGAATTGCAAAATATAAATATTACACGGCACTGAATACATGGAAAATTTTGGCAGGCCTTTCTACTGGAATAATCAAGTGGGTAATCAATTTAAATGTCGAAAGAGCAAAAACAAACAAAGGTAAATGTAAATTTTATGCACAGTTACCAACTCAAGCCTTCTGTTCCTCTGTTCTAAACATATAACATTAACTCACGAGAAAATGGATAAAAGTAAAACACAATCAGAACAGATGAGATCATTATGGGTGAACAAATAAATAGTCACGTAATGGAAGTGAATGTGCAGTGATTATCGTTTAGATGCGACATGCACAACAAACACGGCATTGTTGTCAGCCAGACACTATTTACTATACAATTATAGGTTTGACTGGGATTCGTAGTTATGACTGAAGTATGTAGTTAAGAAGAGCTGCGAAACATCATCTGGGCTGGGGCTAGAAGATAGCGTGAAGGCTTTTTTCTTTTTTTTTACCTAGGGCCTCTCTCAGTTTTGACTACTAAGGTCTTGGCTGCTTAACCGGACTTTCTTGTGGCTGCCTTAAGCTTCTACACTTAAAGCCTCCAGCCAGGGGCATAAACAAATCCTAAATTAAAATTAAGCGAGTGCTCGCTAAGGGCACCCCCTGTGGGGTACGAACCTCGGCTTAGGGCATCGCTGGGTGGAGGACAGCAAGAAGGGACAGGCTGGATCAAACTTAGATTTTCATCATGATTATTATGCGGGGTATTTAAAGCTACGTGCTCAGCTGCAACAACTGCTGGCACCTCGTTTTTGAGCAAGGGTCGGGGGGAGTTTCATTTACTCGGGGACGCGGTTGCGATCGCAAAGGACCTCGGCAGCGAGGTCGGAATGACGTGAGGCGTCTGTGTTTGTGCACTGTACTGGTGGCCCTATTCTTCTCCTGGAGGAGTGTTATGGGGTCATCTGGGTCGGAGAGGAGGCTTTTTCTCGAAGGCACCTGACTTTTAAAGCTTGTCCACTATGAAATGACGCGCCCCACTACCGCATTTTACAATGCGGTAGTGGGGCGCGTCGTTTCAGAGCGGACAAGCTTTACTTTTCACAGTTAATTAATTGCGCAAAGAAAAACGAATTTAAAGTTTCATATAGGGTGTAATCCAAAAGAAAACAATAATGTGTTCTTTGTTGGTGAAGTGGCTGCGCTGCGATGTGTTTGCGCAACACCCGGAGGCAACACACTCGACCCTGAACTCAATTCGGCCGCGATCATTTTGCAACTAATCGTTGGTCGCTGCGGTGCGATGGACGTCGCCGGCGCAAATGTAAACATTTGCAGGCGCGACCCGAACACGCGAGGTCGATGTGGACGTGCTCTAACACTTCGTCCACCATTAAATGACTATCCTTGCCGACCGTAACGCTCGTCGACATATTCAAATTAAACAGCTTAAAACCTTAAATGGACCAAAACTGTTGCTACGTGTCTATCTTCAGAAGAACATGGCATCAAGTTCGCACATAGATACAATGAATTTTGAGAATACACGTAAGATTCTAATCAAAGAGGTTTTGTACGTGTAAGTATTTATCAAATCAATTAACACTTGGGAGCTTGCCATTCGTCAACGTGAACGAACATAATCCATTACGTTGGTTTGAATTTCCAATTGACATTAGAGTGTAACAAGCATACATCAGCACATAGTTATCACTAATGTATGATGGGCAGCGTAATAGACGATAATTATTATGATTGAGGCAGGATGAGGATGGTGTATTTTAAAATTATTGGAATTTCCAGACATTGATAACTAAAAAACAATATTTACCTACATGATGATACAAAATATCCAGTGTCTTAAAATAATTCCAAAATAAGTTCTTCGACGCACTGATTGGCGCTTGCTCTATATTTAACATAAATTATCTTCAGGCCGGACTATACCTACTTACTTCAGTAATTTATTTAAATGGTATATTTAAGTGGTACCTACCGTAATCGGCATACCATTGTAAGTACGCATGTGCATATTAATATGACCAAATGATTATTCATCTTTTGATTTTAATTTAGTCTATCTACTTAGTTTTTTCCCATGTTGGGGTCGGCTTCCAGTCTAACCGGATACCAGTTTTTTAAATGGAGCGACTGCTTATATACCTCTGATCTGATTTTTTATTATGTGTATCATAATAAGATTTATTATTTATGAATTAATTTGTATATTATTTATGTAAGTACAAACTCACTAGTAAACGAAAATGTATGATGAATTGCGACATCAGCAGAGGAGTGACACGCATAACGTAATGCATGTGTTTTTGAATGTCAATGCCAACAACCTCTGTGATCAGCTCGAAACGGATATTCGACCTTCCAGGAAGGTATCTTAAGTGAAATAAATAAAAAAGACAAGATCACGAAATCGACATTGAATTTTAATCTGTTTTATGTGAATGTTTGCCGATTGATTCAGCTCTGGCTGCGTAATTATTGGCCAATTCTTTAACGAGGCAAACAGCAGACGTCTAATCATTAGAAGATGCTAAAATAGGTGCTAGGCAGCGTTTGTGGTATAGGTCATCTAAATAAACGTGATATAAGTAAAAAGTAATCTTTTGTATATATAAGTAGAGTTATACCCATACGGATATGCACCCATCCATTATTTTCCTCATATTATTAAAAATAATATATAAATAATCATTTTAAATATATAAATATAATAAATAAGAGAACCGTTTTTCAAACTTTTCCAAAATATCCCTCGTATACAAACGCCAGATATTTCAAAAATGGACGCCGAACCTAGTACCAATAGTTCTACAATCCACAACGAACCCGACGAGTCGTTTTAAAGTCAAATAGAACAGGCATTAAAAAAAATATCGAAGAAAATGTACCCGACATTCTTGCAAAAAAATCAAGAGCAACGTTAAAAAAGGAGTTCCAGTTGTTTGAAGTAACCGGAAAACATACTGAAAGTTAGGAACTACTAAAACTGACATCTGTTGAAAACGAAAGAGTTCTGCTTGTCCGCTAGCATTATTACTTTATTTGATTTATTTATAATAACAACATTTTTTTTTTCATTGTTACATCTAACCCAAAATGAACTCGGTTCTAATTTTATTCTGAGAAGTCGTGGGACGTCCCGGGACTTTGATCGTGGGTTGTGTCGTATCCCGAGACTTTTAGACTGTCAACCCTCACGATGCTCTATCATAGAGAAGGTATTAATATTCGTATCAGAATCTAAGTCTCTCATCTTCGCATAAGAATTATTTAATTTACTACCGCGAAAAAAAAAGGTTATTGCTATATTTTAAAATATTCCTTCATTTGCAAAAATGTTTTAAAATATCTTGTGGTCATTGACTTTATTCACGTTTAATCGTTAAAATATTTAATAAGAAGTAATGCAGGGGTTCTTTATTGCATAGCTACTGCCGTTATCTTAATTAATCATAAATCTATCTCGCTGCCCAGAGAGTAATATTCTCGCAGAAGATATCTTGTTCAAACACCGCAGGATCACACAAATCAAACAGGATTTGTCTCATTATGGTGCAGATTACCAGGTTATTTTCACATTACCGGTTCCTACATTAGCAGAGTTCCATCGCACAAAGACTAGCTAGTCAACACGTTATTCTCACTAACAATCAAACTACTTCATAACTGATTGTACAGTATTCATGATTATACGACTATGCGGTTTTAGAATATTTAATTATAAACCCGTATAGAATGTAAGTACCTACTATTTATAGTCTTCGTCTCCGATTTGATTCAACAACGAAATGATTGTTTGATGACTTCATATTATCTCAATAGTAGATACTGTAAACATAATAAAAAGTAAATAACAAGACCCTTATTTACAAAGGACATTGATTTTATTTACAATATTTTATGATAGTAATGAAAAACAATGACTAGCGTTGTCAATAAGTATAATGGTTTGAACTTTGAAATAGACTTGACCCAATTTTATTTGATAGTAATTCTTATTCAGGAATCATAGCGATTTAATGATCAAAGGAGGTAAGTCAAGCAAGGTAAAAAATGCGATGAAGCAAGCGTCTTGCAACTTGCTGTACTAACTAGTCAAACTACTAAATTTCCTTTGTACTAGTGGGAAATTTTAAACTCCTCTGATTAATGGATAAATCTCAGTATAATTATAAGTAATGTAGGTACTGGTATAATGTTGTCTCGTTGGAAAAACACCGTGATTTTGTTAATTAATGTTCACTAGGTACGTACGTTGATATTTTAATTGGATATAGAGCATAATACATATTTTTGCAGAGTCGACAGTTCATAGATATGTGAAGAAGTTTTTGAATAACCAATATGAATAAACTTTAACGGAGATAATTATTCATTGCAACGGTGGAATAGATGAAGTCAGCTACTATTTAATATTTCACTCAACTATTGTTCTTACATGTATAATTTCAACATGAACGATGTAACCAATTTGTATAAATATTTCGATTTATAAGAGTGTCCGTGAAATTTCTTGCCCGTTCTTCTCCATAGGCACCTACTACGCTTTGAAATGGGCAACTAGCTTCATCTTTCTGACTGACCGACCCATTGACAATTCAAAAGTGCCTCAATTTTTTTTAAATAATTGCTTGATGTTGAAGTTTGAGCTCACTCCACACATTTGGTCGCTATAGTGCAAAACATGTATTCCTTTCTGAAAACGGAATCATGTTTGCATTTACACAAGGAGAGCAAGTCGGAACAGACATAAAATAATAATATGTAGCAAATTAAGTTTAAACATGAAGTCACTGCAAAAAGTTAAGTACCTAGCTTTATTTATGTTAAGGATTTTAATGAAGGTATTCGATAGGGCCTTGATAGCCTGACCGGTCTTAAATCCAATAATTTAATAAGTAATGGACGTACCTATATGTCCGAAAAATATGAAGCTCTATTTATACAAGTCCGTGTTAGGGTTAAGGTCATAAATTCAGTTCAGGATCAGCAACAGATTGGCAATGACACCGATCGAATAATAACGTTACGAAAAGGAAATGCAAAGTGAATACAATCAGACCTTTGTTTTGATCTCAATTTCCTATTATGGATTTATCGATTGATTAGTTTAGCTATACAGTCATGCAGTAATTTAAATAGTTCTTTGAATAAAAATATAATATGATCAGTTTGGTGCTCTATCTTGCAAAAGGCTTAAAGAATCATACCTAAATGCTTCCTCATTTATACTCCGTTTGAAATAAGATTAGACATTTGAACAAACCTTTTTTACAGTCCGCTCAACCGATTTTGACTTCTATACCGTAGGCATAAGGATGGCATTAAAAGCAAAAAAGTGGTTACAATACCAACTGTTTACTGCAGCGGCCATTTGTCATGTCACCAACGCAGTAGATGTCAAAATCGTTTGAACGGACTGTAAAAAAGGTTTGTTTAAATGTCTAATCTTATTTCAAATGGAGTATAGGTATGATTGCATTTCTCAATATTTTTCTTGCATCTTTTTTCAATCTGAGATTGTAGCGGTACCTGTCTAGTAAAAGTTGCTAGACATAACGGTTCAAGAAAGAAATCAAAAATGTTTTGCTTTAATTTGATTCAGAGGTCATTCAAGTTTAATTAGATGCAGCAGACTTTTTAGACCCCAAGTAAGCCTTTTAAAGAAAAAAAAAAGGGGCTTATAAATAAGCATGTCTCGGTACCGGCAGAGGTCCGTGACGTCAATGGAAATATTCTTATTGAACAAGTTTTATTCGCGGATCTTTATTTGTGCTTAGCTGGTTTCTTGACCTTCACAGATTTCCGATGTTAGCTTTCCTCGTTCAGTTTATAGCCTTCGTAATTGAATGTTAAGATGCCATTATTATGAAGGTACTGCTCGAGTGCTCGCTATGCTTTTTTTATTGATTTCTTAATTTCAGCATGTGCAAATTTGAGCGCACTGACCTTCCAACTGCCTTTTTACCTACACCCGTAGGTACATGTTACAATAATAACATTTGTTGTCAAATTAATTTCCATCATTTTTAGGGTTTCGTACTTCATAAGGAAAAAACGGAACCCTTATAGGATCACTCGCGTGTCTGTCTGTCCGTCTATCACAGCCAATTTATTCCGAATCTAATGGACCGATCAAGTTGAAATTTAATACACATATCAATTTTGAATATGGGTGTCACTTTTGGGGGCAAATAAGAAAATTAAAAGTTTTTCAAACTATCGTGTGACATACAAATAAAACAGCTTGTTACGAGGATCTCAAATATGTTTTTTATAATTTTAAAATTAATGCATTTAAAGATACTTAAGAAAATATATCAAAATTGAGCCTTATCTCCGAAACTACGGACCCTAAAATTTTGAAAAAAATACTGAGAATGGTTCTTTACTCATAAATTACAGGAAAACCTATAATAAGTCTATGGTATTAAAATAACATGGTAAATCTATCAATATTGTGCGTACTAACTTATATTTGCAGTTGGAGTGTATGGGAGAACATGTATTTCAACTACAATGTTAAGTTTGTATTTGGGATAAATTCATCCCAACTACGGAACCCTGCATTGTGCATAGTTTTATTAAAAAAGTTAGTAAAAATAATCTGACTTATTTTTATGCGCTGCCTTATCCACTACGAAATAATAATGTGATTCCTAAAATTTTCACATTGTAACACGTAGCGTCATTATAGTCAAACAGAATATTTCTATTTTTTAGTCTGGCCACGTGATGATTAAGATTATGTTATGGGAAGGTCGCGTCGTATCGTCAACTTTCGTTAGTCATTTTATCTTTTAAAAATGCTTAGAACGTGATCAATGTGTTAGTTCGTTATCAAGATGTGTAGATGTCGATAGCGATAAGCATGCACTATTTATCGGTTTGTTTCCACGTTCGAGATAATGCAGAGCGTGAGGATATGGTGCCCCTCGATGTCACCGCGGTTACGTTACGGAGGCGTATCGTATCGTAGGAGCGCGTAGTGAGCCCGCTGGGAGCATGTTAATCTCGTGTCATGTCAGTGGCCAGGCGCGGTGACCTTACGTCACGCGCCTACCGCTTCGCGCCGCCACACGCGTTGGGAATACTAACGCCACCAGAACGCCTTGGTGGATCCTTGGCTTCAAAACCGAGCTCCTTTCTGAGTAGTCTGTTGCGTCTGTTGTATGTTTTCTACGATTCAGTTCACAGTTAAGTTAATGTTTGTAGTATCATACAATTGGCATTCCATGTTATGTTGACAAACGCGCGCCGAAGAAGTGGATGTTGTCCACTATTGACAAACTATTCCCGTAATTATCTTTCCTGTTATCGATACATACTTAAAGGTAAGGTAAGCTAGCAGTTATTACTTTTGAAACGTTCACCATCTAAATTGACTTCGTTTGATCTCTATGATTTGACCCTTGATTAGGAACATGAGTCTCTCTGAGCCCAATTAGCGTTCTCATCAGCATCCAGTATGCAATACTATGCGTACGAAAACGCGGGAATTATTATGAACTTGACATGTTTTGTTAATTCAGTCAAAGAATTAATTGTCAGTGAAACAGATGCACAAGGGCAATTGCTGTTATTAATTTTATTTTATTGGAATTTTATAAAAAGATTGATTCATCTTACATTGATGTTTTTATTAATTAACATGAATCATTCGCAGATAAATTTTAACAGGCACGTTTGTAAGTAAATTGTGATTTTTGGTTGGTCAATTATACGTTATAGCGTCCACAAATAGCTGATTTTAACTTTTGAGCACTTAAGTAAGTTTCTGGTGTCGGAGGCCATTGGAAACTCAAAGAGTGATCAACCTTCTTTGAGTTCATCACATGATTTAGCCAACGACGCAACTCGTTTAGATAATTTGATTAGCCTCACCTGAGTGATCGATCTGTCAGACCGGCGAGGTCCTCTTTTGGAAGTAAGTCCTCCAGGCCGGGCTGTCCAAGTGCACATTCACTATGTCAGAAGCGGACAGCTGATGTCCTGTCCAGATTAACGTGTGTATGGGTGGGGGCGCGGGGCTGCGTGTGTGCGTGCCAAAGTGTCGCGTTCGGATCGCGGCGCGCAAATCAGCGCCTGCGCACGGCGTACAGGTGAGCTCGGTACTGGCGGCGCGCGCTGCCCCCGCGCGCTTTTATCACATCGCACTTCACACTCCTTCAACTTGACTTCTCATGTCATCGTACTGATCATTATTATTCTACTTTATTTCATTAAAATACTTATAGATTACATTTTTAAATATTAGAATATAAAAATATATAAACATTGAAAGATATAAAAAATAGTAGCCGACCGGTATCGGGAACAGGGTCCAAGCTACCGGTGGTCAGGGCTCCAGAGAGAGGAACCTCCTGACAATGCGAGCCGTGTCCAGGAGTACCGCTTTTTGAATCAAGCCCTTAATCCCGCTGCCTAACGAGAGCTTCCTTAGGTGTTGGTCGAGGCTCTTGGCGATTAAGCCATTGGCTGTCACGACTATTGGCAAAATGATCGCTGAGTCCACATCCCACATGTCGACAACCTCGCGAGCCAAGTCAGGATACATGATTTGTTTAGTATTGATCATTTATTAATATGGCACTAATATTGGGCACTGATCATTCCCAAGTCAACATTATTTTGTCAGCTCTTGCAGTGCAGTCATCCAGTATCGCCTCTTTGGCTTCTTATTCCAGAAATACTACTTTGATATTCTTCGTGGATGTGTGTCTGCAAGGTGTGATCGCAGGTAATATTACACGGGTTGTCTGTTTGCATCATAGATGGACAAAGTTGTCATAATTATTCTGATTAAAGACTATTTCCTGCTATACTGCGGTCGAAGTGGTTAGCCAAAACGCATTTTATCTATAACAGACAATATAAGAGAGTATGTTGTAAAAAATTTGCAGCCAAGTGCGAGATGGACTCGCACACGAAGATTTTTGTTCCACCGTACAATATTTAACAAATAGGTTAGTGAAAATACTAAAGGAAAAGTATTTTTCATCTTAAATTTTAATTTCGCAAAGATAAATTTGTATTTCATAATGATACTGTGAATTACAAAGTTATTTTTTGCAGTTCCAGAATATCGCCTATATTTAAATAAAATACCTTATGAATCGGCGTTTTTAGTGTTTATTGATTAAATACAGTATGTATATTATACAGGATATAGATAAGGTTTCAAATTCCTAACTTGTTGAACAAAAACAGTCTAAGACTGACAATTTTTAGATTATCTGGCGCCTTTTTTACAGTTGTAATAAAAATCACAGGGGGTGGAAAGGTATTAGTTGTTCATTGTTGTTATTAGTTTAATTTTTATGGCCCCCGGCAAACACATGAAGTGATCAAATGTCATAAAAAAATCGAGTAGAGTATAATTATTATTTTTTCGCGAATTTAGACCTCCAAAATCCCTGTAATAGCCCAGGTGTGAGGGGGTCCCAAGATGGTAAAAGAATAAACCTTGCTAAAATGACCGAGACGAGTTAGCAACGCAATAAAGTTTTGGATACTGATTTGGTTGATAAATCTTCCGTATTTGTCGGAGACGACGTGGGTGAATTGTTATGTGCACTTCTCGTGTTATCAAGAGTTTTTTTTCAAATTGGCTGTTTTTTCCTTTAAATGGTGCTATAACTTAATTCACGCATTCTGCTGGGATTTTGACCTCTAAGTTTTTGTTGAAATACAAAGTCCGGTTCCTCGAGATCATCACAAATATTGTCTTGTTTGAATTAATTTTGAGCTCAACTAAGTAGGGTGTTTACTAACTTATAAGTTTTTGCATTAGTCGAAGCTGCGAAGGCAGCCGTTTACTTCTATTTCAAACATACAGGTTGTGTACCTACTGACTTAAACTTAAATAAACATCAAACGCATAATTATTGAAAAGATTAGACGTAAGTTAGATTTCCGTAGCTAGATATTGGCTTTTTAATCGACTTTCAAAAAGGAAGAGGTTCTATGTTCGTAGCGTATGTTTGTTTTTTTTATGTATGTCCCTCGATATTTTTAAAATAAGTGTTTCTATGGTTTGAAAATAATCGACTCCATAAGATACAGGAACGGATATTTAGGAATATTCTTGCTTACAATGTTTGTAATTATGTTTTTACAGTGCCTATGTAGTGCAGTTGTTATGTTATACATATTATAATGAACTGTACCACCATATCCTTTTTAAATTAGGTAAACCCTGCATTCCCAATCTGACATACTCGGAATAAGTTATATTCGTAATTATAATTTGCGACCTTGCACTTAGGTACTTTCTCAGAAAATATGCAGCTTTGAATTGCAGGTTGTGCGTAACTACCTACTAGTTCCGTTTCTTTCTGGAAAAATAAATTATGGAATTTTTGTTTGTCTTATTCATACTTATTAGTATTATGGGGAAGTTCATATTTAATTGTGTATCTGTGATATTTCCGAGCTGTTGTAGCAATGATAAGTAGAGATGCTTTCTGAAGATGAAAAAAACAATTGGTTCGTACAGTATTTTTTAGAAGCTTCAGGTCAGTTTTGAGGGGCAAACTTACGTATTATTTTAAAATTAGCGAAAAAAAAGCCATTTACACATTATATGTTTGAAAAAAAAATACACTTCAGTACCAGTTTTAAGTCCAATTAGTATGATTGTGTAATTTTCCGCTTGTTCTTGCTTGCGCGGCGCGCGGGCACTTTTTGTAGGATCCGAAAGTAAATAACAATTATTATTATCGTTTTATAATGGTTATAGCCGTTGTGAAGGTTGTATTTATTGCATAATAATATTTAATAACTAAAAAATTAGTACCTTATTAAATCTTCACATAGAGTTAACTATATCAACATCTATTATTATGCTCTTCTGGGAAGTTTTCGCCAATCAATAAATATTATCAAAACTTTCGGTGCAAAAGCAAATGATTTTCGTCTTGATTTTCTACTAAAATGTCAAAGTCATTGCTTAAATAATATAGATAGAAGATAGAATATTCTTTGTTATACCTATACACCACAAAAATTACAGACATAAATTTAGAATAAATTTAAGATATACAGCAGCAATAGGAAAGACTTTCATGGAAACTGTCAAAATATTTTTAAATTCAATGCCTATGTACCTACATAATATACAGGGTGTTTGGCAGAACGTTGAACATACGAAAATGGTGGATAGGTGGGGTCATCTGCTACTTACTCAGCCTTAATTTATTTGGCCATGGCGTCCTGGATATTAAAAAAAAATTTTTTTGCTTTCTTTTAGTTTCACAACTTTCTTAACTTTGAAGTGTAATTTTTATTAAAAAAATGGGTAAAATAGGCATTTTTTTTTAAATCTTTATTTAATATTGGCAGATTCTTATAACAGAAAGATGTAAAAAATACTTAAATCCTAATTTCAACCTGCATTAAAAAAAAAAACCAGGGGGCCAGGGCCAAATAAATTAGGGCTGAGTAAGTAGCAGATGACCCCACCTATCCACCACCATTTTCGTATGTTCAACGTTCTGCCAAACACCCTGTATTAAAATATTACAGGACAAATTGCGGGGTGTTTGAAGGATTTCATAACTTAATGGTATCGTGTCTAACACATTGGTCGAACAAATTTTATCGGCGAGGATAAGCGATGTCGTCACGGTCAATCTGAAGTATAGGAGATCAGTTGTTACTTGTTTACACCTCGAGGCTCCGGGCTTCCAAGAGCATATTAAGTTGGTCCCCGTCGACCCGCGATCATTTACATATGTTTGATAGCCAGTGTTCACACAGTTTGTCAGTACAATAAACCGAAATAATTCGACTGGTTGACCTGTACGATGTTTATTTTCATACAAGGGTGTGTGTTAGTACCGCTGTTTAGTCAAAAGTGTTCACGTGGTGACGATGTCTATGGAAGGATCTTGTGGTTTGGATCTTATGACCTTATGGTTGATGTTGGTATGTTGCCAAATGTAAATTTTACTTTTTTTGAATGAAAAAGACCTAGAATCATTTTTTTTAAATAATAGTTGATCTATGTAGAATGATGAATTTTCTTTTGTTTCCTAAATCAAACCTAAATGACTTTCAATCAAGTTTGTTAAATAAATAATTTGTACGATTGTTTAGTTGATTAACCTTATGACGCGTTAATTGTTTTATAATTATCTCGTCGGCATATTTGGACAACTACTTCCGTAAACATCAAGGTGATAATGTCTCTTTAATCTATACTGTCGTTACGACTTTATTTAGGATGGAAAATTACTAACGCTACATCGAGTAAAAGTGCCTACTTTGAGTTCTTTCATGTACCTATTAAGAAAAACTGGAATACTTTTTTTTAAATTGCTTTATAGGAAATGGTAGTGGCCTAACCTGTTTGTTAAGTAGAGTGGTTCTAGAAATATTTCCTAGTAATCATCGTTTATCGATATTTTAGGAATTTAGGAGGTTTCATGGTCAAATGCGGAAGCTAATTTGCAAATGTTTAATTACTGGAACCGGTAAGTCTCTTAAATAAGTAAATTAAATATCTTCCTAACGTTGTGCACGATGAATCTTTTAAAATGTGCTCTAGCAAGAACCTGTCTGACAAACTTAATTTTTAATTGCATATAGATCGTTATAATATTAGCAATTCATACGCATGAATGTTCCTGCTATGTTATGTTAATTTTCTTGTTTTTTCACTTGAAATTTTGCAAATTCGGTATTAATTTACATAGAAAATTAGGTTTGCTAACTAGCTGCCCGTCGCGATGCCACTATTCGTAGGTAACTACGTTTTAGGCTAAGGTGCATGAATTATGTTTTAATAAAATAATAAGTACTTGGTCGACCGAGCTCTGCTCGGGAGATAATAGAGAAAACGAATTTTCCCAAATATGAGACCAGTATATTAAACGAGAAATATTTGTAAATATACAACGTGTAACGTTACATGCGCAAAACCTGAAAATAGTTTGATCAGAATAACGAGCAGAATGAATTGAACCACTTTTTAATATAGGTCATATTTTTCAAAAATCTTCATTAAAAACGTTGCCGTGTCTATTTATTAATAGGTCAAGCCATCACATGCGCAAACCCGTCAAAATAGGTAAACAAACACAAATTGTTGTCGACTAATTTAAATTTTCTCATACGCGGGATAATAATAGCTTTTATTTCAATGCAAATACGATACTTACGAACTAAAACAGCACATAAAACCTTAATTTTTTTTAATGATTTTTTCTCTTTTTGAAATAGGTCAGTTGAATTAAAAATCAGTTGGGGTGTCTGAGGTTTTGCGCATTTAACGTTACACGTTGTAATATATGTATATAATTATATATATTTGTAAAAAAGAAATAAATCGGCTCAAACGATTTCGATGAACGTTGCAATATAGGGGTTAACGGGGCAAAAAATCGATCCAGCTAGGTCTCGTATCTGGGAGAATTCGTTTTCTCCGTATTTTCACCAGAGCAGAGCTCGATCGCCCAAAGTTTAGAACAAGATAATGAATAACGACATGAGAATAATGACATGACAGCATGGAATTAGTAAGTACCTCCTATCATGGCAGCATAGAATAAGTAGGTGGATGGATTAGTATGAACTTTCTTACACTATTGAATGAGCATTCTCTATTTTCACCAGAGCAGAGCTCAGTCGCCCAGGTACTAGGATATAATAGTATAGGTTAAAAGTCATTTATTGTCTGCAAGACAAAGACCTCCTCTCACATAGAGAAGGCTTGGTCATGACTTAACGTCGTGAGCTACTGACGCACATGCTCAACTGCTCTGTACAAACACGCTTTCGAGCATGTTCAAAAGTCAAAAGATGTTTACCCAGAATAAAGTTAGTTTTTTCAATTATCAATTATTTGCAGATATTCATATATGAAAACGTTTTAGCTAAACACATATAAAAATACTTTCATTAGCAGCATACCCAAAGTTTTCAATAAGAAGATATAATGTTGTTTTTTTATGTCTGTCTGTGTCTGGAATAGGGTTGCCAACATTTTGTACAAGAAATAAAGTACCTATATTATAGTCAAAGAAGGAAAATAAACAGTATTTCGGAAAATAAACAGTATCTCGGAAAAATAAACAGTATTTTAAGCATTTTTTTAATGTTTTAAATGGATATATAATTCATTAGTACTTACTACTCGCGCAACTCATAAATTTAGCACCAATTTTGGAGGCTTCGTAAGCCTCACAATATTTATATCTTTTTTAATTAAAAGTATTGGAGCTCTATTTCATTCATCACTGAAAACACTCATTCTGTGAATACTGAGGAGGCAGAACTAACTATAATACTAGTATCTAAAAGGTATTCTGATAACATTTACCTTTTTACTTTGAACCGAAAATTCGAGGCAGTTTTATTTTGAAATTAAGGCTAGCTGAACCACCGCGCCCATGCCCAGGTGCATGCATGATGTTCTACATAGTAGATGAAATATTTTAATTAGGTATAGCTCTGGATATCAGTGAAAATAGTATATTCATATAGTGTATTTTTGTTGAACAGTATTTTAGAGTGAAAAACACTATAATACCGTTTTTAACAATATTTTTGGCAACCTTAGGCTGCAATACCTTCGACATTCATCAAATGCATGTAGTCTCACACATTTACATAAAGACGATTTTGCACACGTTTACAGCGACCGACTGTTCTAAAACTAGAATGTACGGGTCAGCATCTTATCGCTACGCTGATTACAAAACCTCCTGATACCTCTACCATATCCGCGATCCAAATCTGTCAATTTAAAGCTGACAGACCCAATATTCAAAATCTGAGGTCATACTTAGTTCTAGTGACCCTTGCGAGAGCGACTCTTCTCTCCAGATTGAGTGAGGAATTAATCCTCTTTGAACATCAGTTTAGTAAAATAAAATAAATAAATAAAGCTTTAATTAATTCCGTGCAAATTACAAACTAATAACTATACAATTTTTATTTTTTATATTAAGTAATTTGCGCGGACCCCCTACGGGTAAAAGCCTCCTCCAAGGAATGCCAGTGATCTTTGTTGCTGGCTGTACTTTGCCAGCTTTGACCCGCCACCTCCACTATCTCATCTACCCATTTAGCGTTAGGCCTGCCTCTGCTTCTAGTGCCTCGTGGTCCAGTCCATTTTATCACTCTTCCCGTCCATCTATCATCTTTAAGCCTGGCCACGTGACCTGCCCACTTCCATTTTCTTTGCAGTGAGAAGGTTAGGGTCAGAGATCATACTTAGTTCTAGTAAACCTTTCGAGAGCGACTCTTCTCTCCAGATTGAGTGAGGAATTAATCCTCTTTGAACATCAGTTTAGTAATATGTACATAGTATTATGTATAAGCTAATAGTCTTAAAATAATAATAATAGTAACCCTACCACCGTATCTTTACGTTGACATCGTGGTGGAGCTTGCGCGCTCCGAACTCTAGTTCTGTGCCGGTAAAGTTTACTTTGCTGGAACAGGTCGAGGATGAGCAGACCAAGAGAGATACAGGTGTATTAGCATAATGCGAACAGGGATAATCGTCGGTTGGTGCCTCATTTCATTTAAAAAAATCGTCTAAGGGGCCTCTGCGAGTTGGCTTCGGCCCCTCGTACGCCTTCCAAAGGTCCAGGACCCCAGGGTTCCGAAATATCTAAAAGATATTTTGAAAAAAATGTAGATGTATATAAAAATCGGCCAAGTACGTGTCGGACCACTCACAAAAAAGGGTTCCGTAGTTGGGATGAATTTATTTCGAAATCAAACTTAACTTTGTAGTTGATAAACATGTTCTCCCATACATCGATATACGTAACGGTCAATTCTCCAACTGCAAATGTAAGTTTGTAACCGCAAAAAAAAATTGATCTGATAAAACTACAAATTAAGAAAAGACGAACTTTTTCCTTTACTTGTGCTGTGAGATCTTGCTTCCTGTCAAATTTCATGATTCTAGGTCAACCCTGTAGGTTTTGATTTATTTGCGAGTCTCAAAATATGTCACATAAATGGCCGATTTTTTTTATTGACTAATTTAGAAGCACGATTTTTTTAGAGCTCGAAGGGAACATAGTTCCTGAGAAAATGGGTCTTGACAGACTAACAGACGGACGGACAACGAAGTGATCCTATAAGGGCTCCGTTTTTTCCTTTTGAGGTACGGAACCCCAAAAAGCAGGACAAAGAATCATAGAGCATCAAAAAATTCGTCCGCATAGCTGTCGACAGAAAA
The DNA here is from genome assembly GCA_963680765.1 of Agrochola lychnidis. Classification (NCBI taxonomy): domain Eukaryota; kingdom Metazoa; phylum Arthropoda; class Insecta; order Lepidoptera; family Noctuidae; genus Agrochola; species Agrochola lychnidis. Next base: position 10,726,456 of record OY796852.1, read on the forward strand.
AGTGCCCAAAAGACTGGCAGCATTGCCACGTTTGTATGGCAATTCTGATTCTTTGACCAAAAAATAGGCCAGCCCTCTGGTCACGTGAAGAGTAATCCTCTAGAAAATAATTGGCGGTATTGTTTTCGTTACAATATAGATTTTCGGCTATATTTGGTCTTCACGTTATCGTTGTAAAAACGTATAAGTTGAAAGAAACAAGCCGTGACATATATGCAGACGAAATTATCATCACGGTCGACAACGGAACTCTCAAAAACCCTGTCTATAATTAATATTTCTACCTACTCTACCTACTTATACATATGTACTCATAACACATGTATACAAGGATTTATGTATGAATTTGTCCATGTGTGTGGGCACTTTGCGTGAATAATTAATTTTTTCTCGCGACTAGTTTATCTATGTAAATGTGAGGGAACTAAATATGTCGTGGGTACATAATAAATTAATTTAAAAATAACATGATGATGGTATACAAATCTTATTTTTAGCTAAAATATTATTAGGATTCGTGCGTCAATTTGTTACTCTACGTGAAGACGCAGGCCTTAAATCTATCATGAGTAGGGATGGGCCGAAATTCGGTTCACATTCGGTTCAACCGAATTTCGGCAGCTTGAACCGAACTTCGGCATTCGGCCGAAATTCGGTTCAGATGCCGAAATTCGGCACATGAAAAATAATACCTACTTGCACTATTTTGACTGAAATTTAATAGAATTACTGTAAAATAAAATTATGTCTTTTACTCACTCATGGTCATTTATTTTAGTTAGGAACTAAAATCAGTACAGTAAATCAAATCAGTTCTTCTTATTAGTCTTGAAAATCTGTTCTTATTAGGCCACGCGGTGGAAGCGCGGTGTGCGGGCGGGGTACATTTAGCAATAATTGAAGTAAATGCGTAAAGAAGTCACGACGTGACGCTCTCGAGAGAGCGCGCGAAATTGAACCGAAGTTCGGCCGAAGTTCGGCCGAACTTTTCATTTTAACCGAATGTTCGGCCGAAGTTCGGATTCGGTTCAAACCACATTCGGCCCATCTCTAATCATGAGATCTATCACATCATTTATGAGAATCTTTTTCATTTGACATAAATACCGTTTTGGCCATACGTAATTAAATTATAGTGGTCTAATACATCATTATGTTACTGAATCGGAAATATAATCTATTCATATCATGTTCTGTAGAAACCCAAAATTAACGTCACCTTGAACCAAGTACAGTTTTTTCCAACCTGTTTCAAGTTATTGTAGATAATGGGTATGAAATGGCCGAATAACAGTTTTTTTTAATAGCTTCATTAATTAGTGTAATCACGTAGTTTTTTTTAGGGCCATATAAGTTACTTCGTATGCATCTGCTTACTCTATTATATCTCCTTCCTTAAGTTTGAATTTTAATTGTATCTAACTGTTACTAAAGTTAATTTATGTCAAAAATCTAAAAATAGTTTTCGTAGCGGGTCATGAACCAGGTAAATGTTTGATTCAAATAAAGTGGATTTGGTACATTGGTAATGAAGTACATGTTATACGGACGTGTTGTGTTATAAAATACAGTTTTACTTACTAAAGCGAATTAGTCACCTTAATTACAATAAAGCTACGATATGAAACACTCGTCCAGACTGTGGTACGATGCCACTTGGAAATTAAAAAACAACCTGCTAGGTACCTGTTGGACCATTGACGTCTGTTGGACTATTAAATAGACTGCGCATTTGCAAAATAAATATGTAGGCAGAGTAAACATTCGTATTGCATCAAGATAATGGTCAAAATAAAGGAGTTACGAGATATGTGAATTAAAATTTATTTGCACTGGGCGCTAGCGTATTCGTGGCGTAGCGGCGTAGGTATGGCGTAGGCGCGGCGTAGCAGCATATGCAGGATGTAGTCGAAGCGTAGCGGCGTAGACGAGCATTGACTGAGCGAACGCATTTATTAGTTTTGAAAAAGAAACATATTGATTTTGATTATTAAAAAACTAAAAAAGGATCAACTGAGTGGCATATATTTTGCAGTATATTTTATTGCATGTGTGCATACTTACATATGTAAGTAAGAGACTTGCCGTCAACGCCGCCGCCGACGCGGGACGAACACGATGCGAAAGGACCTTTAATCTGGTTGTCAGGGATTGACGTCATAGCCCTGTTGCCTGTGGGAAAGAAATAAAGAATCTGCGTCAAGTACCTACTACCTACCTCTGTGAAAATAGGTTTGTTTTTCACGGAATATTTTTTTAGGATCGATAATTCTTGATTGCGTCAGTAGTTTATAATTATATAGATCGAGACGCCTTCCAACGTATATTCCGTGTTTTTTTACTCAAATAGGTTTTTTTTGTACATACTTCGATGATTCGGAAAAACACCGGCTCAACTATGAAATCAACGAGAGGTTTTCTGTGTAGCTTTTTATATTTGTGCATAATTAATGTCATAGGCCATGGTCACTACAAAGGAGCTTCTAACTTCATTTGCATTGTTTCATTTTGCATTGTTTTGTTTGCATTTGATGGAAAAGATCGTGTTTGTTGAATAAGGTTTTTCCACGAATACAACAGGATATTGTAAAGGTACGGAATTTGACCACAATAATAATTGATGTTTTTTTATTTATTTATTTGGCTCACCAACAATCGAATACACTGATACAAAGATATGAGAAACATCCAATAGACCTATAGACTAGTGTACTAGTTTATAACAGGTAAGCACATCATGCAATACTTATTTGTCAATTGATATTGAGCGTCTATTTAAAATTAAATGAGTTCTTATACTCACCGAACATAATTATGTTTTCAACCAAATTCCAATTAAAAACATAAAATCAAATTTAAAACCAAAATTAAAATCACATTAAATCAAAATCAACACTAAAATCAAAATTCACTGAAATGATTTTACAAATTTTCGTACACGATGAATAGGAAACGATGAATCGATGCATAAATAAATTAAATCGATACGAATAGAGTTGTTGATATTTTGAGGTTTGTTAGAGAGTCGTTTGTTATAAATAACAATTTTACTGTTTTATGGACTTTTTGTTGGTGGTTGTGTTATTTTTATTAGTTTGTTGTCATACTTAGAAAATTATTAGCTGAAGCGGTTTGTTGTAGTTTACTCTTGGATCAATAAATTTTTAGGTAGATTTTTGAGAATTTCCAAGGACTGGTATCTAATACCTGTGTAACTAACTCGCTGTCAGTTACATACCTTCATGGAAATTCGTAAGTCAAAGATACTTAAAAAATAATCGGAGCTTTGTTATCATTTATTAAATTGGGAGAATGTACAAAACAACATAACATGTAACTTACCTGCTATTAAAAAAATATGTTCATAAGTACGTTTTTAGGGTTCCGTAGTAAACAAGGAACCCTTATAGTTTCGTCATGTCCGTCTGTCTGTCTGTCCGCGGTTTAGCTCCGAGACCCTTAGTACTAGAAAGCTGTAATTTGACATAGATATACATATTAATTACGTCGACAAAGTGGTAAAACAAAATTATGAAAAAAAATTTTTAGGGTACCTCCCATACACGTAAAGTGGTGATGTATAATTTTTTATTTTTTTATCCCATAGTGTGGGATATCATTGGAAAGGTCTTACAAAAACATTAACAGTTTGTGAAAACCATTTTTGGATTCAGGCATCCGTTTGCAAAATATTAAGCTTTAAAATGCTAATTTTTGTTAAAGTCAAGTGTCCCCCCCCCTGCCAGCTAAATGGTTGGTTTTGGATGTGTGAAAAAAATCACAGCAGTAGTTTATATAACGAAATTAAAAGGAAAACTATCACAGCTAAGTAGGCTTTACTAGTTATCGAGTAATAATCGACCAACTTAACTTTGCAGTTGCAAAAACATGTTTTCCCATACATTCCGTATGGGAGAACATGTTTATTAACTACAAAGTTAAGTTGGTTTTTGGGATAAATTCATCCCAACTACGGAACCCTTCCTTGTGCGTGGTCCGACACGCACTTGGCCGGTTTTTTTTTTATAACAGTAGGTACGTATGTATGAAGGTTTTGTTTATTTCTGTCTCGTCTTTTTTTTATTTACTGTAAACGTCAGTCACTACAAATAAACGTTGACTCTGACTAATCATAAATATTCCACGGCAAGCAGCCCCAACATAGTTGCATCTATTGAACACGTCTGTAATGTTATTTCGTAAAACGATAAAACGTTTAGCAAAATGATGGATCAATCATTTGCAGAGTAATTTTACCTACACAAGTAGGTACATAATTTCATAATGTGGTTACCTACCATTAAATTACTAATAGCCAGCGATGGAGATCAATAAGTTTTATGCATAGATACTATTTTAGGAAAATTATTAGTTATTTATTATTTTGAAATTAATTGTTGTTAAATTAAATAATAATACAGAATACATACCTTATGTATTCTGTATTATTATTTAATTTAGTTTTTATTGTTTTTTTTTAAATTATTTTTTATTATTTTTATAATTGTGATGTATTTCAGTTGACATTATTGATAGTTTCAAATTTTATTACACTATTTGCATACCCATGTTTGATAAAATAAGGAAAACTTTATTATAAGGAAAAACATCTATGTATCTCTTACCCATGTTTGTAAATAAATAAATCATTAATGACATGTTATAATTTTGAGCACATTTTAAAATGTCCACGAATCATTGAGCCTCTTTATCTGTTGTACATTATTACCTACATATCCAGAGCGCAAAACCCATTTTTTGTCAATCTTTCGCTTGTTTTTTTTTTGTGCGTCATTTTAAGGCACAAACTAAAACATTTCCTGTCGAATAACGTTTTATGCTAAAATTAACATAAGATTTTTTCCGTTCAAATCCAGTCAATCTAGCATTTTACAAAAAAAAAACTCGTTTATTATTAGATACCATTTCTCATGTTCAAGGTTTGATGAGCAAACATTCAACTGGTTTAGGAAATTAATTACGTCGCACAATTCTCGCATACTTATCTATAAAATTATAATATCAAATTATTAGTTGTCAATCTCCATAGACACAGCAGGTAAGGAGTAAGAACGTTTGCCCACTTATGCGTATCCGGTTCGTATTCGATTCTTGTTCGTTTCCGATCCGGTTTGGCCATCCTAGTAATTGTATGGACGTTTGTACACTCATGTGATACGGATCGTGCAATTATTAGGATGGCCAAACCCAATCAGAAACGAACACGAATCGAATACGAACCGGATACGGATAAGTGGGCAAATGCCCTAAAGATACCTGTCAAGACTGGTCAGTTCATTAGGTATTAGGTATATAGTTATTTTTTTTAAGTTTTTAATTTACGAATATTAATCCTATGATATTCCTGTTATATCCGGGCAAGTATCGATGTGACTTTTTTAATTCATATTTACTTTCTGAGTTTATCTTAGGCATTACTGACATCGGTGAAGGAATATATCGTGAGAAACCTGAACTTATTTTGCCCGGCCCGGCTTTGCACGGGTAGCACTAAGTCCTACTTATCATAGGCGCACTCACCTACCTACCTATCAACATACCATTACCTAATTAATTAATTATGTTTTTTTCTCGTAAATCTTTCCGATGTTTTAATACTTATTCTGATATTCGAGGCGGAGAAAAATCCAACTAATCAAAGATCATAAAAATCGGTCCAGCCGTTCTTAAGTTATAAATGGTGTTACTGTGTATAAGTCTGAAATCACCAACCCGTCATGAGCAAGCGTGGTGATCAATGCTCATGCCTCCACAGTAAGAGAAGAAATTTAACTTAACTTGAACTTTATTGCCAATTTTTTTCACACCCTTTATAAATAAATAAAAATAAAAATATTTTATTGTCAGGCATCAAGGCCCATAGGGTGTTAGTATTACATTTGACTTAAAAAACTATATTAGTAGATATTAGATAACATACAGGAACACAAAAAGAAGAAAGAAAAATAAAAATCATAATAACAGGAAGGTTCAACAAGCCTTGTTGCCAACATGAAGCTTGGTAAACCTCCCCATTGTAGGCCCATCCAGCCTTTCTGCAAAAACCCTCAGAACGCTGTTGCTGCTCCCCCTCACCCGGAATATTACGGAGGCAACTTTCTTACGCATTGTCGCAAAGTAGTCGTCAGTGTGCGCATCAGCGAACATACCTGACGCACTACAGTATGGTGGAAGCCTCAACAGCGCCCTGAAGGCATTGTTATATTGAATGCGCAGGGCATTGTCTGATTTTAGGGTATGGTTATCCCAAAGACTGCTGGTGTAAAATATTTGGCAGTAGGCCTTAAAAAGAGTTAGTTTCACGGGGACTGAACAACCATGAAACCTTCTGCAGACCATATTTCCCCTCACAGCCAGTGCCCTGTGCTCCCTTTCCATATCCAAGTCGTCTTTTAATTCCTCAGTAACAATGTGGCCCAAATATTTAAATTGGGCAACTCTCTGCAAAGGTAAACCATCTAATTTTACAGGAGGAACAAATGTTGGATTTTTATTCCTGCCTCGAAACACCAACAATTCACTTTTTGTAGGATTATATTTTAGCCCGTGCTGTTTGGCATATCCTTCACAAATGGAGAGTAGCTTTCTAATTCAATCAGTGGATAGTAGGGCTCAGCAGCACCAATGCCTGGAGGCTTTTATTTAGATATTTAGTTCTGTTTACGTTTAGTTTTGATTTTTTATTTCTGCTTGAGTATAGTTCTCGATGTTTTTTGGTTGGTATATTGGCGTGTGCTAGCTGACATATGGATAATAATTTATCATTTAAATTATGTTTGCATAAATGTAAGTTATTTTGCATACTATTGTATAGAATCATTATTTAATTTCTAACTTGAACAGACAGCTGTGCTGCTGAGGAGTTTGTTGTGCCACTTCTTCTTCCCAGCTAAAGGCACTAGGAAGTGGTGAAGGGTGGGCGTTTTAGGGGGTCTGTCTTATGTAATTTTGATGTTCGAAAAGTGCTGATTCTCAGCCTAGTTTGAATAAATGAATTTTGATTTTGAGAAGCCTTTGTCCTGTAGTGGGACAATAATAGGCTGCTATATATATGGATATTCCTGATATAGAGGCCTAGCCAGTCCCTGATTTTCAGACTTGCCCGCCCTAGGCCCCAGGCCATGCAGTAAGTATTAGCCGCCCCTTTCACAGCACCCATCCATAATGATTTTAATTTATTGCCAACTTTTATCAAAATTAGTTAACTATAATAAGGTTTATAATATTTCCCGAGGTTTCAGGGTTTTTGTTCGATGCGGTGCAGTGCGGCCCGCCCCATGATGTGCGCGAACGTTTAGTATTTATATAGGTACTTTGAGTTATTTCTTGTTATCATCAGTGACTTTTTTGTCACGATTGGCCGCCCTAGGTCCGGGCTTACTGGGCCTTAGGAAAAATCCACTACTGGGCCTAGCTAGAGCATATTGTATTAAGGCGCAGTTACGCTTGGTCGAATTCGACATCTTCATCTACACTTGGTGTCTAGTTAGTCAGAATTCCATAGGCATAAAAAAACCAGTGAACGAGTCAGTGTAATTAGGCCTAAATTAATCAATGTTAAGAATAAAAATCTTAAGAACCTTGATATTCGAATTAATAATGATCGCTGCAATGAATATCAGCATTCATTTAAAAGAACTTTTGAATTATTAAATGGCTGGAAATAGTAGTGTGTTAGTAATTATGTTAAATAGCAAAAAACCTAACAAACATAATTTATACGTACGTGTATCATTCGTCAGTTAATTGTACCAATCTAAATTTTATTTGGTCGAAGGTGGGTTTTATTTTTTATCTTGTAACAAGCATGTCACTTATTCAAGTGCAGGTAATTACTAAACATTGTAACTCTGCAACTAAACACTACATTTTACACGTTTTTAAGGATTTAAAAAAACTTTTTATCTAACACTAGCTTCTGACCCCGACTTCGTTAACGCGAAGTTTCTCGTTTTAACATAAAACATATCCTATGGCACTCAGCAATAGTGTTGCTTTCTGTCAGTAAAATAAATTTCAGAATCGGATCTGTAGTTCCGAAGATTACTCCCTGGGACACACAAACCCACAAATACATGGTTTAGTCCCATCTCGGCACCCATGAATTTATTTATCATTTACATATCATTTTCAAATATTATCAGGTTGATTTACTCACTACAAAGATACTTTGGTTCCATTTTTCGAAATACCTAACTATGGTTTAAGACAGGATGCCGAAATGGGAATTTTTCGTGGACATGATTAATAAATTCATGGGTACCGAGATGGGAAAGTACCGAGATGGGACTAAACACATATATAAACTCACGCCTTCTTTTCATGGGGGTAGGCAGAAACTATAGAACGCTACCTGCTACTCTCCTTATATACCCCTTTTATTACAAAATAGAGAGGTTTGCACGGAGAAAGGGATCGAAGATTCTGCAACGGTTAAGTATTGCCATTTGATGAAATGCGATGTTATTTTGTACCATTTTTTTTATTCAAAATAGTGTCCGTGGAGTTTCTTGCCCGTTTTTCTCCATAGGTACCTGGAATGGGCAACTAGCTTCATATTTCTGATTGACCGATTCCTTGACAATTCAAAAGTGCCTGTAAATGGTTTAATTGAAATAAATGCTTTGAGTTTGATTTTGACGGTGCTTGTTTACTTAATAAATATTAGGTAATAGTGACCTAGCAATGAAGTGCGATGAGTGTTAGCAATTATCATACTTTGTGCGACTGTATTGGTCTATAAATGTATAAATATGACAATTCTCCTTATTCATGCGAAAAAAGTAGTAATACTCTTACGTATGAATTGTCATAATACACATTATTATGACGATGGTGATATTTTCCCTTTTATGTGCTTATTAACGTATCCATAAACAGTAGGTACATATATACCAAGAACACTAAGCGTAAGCAATTTTAGCACATTGAGTTTGTTTGTTTGTTAGTTTCTTACGCGTTTAGGTACGCTAAAACGCTGAACGGATTAGGATGAAATTTGGCACATGGGTATACAGCATGACCTGGGGTCCTAAAACGGATAAAATATGATAATATTATGAAACACACAAACTGTCACAAACTGACAATTCATAATACCTATTTTCTGCGTTCAATTCATATTACGCAATTGATCTGTTCGACAGTTTTGTATTATAATGAAATAACATTAAAATATGTAGAAATAAAAAATAAATATCTCATTTGAGTAATAAAAACTGTAAAGAAAAATTATCCGGTAAAATTACGGTATTCATTTTTGCATGCATATGCGGCAATCTATACACAACATATGATTCTGATATGAATTGAATATGATTCAGCTAACATATGTGTCACCATAGAGAAATTGCTGGGAATTCATAAAATGAATTGCTTTTAGAGGAATTGTGACCGTTTTAGACCCGCTGGGTTAGGCGTAGGATATTTTTTATCCCGGTAGTACGTTCCGTGGGATAATTTTTGACTTCCACGTGGGTAAAACCGCGGGCAAAAGTTAGTAGGTTTATAATCAAATGAGAACCCGTATACGGCTAATCAGGCATCAGATAAAATGTAAATAACCACTTTTGCGTCACTACCTAACATGATCAAAAACAAATACATATTTGAGTTAGTTACGTTGTCTGTCCAGCCCCTTAAACCTCGCGAAAACGCATTTGTTTTTCAATTTGCTAAGGCATTAAATCAATGTGAACTTTTAATTAACACTGTAGCAGAAACCCAAAATATTAGCGGTATAAGGACCCTGTGAAAATTAAAAAAATCCTTATTTAGCAAAAAGAAAAATACGTACCTATAATAGGGTTGCCAACATTTCTTCGGCGAAATATAGTGTTTTTCAAAATAAACTATAAAAATATGGTACACTTAAAAAAAAAAAAATAGTATTTTATGGAAAAACCTAAAAATAGACGAAGATATATTTGTTACTTATTTATTTTTATAAAAATTATATTTATTGCACGTCTTGCATTAAAAAAAATTTGTCTAAAATTCAAGTGTCATAATGCTTTATTACACATTAAATGTTTAAATTAATATAAATCAAAAGCTCATTTTTTATTATTGAGTTACGCTTTTGTTTCTTTCTTTTCACCATTTCGAATTCATAACCGAAAATAACCTTTCTGTGAATACCGAAGTGGCGGGACAAATATAATAACTTATTTTCAGTATTTATTTTTCAAATATCATGCTGCCATTTTTGGCCTGTAGGTTTGTCAGTAAACTCACTACATTCTTTTACTTTTGCAAAGATTTAATTTACCCAATATTGTTATTTCATAGTAGAGTAGTGTTCACTTTTTTTAATGAGGGATTTCTTTGTTAGATTTCAGTGTTGAAAATATAGTATTTTTCCGTAAGTATATATTTCTTCAACAGTATACAGTACGCAGACTCGAAATATAGTACAATACTATATACTAAGTAGTTCTGCGAACAGTAGACCTCGCGAGCACAAACTTTTTTACAATAATTATAAATATTTTATACAAACTTTAACACACACACACACACACGACTTTTATGCGATGATGGGATAGTTTAAAGAAAAGTATGCCCATCTGCTTCTTCAGGGATCCCGCTACTTACTCTAAACAAAATATCACAATTGGTTCGGGTGCCGCAAAGCAGTTGAATCGTTCAGCGGTCTAGCCATGTAAACGACTGAGACGACAACGACTGAGATACTTTCGTAGGTATTTAAGATATAATTTTTATACCTATGCAAAGTCACAGACAGCCATCATTTCTTCCGCTACAAATCAAGTTTCACCTACATAATGAGTCCACTTCTAGGGTATCTTATCTAAACCAGTCGTATCTATTATAAGTGGAGGGGTATTCCCGTAGCAATAAAAAACTTCTGCTTTATACTTAATTATTTTTAAGAAAGAAAAAATACATGTCTTTGGTTTTGTATTTACGTTTTTTGCCACCGACTTCCGAAATTAAAGTTATTTTTCACTTTTTCGTTATAGTAGCTACTAAGCCTTCCAATACCGGGATCCCAGTATTGGCTAATACCGGGATCCCGGACATTTTTTGTAATTTTTCAATACCGGTATTGTATATCCAATACCGGGATTCCGGTATTGGTGATTTTATTTTATTATTAGTACAGTGAAACAATTTCTTTTTATTGCACATTATATTTCCAACCAATTTTTTATCTGGGTAAGTTTAAAAAATTGCGTATTTTAATTATCTCATGGTTTATTTAGACAGTTAGTTCCTTGGTTACATATTTGTGCAACCGTTTAAGAAGCTCCCTCCCTCTCAGATAAAAGTTTATATGCTCATTCCTTCCTACGAATTCATTTTCAGGAAGAGAGCTGAAACAATTATGAATTTGTGACTGATTTATTTGATTTAAGTAAAAAAATATTAAATTATTGTTTAATTGTTGATTTTAAAGAGATTATAAAATATGCATGATATTACTTTATAGCTCAAGATACTATGTTCCACTCAGTAATAACTTTAGCAAGTCAGGAAGAAAAAGCCTTAAAAGCACCATTCCTTATTTTTATTATTTTGTTTATCTTTTATATAGATTCTTTTCTTTTAGATTTTATGAATGTGAGAACGTTGTAGGCTGTAGACTTATGAAACATTTTCTATTTTACTAAGTACCTGGTGGACAGAGCCAGCTTACGAAACTGAAGACCGATGATGGCAGAATCGTATCCGCCAAACCTGAACTGTTGAGAGAGATCGAGAGTTTCTATGGACAGTTATATACGTCAACTAGTAACCCCGTAACGTATTTAGCAAACGACCCAAGAGCTAGATTGACCCAACACTATACCAAAGACATCACGGACATCAGCTTGTACGAGATTAGGATGGCTCTGAAGCAGTTTAAAAACAACAAGGCGCCGGGTGATGACGGAATTACGGCCGAACTCCTGAAGGCCGATGGAAAACCCGTTCTTAAGGCCCTCCAGAAGCTTTCCGATTCCGTCATACTCGAGGGTCAAACGCCACAGGCATGGAACAGAGGTGTGGTGGTACTCTTTTTTAAAAAGGCCGACAGTGGTGCCGATTCCCTTGTTCACAAACTAAACTAAATTTAAGTTCAGTGCATCTTTTTCTTTCTATTTCATTAAGAAAAGGACAGACGATAAATTTTAGTTTAGTCCTGTCAAATTAATCAGCGCCTGTCACTCTCCATACAAGTTTAGACGTGATTAAAAACTTGCCGACTAAAATTACGTCAATTTACGTCAAGCGCTGATTAATTTGACAGGACTAAACTAAAATTTATCTTCTGTCCTTTTCTTAATGAAATAGAAAGAAAAAGATGCACTGAAATTAAATTTAGTTTAGTTTGTGAACAAGGGAATCGGCACCATTATGAAATTATTGAATACCACAGAATAAATATACTTGGTCAAAAGAGTAGAATGGAGTTCTTTTTAAAACAGTGGTGCCAGATTAGGTGCCTAATCTGGCACCACTGTCACTGTATAGGCCCATCACACTTCTGAGCCATGTCTACAAGCTGTTTTCAAGAGTTATCACGAACCGTCTCGCGCGCAGGTTTGACGACTTCCAGCCTCCTGAACAAGCCGGATTCCGTAAAGGCTTTAGCACCGTAGACCACATACATACGTTGCGGCAGGTTATACAGAAGACCGAAGAGTATAACCTGCCTCTCTGCTTAGCGTTTGTGGACTACGAGAAAGCCTTTGATTCGATCGAGACATGGGCCGTGCTGCAGTCTCTTCAGTCAGTTTGGTTTTACAAAGGGTCGTTCAACTACAGATGCGGGCGTGGAATTACTAAAGAACATATTCGAGGCCTGGGAGGAGTCGCAATATGCTCTTGGCATTTTCTGCGACTTGTCCAAGGCCTTCGATTGGGTACATCATGATACACTCATCAGGAAACTGTACCATTATGGTATGAGGGACAAGGCTCTTGACCTTCTGACTTCTTATCTGAACAACAGAATTCAGAGGGTCGATGTTAATGGCAAGAGATCTGCAGGATCTGCGGTCACCATGGGCGTCCCTCATTTTTAAAATCAAACGTCAGTTAGTCAACTTTGAACAAGTTAATGATGCACTCTCTAAAGTTGTGCATTGGTTTAGTGTAAATAATCTTCTCCTGAACGAAAAAAAAACTAACCTCATTAAATTTTCAATGCCAAATGTCAGGCAGCTATCTACCAATGTTCAGGTTAATGGAACAGAGTTGGACCCTGTTGAGTCTACAGTTTTTCTTGGAATCACTATTGACGGTAAATTACAATGGGGCCCACACATAGAAAAATTGTTAGGAAGGCTAAGTTCGGCCACCTATGCTGTTAAAAAAATTAGACAGATAACTGACGTAGATACAGCCAGAATTGTTTATTTTAGTTATTTTCATAGTCTTATGTCATATGGGATTCTTCTCTGGGGAACCTGTGCGGACATTAATACTATCTTTGTTCTACAGAAAAGGGCTGTTCGAGCCATTTACAACCTAGGTCCAAGAGATTCCCTTAGATAAAAATTCAAAGAAATAAATATTCTGGCTGTAGCCTCACAATATATTTTTGATAACATATTGTGTGTACACAAAAATATATCAAATTTTAAGAAAATGTCCGATATTCATAGTTTAAATACCAGAAATAAACATAACCTTGCTGTACATCGCACACGTTTCCACAAAATAGGCAACTCATTCAAGGGTCAATGTATACGCTTTTACAACAAACTCCCCATTGACATTCGAAACTTACCCATTAAACGATTTAAAATCTGTATTAAAACCAAACTTTGTAAAAAAGGGTACTATACAATTTAAAATTATTTAGAAGATAAAAAAGCTTGGGATTGAACTGCTCGCTCTGCTAAGCCTTGTGATAAAACCATGAAACTAGACATTTCAATTATTATGTAAAATCAACATATACCAGTTTTATAAACACGTTGACATTGTTGAAAATTATATTCAAAATGACATGATTACTTTGTAAAGTATTATATTATTTTAACTATTGTGAATGTGACGACTATGTGGATATTATTTTTATTTCTCTTCTAGTTTTAGTGATGGTCTGGCAGTTTGAGTAGTTTTTGCGGCCTACCCAAATGTCCTTTCTTTGGTATTGCTCGTCGAGTTGAGCTCCTTAAGTTCTAAGTTGAGCTCCACGATGACTGACAAATGCTTGCACTGACTGGACAGGTCCACTCAAATCTGTGTGGTTCTTTCCTCAAAAGACCTTTTCAGACACTAATTTACATGGTCCTCATATGGCCTGACCAAGATTATGTCTGGACTTTAAAAGAGACTACGACCTCTGAGTTTGTTTCAACCTTTTTTCTCAGAGTAGTCAGATAGGAAACGCCGAACTCGTCTAGCTTATTTTTTTTTTTTTTTATAGGACCCGTAAATGTGATTCCGATATCCTATTTACAGAATAAACAATTTCATTTCAATTTCAATTTCATTTCATTTCATTTCTTCAAAGGTGCCAGATCGACTATCGGTACATCAAGGTGCTAAAGTGTCTGTACGAAAACGCCACTATGTCAGTCCGAATCCAGGACCAGACCTCGAAACCTATCCTTCTGCAGAGAGGTGTGAGACAGGGAGACGTTATCTCTCCGAAACTGTTCACCGCTGCACTGGAGGATGTCTTCAAGGTTCTGGATTGGAAAGGGCTAGGCATCAACATCAATGGCGAGTATATCACTAACCTTCGGTTTGCCGATGCCATAGTTATCATGGCTGAGACCATGGAGGACCTCAGTACAATGCTCGATGACCTCAGTAGAGCCTCCGAAAGAGTGGGTCTTAAAATGAATATGGACAAGACAAAGGTTATGTCAAATGTCCATGTGCCACCCACTCTCATGAAGATCGGAGACGCTACGCTCGAAGTTGTGGACGAGTATGTTTACCTAGGACAAACTGTCCAGCTAGGTAGGTCCAACTTCGAAAAAGAAGTCAATCGTCGAATCCGACTCGGTTGGGCAGTGTTCGGGAATCTGCGCAATATCTTTTCGTCCCACATACCACAGTGTCTCAAGACGAAAGTCTTTGATCAGTGCGTGTTGCCAGTGATGACCTATGGTACTGAAACGTGGTCGCTCACAATGGGCCTTATCAGAAGGCTAAAAGTCACCCAAAGGGCAATGGAGAGGGCTATGCTTGGAGTTTCCCTACGTGATCGAATCAGAAATGAGGAGATCCGCAGGAGAACCAAAGTAACCGACATAGCCCGAAGAATTGCCAAACTTAAGTGGCAATGAGCAGGGCACATTGCTCGTAGAACGGATGGCCGATGGGGTCGAAAAGTTTTGGAGTGGCGACCGCGTACCGGAAGACGTAGCGTTGGAAGACCTCCCACAAGATGGACCGATGACCTTGTGAAGGCCGCAGGAATCCGCTGGATGCGGAAAGCACAGAATCGGTCGAAGTGGAGGTGCTTGGGGGAGGCCTATGTTCAGCAGTGGACGTCTTTCGGCTGAAATGATGATGATGATGATGAAGTGCCTGGTACTTGTTGATAGGCCTACACTGTCCTATACCTATTAATACTGTAATTTGAAAACATTGTAGAAACCACTTATTTTGAAAAAAGTAACCGTGGAGTTTCTTGCCGGCTCTTCTCCATAGGAAGTAACCAATTGGCACCGTGCACCTAGCTTCTGACGTTTCATAAGTGCCCTTGTAGGTTTATGTAAAATAAAATATTTTGAATTTGCATGAACAATTTTGACTGATTTTTATGTGATTTTAGTAAAAAATATTGTATGTTTATTTTAAACAGATTGATATTATAAAAAAAAGATAAATAGTTCGTTAAATTGTGATTACTTAAATACTGATTATTCAAATTTAATCGTTTTATTTTATCCAGGTACTTTTTTCATACTGTAAAAAATAAAATAAAAATTTAAAAAAATAAAATCTTTTTATTTCAGACACGTTTGGCCCATAATGTTGTTAGTAGAAACGACTTACAAACTATTATTAGTTAAAATAATTAAAATTACTATGTGTCAGGTTATTTTGTTATTTTTGTTAAGAGATTCACTTTGCAACTTAAAGTTATATAAAAAAGTGATTTTATATTTTAAAAAAATAGTGTTTTACTATTTTTTATGAAACTTTTTTTGAAAATGAAACTTTTTTTTATTGAACAACTATTAGTTCAATAAAAAAAACTATAATGTAAAAAATTGAGTCAGAATTCTAAAGTCTATATTTCCAATGTCTATATTTCCAATACTAAGATCTCGGGATCCCGGTATTGGAAATTTTCTATACGGTATTAATACCGATATTTAAAAAAATCCAGTATTCGAAACTCCTACTAGGTAGTATGGGAAAAAAAGGTTTTGGAAGGGGCGACTAGAATCAATTTTATTATTTTGTAATTTTTGACGTTCAAAAGTGCCATACATGATTTGACTTTGATCCTAGTGTAATAATAAGCTACCCTTGCTCTAAAATACTAATTTAATACCGAATATAATTATCAATATTTCAAGGATAAGGAAAATAATATGAAACACCAAGATACTTTGTCAGTCATTTATATTACTTTGCCAACATCAAATTCAATATTCTACACCATACCATCACATCTCCTATTCCCCACATAATATTACAATTCAATCAGTATTCTAATATTTACCATAAAACTAATAGGTTACCTTAATTTACAGTAGATCTCCAACCAATACTATGCCAATCTATCTTTTTACCGACACAGCCACTAAGCACGTCTTACCGTCACGAGCGCTCGACCCACAAGACCGTTGTGTTCGCCATTTTGACATATCGAATCTTTCGGTGTTGCCAGTAAAATATCAAACAATTATCTATTAAATTGAAACCTAACACTCGACCACCCTGACATCGTGCATGTCCTCATGCACGTAAGTTAATTAGCATCTAAAACCTAACACTCGGCTCATAATGATTTACACGTTATTTTTAAAACTTATACACTGTTTGAGAATCATTCTTTTCGCCAAAATATATAAATACAAATGAGAGAAAAATTATTATAATTTCTACTGATCATGATAATATGATGGTATGACGTAAACTCAATCTCAAAACATTTATTTCTATTAAACCATTTACAGATACTTTGAATTTTCAAAGAGTCGTCAGTTAGTCAGAAAGTTGAAGCTAGTCGCCCATTCCAAAACGTAGGTAGGTCTATGGAGAAGAACGGGCAAGAAACTCCACAGATACTCTTTTAAATCAAGATATTATAAAATTCTGTATACATTTTTCTTGTTGCTTCTATATGTGAGAACAATGTAGAGAAAAACAATATCAAACAATTCAAAATACCAGATTAAAGATAAGCCCTGGCAGTTAAGAAATGACCAGCCTCAACTGACGGCCCATCGTACACGAACATAACGGGTGGATAAGCACCATCGAACTCAACCATTTGAATGTGCATGACATACTCTCAACAGCCCTACTCTTTCAAGTCAACACAACTTCATAATAACATTATAAATGTCTACATGGTACTCACATTTGCATTTTTTTTACACGTTATAGTTTCTTATTCTACACGGAACTATTAAAATGCATTGACATTTGCTTTTAAACCTTTCTACATCTAAAAACTGCAAATAGCAACCAAGCAACTTCCGGAATAAAATATTAAATATAATTTTAATCAATTTTGCAATCGACTTCCGTTCACTAACTGGAGACGTATTTACAGCACCGGAATTCGGCTACAGAAATTTTCAAAACAAAATTGATAAAACATTTACAAAATAATCTGCACTCTAATTACATTACAACCAAAAGCTAACATTCAGCCTTCCTGACATCACGTTTGTCGTCAAACTATATAACACAATAAAATAAACACTATGTTTCTTGCTTCTTCAATCAATATTATAGAAGACTTGAATGTTTAGCGTTAATTATTACATTAATTAGAGCATCGGCTAACAAAATTCTCAGAAACTACGAAATAATTAGTTAGTGACAATTTACTCCAAAAACACAGGAACCGCTTAAAAGGTAAGATATTACGTAAGCACATTTTGTTAATTTCTAATTTTCATTAGCTCATTCATACCTTTCAATATCAATTTACATCAGTCACTTATTGCACTGTAAGCTTAAGCACTATCACTTGTGAGCCATCGCACGACTTTCAATGAGCGACTCCTAATATGTAAATACCACATTCTGCATATGCCACACATTGCACCGCAAGCTTCACTGGTCAAGCACTCTCACTTGCCAGCCACTGTACGACTTCCAATAAGTAACATAACATCCAGCATATGCCAAACATTGCACTGCAAGCTTCACTGGTCAAGGACTCTCACTTGCCAGCCACTGTACGACTTCCAATGAATGGCCTATGCTTCGACTTCCATCTCCCAATCATTATATTTCTAGTAAGTATGTATTCGCTAACTTCGGTTCTTACTTTACTTATGTCCCTATCTAATTGTCTTGTGTCCAAAAATATTTCATTTTCAATATTCTCACTACTGAAGATTAAATTACGACCAGACAGAACTTCTGTTGGGGTTATAGTCTGATTACAAACTAAAACAATTCAATACCTTGACATTATTATCATAATTAACTTTATAAGCTCTAACCAGTAGCTTCTTACTAACCATAATTTTGTGAAGCTTCCTTATCACAAGCAAGAATACATAAATAGAATTATAAAGGCACGGTGGTAGTGAAACTTCGTACTAACCATGGTGACATAACTTGTGAATCTCACTTATAATGTGCTCACTATTTTATAATGTTCATCAAATCAATGTCTTGAATACCTCTGGCAACAGGCCTTATCATGTCCTGAATACGAGTGGCAACGGGCCGCATTGCCCTGAATACCAGAGGCAACAGGCCTCACTATATCCTGAATATCCCTGGCAACACGCCCCATTGTCCTGAATACCAGTGGCAACAGGCCACTATGCTCCATGATCTCATAATGCTAACAAGTTATATCAACACAAGTCGAATCTCACAATCACATCCAATAACAGCTATATCATGTGCATCAAATTGTATAACAAAATCCCAAGTACCTTATTTGCTAATAAATGATTTTGACTAAATACCTAACTAAAATTATATATTATAATGAAAAGATATTGAAGCAACGGCACCAATTACCATCACCAGGTGCACTGCACTGGCGTCCAGCTGCATAGGCGTACCCGCTTCACGCTGGCTCTCGCTGGCGCATGAGACTCTGACCACGGTGACTGCGACCTCCACGGCGTCGGCTATGATTGCGACCAGTGCCCGATTCTACCCTTGAATTGGTACTGTCTCCGGCCGGGGTCAAAATCCGGCGCCGTGAGAACGCTTCACCGCCGCGGAGCATTAACTGAAACTCATAACAACGGGTTTGACTCCTTTTCAAACAATCCGTGAAAAAGTTTAAAAGTTTCAAAAGTTTTAATCTCTTCTACCCCCATCGTATGTGACCTTCACATGACCTCCACTTTTGGAGTTTCTCCATACATCTCCATCTCCAAATTTTGGAGTTACCTATACTTCTCCAACTTTTGGAGTTTCCCCATACGTCTCCAACTTTTGGAGTTCACCAACTTTTGGAGTTCCCTAAGCTTCTCCAACTTTTGGAGTTTCATATCTTCTCCAACTTTTGGAGTTTCCCCATACGTCTCCAACTTTTGGAGTTTTCCAACTTTTGGAGTTCCCTAAGCTTCTCCAACTTTTGGAGTTCCCCCCCATACGTCTCCAACTTTTGGAGTTCTCCAACTTTTGGAGTTCCCTAAGCTTCTCCAACTTTTGGAGTTCCATATCTTCTCCAACTTTTGGAGTTTCCCCATACGTCTCCAACTTTTGGAGTTCTCCAACTTTTGGAGTTCCCTAAGCTTCTCCAACTTTTGGAGTTTCATATCTTCTCCAACTTTTGGAGTTTCCCCATACGTCTCCAACTTTTGGAGTTCTCCAACTTTTGGAGTTCCCTAAGCTTCTCCAACTTTTGGAGTTCCATATCTTCTCCAACTTTTGGAGTTCCCTAAGCTTCTCCAACTTTTGGAGTTCCATAACTTCTCCAACTTTTGGAGTTTCCCCATACGTTTCCAACTTTTTGGAGTTCTCCAACTTTTGGAGTTCCCTAAGGTTCTCCAACTTTTGGAGTTCCCCCCTATACGTCTCCAACTTTTGGAGTTCTCCAACTTTTGGAGTTCCCTAAGCTTCTCCAACTTTTGGAGTTCCATATCTTCTCCAACTTTTGGAGTTCCCTAAGCTTCTCCAACTTTTGGAGTTCCCCCATACGTCTCCAACTTTTGGAGTTCTCCAACTTTTGGAGTTCCCTAAGCTTCTCCAACTTTTGGAGTTCCCCCCCATACGTCTCCAACTTTTGGAGTTCCCTATCTTCTCCAACTTTTGGACATATTAAAGAAGTAGGACTCACGTGAAGACTGCGACTTCTACTTCGAAGACGCCTTGCACTGCCGCCGCTACGTGATCTCGATGTGGCTTCAGGTGTGTGGCCACTTCGACTTCGAAGGCGCCTGTGACTACTATGCCTCGCACCGCCTCTATGATGCGCTGTCGATCTAGCTTCAGCTGTGTAGCGCAATCGACTCCCAAATGGCGTTGATAGGCGCTGCGAGCTAGTCCCTCGATCGCGTGGCATGGTTCGAAATTCATAAAACAGAAGTAAATGGGTTAGAATTGGTAAATTAAACAAAACTTCACAAAAAACGTTTTAAAAATATTTGCAGGGTATTTCGCAAATATCTCAGAAACGGTGCGTCTGAGCTCAAAAATTACCAAATTTTACCACCCTTTTATAAACCCCACGAAAGGGATAAGAATGCTAAATCCACAAAAAAAACTTATTTTTCTGTCCTACCTTCGAATTTTATCAGTGTCACAAACACATTAATTAAGCGTAATTTTAACGCTATTTAATTAATACTAATCACCAGGTTAAAGTTAAACACGTGCAGAACCACAAGGTAGCGAGGTAGCGTGGTAGGGCCACCCTTATTCTTAATTTACATTAACGATCTGCCAAACGTCACACAACACCCTATGATTATTTTTGCTGACGACAGCACAGCTATTTTTACTGGTGAAAATATGGATACTTTTGAAGCAGACGTAAATAATACCCTTAATGTAATAATTAACTGGCTCACAAATAATAACCTGGTCATCAATTTAGAAAAAACTAAATTAGTCACATTCCCGTGAAAGAATAAAAACTACTTCAACATTCAACATGATGGTACAGTAATTGAACAAGTCACACAAGTGTACAATTTTTAGGACTTTGGATAGATAATGATATGACATGGCAAACACACATTGACACAGTATGCAGTTAACTGAACCAGTAGGTACTCATATGCTCTATATAAATTATCCAAAATTGTCGATCTATCAGCTCTATTAACTGCCTATCATGCCTACGTATCATCAACCTTAAAATAGGCTATTATATTCTGCGGCAACGCCACAAACAAAGAATTAGTGAAAAAGCGCAAAAAAGATGCGTTCGCGCAATGGCTGGTATCTTTGTTCCAGAATCGTGCGAACCATATTTTAAAAAGTTTAAAATTTTAACCTTTCCATCAGCTTATATCTATGAAGTTGCAGTATTTATTAAAATAAATAAAAATCTATTCGGTGAACTGAAATCAAAAAGGTATACACTGAAAATATCTAGTATACCACAAAGAACTGCTCTTATGGGCAAAAGTTTTTTTGGAATGGCATCTAAAATTTACAATAAGATACCTGTGGACATTTTAAGCACCAAGGAACTGCCACTATTTAATAATAAATTGCATAATTTTTTTAATTGACAAAGATTACTACACGATCCAAGATTTTCTAAATAATTAGTGCCTACTACAATCTGTCACTATAATTGTTATTTTCTAAGATTTACTTTTATGTGATGCCTAAGATATTTATTTTTTATTTTTAACTGCATGTTGATATAATTATTGTATGCCTATTAGGCAGGACATAATGGAACTGTAATTTACCTAACATCTGTATGTATAACCTATGCCCACAATAAAAAGATTTGATTTGGTTTGAGAAAACTATTTTGAAGCACTTGTAATGTATAAATAGGCGTGTACTTTCCACTTCTGAACTGTAATAATAAGCTACCCTTGCTCTAAAATACTAATTTAATACCGAATATAATTATCAATATTTCAAGGATAAGGAAAATAATATGAAACACCAAGATACTTTGTCAGTCATTTATATTACTTTGCCAACATCAAATTCAATATTCTACACCATACCATCACATCTCCTATTCCCCACATAATATTACAATTCAATCAGTATTCTAATATTTACCATAAAACTAATAGGTTACCTTAATTTACAGTAGATCTCCAACCAATACTATGCCAATCTATCTTTTTACCGACACAGCCACTAAGCACGTCTTACCGTCACGAGCGCTCGACCCACAAGACCGTTGTGTTCGCCATTTTGACATATCGAATCTTTCGGTGTTGCCAGTAAAATATCAAACAATTATCTATTAAATTGAAACCTAACACTAGCAACTACCCCACACAGATTCGTATACCAGACTAGTTAAAGCAATGGCACGTAAAATTTTATCAGAGAGGCAACCGGATGGCGAGTAGTAATCTGGGTATTGAAGTGATACTGAACCGCCCCGTACCGTCCGAATGGACCCCAAATGGGCGGGGGCGGAGAGATGGGGGCCTAACATTGGTTTTTTGACATGGCATTCAAAATTTATCCAGTTTGCCGGTTTTCCGGTCATCCGGTTGCCACTCTCCAACATCGTTATAATTGAAATAATGCATATAATTCTTGAAACTCCTTACCGATGATTTATTACCGAAAATGAGGGTTGATTTTATAAAAACCAGAGGACACACAAATTTCTTGCACATAATAGAGCTTAAATTTTGAATGCCATGTAAAAAAAAAATTAGGCCCCCGTCTCTCCACCCCCGCCCATTTGGGGTCCATTCGGACGGTACGAGGGGGTTCGGTATCACTGCAAGACCCAGATTACCACTCGCCATCCGGTTGCCTCTCCGATAAAATTGTAGCTGCCATTGCCTTGAATACACTACTTGCCATGTAAATATCAGTGACAGAAAGTTATTACAACATCGTCAGCATACACAAGTAGAAAAAATACATATTACTGAAGCTAACTCAAAAACTCCACAAGCAAAGTTAATAAGATTTATAAGGGATACACATAATTTAAAAAATCGGGCCACAATTGACGAAAATATCGATGAACACATATCTAAAAAAAAAGATACAGACGAATTGAGAACCACCTTGCTGACGTATTTTATCTGGTAAACCAGTCTTACTTATCTTGAGTTGATGGGTATTTCCGCAGCACTAAAAAACTTATTGTATATGTTATTAAAAATCTATTTTTAACAAAGACAAACAACACATCGTTGTCATTAATTATGGGCCTAATAGTCTTAATTGCTTGATGGGAATTTCTGTTCTTGTATGAATAAACATAACTTTAAAAGAAGGTTTGGGAAAGTAATTGATATCTAAACATACAATCCACAATACTTACAGTTTCTGACCTAGGTTAGGAAAGTACGATGTATTTTCAAATGGGAGTATGTGTGTGAGACAACTGACTAGTGTTGAAAAAAAAACTAAGGCGATTTATTTTTATTAAGTGGCCGTTATTTTTATTAAATATATAAGCTATATTTTTTTTTACAGAATTAAAAAATATAATAAACTCGTTTTGTTTTTCTTCTTTTGAGAAAAAATACCTACAAAAACTAAACAAATTTAGTGCTCAGTTTTTTAAAATTGCTTTTCATAATAAACATGACACTAAAACTAATTAGTAGGTTCCAGAAGTAGTTAGTTAATGCATTTTTTATAATTTAATATTAACAATTCCCAGGGATTTTCATTTTGATATTAATTAATTATCATGCAAATGTATGAAAATGGCTTTATGACAGACTTGCTTACTTAGTCCTCAAAACGTTTGCAGAATAATTAATAATTAAATATATACAATTTTCTGACACCAGGTTAGTCACTAGACAAAAAAAAAAGTACTAACTAAACTTAGTACCAATTTCAATATAATATAATTTATCCACCTACCTACACTTAGTATGGATAAATTAAATATGTAGATACACATGGCTACACATCAATTTATAAATTTCCAGTAAAAACTGACCTCGCATTGTACGGAAATCCTATACAATGCGAGATCAACATAAACTGGTTTTGTATAGCTTGATGTGTAGCCGTGTGTACCTTTAATCTGACTTCACGTGACTTATTTTACCTAAGTTCATTATTTATCTAACGATGCATTAGTTTTTAAATGAAATAATTATTTATTCTTCTCTCTTTATACCTACTTGCAAGTTTGTCTAGCAAAGAATAAGGCTCCGCTGCTCATCATGGATCTCAAGGTGACCAGAGGTAGTTTAACTGGTCATGACAAAGTGACATTCTATCAGTGATGACAATGGAAAAGTCAAAAATGTATGGGACTATCGAAAGCAACCAAAAAACTTATGTCGATCGTGTAGTTGTTGTAGAAATAAGAAACGTTTTGAAAGCGATTGCCATTTGTCTAAGCCCTCAGAACAGTCCATTGTCCAACTGGCTTTTGGTTTAGTCACCTCTATACCTACTGCTTATTTCGGCAAGAAACTTGTGACTAATAATGAAAGGTTCAAAAACTAGGAAACTGGATCTCATTAGAATTGGAAAACAATACCTAATGTTGAATAGGAAGGTTAACGACTTTAAGTAGTTGTAGGTACGTTAACATTATTTTGATTAAATTCTTTAGTTATTTGTAATTAGTGTCGTATTTTACCTTTTTCAACGTTTTAAGTTAATTATTTGTATGTCGGAGACGGCTATGTGACTCTCGTTAATTTCAGCGATATTTTAACTACTGTGGGCGTAGTGTGGGTAGTGTTGGTTAATGCGCAATAGAAAAACAGTTTGCAGTTCAGATCATTATAATTTACTATCAAATGAATCACACTAGATAAATTATACACACACTCGGTGCGACGGCGTTTATTAAAATCACCAATTAACACAATGATCACAAATTACAACTAACACAATAACTGAGCACCACGAATCGAGAACAGTTCCGCGACGTCTTCACTTCGATGCGACCAGAGGCTGAATCCCTCCTCGCCGTAGCCTTTAAACATCACGACTCTGTAGAAGCGCACGCTTTAGGTGTGGGTAGATCACATCCTCTCGCCAGCGACGCGCTTGCGATTCGTTTCGTGTCCGTACTAATGACCGGATCCGACATGTATATTAATTTACGGTAGGTACTTATTCTTTTCAAAGCCGATGCAAAAAGATGATAGTTGTATGTTTGCTGAGTGTGAAAATAGAGAGATCTTTAACATTGTGTAACCATAGAATTGTGTTATAAAATAGTAAAATTACTTACTTACTATTTAACAGTAAGTAAGAATTAATTTCAAGAATCTTCCAGTTTAATACTTATATGGGATTCTTAGTTGTAACATTTAAAATAGTTCATATAAAATTTTGATTATACGCTGACGTGAAGAAAATACTTTGAATTTACATTTCGTATAAAGTCGTGATTCACACATGGTAATATAATTGTTACCTACCAAGTAATTTTACAGAAAACAAACGTATGTTCACGGCGCGGCGGGAAAAGAAAACCTTATTTTATTTATTTATTTAACAGTTTATGTACACACATATAAACAGACAAGAAGAAAGGAACAGAAAAATACGTACAAAGGTGATGCTTATTTCTATATAAATCTCTTCCAGCATACCTGCGATAGGAAAGTAATTAAAGAGATGTAGACAACGTGTGTAAGAGTAAAAGAGAAAACAGAATACATAAAATAAAACTTAACTATTACTAAAACTTAACTATACACTAATTTAAATATAAACATACAACATAAGAATCCAAATAAAAAGTGATTTCAAACTGTTATGGCTAGTAGTCAGTCTTTTATGGATGCGCTAGCGCTAAGTTAGCCCGGAAAGCGCGTTAAGTCGTTGGTCCCGGCTGTCATTCGTGGTCAAAGTCAAATCATTTATTTCAAATAGGCCCATGTATGGCACTTTCGAACGTCAAAAATTACAAAATAATAAAATTGATTCTAGTCGCCCCTTCCAAAAGGTAGTTTTCGTATGGAGAAGAATGGGCAAGAAACTCCACCGTTACTCTTTTAAAATGTTTTACAATATTGTTTGTACATGTACGTACATTTGTTAAATAATTATTATATGTGAAGACGATGCACCTAGAATAAAATTACTATACCACAATAGGTAAAAACAATTAAAAATGAAGCAACGATAGATAATTTAATTTGTGATAGATACATGGTTCTCACATATTTACAAACATTGTAAAAGTAGACGATTTTTCTAAAATTTTACAATTAATAAGTCAGTGTGTAAGGAAGTAATCACAGAATGTAAAATCAATGTCATAAAACACAAAGTAATAAATTTTACAATTACATTAGCAACCAGTTTGATTTTGTCTTGATTCTAAATTGTCCTATGGAGCAGGACCAGCATGTTTCCAAGCACTCTTATCTTGGATATAATCCTCTAATTTGTAATATGCTTGTTTACAAAGTGTACTTTTTATATGAGTTTTAAATTTTCTTTCATTAAATTGCAATATGTCACAAGGTATTTTGTTGTAACATTTAACACAGTACCCCATAAAAGATACTTTAGATAACCTGAAAAATGGTTGATCTAGTTTATCTTTATTTCTAGTATTAAAATTATGTCTATCACTTATTTTATTAAAGAGATGTGGATTTTTCCTTACATACATAATATTTTCATAAATGAATTGGCAAGGTACCGTCATAATAGTGGATCTTTGACAGTCGTTACGGGTCGTCAGAAGCCCGAAAGTCTGACAACCAGTCTTACCAAGGGGTATCGTATGACCCAGTTGCTGGGGTGTGGAGGTCAGATAGGCAGTCGCTCCATGTAAAATACTCTATTCAGCTGCATCCGGTTAGACTGGAAGCCGACCCCAACATAGTTGGGAAAAGGCTAGGCAGATTGATAGCGCTAAGTTAGCCCGCGAAATTCAAATTTTATCAAAATAATAATTTTGGCAACATAATAATCAAATTTTATCGATCGATAATGTGGCAATACAACAAGGGCACCACCACTGTTGTAAAAAGAAAAAAACCGGCCAAGTGCGTGTCGGACCACGCACAATGAAGGGTTCCGTAGTTGGGATGAATTTATCCCAAAAACAAACTTTACATCATAGTTGAAAAACATGTTCTCCCATACATCGATATACGGTCAATTCTCCAACTGCAAATGTAAGTTTGTGATCGCAAAAACATTTTTTTTGTGATAAAACTGCAAATTAACGATTTTCGGACTTTTTCCTTTTTATGTGCTGTAAGACCTCGCTTCCTGCTATATTAAATGATTCTAGGTCAACTAGTTTTGATTTTTTTGCGAGTATCAAAATATGACGCATAAAATGGCTGTATTTTTTA
Organism: Agrochola lychnidis; assembly: GCA_963680765.1. Taxonomy (NCBI): domain Eukaryota; kingdom Metazoa; phylum Arthropoda; class Insecta; order Lepidoptera; family Noctuidae; genus Agrochola; species Agrochola lychnidis. Next base: position 10,754,025 of record OY796852.1, read on the forward strand.
TTGCGTTAACTTAGAAGCTTGATTTTAAAACTACTGCTGAGATTTTTTTGCACATCCAAAACCAACCATTTAGCTGGCAGGGGGGGGACACTTGACTCTAACAAAAATTAGCATTTTCAAGCTTAATATTTCGCAAACGGATCCCTGAATCTAAAAATGGTTTTCACAAACTCACAATGTTTTTAAAGGACCTTTCCAATGATACCCCATATCATGGGATACAAAAAAATTAAAAGGTACTCTAAAAAAAAATGTTTGTCATAATTTTGTTTTACCACTTTGTCGGCGTAATTAATATGTATACCTGTGCCAAATTACAGCTTTCTAGTACTAATGGTCTCGGAGCTAGACCGCGGACAGACAGACAGACAGACAGACAGACAGACGGACATGACGAAACTATAAGGGTTCCTTGTTTACTAAGGAACCCTAAAAATAGAAAGATTATATGTGCTGCGCATCTCATTTATTGCGGTTGCGGTGTGCTGGGTGGTGCATTTGTCTGCTACGCTTGAATTTATCGCCCCCTGAAGACCGGGGCACGTGCCCCAGGCACCACCCGGGGCACGTGCCTCGGTTTGCCCCCCTCTGGATTCGGGGCTGGTAGCTATAGACCGAAAGTCGGATGGACGCTAGTTACATCGTAAAATATTTTTGCCTTTTTAGGGTTCCGTACCCGAAGGGTAAAACAGGACCCTATTATTAAGACTCCGCTGTCCGTCCGTCTGTCTATCTATCCGTCTGTCACCAGGCTGTATCTCATGAACCGTGAGCTGTTACAGTTGAAATTTTCACAAATGATGTATTTCTGTTGCCGCTATAACAACAAATACTAAAAAACAGAATAAAATAAATATTTAAGGGGGCTCACATACAACAGAAATGATTTTTTTGCCGGGTACGGAACCCGTCTTGGGTGAGTCCGACTCGCACTTGGCCGGTTTTTATTTTCTAGTTTGGAAGGTTGCTGCTATCTATACTAACGGTATGGAACCGCAGAATAGTTAAGAATCCACATTTTTAGGGTTCCGTATACTCTCTCTCCGCCTAGCCTTTTCCCAACTTTGTAGGGGTCGGCTTCCAGTCTAACCGGATGCAGCAGTATTTTACATGGAGCGACTGCCTATCTGACCTCCATAACCCATTAACTCGGTAATACGATACCCCTTGGTAAGACTGGTTGTCAGACTTTTGGGCTTCTGACGACCCGTAACGACTGTTAAAGATCCACGAATGACGGCCGAGACCAAAGGCTTAACGTGCTTTCCGGGTTCCGTACCTCAAAAGGAAAAAACCGAACCCTTATAGGATCACTTCCTGGTCCGTCCGTGAGTCTGTCCAGGCCCTTTTTCTCAGGAGGTGTCAAGTTGAAATTAATATCAAATACGTAGCTAGGTCTATGGTCTCTAAGAGCTCTAAAAATCAAGCTCCTAAGATAAAGCAACAAAAAAAACGGCCATTTTATGCGTCATATTTTGATACTTGCAAATAAATCAAAACTAGTTGACCTAGAATCATTCAATTTTTCAGGAAGCATGGTCTCATACAAAGGAAAAAGTCCGAAAATCGTTAATTTATAGTTTTCACTTGGTCGGTTTTTATTGACTTAAATTCCATATTATTGCTGTTCAAAGTTGAAAAAAGAAACTCGTTGACGCACATTGTTAAGAGCCGAAAACAAAGCGGAACAGAATATGCGTGAACCTGATCAATACAGTCATGACGTAGTTTGTGGCCGGTTCAGCAGGTTCCTAAGTGGGCATCATTAATATGCAAAGCATTTGTATAGATACATATCATTCAGGTAATGTGGTTGGTGGATAGCTATAAATATTGGAAAAGGTTCTTTATACAAACAGAGGAAGTGCCAATAAATACATATTAATTATGCCAATAAATAAATATAAATAATAAACGCTAAAAACACGAACTATTAACGGAGCCGATTAAAAAGTTTTTCCTTAAAACTAAACAGAATATTGAAAACGTTCTGTAAGGTAAGGTAGGCCAACATCATCAGATAATATCGATTATTATTCGTTGTTGTTGTCCCATAATTGCGAATCGATTCGAATAGAACCGCGTACGTAGAATATATGTATGATTAGCATACATATATCTGGTTCTATTCGATCGATATCGATACGATTGCGTTAAGGTAAACACGTGTGCTACAGGTGTGATCGATTAAAATATACAGGTACTTAAATATGATTTTGTTCTTGTTTTGCTATCCTATTTATTGCAAATTAGCTTTTCCGGAGCACCTAAAACAATGAGCGATATGTGCTGCGGATAAAGTGAATAAAAACCAAGTTTAATATTAAATTTATAGTTTTTTATTCACATTATTGAATCATAATCATCAGCCTATAAATGTTCCCACTGCTGGGATACAGGCCTCGCGGACCGTAATCCACCACGCGGGCCCAGTGCGGTTTGGTAGATGTCACATGTCTTCGAATTTTCGGTTCTAGGACATGCCGGTTTCCTCACGATGTTTTCCTTCACCGTTTAGAGAGCAGTGGTGATGAAATAATTTACACAAAGTAAAGCCCCTGTCTGGGTTCGAACCTACGACCTTAATCATTTTATAATTCAGTACAAAAGAATATAATTTTTTTTTAGAAGGATATTTAGTTGGTTATTCTTTTTCATAGAGCTAATATGTATTGAAAACTGTGGGGTTTGAATGAAAAGAATAGTAAAATAATACTTGATTCTGTAGCTTAGTGTGCACTGAGACAGATTTTTAGTTATTGCAACAAAAATAACACAAAATGGCTAAAAATGGAAAGTTATGTGGAAACAGCATGATATTAAAGGTAATTACCACTACCTATTCTAAACCCAACAGACGTTGTCCAGTCCAATTTTCAATAATTCATACAAAATTCCCATAAAAAATGCAGTTTTCCCGAATTTTCCCATTTTCCTGGCAACTTTTCAAAGTTTTATTCTCTATTCGGGTTATTCCGAATATTTTGAAATTAAAAATAGTCAATGGTCCAGCCGTTCTGAAGTGATGCGCTAACCAACGATCAGCATTCCATTTTTATTTATTTAATTACCTAACCATTTATGCACACACATATAAACAGACAAGAAGAAAGGAATAGAAAAATACGTACAAAGGCAATGCTTATTTCTAAAGAAATCTCTTCCAGCATACCTGCGACAGGAAAGTAAATAAAAAGAGAAGTAGATAACGTGTGTAACCGTAGAAGAGAAAACAAAAACATATATCAAAGAGGAAAAAAAAACAATTCACTAATTTCAATGTAAACATACAACATGAGAATATACATACTTCTAAAATAAATATCACCACAATACATACAACTTTCACATGGGAGCAACTCTGAAATCACAAAAAAAAATCAGCCGTTTCATACATTTGGTCAAGTAGGTATTGAACTTTTGTATAAACAGCTGATTTTTTTCGTGATTTCAGAGTTGCTCCCATGTGAAAGTTGTTTATATTCATGGGTAGAACACCCTGTAAAAATTTCGAGACGGTAAAAAAATCATCCGGTATATAAATTACAATGTGATTTAAAATAACTATGCAACTATGACGAGGTGGAAAGATAGTGTTCTTTCACTCTTCGTTTAAATATTTCAACAGTTTTGACAGTCCCTAATGTCAGGCGGAAGTGAATTCCACAACTAGGAATTGAAGTCGGTTTATTATTATAGAAGATAGATATATCAAGAAACTAGATACTAAGTATAATATGTAGAATGGATGCTATTATCTATTTAAGTTTATGGGATCATTGATATTTTGTAATGTACTTCCTGTTATTATTGTATAAACCATGTTTAGGTGCATCAAGTTGAGGTACAAGGTAGTAGGTGAGGTACCAGGTCCCACTTATATGGAAAAGCCATCAAGAAGATAAAACACCTTAATTATTTTTTTTTTTTTTTTTACAATATGAGTTTAATTTATTGCACAAAACCAGTTACATTAATTAACATATAAAGATAAAAAATAATGGATTTTAAAATGTTGCTGCCTTGATGTTTGATTCCCTATTCTCATTTATCCCATAATTATATTATGCACAATTAATTATTAAGTTTTACAGTTCCATAAATGTCGTCTTCCGCTTTACCCTGGTTATCGCCAAGGTATATATAATTTAAATAATGTTATAATTGTGAACAATTAACCATAACATGTACTTGTACGTGTTGTCTGTCCGTGTAACTCGAGATTGCAGATAGGCTGTGAGCTGTGACTAAGCACATACCGCGTACCCATAGGTATGCGTCTAAGAGGTGTTATCTAGATTTATCCAATTTTGCATGTACTTAATCAAATTTCTCGAAGATAGTCTGACGGCAGTGATAAGGGCCAAGCTTCCATCCCTTGCGCGGGCACAGAGTTACAACACCTAAGGTGGTGGTTACCTTCAGAATACCTTACCTTACCTCAGGAATACAAATTTAAATTCCTTACAATCTTGAAACTTACTAACAGGATTCCGAACCTTAAAAACGTTCATACTGACATATAGATAGAGTATTACTCGCTACAGCGACACGAAACAGCTTCAACACCCGCAGCATTATGGGAGTCTACAGGTATTCCACATTTATTTTCAAATATTTTGAGAGGTCTATGGTCAGTGCAGTAAAAGATAGACTGAATAAAGCTGTTACAGCTTGATCAGTTGCCCAACAGTTGGAAAATCTAGAAGTTGTACAGTATAGGTCAAAAGAATAAATAGAAGATTCAAAAAATTTAAGTAGTTCCTGACCACTAATCGATTCAAAATATTTAAGTAGTTCCTGACCACAAATCGATTCAAAATATTTAAGTAGTTCCTGACCGTTTATCGATTGTTTTATATAGTCATAGCCATACAAGTAGGTAGGTATTTGATGACTCTGTGGTTAGATTCATTTGTATTTTCCCTATTTCTAATCTAAAAACCTCATTACCTCGTGACAGCTGCACGGAAATAATCTTTTTGAAATAAATAATACAAATACTTATCGTTTTGAATCTTATTTAACAAATATTGCAGATTATTTAAATAGTGTTACTTTATAAAATAAGCAGATAAAGAGGAAGACAGTAACAATTTTAATGAGTATAAAAGAATGACATAAAATTATCGCTACGCTCCAAAACGGGGATCTTATACGTAGGCAAAAAGGCTGCCAAGCTAAAATGGGATTGGGCGGGTCTTGTCAGCCGCATGCATCGTGACTGTTGGGCAACAGTCTCCACACGGTGGGCGCCTGAGGATGGACGGCGGTGCCGAGGCCGGCCCAGGAAGAGGTGGCGAGACGACCTAGACGCGTACCGCAAGGGTTGGATGGAGGTGGCCTTGGAAAAGAATGCATGGAAGGATTTGGGGGCCTTTGCTCAGCAGTGGGACAGTGTAGGCTAATAAAAAAAATGAAATTATCTTAAAATCTCAGATCACAAATGGATCTTGAGTACCTACCTTTATAAATTATGTAGGTACCTACGCAATATTTCTGCGTTAGATACATTATTATTTAAATGTAATAGACAAGTTGTATTAAGTAAGCTTACTCAGGCACTCAGTAATCTGCTTTGTGTAGGCATTGGTTTATTTTAATGTAAAGTAACTTTAGAATTTATTACTTCTTCGTGCTAGAGAATTCAAGAACCTTGAAAAATTTGGTTTTATGTCTCCGTATTGCATTTGTATGTTTTGATTTTCATAGTCTGACAGTCTAGTTTTTAAGACTTATTTTTTTAACATTACATAACATAACATCACGCCTTATTTCTCAAAAAGGTAGGGCAGATGTTTACCTGTTGTACACCTACATTTCGTCAGCTATGTTTAAGTCCCATTTCCATTAACTGGGCATAAATTCGGACTCCGGGCTGCTACTGAGAAATTCCTGTTGAAAAACCCAATGGTACTTTGCCCGACCTGGAGATCGAACCCAGGACTTCATGCTCAGCAGTAGCGCTTGCTACCACTAGACCAACGAGGCACTCGTTTTGAACCTTATTTAACAAATATTGCAGATTATTTCAATAGTGTTACGGAGTGAGGAAGAGAGTAACAATTTTAATGAGTTTAAAAGAATGTCAGTTTTCAGATCTGAAGAAGATTCACTGAAAACATCTTGGGTTGCTCAGCTCAAGGCAGACGATGGTGCCTTCGTAAGTAGATAAGATCTGTTCACAAAAGAAGATAACCATCTATCTAAACTATTGTAAAGAAAACACAAAACGCTGCGATAAATAAAAAGTAATAGGACATAATTCTGAAAGCATGTTAACAAAACTGAGTAACAGACTGACTTTAGTTAGGATACCTAATAGGTACTGGCGCCTTTTGTAAACAATGAAACATTAATTAATTTATTTATTCTTCAGAAACCTAACAGTCTAATATCTATTTAGTATGTACAATAGCGTTTACAATTGCCGTTTAAAAACTTCCACAAATTAAAAACCAAGTACCTAAAATTAAAAGAAAAGAAACATACAAAAATTAAAATTAAAAAAATATCTGCTTAAATGTAACTTAAGAAATATTTCTTTAAACATATCAAAATAAATTCTTGTTAACCAATAAATGTTGTTGTTGGTCACTAACTCAATTACAAAGCAACATTGTGTTTTGCAGTGCCCTGACAGGATTCATGTACAAAATCCGTCAGTAAATTTGTAAAATGTGTGATGTGCATGAGCGCAAAAAATAAATGGAAAAATCGACACGATTTTCTATGTCCAATAGTCGTCGAATAAACGACGATATAACATTTTACAACAATTGACAATTGAAAAAGCTATGTTTTCTTTTGGGATAAGCTGAGAGTTTATTTTATTGTATATTTTATTTGTTTGCTAACATATAAAACACTGGTTAGTAGGCATGCATTCAAATTTCATGACACAGTATTAAGACATGCACTCTGTAAGGGCACTGCAAATGTTTACATATCATATGATTAAATTAAACAATATAATATTGATTTTAATTATTACAATGCATTACATTTTATTTCAAATAAATCATTATTATTAATTCGTTAATTCATTTTAGTCATTATAGGTAAGCGTAATATAGTCATAATAAGTCATTTATTATTTCACATTTACGTCAAGGTTATTATTACAAGGTCAATCGATTTACAATTTGTCAGCTTTAAATTCCTCAACGGTATTGTAAGCCTTTCTTTATTAACAGAGATTTGACTGCTGATGATGATGATGATTTATCTGCTTCGAGAAAAACAGTACGCTGCTTGTTTTCCGTGCATATAAACGCAAGGTCTTTATGTTTGTCTGTCCGTTAGTGTCCTTATAACTCAAGAACAACTTAACCGAAAAACAAAATATTTTCATTCATAGATCATTAGGTACGTACTATGTTTATATTGTTCATGACTAGGTTTTAGAATATGTTTCTTATATCTTGTAGTGAAGCTTAAATTTAATAAAAAAAGTAGAGTTCAGTCAGTCTTCTCCCGGTAAACTGGATTGTTGGGGAAAACCAAGATTAGTATTTTGTGGATAACAAACTTCGGTTTATCCGTTTGGTAATTCATATTAGAAAATTAAGGAAATAATATGAAATTAAAATACAACTCCATGATTGAAGGTGACTTTGTTTTTATATTAGCACCGGCAAAAAATCAATTGAGGAAGGGATAATTATGTTTTGTCCGTTTACGTTGTCTATACTAATATTATAAATAGGGAAATTTTGTTTGTTTGTAAATTTGTATGTAGAGGGTAATCTCCGGAACTAACAGTTACCCAATTCTTGAGGAAGGTTGTAGGCTCGCGGACGAAGTCGCGGGCAGAAGCTAGTTTTTTATAAATATTGATTGACAAAGACGAACCTTATTAATTTTGACAATGCGCTTTCGGTCGTTTTGGGATTAGTATAATGTATGATTCCCTAGGTAACTTATAAACACTACTAATAAAATTGCTGGTAATAACCGACCAAAATAAAGAAGGAATGTCTATTCAATTCACATTGCCATACAACGTGGTAATGCCACCAGTCTCTTGGGTACATTACCAGTCGACAGTGATGCGGAGGAATTTTTCGACGCGATATTTTAGTTTTAGTTAGGTTAGGATTTTATGTTTTCAATTTTGTTAAATGGAAAATTGATAAGTCGTGAATAAACTTAGAAGAAGGTTATTTAAAAAAAAAAAACACATTGTCAAACGCAACTTTATGCAACGGTATCGAATTTCACTACTTAGGTGTTGACAAACAACAAATTTTTGGAGATGAATGAGCTTTTACTGATTTTTTTTTTAGGTTTTTCATCTCTTTGTTGACCTCTGAGATCATGACTACTTAACCAGGCTTTCCTGTGGGTGCTACTACACTTAAAACCTTCAGCCAGGGGTTATTCAACTATGCTAATTAAAAGCTTTTACTGAAGTCGTGAAGGATTTCAACCGTAAAAGCCATCGATTTTCTAGGGTAAGCCGCGTGTCATCCCATGCGGCTTACCCTAGAAAATCTACATGAACTAGTTTTTGCCCGCGACTTCATCCGCTTGTATAACATAAAATATCCGATTTTATACAATCTAATCGTTAGTTTCGTGTTATTTAATTTTTCTCGCGGTCTTAACGCTGCCTAATTAATAAGTATAAGTATATATATTTTTTTATATACATTAATTTAATTATTAAGGTGACACTTGTTTCTATGAACTGATTTTGAACATCTGTGTCTGAACTAGATATAAAATATCTGTATTTCAGACTAATTCAGACATCAGCGCTCTCCCCAGGGGGCCGGCCTACCACCAGCTTCAAAGCAGTCATCATCATCATCATCAGCCTATAATGTTCCCACTGCTGGGACACAGGCCTCCTCTCTGTGAACTTACACAGTAATATTAATAATAATATCAGTAAGAAGGTAACCCAAACGTTCAGTAGCGCCATCAGGATGGAATTTGGTGTGGCAAAATGTGCAGTCATGCATGTAAAGCGAGGGAGGATTATGGAATCCGTGGGAACCCAACTCTCGGATTCCATACACCTTAGATCCCTCTCCTCAACCGAAACCTACAAGTACTTGGGTATGTCGGAAGCGTTAGGCATCAATGTTGCCGACATGAAACAATCGTTGAGGGAACGGTTCTTTGGCCGCCTGAATAAAGTGTTAAATAGTCTTTTATCAGGCGGAAACAAGGTGCGTGCCTTCAACGGTTGGGTCATGCCGGTGTTGATGTATTCTTTCGGCATACTCAAATGGACTCAAACGGAACTTGACGCTCTAGATAGGAAGGTCCGTATATTGCTGACGGCAAATCGGATGCATCACCCACGGTCATCAGTGATGAGACTGTACATCCCGCGGAAGTGTGGGGGTCGAGGTTTCCTAAATGCTAAAACCCTCCACAACCGCGAGATTTACAGTCTCAGGGAATATTTCCTTCAAACTGACGTGGGTATGCACCGAGATGTGGTCGCAGTGGACAAGGGCCTCACCCCGCTCTCCTTGGCAAAAGAGAACTGGTGCAAACCTGCAGTACTTGATACTAACGATCGTAAGGAAGTATGGCAGGGCAAAGAGCTACACGGACGCTTTTTCCGGGCCCTCCACGGGCCTGATGTAGACTTTTTGGCGTCTGTATCCTGGCTACGCTTCGGTGACCTCTTCGGGGAAACCGAAGGTTTTGTCTGTGCGATTATGGATGAAGTTATCCTGACGAATAATTATCGGAAATACATTGTCAAGGACGGTACGGTTGACATCTGTCGGGCATGCCACCGCCCCGGTGAATCAATCCGACATATTATTTCCGGGTGTTCTCGTCTAGCTAACGGCGAGTACTTGCACAGACACAATCTAGTGGCTAGGATTATCCACCAGCAACTTGCCTTGCAGTACAACCTTGTGGAATCTGAAGTACCATACTACAGGTATGTGCCCGACCCAGTTCTCGAGAATGGTCACGCCACATTGTACTGGGATCGATCTATCATCACTGACAGGACTATTGTAGCTAATAAGCCTGATATTGTGGTGATAGATCGACGAGAGCGCCGTGCAATGATTGTAGATCACGCTGTCCCTCATGACGAGAATCTCGTAAAAGCTGAGAAAGATAAAAAAATCAAGTATCTTGACTTAGCACACGAGGTTGTCGACATGTGGGATGTGGACTCTGCAATCATTGTACCGATAATCGTTACGGTTAATGGCCTAATAGCGAAGAGCCTCGACCAACACCTCAGGAGGCTTTCATTGCGCGGCTGGGTCAAGGGCTTGATTCAGAAATCAGTACTCCTAGACACGGCACGCATAGTGAGGAGGTTCCTCTCTCTAGAGCCCTGACCACCGGCAGCTTGGACCCTGTTCCTGATGCCGATGGGCCACTGTTTTTTATATTTTTAATTTTTTTTTAATGATTTTCATAAAAATATTTAAAAATGTATTAAATATGTAAAAAAATGAATAAATGGTACTCAAATATCAGTAATATTAAAATAATAATACTGCTTCAAAGCAGTATTATTTTAATATTACTTCAGTGGGAGAAAGAGATGGAGTTATATGTCCTGTAGAGCTTCATCTCTTTCCCACACTGAAGTAATATTAAAATAATACTGCTCTATGAGCTGGTGGTAGGTGTTGTAGGCGACACTTAGCAAATAACTTTGTTTGAGCTCTGTACACAACATTTTTGATTAAAGAGTAAGAGAAAAATAAAAAGAAGTGACAAAATGAAGGGGAATAATTTTAAAATAATAAGTTGTGTAGTGATGGCCGCCGTTGAGTCCTCTAATTAGCTTCTGCCTGCGGCTTCCTCCGGGATAAATTTCTTGTTTTAACATAAAATCTATTCTATAACACTTGGCAATACTGTAGCTTCCACTTGGTAAAAGTCTTTTGAATCGGATCAGTTGTTCCGAAGGTTACCTACCCCCTACATACAAACTCACAAATTTTTCCTCTTTGGAATATTAAGTATAGAAAAAAGTATCCTGTACGTAAGTAGGTATTATTGTGGAAAACACTGTTTTAACGAGTATTTAGAGTATTAATTACTGTCCAACTAAAATTTACTTTATTATCTATATCAGAAGGAAGATGTTAAAAAACAGGATTTACTACGAAATCTTCTTTTCGTGTGGTTAATGACTAACCTGGTGTCAAGGTTTTAAAGCCGCCCAAGAGCTTCTGACTTGGATTCACATGCCGTCGAGAAATATCTCTCAGGCATGCCGGTTTCCTCACGATGTTTTCTTTCACCATTATTGAAGCAAGTTAAACTATGAAATAAAACAACAGTAAACGAGACATTAGATCTATATAGGAAACAGTGCTGAACTATTTTTATTATTTCCGTATAATCATCATTTCAGCCGAAAGATGTCTACTGATGGAAATAGGCTTCCCCCAAGCACCGCCACTTCGACCGATTCTGTGCTTTCCGCATCCAGCGGATTCCTGCGGCCTTCACAAGGTCATCGGTCCATCTTGTGGGAGGCCTTCCAACGCTACGTCGTCCGGTACGCGATCGCCACTCCAGAACATTTTGGCACCATCGGCCATTGCCACTTAAGTTTGGCAATTCTTCGGGCTATGTCGGTTGCCTTGGTTCTCCTGCGGATCTCTACATTTCTGATTCTATCATGTAGGGAAACTCCAAGCGTAGCCCTCTCCCTTACCTTTTTGAATTTTAGCCTTCTGATAAGGCCCATTGTGAGCGACCACGTTTCAGTGCCATTGGTCATCACTGGCAAAACGCACTGGTCAAAGACTCTCGTCTTGAGACACTGCGGTATTCAAATTCAAATTCATTTATTTAGCTTACACAAAGTTCATAAATATACAACCTAAATAGCATGGTATGAAATTCTCACTAACAGAAGACTTAGAATTAGACAGCGGGTCCCAAACTAGGCACAGCCTGTATCTTGGTGACCCAAACACTACACAAAGTTAACAACTTTAATGCGTTCTGCTAGCGCAATATTATTATTATTCATAGTTCTTATTAAATTTGGAACGAGAAATAAATAATTACTAGGTCAATAATAAATCAATATCATGAAATTAATAAGCTGCTTAACTTCTTAAAATACTTTAATTGATTTAAAAAGGCACAAAAAAATAGAAGACTTTCTTGTTTTATCTTCGACAACAACATTATTTTTGAGTCATTATTACTCATCATATTGTTATGATGACTCATCATAACAATTTAATTCGTTTTTTTACACAACAGTTCAAGATTGAATGGAATTATGTAAATTAAAACAGAAAACTACTACGAGGACTGCAAAAAAAATTGATAATTGTTTTATTTATGTTTGTCGGATTGTTTTGTTTGTATATAGGGTAGGTACCGTATCTATAATTATGTGTTTTAAATTAAAATAAATAAAATACAATGTAAGTACTAGGACTGTAAGTAGGAAATATGGAATAATTATAACTTTTCAACGGTATACAGAAAACCTTTTTTGGTCGCTGCAATCTTCCAAATTAATGTACATCGCAGTAAATTTAATGACTATAAAATAAAGGAATAACATGATATTATGCGTGCAATTGACGTCAGTGCTAACCTGTTTAATAAAAATAAACCACCACATTGAATACTTCAAGTTCATACAATGTAGCGGAGACTGGGGCTGGTTGCTTATAGAGCCTCCCCTTAAGTATACTAACTGCCAAAAACTTGACAGCAGTAAGGGTTTTGGGTCATCTGATATCACTCGAGGATGCATCTCGGTACCCTCCACATTTGTGCGAAGTATGGCATCGTAGTCGCGCGCCGTTTAGTAGTCGTGACATGTTTTTGATTTATCATACTCGAAAGTGATTTTTGACTATCGTATACTTTTTGTTGTGAAGCCTACAGATTTATGATGAACCACTTTTCTAGCAATTACCGAAGTTTACTTAAGTCTCGTGGAACATAAATACCACAGTGATGTTTTCAAAACGAATTCAGTGTTTAGGCGAGCCAGTAGTGCTATTCTGTAACCATCTCACCGTGTTATCTTAGGTGAAGTGAGCGTGGAGTGAGCTGTCATTTGCTAAGGATTGACACTATTGGCAGCTTGCTTCACCTAAGATATCACGGTGAGATTTTTACAGAATAGCACTACTGGTAATCACAAATGGTGTTTGGTGTGGTTGACTAACTTTTAGCGGGGCAGGTTGACTTAAAAGAAATGTCATAGAAAAGTTTTTTTTTTCCTTCTTTGGCAACATAGAAAAGTTGCTCACTTAGTTATTTCTGACAAAAGAAGTAGCAAAAGTAAGACTTTAAATATAGATACGCGATGAAATAATAAGAAAATCTAGAAAATGAACCTGAAATAAAAAAAAATATCTGTCAATTAATACAGAAGTAAATAGTTTGGTTGTGAACGTTCTAACTTTAGAATTGGTTTACTTTTTAGGATTCCGTACCTCAAAAGGTAAACACGGAACCTTATATGATCACTCGTGTGTCTGTCTGGGTGGCTGTCTGTCTGTCTGTCACAGCCAATTTGCTCCGAATTCACTTCACCAATTTACTTGAAATTTGGTAAAAATGTAAATTTCTGTGACCCAAATATGGATATGTAACGTAAATAAATGAATTTTGAATATGGGGGTCACTCTTCGGTGGCAAATTGGAAAAAAGAAAAGATGCTAACTGTAGGTACAAATACATTTCAAATGAAAGGGCTTGTTCTGAAGATCTCAAATATTTTGTTTTTTATACAGGGTTACTGGTAACTCGACGTATTCCTTGCAGGACGTCATAGTAGGGTTAAAATGCAACAAATTAAGCCACCAAATGTTCTACCGAAATTCAGTAGTTTTTGAATTAGTTAAGAGTTTTAGTTTTTTTATGAAAAATCCCAGATTAAATAATTTGAAACCAATTTAAAAATGATTTACGGCGCGACTGTACTGAAATTTAAGTTATTATCATAGTTGACGCCATAGCAGACCTTTGTTAATAATTAAAAGTTCAATAATGCCTAAAACTTTGGCAAATATCACTAACCAAACATTTAATTTTTTGTAATTTTTGCTATTACTTCATAAAAAATGTAGTCTAGTGCAAAAAAAAAATGCTACACCTGGTGTACAAATTACTAAGAAAATATCCTTGTCTTATCAGCTATCCAAAAAGGTATGAAAGTTAATACAAAATCCTGGAATACATTATGAAAATCGTTTTTGATTTAGTACAGGCGTGCGTTTTACAAAAAGGTGATTATTCGAAAAATCAAAAACAAAATCATGAACATTATTATTCTTTTTAATCAATATTAAAAACTTTAATTACACACATTTCACACGTCTTGTTCGATGTGCTGCCCTCGGTTTCGAATACATGTTCTTATTCGCTTCCTTACTTCTGTTTTTGTTATTCTTGATGTGATTGTTGCCCTCATCTGGTCCGCCGCATTTGTAATTCTCTCCCTTAGTTCTTCAATTGAATTTACTGGGGTCACATAAACTAGATCTTTCATATGACCCCAGACGTAAAAGTCTAGCGGCGTCAGATCAGGGCTTCGTGCAGGCCACGGAATCGGCCCACCACGCCCTATCCATCGGTTTGGATAGTTTTCATCCAGCAATTGTCGAATTGTGATTCGGAAGTGGGCTGGACATCCGTCATGTTGGTAAATCATGTTTGCTCTTCTTTCTTCCGGTACATCCGTGAGCAGTGCTGATAAATGATTTCTGAGGAAATCTTCATAAAGTTCCCCATTTAGTGTTCGGGGTAAAAAATGTGGGCCAATTAATTTGTCGTCAATAATACCCATCCAAACATTAAGCGAGAACCTTCGCTGGGATGCGGTTGGTTTCAGTTTTTTAGGGTTTGCTTCTGCTTTCGGTGCCCAGTAATGTAAGTTGTGGTAATTTGTGATACCATCACGATCAAAACATGACTCATCGGTCCACAGAATGTTTTTTAAAAAGTTTTCGCTGTCGGCGTCGGCACTTAGCATAAAACGACAAAATTCAAGCCGTCTCGGCGGATCTCCTTCTTCTAATGACTGGACTGGTTGGTAATGGTATGGATGTCGGCCTGACAAGTGAACTACAGACCAGACTTTCCACTGTGACATACCAAGCTTACGCGCTACGATGTTTGTCGATGTGTTAGGATCGTCAATAAAACGTTGAAGAATAAGCTCCTCGTCCTCAGCCGTGTATCTCCGGGAACGACCAGTGTCAACTTGCCTGCTTCTTTGGACGCTGCCAGTTTCAGATATTCGCCGATAAGTCGATCCGAAGACACTAACGTGGGGGAGTGCGACCAATCATAAAGCTCCCCGAGTGTTTGGAGTTCAAGCGCAGGTAAAAACTACGAATAATACGAATACGAAACAATAGGTTGACCGTCTCGCAATTTTACCTGCCCCCCATAAAACTCTTCTCTTCCCTGGCACACATGCAAAAGTATTGACAATCACACCTTTCTGAATAACTGATAAGACAAGGATATTTTCCTAGTAATTTGTACACCAGGTGAAGAATTTCTTTTTTGCACTAGACTACATTTTTTATAAAGTAATAGCAAAAATTACAAAAAATTAAATGTTTGGTTAGTGATATTTGCCAAAGTTTTAGGCATTATTGAACTTTTAATTATTAACAAAGGTCTGCTACGGCGTCAACTATGATAATAACTTAAATTTCAGTACAGTCGCGCCGTAAATCATTTTTAAATTGGTTTCAAATGATTTAATCTGGGATTTTTCAAAAAAAAACTAAATTCTTAACTAATTCAAAAACTACTGAATTTCGGTAGAACATTTGGTGGCTTAATTTGTTGCATTTTAACCCTACTATGACGTCCTGCAAGGAATACGTCGAGTTACCAGTAACCCTGTATAATGTTAAAATAAATATTTTTAAAGATATTTAAGAAAATAAATGAAAATTGACCATACGGTCCGCAACTACTGCGCCAAAAATTGAAAAAAAAATGCATCCCAACTAATAGAACCCTTCATTGTGCGTGGTCCGACACGCACTTGGCCGTTTTATTTAGGCATATCTTCTATATAATAAAAATGAAATGCCGTTCGTTGGTAAGCACATCACTTCAGAACGGCTGGTGGGCCGATTTGGCAAATTTATGTTACAAAATAATAAAAATAAAAAAATTAAATTCATTTAATTCAGGAAAAACCCATATTACATCAAATAAAATTTTACTATACTGCAACACACAATAGAACAAAACCAATAGAATAAAAATAATGTCAATGCAATTAAAATTAAATAATAGTTCGAATCAGGTTCTAACGGAAAGAAAAATTTGAAAAGTTGCCGGGAAAATTGGAAAATTCGGGAAAACTGAAAGTGCATTTTCTTTGGGTATTTTATGTGAATCATTGTTTGGACATTACAACGTTTGTCGGGTCAGCTAGTTAAATATAAATATTGTTTAATTACTCATACCTTCTCGTGATTTTACACTTACATAATTACTGCTTACATTAGTCAACCTATCCCAGGCTTGTGGTCAACCTTCTTCGGTCCTACGGTAGATTGACTAAGATTTCTGATTAAAAAGGCATATTACTCTATTAAAGAATTCCTTGAAGAAAAATAATTATTTAATATTTAAATGTTTGTGATACTTTATAATGTGATATAAATTATAAGAATAGTATGATATAATATCAAATGTATGAATAATGATAATTAATATAATATAATGTAAAATGTATAGAAAACTGGAATATTGAGTATGTTTATGTTTTTTTATTAAATTTTTATATCCATTTAATTGCAATGCCTTAACAGGCAACTAAGTTCTAAGAACCTACCTATTGTTAACATCTTCAAAATATTGTACACTTAGTTCGCAATAAAGAATTTGAATTTGAATTTCTTGTTCTACAAAAATCTGTAAATAACAAAAACTATGACAAATTACGATATAGTCATCATCATCATCATCAGCCTATTAATGTTCCCACTGCTGGGACACAGGCCTCCTCTCTGTGAGAGGGAGTGGGCCGTAATCCACCACGCGGGCCCAGTGCGAGTTGGTAGATGTCACATGTCTTCGAATTTTCGGTTCTAGGACATGCCGGTTTCCTCTCGATGTTTTCCTTCACCGTTTTGAGAGCAGTGGTGATGAAATAATTTACACAAAGTAAAGCGCCTGTCTGGGTTCGAACCTACGACCTACAACTCGTAAGTCGCGGCCGTTACCACTAGGCCACCACTGCTCTCAACAAACAACGACAACTGCTGACAAATTACGATATAGTAGATGTTAATAATTTCATTAGGCTAGTAAGCCTAATAAAATTATAGGTATAAAAATGATTTTATTTCATAGTGACAGATTTCTTGTTCTACAAAAATCTGTAAATAACAAAAACTATGACAAATTACGATATAGTAGATGTTAATAATTTTATTAGGCTAGTAAGCCTAATAAAATTATAGGTATAAAAATGATTTTATTTCATAGTGACAGATTTCTTGTTCTACAAAAATCTGTAAATAACAAAAACTATGACAAATTACGATATAGTAGATGTTAATAATTTTATAAGGCTAGTAAGCCTAGCCTAGGCTATTAGCCTAGTCTAGTAAGAAATCTGTCACTATGAAATAAAATCATTTTTATACCTGTAAATATTAAAACACAAGAAATATAGACCAATAATAAGTTTGTGAACCAGTCATGGCCAAGTCTGCCTATTTGTTATTTTTGAAGTCCGTTTTATGGTTATTTGTTAAAGTATGTAATTTATAAACATTGCGAAACAATCTAGTTTCTGTCCACCCCCATGGGACGAGGGCTTGAGTTTATGTGTGTATGCAAAATAAATTGGGAATGATAAAATATCTATTAATTGAGCAAAGCCTGCCTTAGCCAAAGCTAACTAATTAGTTAAAGCTTAAGTTGTCCGATTTTATATAATCCAATCGTTAGTTTCGTGTTATTTAATTTGGTTTTTCACGCGCTCCTAACGCGTCCTAACTAGCTTCTGCCAGCGACTTTGTCCGCGATAAATTTCTTGTTTTAACATGAAATATATCCTATGACACTCGGAAATACTGTGGCTTCCCATTAGTGAAAGTATTTTCGGAAATGGATCAGGAGTTCCGAAGATAACCTGTATAATATTATTGTAAACATGCGTTTTAAATGATTACGACATGCAATAAATCAATCAAAGAGGGTCTTACTGTACGATAAGTAATTAGATACATTTTAACATCCATCTAGCTGGGGGGCGTCCCACTCTACGCTTGCCGATGCGCGGTCTCCACTGCAGGACTCGTCTAACCCGTCCCATCCTTGATGTCCTCCCTCCGGTTGACGCCCTTAGCCGAGGTTTGTACCCCACAGGGGGTGCCCTTAGCGAGCGTTCATCATCATCATTTCAGCCGAAAGACGTCCACTGCTGGACATAGGCCTCCCCCAAGCACCTCCACTTTGACCGATTCTGTGCTTTCCGCATCCAGCGGAATCCTGCGGCCTTCACAAGGTCATTGGTCCATCTTGTGGGAGGCGTTCCAACGCTACGTCTTCCGGTACGCGGTCGCCACTCCAGAACCTTTCGGCCCCATCGGCCATCCATTCTGCGAGCAATGTGCCCTGCCCATTGCCACTTAAGTTTGGCAATTCTTCGGGCTATTTCGGTTACCTTGGTTCTCCTGCGGATCTCTTCATTTCTGATTCGATCATGTAGGGAAACTCCAAGCATATCCCTCTCCATTGCCCTTTGCGAGCGTTCACCTAGTTTTAATTAGCATAGTTGAATAACCCCTGGCTGGAGGTTTTAAGTGTAGTAGCTTAAAGGCACCCACAGGAAAGCCCGGTTAAGTAGTCACGATCTCAGAGGTCAACTACGAGATGGCCAACATAAAAAATAAAAAAAAACCAGGACTCGTCTATTCCACTGGCCATCGGTCATATGACAATCATGGCCAGCCCACTATATACTCGGTTTTGTCCTTGCCGAAAACTTAATAAACAATATACAGCGCAGCAATATTTTTTTAAATTCATGGTGAATTTAGATATGATTATTTATTTTTAAATTGTCTGTCATCATTAATACCAATTAAAATAATAGAATAGAAATAAAGTGTGAAGGTTGCTTTTTATGTATTTACTTCGCGTTTTTTTCCTATACAAGACCTAGGTACAAGAAACCGCTGCGCTACGCTACGCGCTACGAAAAGTCACATGTAGCGGTTACCATTCGATACGTCACGAAGAACATCATTATCCTCCCTACGTGCAAAGTCGGGTAAATCGACAATTGGTCATTGCCAAAGCTAGTCAAGGAAATCTGTCATATAGGATAAAATACCACTTACGTGGAGGTAGCTACGCGTAAATTATATTCATTTTATACTACTTTAAGTAAGTGGATTTTATTATGGTCAGATCAGTATTATAATATTAATTTATTAATTTTATGACTAGGTAGCGAATTCCCACTAGGAATTATTTTAAATAAATCATAGGCTTGGCTGGAGAACATAAAAACATACCAAGTACCAAGTTATATTAAAAAAGGCAACACATTAGTTAGATTTTCCATGCATAGAATTGGGTACACATTTTAAAGGAATATTTAAAAAAGAACAAGGCTATAATTAAACATAAAACACACACAATGGCAATTTACTATTTAGGTTTTTTTATGAACGACATATTTTTTTCGAAAGGTTCACCTTTCACTACAGGATCCTTCGTTGATGTCTTTTGTTCGAAAAAAGGGAACGAGTGGTTCCATATAATAATTAGCTATGGTTTTCTGTTCAAGGGTCATAACTGAATAAAATAAGTTAATGATTGATTAATCTGTAAGTTTTATTGGAATAATGGAATGTTTATGGTAATGGTTATGTTTATGGTAAGATGTGTCCATACATATATGGACACATCTTCTCCATGACAGTATGTACTTGCCTGAAAAATATTTTGCAACCCATATTACTTAACAGATCGGCCTACATACGTAGCTTGAAGCACAAACAAGAACCAATAATGGTCAATTTTAAAACTCTTATCATTATAGCATAAGCATAATCAGCCAATAATGTTCCCACTGTTGGGAACCAGGCCTCATCGCTTCGAGAGAGAGTGGGTTGCTTCGAGAGGGAATGGGCTGCTTCGAGAGAGAGTGGGTTGCTTCGAGAGAGAGAGTGGGCTGCTTCGAGAGAGAGTGGGCTGTTTCGAGAGAGAGTGGGTTGCTTCGATAGAGAGAGTGGGCTGCTTCGAGAGGGAGTGGGCTGCTTCGAGAGGGAGTGGGCTGTTTCGAGAGGGAGTGGGCTGCTTCGAGAGGGAATGGGCTGCTTCGAGAGGCAGCGGGTTGCTTCGAGAGGGAGTGAGCTGCTATCATTATTGTCCTAACAACCGCTAGAAGTCGACTATAGAAATCTTTTATTCCGAAGTCCAAACGTCAATGATTTATTACTTATAAACTTGATTTATTTAGTTAAACTAATAAATTAATTATGAAATAAATATTTTTTGAGTGCCTATTAATACATAATAATAATATCTCCTGCGCACTTGTGGTTACTTCAAACATTTAACATGGTCAAGGTGTACTCAGCTGTACTAGATAAGTAATTAAAGTAATATTTGTATAGTTAACCAAAACACTCACGATGTCACTTAAGAGGGCGTTGACATGTCACTAGGTTCAGCAAATTGTTGGAAGGTTGGAATCAAAGAGGCGCGGAAGGTCGCAGCACTCGCCACGGTGTGTGTGGCGGCTGTCACCTTGTGCAGGCAAGGCGAGCGACGAGCGACAGTTCGGGGCAAGTGTCACACTGGACATTACCGAATCAATAATTATATGTAATGTACTCGATATGATCTCATCTTAACTGCCTGTTGTAATACTTGTAATAAAGGCAAAACTGAGAATATCAAGTCAAACATATTTACTTTAATGTTTTGCAGAGAAAAAAGAATTGATGTGGTTATGAGTACATTGTACAATACACTAAATTGTGAATAGGTTTTTTTTCCTTGATTCGTGGTGGTTGATGACATCATTCAACTTGTCAGAAAGATATCAAATTAACAAGAATGTTTAGAAAATGCGCGACGATTAACGATAAACGATTTATAAATTTTCCATAGACTTCATAATTTCTGAGCACCCGTCTAAGAGGCTATTACGAAAAATGCTTGCCTGTGTGACCTAAAACTGAAAATATGTTATCTGAATTGGCATATTATCCACTTCTAAGACAGTCAGTTACATATTTATTTAACCCGTTCTTATTATAATTTTTTTCTTTCTTTTCACTAGTACATAACCTAATCTTTGACAATTCTCACAATAATCGCTCGACCTTATTGTTATCTACGCGAAGACACTGCCGCCCAAGATACAGGATTTTCCTAGTTTGGGGACAGGGCACATATTTTTCTTGGACTTTCGACCTCACTTTTGCATAACTATACTTAAGTTTGCTTACCTTTCTGTATCGCTATCTATTGTTAAAGTTTATGTTTTTTGTGAATAAAGAATTTATTAATTAATTTATTATTATTATAAGCTATGAAATCTTTAATACTTTAAGAGCTTTGTCGACATGCAGACAGAAAAATAAACAAAAGTTTTCGTAAAATTCGTAGCACTATAGAAATAAAAGCAATCTGATTCAGAATGATATTATTTATGCATAGTGTAAGGTAATAGATAATATATCGGAAACTTTCTTCTAACCATCTTTGTCATCCAACCTACTGTAAAATTTACCTAGAGTGTTTCAAGAATAGATGTATTATTAAAACTATACTCCATAGGTTTAGGTAGTTAAATAAAGGTAAATAAAAAAAACCACATGACGAGACAGCTGTCAAGTAACCTACTAAACGTAATATCAGTCACTTCAGTTGGCATGCCACGTCACAGTTGTACTCTTCAATTTAGCAACGTTATAATTCGTTGACGTTTAGAGTTTGGGCTCTTTACAATAGACAGATTACAAAATATTATATTATTATTTTAAATAGAGCAGTGGTGGCCCAGTGGTAACGACCGCGACTTACGAGTTGTACGTCGTAGGTTCGAACCCAGACAGGCGCTTTACTTTGTGTAAATTATTTCATCACCACTGCTCTCAAAACGGTGAAGGAAAACATCGTGAGGAAACCGGCATGTCCTAGAACCGAAAATTCGAAGACATGCGACATCTACAAACCCGCACTGGGCTCGCGTGGTGGATTACGGCCCACTCCCTCTCACAGAGAGGAGGCCTGTGTCCCAGCAGTGGGAACATTATAGGCTGATGATGATGATGATGATTTTAAATCTTACCTAAAATTGTACTCAAGCAGTTACATCTACGAAGAGTAGTTTAAGAATAAATGATAAAGTTTAACATACATTAATAAGACAAGAAACTATTGTAGCTTTATGTAAGCGGGCACGCCCTTTATGCCTGGAGGCTTTTATTTAGATAATTATTTAGTTCTGTTTACGTTTAGTTTTTATTTCTGCTTGAGTATAGTTCTCGATGTTTTTGGTTGGTATATTGGCGTGTGCTAGCTGACATATGGCGAATAATTTATCATTTAAATTATGTTTTGTGTTGCATAATGAACTTACATTATGCATTTTGCATACTATTGTATAGAATCATTTTTTCTAACTTGAACAGACAGCTGTGCTGCTGGGGAGTTTGTTGCGCCACTTCTTCTTCCCAGCTAAAGGCACTAGGAAGTGGTGAAGGGTGGGCGTTTTGGGGGACTGTCTTATGTAATTTTGACGTTCGAAAAGTGCTGATTCTCAGCCTAGTTTGAATAAATGACTTTTGAATTTTGAATTTGAATTTTGTAAAAATCTAAAATAAATTTAATTTGGTTTTATCGTATTTGTAAACAAGAAAATGTCATATATAAAAACCCTTTTTACGATTTGTTTACCTTAATTTAACTACCTAAACCTATGGGGTATAGCGTATTTATGGTTTCAAGGATCTTTTGGTGCTTCAATGAAATTGACAGGGGGGTGTTGCTGGTAAACATTTGTATTTTCACTGAAATTATATCGAAAAAATTAAATAGTGGCGCTAGTTCCGATTTTGGCTGCGCGCCAAACGATCCTTGTACAATGAATAGTTGTACACTAACATGCTAATTTAAAATATTCATCCGGCAACACGCATTTACGTTGCAACTACAAGTGACTATTTAATATTAGTCTATGGAGTGACTGACGTGGGTAGATCATACGACTGCTTGTTCTTAAATTGTTGTGACTTATACTAAGTTGTACCTTTTATAAAACATAATATTCAAAAGTTCATACTAGACTGCCTCGTTGGTCTAGTGGTCGCAAGCGCTACTGCTGAGCATTAGGTCCTGGGTTCGATTCCCGGGTCGGGCAAAGTGTTATTGGGTTTTTCTATCTGGAATTTCTCAGTAGCAACTCGGAGTCTGGATTTGTGCCCGGTTGATGGCAATAGACTCGTCCCCTATTATTATACATGGGACTTAAAACATAACTGGCGATATGTGGGTGTATATGCTACAGGGTCACCTCTGCCCAACCCTTCGAGGAAACAAGGCGTGATATTATGTAAATTCAAAAGTTATACCCGATCGCTGAACGATTTAAGAAGCCGTCAGATTATATGCATATTATTGATTGCAGTATCGAGGGAATTTAACTAAATGTAGCTAATCATAATCTTAATTAAACGCCTTAGATAAAACCTGGTTTTGAATAATAGTAATAATAAATAACTACTCATTCGTTTTGTTATTAATCCTAAGCGTTTTGTTAAACAGGATTTGGCACGATTATTATTTATATTTCTTAGAAAAAAAAGTAGAACAACATCAGAACGAGAACATTTTGCAAAACGTGATGACTTTTTGAACTTAATTAAGTTCCAGTCCAAGTTTTATTATTTTTATTTATCGTCTAACAAACTAAGAATAATTTTTGAAGAATATAAGATTCTAATGAAATTGTTATACCAATTGAAAATAGTGCCGCTTTAATAGAGGCTTCGTTGGTTTTTATTCTCCTTAGACTTTGTTTTTATATAATAGAGTTGTATAGCCTTATTGTTAGGTAAATGTAAGAACTTAATCAAACCAGGATCTAGAATTGTTTGTGTAGGCGCTTTTATATATTATCAAACACATGTAAACTCGATACAAGCTGTTACATACCAAGTTGGGAATTTATACAACGTAAAATATTCGAATGTTGTATTAAAATAACCTCCTTTTTTCAAGAAGTTGGTTAAAAAGAAATAGTCTACTGCGCTGAGTTGTTTCCGTGTGTTTTATACGTGAATAAAAATCTGTGGGTCTAGCACGAACACGCGGAGAAAATGTAAGGGATCCCCGAAACTATCATTTGCCATCAATTTGTCAATCGCTTCAATTGTATTTGGTAGACGATTAATGTGCGCATCATTGTGTTTCAATCACGTAAAAATTGACAATTGCAATTGACCGTTTCGACCCTTAACGAAGTTGGAACGACTTTATGTATTTTCGAGTCAACTATCGTTCGAATTTACATTACGTTAATGGTGCGCGTTCGTGCTTGGACCTCTGGTTTATTTGAGTTTAACGATATAGGAAGTGGAAACCGTTTCTTTCTCTAGAATCTTTTAGTTCACTGAAAAATAGACGTCATGTCTTTTCCGTCGTCACCTCGAAGGGAACTTGTTTCCACCTAATAAATGATTTGTTGCCGGGGGCCACGATTTCCCTATCGGTTTTCTTCGAACCCCCGGCAGGCATTGGCCCTAGCGGACCCCGTCAATTCTGCTGACATCTCTTTGAGGCGCGCGTGGAACACAACGCGCCGTCGACCCGGGCTTGGTCTTTATCGGACGGCGAGCTACCCATTGCTCACCGTCCGCAAGCCCGCGCCTACGGTGGCGGGAAATCTGCCTGTGATTCCCGATGCCCAGGGCGTCTCCTCCTGCGGCGGTTAGGGGCGCGAGGGCGCGAAGTTTTCCTCACCCTCACGCGCTCCGCCTCCTCCTTCGCGAGCATTACTGTTAGTTTATTGAAAAATAGACGTCATGTCTTTTCCGTCGTCACCTCGAAGGGAACTTGTTTCCACATAATAAATGATTTAACTCTTCCACATTTTGTTACCTGATATGGTGTATGTATATGAAGTAAAATATAGAATCCAGAATGAAATCAAGTGTTCCGCATCAACAACATCGTAAATAACGAGGCATCGAAGTTTACTTTTTTCATTTTATTTTCTGGTTTATGGGTTATTTCCACGATAATTTATTTAAAAAAAAACAAAAGTTGTTTCTTCGCCCAAGTTATAAAAGGTGTTTGAAACATTACCTCAGCCGGGGAATGTATCCTTCAGTAAGTATCTGTTGTGGTCAGTATTTCCAATCTAAAGGCTTACTACACACAGTGCCGGCTGCACGGACCGCCGCGCCGGCTTTTGCCGAGCGGCACTCCTTTGTTTGGCGGCTCCTTGTGCGGCAAGCCGGGCGCACCGCAGTCGCCGGAACTGTTTGTAGGAGCCTTAAATAAGTATATTAAAAAAGATTGACCTACTTTACCTAAAACTTGTCATCCTTAAATAAGGTCTTTCTTGGTTGGCCTCGGTCCTTTTAAGAGGCCAACGTACAAATCAAAAACAAGCAAATAAATAAAAGCGGTTATTTTTCTCTAAACCCAATTTTTTGTTTATACAAGGAAATACCAAGCAAAAAATTCTACGCATAATTTAAATGTTTTGAATGGCAATCGGGCATTAAAAATAATAATTATTATTATGCAATTTTATCGATACATCGATATTTCTTTTTATTGATGAAAATGTACCACGTAAGTACCTACGTTATTTAAATTCATGGTTTTATTTAAGTAATGACTTCCTTTTGCATTCACTTTTTTAAGTCCGAGACCGGGACAAGTAGCGTATGCAGTCTTTTGAGAATGTGGTAAAACTTTCAAAATAAGTAAGTTGTGAAAAAATGGTTTCACTAATACCTACCATAATAGCAATGGTGAACTACTGTTTGATTATTATGAATAAATAAATATTTAAATAGAAATTACAATAAATGGTTAACAAACGCGCCATTTGAAGCGTTACTTCGAAGAAGAAAAAATTACGACGTAATAAATAAACAAGTCCCATTCAGCGTCACGCGAATTTAATGTAAATATCTATAAAATTGTCGTAAACTAGTTATAGTTTGTCATTTTTAGTTACACGACTGTTGACGTGTTGAATGTTACGACCGCAATTCAGTTGAAACCCCTCGATGACACGTGTACCTACAAAGGTAATAATAGTATTACAAACATTTGTCCATCTTTATTTGCACAGATACGCTCTCAAAGGTCGTGATCTTCATTGCCAGTCAATTTTTAAGTGATTCCATATTTGTTCTGTCGGAGACGGAATGTCAAGTTGAAGAGTCCCAAACCAAAGTCATGGCTGGTATGAAGCAATTTCATTAAAGGTTAATATTGTTAGGTTAACGTCTGTTTGCGGTTAGTAGATCTGATGATATTAGACGTTAAACCAAGATTTCGACGTAAAACTGAGATTTAGATTGTCAAGTTTATTGCTCCATTTATTGTCAAAACAGACTACCAACTTTTTTAAGACAATGATGAAAACAAACTGCAATTTGTTTATTTAATACGTATTTGTGCGGTTGTTTATCCTTGTCATTAACACTTTATTCATTTAATTGATCCATAAAATATGAGACACGAATAATGAGTTTTATTATTCGTAGACTATTTACCATTTCTGGAAAATCAGTAATATATCTTTAAGGATTTTCGATTTGAATATTACATGGAAGTTGATACATGGCGAATTAATAACAAGGGTAATTTAGTACCGCCTTTGACTTTCTACGCTTTTGACATTCTGCTCTTTTGACAATTTGCAACCCATTTGTCATTTCGCGCTTTTGACCATAGACTCCTAAACGCAATTTAATGCTCATAAAACAATTCTTCATTGAAGTTTGTTTTAACGTAAACCAAAACATGAATTATTTTCATCAATCAATGCCTCCGTTCACACAACAGATGATATTTTCATATGTTCAACTAAAAGCTATCCAAATAGATACTTTCTACAGCTATCTAAAGAAGCCTCATGTCGTCGTAGCAACTTAAAAATAATATTGAATAGTAGCCCTAAGCGAAAATAAGAAGTCACCCAATTAATATTATATTTAAATAAATACAACAAAGAACAGTGAACCCAC
Source organism: Agrochola lychnidis (assembly GCA_963680765.1). Classification (NCBI taxonomy): domain Eukaryota; kingdom Metazoa; phylum Arthropoda; class Insecta; order Lepidoptera; family Noctuidae; genus Agrochola; species Agrochola lychnidis. Next base: position 10,781,231 of record OY796852.1, read on the forward strand.
AGATTTCTTTCTGTTTTCCATAACATTACTTTTTTTTTGCGTAAAATGTTCGAAAATTTTCGAAATTTTCTCCGTCAAGTCAATGTAACATTTTTGTGACCGTAAAAATTCCGATAATTTCCGAACTGGTTACGCAAAACAGAAGGAATGTTATGGAAAACAGAAAAAATATGTGGGTTCACTGTTCTTTGTTTTCTTTATTTAAGTTTAGGTGACTTCTTAAAGTTATCAAAATACGGCAGTGCTTTTTGCATGTTTTTAGTGATAATCAATATTTTTTTTATAATAATTTAAAAGTTTTATCCTCAATCAGATTTTGTCACTGACTGGTGAAACTCTTCAGCTAGCCAGATATTTTTTTTCGTGGCTACTACTTTAAGTTTTCTAGACAAACTTATCCAAAATCCATAACACGATTTTCCTACAGCCAACCTTTAAGTATGTGTTCGAAACCTTTAAACGCATTGAGGATTGGATTAATTGTGTAAAATATTGAAACAGTGTCCATTATTTTACTCTGCTCAAGTTATTACAAACAATAACACGCCTAGGGTGCTATATACGACCTACACTGTTTATATAGGAAACTAAGTACAGGTTTTAAAATCTCGTTATCACAGCTCTACATTGTATCAATACCTACTACTTATTTAATTTACATACCAACGCATGCTTGGACACGAGGGGATCGTTAAATGTCTGCCGCGTAGATGTATAGATCGTCAGAGTTAAGCAACAACGCCTTGCCTTGCCCTTGGATGGGTGACCGAAGTTTACACAACACGTAGTCCGTGGCTCTAAACACATGAGCTGTCTAGTGAGTGTGTATGACGTTAGAATCACGTAGCTATGTAGCTTAGTCTTCGGATAATGGTACTCTTACTTGTAGTGAAGCAAAACGCAGCCATTCCACGTTTGTCGTCGGTACTTTTTACCCGACTGCGGCGTAATTTAAAAGGAGGGTTATGTTTTTAACTCATCTATCTAATGTGAAATAAATATATAAATATATAAATATAATGTGAAACTTATATTCAAATACCTACAATAAAAATAAAAAAATGATTTCTCTATGGTAATTCGAGAACACCCCTATAAATTGTAGATAATTATATATGTAGGTAGTATATGTATCACGGAATTAGAATAACTCTGCCAACATATTATGGGAAGTTTCACATAGGTAAGTGTGTATATTTAACATAACAAGTTTAAGCGAAACTAGTTTATTAAATGGCGAGCGACATACGTTCCATAGTAATTGTGAATCAGGTGTCTCTTTGATGAATTTATATTTTCACTAGCTTCTGCCCGCGACTTCGTCCGCATGGAATAGTAACTTTGGTGCTCCGCTCCTTTTGGTCTTAGCGTGATGATATATAGCCTATAGCCTTCCTCGAAAAATGGGTTATCTAACACTCAAATAATTTTCAAATCAGACCAGTAAGTAGTTCCTGAGATTAGCGCGTTCAAGCAAACAAACTCTTCAGCTTTATATATTAGTAATATACTAAAATAACAGCCACATTATTATAAAATTTTCCGCTAGCGACGTACAATTGTCCGTGTGAGAAGCAGCTCGACACCCGCAGCCTTCAGTAGGAATTTCCCATTGCTTGCGAAGTTTTTCGTTTTTAGTGAATTAATGAACACCTGCGTTCTTGCATATTTATAGCTACTACTTAATGGCACCACACTGATACACTGATTTAATTTTTTATTTGCTGAATGGGCCAGGGGTCCTACCACCAGCTAATAAAGCAGTATTATTTTAATATTACTTCAGTGTGGGAAAGAGATAAAGCTCTACAGGTCGTATAGCTCCATCTCTTTCTCCCACTGAAGTAATGTTAAAATAATACTGTTTAAGAGCTGGTGGTAGGCCCCCAGCTCTTGACTTCGATCTCGCCTGATGGAAAGCGGTGGATGAGGTCTATGATGGAACGAACTTGGTCAGAAGGTGCGTTCACTCTTGCTTGAAGGCAGACGGGTTATATGTGGAAAGGAAGACTGAAGCTGGCAGAGAGTTCCGCGCTTTGGCTATGCGCATAATAAATGTGGAGGAGAATCGCTGAGTACGAAAGGACGGGATATCAACCAAGTTCAGATGGTACCCTGAAGTACGCCTGGTAGTCCGGTAATAAAAGGGCGATGGTAGGATCAGTTCGTGGAGCTCCGGCGATCTCCGAGGTACATGCTGTAGAAGACCGACAGGCAAGCAACATTACGCCAATGAACCAGGCTGTGAAGCCTAGCCACCAACGTTTCGTCGCCTATAAGCCTTTTTGCTCTGCGCTCCACCGAGTCAAGTGCAGCAAGTTGGTATTTTGCTGAGCCATCCCATAAGCTCCCGTTGCTCTCAAAACGGTGAAGGAAAATATCGTGAGGAAACTGGCATGTTCTAGAACCGAAAATTCGAAGACATGTGACATCTACCAACCCGCACTGGGCCCGCGTGGTAGATTACGGCCCACTTCCTCTCACAGAGAGGAGGCCTGTGTCCCAGCAGTGGGAACATTTATATGCTGATGATGATGATGATCCCATAAGTGGCTGCAATATTCCACACAGGACTGGATCTGTGCATTGTACAAATTTAAATGCTGTCCAGTTTTGAAGTATCGCCTCACCTTAGTTAGGATGCCCAGCTTCTTGGCTGCAGTCTGTGCTTTTGACTCGATAGTTGAGCCGAGCCAAGTTGAGATCAGACGCGTTAACTTCATGCCCAAAGGCGGTCGGTAACTGGTACAGATGCACCTCGGAAAGTAGAAGATCACTAAAACTTGGCTCCTTTTAGCAGTGAAAAGACACGCCTGTGTTTTCAGAGCATTGAAACTGATTGTTGTCGGCCCACTGGGAAATGAGATTTAAGGTCAAATTCATTCGACTGATGCCTTCTTACGGATTATTCCTGACGAACGGCTATAACAAAAATAATAAATCAGTAGATTGTAAACAGACGAGATTTCTCATTACCAGTCACTAGATGAGAGAGGAGGCTTAAACTTCTTGTTTTTCTGTGTACGTTCAACGAACTGTCTTAAAATAGAATAATAAAATGTAAAAAAAGAATCATAAAAAATATCAATAGCTGGGAATCGCATTCATAACTTCCTGGTGTGCGAAGCAGTCGTCAAACCGCTAAGTTTATTATACTTTGTTTTAAGTTGACTAAAATAGCCGTTCTTATAATATACCTATATCATGATTGACTGCTTAGCTTGATATGGGTATAGCGTGATGATAATCATTTAAAAGGTTAAATCTTTATTCTGCAATATTCTAACTTTCGTCTTTTACAATTTGTGGATAACTATTCTATAGTGCGAATTGTATGATAATTCAAAATAGTATGAAGACGAACATAATTAAACATTACTAATCCCATAAAGCAAATAGTGTCATAATTTATAGCCTACAGATCGACCAGACTTATAGGGAATATCTATGCAAAATTTGAATAGAATCTATTCGATAGTATCTGCGTGATGCTGGAAACATACATTCAGACAAACGGACAAAAAAACTATGTTTTCGGCATTAGAATCGTTCCCAATCCTCGTAGCTATTACTTTTTCTTGTTTTGACTTCGCTACGATTTTATTATATACAGTGTGAGTCTTTATAATCTGCACATACTGAATCGAGGGAATCTTTGCTTAATTTTATCGACGGAAAAAATGATAAAAAAATTCTAAATATTTTATTGACATTTTTAATGGATTTTTTATTTATTTTTTCGTTTCTGTGACTCCAGTGTATACAAAGCGGTGTAACTTTTTAACTCGATGTTTTATCACGATGAAACAAACTCCATAATGATTGGAAGTAATTAGGTGTCCGCATTAAATGAAAATTGTGTAAAAGAACTGCCACCAATTAAAAATTAACACGTTTTTCCCTCAAAAATCTGATTTTTTTTCATCAATTTTTGCAATAATCGTAAAATTTCTCAATAAGATGCCCCGATTACCTTCATTTTTTATTACTTTAAATTATTCCTCATCGTATTAGCTACCTAATAATAAAAATTGTATGCTTTTAGCTCAGACAAAACACTTTCTATCAAGTGTTAAAGATGGCACTTCGAACGCGCTATTTTTGTTCTCTTAAGGATGATTTATTTGGGTTCAATGAATGAAAAAGAGTTCAATTAAAACATTTATTATTTTAAAGAAAATTTAATGCATTAGGTTCTCAAAATGTCCACCTCGTTGTTGTAGGCACAAAGCCGCGCGAACTAAAATTTGTTGTGTCGCTCTCCTTATCATTTCGGGATCATTGCGAATATCATTTGCACAGTTTATTATGCGATCACGCAAATCGACCTCACTGTTGATGGGAGTACTGTAGACGCGTTGCTTCATGGTCCCCCACAGGAAGTAATCAAGGGGCGTTAAATCGGGTGAACGCGCAGGCCACCCTACAGGTCCTAGTCGTCCAATCCATTTATCACGATAATTTTCGTTTAAAAATGATCTCACATTTGTGGCATAATGGGCAGGGCATCAGTCCATCTGCAGAAACATCCTTCGACGCAAAGACAGTGGTACATCTTCCAATAACTCAGGTAGATCGTCAGTCAACAAACTTAAAAATCTTTCACTGTTCAAAGTTCTCGGCAGTATGACTGGTCCAATCAACATGTTATCGATAAGACCAGCCCAAACATTTATTGAAAATCTTACTTGAAAAGTCGATGAACGTTTCAATTTCGGGTTTTGACCTCCAGGGCACCATCTGTGTAAATTTCTACAGTTAGTAATACCATCTCTGGTAAATGTTGATTCGTCCATTCATAGTATGGTTTTCGGAAAGTTTGGGTTTGCTCTGGTATTTCTTTGAATCCAGGTGGACATCACACACCTTGGACGCCAATCTACGTCTTCATGTAGATGTTGCACTCTTTGGTAGTGGTAAGGGTGCAATCCTTCTTTCTTTAAAATACGCCACGCTGATTTTTGTGATATTCCGTGACGAAGAGCCAGTCGTCTAGTACTTATGGATGGATCAGCAAACAAATCGCTCAGTACTGCTTGTTCCAGAACCACATCAATAATTATTTGAGGCGGCTCGCGACGATCTCTACTTGATTCAAGTCCAGTGATCGACAATCTTCTGTGAACTTCCTGGAAGTTGCGGGCAGATGGCACTGGTTGCCTGTTAGGAAACGCAGCTATGTAAGCTGCGCGCGCAGCTCTGGCACTTCCTCGTCCCATCCCATAGTAAAAATGAATGTCGGCAATGTGTGCCGGGGAGAATTCACTTAAGCGCGGCATCACGTAGCAGCGAACGAAAGTCACGAAACTCAGGTAGCAGTGAATGAAAGTAACGAAACACATGTAGCAGCGGCGAATAATTCGGAGCGACTGCCTGTCTGTCATCCCTTCTGGTCCCTTCAGCTGGCCCTACCTCCCCGCACCCCGACCCGCGCACATTCTCAACAAAAAAGGACGTCTACCTGCTAAACAATTAGTGCGTAGCCGTGCTCTAGGCCTTTCTTTGGCTGTTGATAAGAAATGATGGGATTGAGTTAAACCCTTGCAATTTTTACTATTGGATAGCTAATACGATGAAGAATAATTTAAAGTAATAAAAAATGAAGGTAATCGGGGCATCTTATTGAGAAATTTTACGATTATTGCAAAAATTGATGAAAAAAAATCAGATTTTTGCGGAAAAAACGTGTTAATTTTTAATTGGTGGCAGTTTTTTACACAATTTTCATTTAATGCGGACACCTAATTACTTCCAATCATTATGGAGTTTGTTTCATCGTGATAAAACATCGAGTTAAAAAGTTACACCGTTTTGTATACACTGGAGTCACAGAAGCGAAAAAATAAATAAAAAATCCATTAAAAATTTCAATAAAATATTTAGAATTTTTTTATCATTTTTTCCGTCGATATAATTAAGCAAAGATTCCCTCGATTCAGTATGTGCAGATTATAAAGACTCACACTGTATGTATAGATTGGCTCTTATTCATAAGCAGGTTATCAAAGCGAGTCGGTTCCTCTTACGTCAGCGCGCGGGAAACCTGAAAACAACGGGTCAATGACCGCGGAGTCAGTGCTTTTATAAATAAGTTTCACTTCAGAGATGCCTGCAGGTTGTAACTGGCTTGGGCTTAGTTAGTCAGATGTTTACTGTATTAAATTTTTGTAATAAATTAATTATTACAAACATTTTAGAAAGCAGGGATAAAAACAAAAACTTTGTGGTTCATTCGTTTCATAATATCGCACAAACGAAATGTATGCTTTTATAATAATTATTTATTTACATAGGAAAATCGCAAATGTGACGCATTTATCAAGTAAGATGACGCCTAGTCGAAGTTTATTGTCAATAGTAGGAGTCGATTATTTAATCTTTTTATTTATCTTTATGTACATATAAGTACTTTATGACGCAGGTACTGTTTACCCAGCCAGTTTTTTTTAAGCCCTCTTTTATCAAGTACAGACACATTTTCGGTGGAAGTACTTGATAAACTTCCTAATAAGTAAATCGCGCACTGTTACAGAAGTGATATAATATGTTTGTGAAGATCTTAGCTATTAATTAATGTTTTAATACATAATATAATTTATACAATATTTAACACAACTAACGATTTAAACTAGGAACTAAATTAAATGACTAACTAACTAGCTATACAAATAAATAAAAAAAACAAAAGGACACTTAGGCGTCGAAGTACTCTTCCGGTATTATATATTATCGTCGTTTTGTTGAATGGAAAATATATATTTACTAAGTGAGTAGGTAGGTATCCGTATCTACTTATATGTATACTAACAATCCGATCTGAATGATTCATACAGAGGAGATTAGTATAGCCGGCTTCTTACAAACTTTCAGTACGTAATTTTTCATTTCAGGGGTAGGTTTTACGTCTACCTACGTGTTATCTTTAGTTTTAGATTTCTAGATTGCGATCAACTGATGTCGACCAGTCGATATGGATATTGATCGCCTCAAAACATCACATCATCGTAACGGTCATCTTCGGATTGTGAATCGCTTATATCGATCGAAGATCATCGATCAACCGCAATGTTGTTGCACCTTTATTAATTTTTAAACCATATTTCATGTAGTATTTAAAAAAATATGTTGTTGTTGCAAGTTCCGTGTTCGTGTATTCTCTAGGTAAAAATATAAAAATCATATTCGTACATTTGATGTTTTTTGCGTCGTAGGAGTAGTACCTATATTTTGTCAATATACTTATTACCTACTGTTTGCTTACTTTAGCATAGCTAAGTGGTTAGCTGACGATGTTCATAGACACACACGTATTTATTTACTGACATCAATTGCTTACTGAATGTCAATTTTTGATTGAAGTGTCTATCTATTATATAATAATTTATGAAAGAGATTTCCTATTATAAATTAATTAATCAATAGTAATTTTTTTTTACAGAAGTTTGAATTTGTAATTTGTTGATGGCTTTGAGCACAGCTTTGCAAAAATTGTTAGGTACCTATATGTGGGTAGGAATGGTATCTTTTATGGTGTCTATGTCGCAGATGGATTGTCGAATCCGCTGTTTTGTATAACCGCTAGCTGTTTTACAAAACAGCTTCGTTATGTAAAACAGCTGAACGACGTTTAGCGATTTTCCATAATTTTCCGTGCACGAAATCGACTGATTTTGATCAATTTAGTTCATTAGTTGTGAGAAAGGGAAACAGAATTAAAAAAAAAAAAAATATTTGGAAAGTCAAATTCTTTGTCTTGTATATTGAAATTAAGGATTCGTGGAAAATCACTAAAATTCGCAATAAGTTTTCCAAAAATATACGCGAGACTGACGTTTGATCGTTTCGTTAGAAGAAACTACTTTTGATTTTGAAAATTAAAAAATAAATAGATATAACCGATTTTTTTTAAACCCTGTCAGTAATGTATTTTTAGGGTTCCGTAGTAAACAAGGAACCCTTATAGTTTCGTCATGTCCGTCTGTCTGTTTGTCTGTCTGTCCGCGGTCTAGCTCCGAGACCCTTAGTACTAGAAAGCTGTAATTTGGCATAGGTATACATATTAATTACGCCGACAAAGTGGTAAAACAAAATTATGAAAAACATTATTTTTTAGGGTACCTCTCATACACGTATAGTGGTGATGTTTATTTTTTTATTTTTTTACCCCATGCTGAGGGGTATCGTTGGAAAGGTCCTTCAAAAATATTGTGAGTTTGTGAAAACCATTTTTGGATTCAAGGATTCGTTTGCGAAATATTAAGCTTTAAAGTACTAATTTTTGTTAGAGCCAAGTGTCCCCCCTGCCGGCTAAATGGTTGGTTTTGGGTGTGTGAAAAAAATCACAACAGTAGTTTATATAACGAAATTAAAAGAAAAACTATCACAGCCAAGTAGGCTTTACAGGTTAACGAGTAATAATCGACCAACTTAACTTTGCGGTTGCAAAAACATGTTTTCCCATACATTCCGTATGGGAGAACATATTTTTCAACTACAAAGTTAAGTTTGTTTTTGGGATAAATTCATCCTAACTACGAAACCCTTCATTGTGCGTGGTCCGACACGCACTTGGCCGGTTTTTCCTATTATTTAGCAAACCATATAAAGAAATTTAAAAATCACACATTATTCTTTAGCTATCTTTAAAATAAAATCAATATTTTATTTTATGATTGTACTATAACTTATAGTAAATCAAAGGCGAAATAAACCATATTTTCGAGAGCGCAAAAGTGATGCAACTATTAACAGGAGCTATGACTGACACGAATGGTTTAGCACCACGAAAACTGTACTTTTATACTTACTCTGTGTCTTAATGTTTCAATTATTTCAACCTTTTTTACAATTAGATAAGTTATTGACGAAAAAGGGTTTTTTTCGTGCACGGAGCCTTATCGTTTTGCATTTAGCAATTCAACAGGTCAACGATTAGAGGTTATGGTAAAACAGCTTGAAATTAAACGTCTGATTTTTATAAATGTGTTTTAAATTCTGTTCTCTAAACTAAAGGCTATATTTGTCATTTTAACATAAAGTTGTCATAGTTTTATAAAAATCAGTCCTAAAAATACAAAACAGTCAAATTACTGCGACCAACTTGGAAGTAGCGCTCGCCGGCCGCGACCGCGGTACCATTCACTTCGCTCGCAGCTCGCGGGCAGTAACCTAAACCAAAATTGGTCAGGATGCCCTAGGTTAATTACTGCGACCATTTCGGCATTAGAAGCCACACCAAAGGCGTATTGTGACTGCAGATAAGCCATTCTGCATAACGTCTAAACGTGGGTTTAGATGTAATGCAGACTGGCTTGACTTGGCTAAAAGCAGTTTTGTTAAACGTGACCTAATGGCAATCCAACTGAACGTTATTCTGCCGTTTCACATAACGGAGCTGTTTTGTAAAACAGCTAGCGGTTATGTAAAATAGCGGATTCGACAATCTATCTGCGACATCTACACCGGGGTTACTCTTGCAACGAACATAGATGCCTCTTATATGACCATCGAATCGAAATCACCATCATCGTCAAATATATCGTCAAGATTATAATTATGAGGTATTTTACCTTTTTAAAATATGTTAATTATATCTGCATACATTATTCAATGTTCATTAAACATTCATTACATCGATTGTTTACAGGTGTAAATTTGTACCTAAATGCGCTTTGTCGTCCCTACACATCTCTTTGTTCAAATTATTTTACCAGTGTCTTGTAAATTGGTTAAGTACGTTCTGATGCGAATTTCAACAACCCCTGAGGCTTATACTGGTGAAGTGGATGAGTGTTAAGTGTTGCTAATGGTTTAAGTTTATAAGTTCGTTTTTGCCTTCTAAACTTTTCAGCCCGATTTAGGTACCTATATGTGTAGGTATCTAGCTAGAGCAGCAATTGACCGTTTAGTAGGCTTGGTATATACTTACTTAAGAACTTACTGAAGGTTGCCAGGCAAAGTGAACCTGATATGAGGCAGGTTGGCAAAAAAAAAACCTTTAGCGAATTTAGAATAATTAAAAAAAATTGAAATTGTAGAGCGAGTCGATTGTTTGACGTGATACAGAATTGTTTTAGTCGAGCAACGAGCTAAAGTGTCGTCTTGATGAAAATGAAAAAGGTTAAATTCAGCAGAGCCTTCTTATTGGCAACCTATAATTATTTATTTAAACTTTTCACACTAAAAAGGTACAAAGGCGGACTTAATGCCTTAGGCATTCTCTACCAGTCAACCAAGGGTGGTGAAGTATTAGATGGCAGGTGTTCTGTTTGAGAGGAACAAAGAAAAAAATATTAAAAATATGTCATTATAAATAAAATAGGTAGGAACAACAGTACATAAATAGATTATATCTTATAATATAGTACACATACATACGTAATTAATATAGTATATATCTTTATTATATATTTACATATATACAAATTCAAGGGAGAGAGGTGTTGACTTTGAAACGACTCTATTTATTTTGAAAAAAAAAAGCTCTGCAATTTCCGCTTAAATGAATACCGACTGGTGGACGTCCTGATATCAAGAGGAAGCGTGTTTCATAGAAGAATAGACTGAATATGAAAGGAAGAATGAATAAAGTCAAAAGTATGAGAAGGACAAAGTATTGTTAAAAGAACGTAGATTTTTAGTGTCTGAAGAATATAGATATTGGAAGTGAGATACAAGATAAGAAGGAGGAGTGGTGGAGTTGAGAAGGGAGAAAAGTTTGGTCAAAGCGCGCAAATTTCTTCTTTGGCGAATGGACATCCATTTGAGCTCAGACCTATAACTCGACACATGATCATATTTCCTGAGGTTGATTATGAACCGGATACAATTGTTGAGCAGTCTGTCGAGCTTATAATGCTGGTACCGTAGGCCTCCAAAGCTCTACAGTACCTATCTACTTATAATGAAGTACCTACTACCAAAGTGCCTAGATATTTTTGGTGGCGTTAGAAATAAATTACCGCTTAGAGTCGTTATGTCGGCCATTAGGAATTTTCAGGACTTTTCACAACCTTGTCCCCTTCCTTCCTTCCTTCACTCCTTCCTTTCCTTCTCACACTTGGACCGGGGATCATGAGATCTAGTGCGCCTTCCATGATCCCCGACTGGTGCCGGCCCGCTTTTGCGGGCCACTTCATGCCCGCGGGGGAGTGAGGTCCCCCCGCGACGTCAAATAGGGGCGCGCGTGGAACACTATGTGCCGCCACCTTGGACCTTATCCACCATTTATTGGTAATCTAAACACTCGATACATTCAACTTATATTTTCAAGTTTTTAGGTAAGTAGGTAGATAACTACCTAAAAGAAGGCTAGGCATATTCACTAAACGATAGGTATACCTACCTATTGATTAGTCAAGGACGCATCGCAGTTGGTTGGCCAGCAGCCGCATCGCAGTGCGGATAAAAACTATTTTCTCGTAAATATTTTTGATTGCGGTCAACCGGACGGCTAACCGCGTTCCGGCTAACCGCATAGTGCGTAGGTTGGTAGGTTAGGGTCGGCTTCCAGTCTAACCGGATGCAGATGTATACCAGTATTTTACATGGAGCGACTGCCTATCTGACCTCCATAACCCAGTAACTGGGTAATACTATTCCCCTTGATAAGACTGGTTGTCAGACTTTCGGGTTTCTGAGGACCCGTAACGACTGTGAAAATTCCACGAATGAAAGCCGGAACCAACGGCTTAACCTACCTATTGTATAGGTGTGGTCTCTGGTATTTAAGTGGTTACAAAACTTGTAGGTAGCTAAAAGATACTTTAAACACATGGATTAGTATTTGCAAAGCCATTCAATGTTCGCCACGGCAGGTACACACAGCTACACATCAAGCCATACAATTCCAGTTTATACTGATCTCGCATCGTATAGGATTTCCATACAATGCGAGGTCAGCTTATACTGGAAATATGTAGCTTGATGTGTAGCCGTGTGTACCTACATAACAGAGTCGAATGCAGACGTCATACCAGCAAAAAGTTTAATAACTAAGTAATGTATCCTATTAAAGAAGCATAAGAATTATTGGGACTTTCCGATCATTATTTGTACATTAATAGTTCTATAATAAATAAGTTTATAACCGTATTAAGAATTTTATTGTAAGTTGAAATGTATGTTAGACATTATAACCGATCGACCGCTACATCCTATACTATTAAACGACCAATATTTATATATATTTTTTAAATCACGTTCTCAAAAACGGATCTAACGATTTCGATGAAAGTTGCAATATAGGGGTTTACCGGGGCGCAAAATCTATCTAGCTAGGTCTCATATCTGGGAAAATCCAGTTTTCTCCGTATTTTCACCCAAGCCGAGCTCGGTCGCCCAAAGTTAAGAACAAGATAATGAATAATGACATAAGAATAATGACATTAGGATTGACATGACAGTATGGAACTAGTAAGTATTTACTAACATGGCAGCATGGAATTAGTAGGTACTATACATGGGATTAGTTTGAACTATTCTATAATATTAAATGAGTATTCTTTATTTTCATCAGAGCAGAGCTCGGTCGCCCAGGTACTGGTAAGCTGGTAAGTTTTTTTCAGCATTGACCACAGAGTAACGGGTATTGACAGTAGGGAAGTAAGTATATTCAGCAATTTTCTAATTAATATCCTTAAGTAGGTAGGTACGTAGTTAGTAAACTGTTTAATTAAGATTAAGACGTTGATATAAAGCCTCGTACAGACCAACGCGATATCACGGGCGCGACAGGCAGCGCAACCCTTGTCGCGCCCGCGATATCGCTCTGGTCTGCACAAGCCTTAACTCTACTTTTAAGAGTTTGTTCGAAGTCTAGTGGTATTCAGGGTATTGACAAAACCACCACAAGTTTAAGGAGGTAGGTTGTACCTACAACCATTTTGCTCACAATCTCACATCGTGTTAGTACATACCTAAATATGTATAAGAAAGACTAAAAAGTATTTCTAGGGTTACTTATGGAGTAAGAGATTTAAAAAAAAGTAAAAGATTAGGTATTGGTACCTGCATAAAGCTGTGGAATTTTAATATTGGAGGCCAAAGTTAAGTATTATTTCGGACCACTGCGATTTTTATTGTATACCTTATTGACGTGAACGTATCTATAGCCAATAAGTCTATAGCTATTAAACACAACTTACCTATCTTATCAATTTTGTAATTCTCACGGCACTTTTATCCTGTCTACATAACTACTTATCTACTCGTTATTACAAATTCCTTTTTAGATTATGATATTGATATAATAATAGTATCGAATACATTTTATCTTACGGCATGCCAAATTTTCAAATACAGTAGTTACTCTTTCGATAATCCGCCGCTCGTCTATCCGTCAACTACTTACTATAATCCTCCGTTTTTGCGAGTCGAGACTGGTCTGATCATACTCTGTAATCCGCCATCATTCTAAGGCTCATATTACAGTCTTGAGTGAGGTTCTGTAATATGGGCCTAAGAGTCTAATTACAGAACCTCACTCAAGACTCAAGCATTATTTAAAACTAGTTTCAACCAATCAAAAGGCTATAAACTACTGTTAAGTAATGCTTGAGTTTTGAGTGAGGTTCTGTAATCCGGTCCTAAATCTTCACCTCGAAAATCTACCGTCTACCGTTTCTTTCATATGCATATGACGGTATAACATATGCTTGAAACCGTTCACTGTTCTATACTTCGCCGCACGGTCGTAAGCAGTAGGTCTTTAGGCTGCCTCGTCTATTGGAGCGAAGAAGACAAGAGAGGAGCGGAGCTATCCCTATATTAACAAATAGAATCTAAACTCTGCTAGGTATAGAGTTTATATTCTATTGGTTAATATTAGCACAGTTCTGCTCCAGTGGACAGGCTGCCTTAGTCCGTAATTTGTTGTTCGACTATAAACTAAATCCACCGATGGTTGGGTTTTGTGGTGGCGGATTAGCGAGAGAGTCATCATCATCATCATCATCAGCCTATAAATGTTCCCACTGTTGGGGCACAGGCCTCCTCTCTGTGAGAGGGAGTGGGCCGTAATCCACCACGCGGGCCCAGTGCGAGTTGGTAGATGTCACATGTCTTCGAATTTTCGGTTCTAGGACATGCCGGTTTCCTCACGATGTTTTTCTTCACCGTTTTGAGAGCAATGGTGATGAAATAATTTACACAAAGTAAAGCGCCTGTCTGGGTTCGAACCTTTGACCTAAGTAAGGAGTAAGTCGCGGCCGTTCCCACTGGGCCACCACTGCTGGCGAGAGAGTACTATAAAAGAATAGAAGAAAGTGGTACTAAGATAGTACAGATTGCGCAATAGGTACCTTAGTATGTGCTGCCTGAGTGTCATGAGTGCAGGCAATATCATAATTGTAGGTATTATACTTAATAAGTAGGTCACCTATCCCAAGACTGCCTAGTCACCTAGGCCCATAATGCTTCATCAGAGCGGAAAGTGAGTGGGTAACCTTTACGCTCAAACCGTGGTACTCTCAAAGGACACTGGTGCCGATTCTCTTGTCACAAATGCCTCTAAACTAAACTAAAAATCACCAAAATTTAGTTTATTCCTGTCAAACGACAATTTCCCATTCTGAAATAGACTAAAGTGACACAACTTAACTATATTTTAGTTTGACAGCACTAAGATGGCACTGCGATATTAGTTTAGTGAAAATTACAATTTTGCTATTCTGAATTTGACGTTTTTAACCTAAAATTTAGATTTTCTAACTAAATATGACTATTTTTAATCGCGACTAAAAACATGTGGAATAAAATTGGTTGTCTTGAACTAAAATTCACACAAACACCTCGACTTCAGATGAAAAAACAGTACTGAATATTTTTTTTTCTTTTGCTTGTATCTCGAAAACGGTGGGTCCAATCGCAAAAATAATGAAAATTTCGACACCCTTTATAAAACCCTTAAACCCCTAACACTCTACATGTAGGTAATATTTTTTCTTATTTTCCACACAAAAAGTGAAAAATCCATATAAAATACATCGAGGCTGCCCCCCCTGCGCGCCTCCGGCTCTAAAAAGAGTCACGTGGTTAGGTATCACGTGTGGAGTCGCGGTTGTCAAATTCGATTTAGATGTGTCAAAATTATTTTTAAATTTAGAGAATTTATTTTGCAGAATAGCTTTGAGATTCTCATAGTCAAAACTAAGGAATTTTAGTGATAGTTTAGTTAGTTTAGTTCGGTGTACAAGAGAATCGGCACCACTAGCCCAGTAATAGTCACTAATTTTCATATGGCGTAATGTAAAATAGTAGGGTCCACTAAAATCAGCATAATAATATTATTTGTAAATGATTGCTCCATTGGGCAACACAGGTACATAAACATAGCCATTTACCTATAGATGTCCTTGGACGCCATCATTATGGGTGCTTAACGATAAACAGGTGTTGGAATTTGTGCTGAAAACATCCAGTCTTAAGGCTTATTCAGATATAAGCGATATCACTGTCGCGCTCGAAAGTGATACTGGTCGGCCTTCTGGTTAGTTAGGCTATACCTACGTATGGTTTCCTTTCGAAACCAGAATGCTTGCCTTACATACAAAATTTTCAACTAGGAGCTCACGTTTGTACATTTTCCGAACGGAAAAAATACTGACGTTCGTTTAAGAAACAAACAAAAAATAAAATCGTACGCCTGCACTAGTCTCGCGGAATTCAGAAATCAGGAAATCGAATCAGGAAACCGTACATATACGGTCAGCTTTAGTCACTGTGGACCAGCGTCGCTACCGAGCGCAACAGTGATATCGCGGCGATATCGCTTATATCTGAATAGGTCTTTAGGTAGGTAGGTACATTTCTACTTTATAGGTTCATTTGAATCAATCATTCAGACAAATCACTGCTATAACCTAAAGTGCCTAACCCAATTGTTGAGTGGCTTAGTCAGCCATAGACATTGGCATAGCTCCGAGCTCGGAAAAGCCAATAGAGTTGGAGTAGGAACATTTTCCAGTAGAAAGTAACCAGAAGAAAAGAGAGAAAGCCATGTTAATCATCAATTCATCACCTTAGTACCTATTTTTGCTCTCAAGAAGCGTTGCTGTGTTCAAGTTTTAAGAGTTTAGGTGCCGGTAAAATAACATCGTGAGGAAACCGGCAATGTCCTAGAATCGAAAATTCGAAGACATGTGTCATCTTCCAACCCACACTGGGCCCGCCTGATAGATTATATCCCACTCCCTCTCGAAGAAGGGAGTCCTGTGTCCCAGCACTTACCATCAGGTGGGTTCTGTAGTGCTATTCTGTAAAAATCTCACCGTGATAACTTAGGTGAAGTGAGCTGCCAATAATGTCAATCCTTAGCAACTGATAGCTCACTCCACGCTCATTTCACCTAAGATAACACGGTGAGATGGTTACAGAATAGCACTACTGAACAGAGAATAGGTAAAACCTCTTTTATGTGTTCTGTGGGTCTGATGTTGAATAGGTACCTAAGTGGTGACCGCGGAACCAACCGATCTATTCTGTGGAAATCTGCTGTCAATACTAGCCAATAGTATCCCTAGTATCAGGCGGAATGACAACTCTCTCCAAGCTCACTTCACTTCAGTTTTGACGGTGAAATTTTTACAGAATAATCCGGCTGGCTTAGCAAGGCACCTGAAATGTCTCATGTCTCATGGATACCTACAGAGACAAAGCTGAAATGTCTCATGTGCTTGTTATTTAAGCATAACATCCACTGCTAGGACCTGGGACACAGGCCTCCTTTCGGATATTTTCCTTCACCGTTTTGAGAGCAGTGCTGATGAAATTATTTACACAAAGTAAAGCGCCTGCCTGGGTTCGAACCGACCTATAACTCGTAAGTCGGGGCCTTTGCCACTGGGCCACAACTGCTCTGCTTCACCCAGCCTGCTTGATGCCACACGATTATATCAAAATAATCTAAGATTTGCCTTTTGCACTCGCAATAAGGTAAGCTCATAAAATATAAGTACCTCTTATATTGTTGTTAGCCCTTCGGAGTCATCGGCCAGGAATCTGATGGAGCCTGTTTAGGAATATCAGAACAGGTACTTATGTACGACCACTTTACCAAACGAGTTTTTAGTTTTCAACTAATAACAACCTGTTTCCTCCGTTAGGGATCAATTTGATATTACTTTACTTACGGGAGAGGGATATCGTCGGTTTCTTGCGCAGATGGACATTTCTTAGCAGGTATCTAAGCATGGTATCTAAGTAACTAGATTTTTTCGTACAGGATGTTGGTATTTTTTGTACCTATCTAATAAAAAAAACAGTGGCACTCCGGGAGTGCCGACAGAAGCGAAAACTTAAAAAAATCGGCACCGCGGTAATCAACGCGTTGATGTCTTTTTAATGGTCAAAAGCTGGTGTCGTCAGTGTCGCGAAATCAATGGTTTAGTCCCATCTCAAAAATGCCTAACGCGCCTCAGGCCATCAGCGTCAGGTGGTACACTTTGTGTTGTCATCTGACAATATGCTGAGCTGAGGCCCTTTTGGCATTATAATCATTGTTTTTTGTTTTTATAGTTATAAGGTGTATTTTCTCTGCTGTAATGCCAAAAAACGCATTTTTCTTTCTTTTTCTTTCTAAAGAAGTTTTCTCTTCAAAAAAAAAAAAATGTTTTATTGACATAAAAAAGACGTTACATATTAATTTGAAGCCCTGACTCCTGAGCTAGGTGGTACCTGTGTTACAGGAATCAGTGTCTTCACCCATTTTTTTAATATAAACATTTTATGCAATAAAATTAAAAATAATTTAAAATGTAGGAATCAAATTTAGTGCATGCATGCTCTTGAGTGGTTTGTGTTTGTTGTGTTTTGTGTGTGTATGAGTGTGTGTGAGCGAGTGAGTGTAAGTGATTGTGCTTGGTGGTTGCACTTTGGCTATATGTGAGGATTTGTGTGCCGTGCCTACTTTGCTATTTAATTATCACGAGACTGCAGGATAATAAAAAATCTCTTGGTTTTTGGCTATTTTTGAAACCTTTGAAATTCATTTCTAGTTGATTTGACAAACTGTTTCTTCCTCCAGACATGAGTATGTAATAAACTATTCTGATTGATTGATGTGCTGCCAGGTGCCTGTATGTCGATAGTCCGGTTGTGGGTTTATAATCTGTCGCGTACTCGCATTATATCCAGATTTTATAGCAAGATTAGCTTGCAAACCAGTGAAGTATTTGACGGGATCTGATTTTGCAATATTTTGAACGACTTGACATAAACAATCACTCAGAAATGTGGTTGCACTTAGTTGTTTTTGTGTTTATTAGACAACGAAGTGCACTTCTACGCGAGAAACTTGAGTACTTAGTGCCAATTTCAAAATTAATATGTTATTCCTAGTGAGTCGAGACTGGAATAAATGCTTTCGGATTTATTTCAATTTTGTTACAATTAATTTTACAGTTTTTAACACAGCTAACTATTTACATTAGGTACCTACTAAATTAAAACACTAACTAAACCTTCAACAGTCAAAAAAACAATAGAATTTTAATTGTTATCGATCTCCAGGAGAGCACCGGACTGTCAAGAGGCTAACTAGCTGTATAAATAAAAATAATAAAAACAAAACGACACTTAGGCGTCCAAGTATTCGTCCGCATCGCTGTCATCCGGAAACGTGCCCAGAAGACTGGCAGCATTGCCACGTTGAATGGCAATGCTAATTCTTTGGCCAAAGAACGAGCCAGCCCTCTGGTCACGTGAAGTGTCGATCAGTCGACGAGAAATTTCCTTAAAAAGGAGACGCGTACTCGGGCCCCATGATCCTCCGAGCGTTTTGACCCCAAACGGCTCAAAACTGTAGTTACCCATAAGGTTACAGTATTTGCGCCGCTTGAGGGTCTCAGCAGCCGCAGCAGCGGCGCCAGCACAGCCCGCCGTGCTAGGAACATGAGATGGCGCAAGGGTGTCGACACAGGTTGCGTCCCACACCAGAGGCCTACCCACCTTCCAAGGCAACAACGTCATCCCGTCTGGTCTCTTCCCATCGTCACGTACCAAACTGTTTGGTTCTAATACCGCTGGTACGCCGGCGGTGACAAGAGCTCGACGAATAATGTCGTTGATGCTGGCGTGTCGTGCTATGCGACCTGCGCTCCTGCAGCAGGACAGGCCATGGTGCCCGAGACTGTCGACAGCTTCACCTGACACCGATGCGGAGCAACACAAGGTGCACCCAAGCGGAGACACGTAGCGAGCCACAACGATGAGTCATCCATCATAGTGCCTATGGTGGATGACGGGAGCGCCTGAAGTCACAAGCCTGACTCCCATTCTTCCACAAACAGCAGACGGGCGCGCTCAACAGTATTAGGTGACGTGTTTAACAGGGTATTCCGTATAATACTGCAGAGCGGCACGTCCCATCGTCTCTGGGAAGAAGGGTTGTCGGGCAGATCCGTATTGGGACAAGCCATTTTCCAATTTTGCGGACACCGAAGACCACCTAGGCGAATAGGAAGTGTGGCTTGCTGCCACGCTCGGTCACCCAGGGCCACATTTAGGATTTAAGTTAGTGTTTCTAATAATTTGGTCTACTTTTTCTAAAAATATAAGTACATTTTGGTCCAAAGCAGCAGTATCGAATGAGTATGAAGGCCGAATGGATATTAATTTTGAAAAGTCTTTCCGAGACATCGTTGAAATTTTGTATTTTCTCGACAATGAACGTTGGAAAGGATTCATCAAAAATTGGGGACCCTAAGAGGTAAAGAGTTTCTTTCCGTAATTTTGATATTTGGTGCAATAGTATTAAATTTTGCTATGGTAGTCTGTCTGTCAGTCGTCTGGGGAAGATAAATTTCACATTACGAAAGGTTAAGTTCTAGGCCAATGGAACTGAATTTTTCTTTAAAAAAAGTTAATCTTTTAAGACGGTGTCTACATCACCTCCTAGGGTTCCGTCATCCAAATACCATAAGTTGAATTTAGAAGTAATTGTAACGTGGAGACTTGTGTTGATTACAAGAAAATATATTATTCAATCTGTCACAAACTTAAACTTAGTTTAAAGTTTTAAAGATTGGAAATCTGAAATTATTATTTATTTATTGCACACGAATAAGTAACCGCCTGATACAAATTTGGTCCGGAATAACGCGATGTTGCGCTTCCGACCGCCTAGATGCGCCCGCATATCTTGTAATGTGAATCGTACTCTCCATCTCGATCTTATTTATAAAATTTTGCAAGATAAGGGAATAAAAATCAGCATTAATTGTAAAATCCTTTATTAAAGTAATAAATAAACTTGCAAAAGAGTGTATTCGCAGCAATTACTTGAGCAGGACTGTTGTGTCGGACTCGCCCGCCTGCGATCGAAGCAACCGGCACTTCACATTGCACAACACTTAAAGCATCGGAATACCAGAACATGATACAAAATAATACTTAAATATTACCGTGATGACTCGGCGCGGTCAGAGACTGTGCACATTCGCTGTTCACTTAATTAGCTACGCTGTTACTCTACTTCTCAAAACCTTGAACATGTACACCCAGAATCTACTTTAATTCTCTAACACACAATGCTTATTTCCTTGTTGCGGTAAGTTCTATTATAATTGCAATGCAATGTGCACAGCCTCACACCTTTACAGGATTTTTTATAAACAACAAAAATAACCATAATTTATGATAAATTTGTTAACATTATTCGTTCATAAAAAAAACTATAAATAATCCAATTTAATATGTTTATAAGGTTTCATACGGAAGTATGAGGTACTTGAGCACAGGGCATTAGAAGAGAGAAATGAACTGCTGTTAGTAAACTACACTGGATATCTAACAACTGTATGGTAACATAATTATTCTTGATTTATTTAGCATCTAATAATAAAAATATATTTACAAAAATCCTTTAACCTTTAATACACCTCGTTACACATGATACCATCCATAACTAAGTTTAATTTTAATATAATAAAAATGTATACATAATACAAAATGCCCATCTCACTTTCGCCTATCAAGAATATACCAATATTTATTGTGACAAAAATAACCTGATCAATTGTTGTCATAATTTATTGATTGCAATAACAGATCCTTGCTTTCAGTTAACTACAGGAAAACAATATATCGCCAAAACGCGACTAGATACCACATCAATCGAGACTTTGATTTTCAACAGTTCATAGAAACTTTCAATAACTATACTTGGTACTTAAAAAAATTACAAGGCAGTTAGACAATCCAAGCAAGATCCAAAATAGTGACTTTGTGCATCAACAAACTTTATAGAAGTAATAATGTTTATATCTAAATTCATCGTAGAAATATAGTCTGAAACATTATTCGCCCGGTCAGCGCACACGCACTCACGTCGCGGTCCACGAGGGCATTACACAGTCTCGTAGTGCAAACATCAGTCTCGGTGACGGCGGATGGACACTAACGCGGAAGGTTCGAGATGGTCTTTATTCCTTTAACATTAGAGCACAGTTCACTCGCGGCGGCACTATGACAAGGGGCGGCGCCGCACGAAGGCGTCGGCGCCCGACGACGCGTACGAGCTCGGCACCTGCGCCTCCGCCTCCTGCTTGTAGCCGTTCTTGCCGTTCAGCGAACTGCTGCTGTCGTCCATGACGGTCTGCGAACATTTACATAAGTTAATACACTGTCTGAGTTCACCTTGGACATAATTGACATTGGTGAAGGAAAACATCGTGAAGAAATCTGGACTTATAATCGCCAACCCGTCTTGAGCAGCCTTCTCTGTATGAGAAGAGGCCTTTGCCCTAGGTTGGTATTATTATACAATACACACAACTCATAGTACAAAGTCAATATTCGCTCATTCGACGCACGTGTCTCAACGAGGTTGCCGAGATCACGCGGTGCCCTGAAGTGCTCAATAAATAGTCCTGATGCGGTAATTGCACCTTCTGATGTGCGACTGTTTTACTTATGTCGGGTTACAAAAACAAGTTAGTTGGCATTTACCACAAAAAATATATAAGAACCAATCGAATTAACATTCAAGCTGTATTTACACTGCGTCTTATGTGAATTCTTTAGAATGTCTGGGACGGTGAATATGTTCAAAACTGCCACCTAGTTATTGTTTACTCTTATGGTTGACTTATCAAATTCTGTTTGAATTTATCAATCAAATAAATGTATCACTGTCAACATTTTTAGGCCAATGAAAATGGTTATTTTATTCACGGTCAAGAAAAAGACTTATCATTAATTATTCGATATACAATCAAAACCAGGAAATCACAAAATGTATTGACTGTTGTTTACCACGTTTATGAACACATTCGAGGTTAACACAATCTTGAAAATTTAAAATTTCCCGAGTAAGCACGTACTTGTCCTGCTAGATACGGAAACGTGCGGGGCATTACCGCGTAATACGCTATTTGACTTTCCTGGTAACATCAAGTTGTGATAATAATTATTGGGCTTGGTTATGTCAAAACGAACCAACCCACAATTTTTCAATAATTCAGTTATGGGCGTAAAACTATTATAAATATCCCAAATGTGGTATATTATGTAGATTCTTCTTCTTATTCGTGGTTTTCATGTAGTTTCTTTTCCAGGGGCTGATGTGGTTCGTCTCACGATTTCTCGCTATCTACTCCGATTTTTTGTGTTTTTAGTGCACTCATACACGGGTTCGCAAACTGCGGATTTAATTTGGTCAGTCCATCTCATGGGTGAGCGTCCGCGTGGTCTAGTGCTATCCACCTCTACTCTGCACGACAAGGCGCTCTATAGAGTCACCCTCACGCCTCGAGACGTGTCCGAAGTATTTGAGGATGCGCGTTTGGACCAGAACAGAAAGACGCTTTTTGATGCAGATTTTTTGGCATAAAGAGGTGTTGGTGCGAAACTCCATCCACGATACCCCCAAGCATTCTTCTCCAGCACCAATCGATGTCACGCAGCGTCCACGTCTCAGCAGCGATAATGTTTACTATGCAGTAATAAGTTATTGTGTATAATACACAATGACTTTATTATTTATAGTTGTACTATACTACAAAAGTTATATGTAGTTTCCCCATGTATTTTACTGTGTGTACATAAATAAAATAGTACAAAAATTATGCAATAAATAATTAATATTAATCATAATGGGTGTTAACTACCATGCAGAGTCCATTGGTCCTTGCTTTCCTTTCGGACTTGGAGTAGCGCGCCTTATAGAAGTCGCTGAACAGGAACAGGAAGAGGAAGCCGTGCATTGCGATCCAGTAGACGAAGACGCGCGGGTACTGGCACGACGGCCGGAACAACACTTGCAGCTGGTGGCTGAAGATCAGCACGAACTGGACCTGAGGGGATTAATTACACTGTATTAGTGAACTCCAGTAGTGCTATTCTGTAACCATCTCACCGTGTTATCTTAGGTGAAGTGAGCGTGGAGTGAGCTGTCAGTTGCTAAGTATTGACACTGTTGGCAGCTCACTTCACCTAAGTTATCACGGTGAGATTTTTACAGAATAGCATTACAGCAGTGCTATTCTGTAAAAATCTCACCATGAACGCTTAGGTGAAGTGAGCTTGAAAGTGAGCTGTCAACAGTGTCAATCCCTAGTATTTGGTGGAATGACAGCTCACTTCACCTTAGCGTTCACGGTGAGATTTTTACAGAATAGCACTGCAGGTATCTAATTGCGTAACACATTTCCGTAAATAGTTAAGACTAATCTGTTTCATTTTGAAAGTTCAACAACATTCATTGTGTTAATTACGTTGTTCATCAGATTTTTTTTTTCAAACTTGTCACACAAATCCTATATTAGCTAAGCTATTTTAGCCATACCCGGAACTAGTTAAGTTTTCCGGTTTTAACCAAAAACATTACATTTTATTACTTTTTCTCTAACACCACTTTGTCGAACAATTATAAACATCGAATGCAAAAACAGCCGTCATATAAATTCAATTAAATCCTACTAAGAAAACATCACTAACACAATTATCTTATTCGACATGGGTATCATGTATGATAATTTTTCCTTAATCCGGTTATAATATTTATGAAAAAAGTTATAACATCATAACCGAATTAAGGAAAAAATAATCATTAAACAGTAAGTTACGAAATTACCCCGCTGGCTGGTCATAAACACATGCTGGTTGTGATTTATGTGTATAATATGTTGTGTTGTCAATGTTTTAACATGTCGCCACATCAGTACATTGCACCCGTACAAAGCAGGGGCGGCTAGTTAGGTAAAGTATTATTGAGAGTATAGTCGAAGCAAAACACGAGAGCGCGTCATGTGACTTGTACGCCATTGACATAGGTATAAGCTGTTTTAAATTGCAATAACAACTACATATCGACGGTTGAAAGGCTAATTGACCTAAGCGACATTTTGTAAAACTTGCAGGAGGATGGATTGGTTGTTTTTTAAGTAAAAAAAAGTCTATCAAATAGTTGTTTTTATGATTTTTTTTTCAAAAAAAATAACTATGATCCGTCCAGGAGGACGAATCATAAAACTTGCAGGAGCAAGTTTTACAAAATGTCGCTTAGATCAATTAGCCTTTTAACCGTCGATATATTTATAGCTACAAATTACGATGATGATGCCGAAACGAACATCAACATATAAAATCACAACAACACTACTGTTTTTTGTTTGTTTATTTTTTTTACCTGCGGTCGTAGTGTACGGAATGTTTAGACACTTTTTTCCCACAAGTCTAATATTAGCAAAGCTATTTTAGACACCCGGAACTAGTTTTCTTGTTTTACAAAAAACATTATTTGTAAACATTAATTATAACATCGACTGCAAAAAGCCGTCATATTAATTTAATTTAATCCTTATGACTAAAAAAACCTATTACTAACACAATTATCTCATTCGACATGGGTATCATGTATGATTTTTTTCTTAATTCGGTTATGATGTTATAACATATTAATGAAAAAAAAAAAGCTATATTATCTTGTATACAGTGGTTATTTTAATTTCCTTTAATTTTGTAATACTTCATATTTTTGTTTTTTTTTCATATTTAGTTTTTTTTTTTTAAATATACCTAAGAAGAATGTATTTTACTTTACGTAATGTAACTGTTATTATGTATTGATAATAAAAACCGCATCAAACTCCGTTTCGTTGTTTAGAAGATCAACGTAGTCACACGATTTTATCTTGAAGGTATCTACTTTCTATTTATAGATTTATTATTTTAATGTAGGTAATAGGTATACAGATATTGGGTATTTATTTAAGGTTCTCATTAATCACAACACAACACACACACATGTATGTCACAATATTTTATTTGATTTTGCATGTTTTTTTTAAATATTATCTATCACCTTTAATTTATTAAGACGGACTCACACTTATTATTCTAAAGTATGGCTTGGGATGCAGCTGAAAATCAGTGAGGTCCTTTTGGCATTGTTTTGTGTTTTTATAGTTTTAGGCGTATTTTTTTTATTGCTGTAATGCCAACAAATGCATTTTTCTTTCTTTAACTCTTTTATAATAAGGTGTATCAGCATATTTTGCACTTACCATCTGGAAAGCGGTGAGGTATTTCTTCCACCAGATGTACTTCTGGTACTTGGGTCCCATAGCAGCCACCATGTAGTAGAAGTACATCACAATGTGGACGAAGGTATTGAGCAGGGCGAAGAATGTGCTGTGACCACCTGTTGAAGAACAAAATTATATAAATGACTAGCTATTGCTCGCGGTTTCACTCACGTGGAGGTTGAAAAATATCCCACGGTAGCTTACTGCCGAGACTCCTCCGTGCCTCGGAAAGCACGTTAAGCCGTTGGTCCACGCTTTCATTCGTGGATCTTTGACAGTCGTTATGGGTCGTCAGAAGCCCGAAAGTCTGACAACCAGTCTTACCAAGGGGTATCGTATTACCCAGTTACTGGGTTGTGGAGGTCAGATAGGCAGTCGCTTCATGTAAAAGCTGCATCCGGTTATACTGGAAGCCGACCCCAACATAGTTGGGAAAAAGCTAAGCAGATTGATTGGTAGCTTACTACCAAGATAAAAAAAGTAGTTTCTCTTTTAATTGTATTTTTGCAGGGGTTTTTTATCATTTCACATTCCAAAATCACATTTACTTAAACATATAATTTGCATCACCTTTTAAACCCTTCATTTTGTTATCCCACTCGATAGGTCTGAGTTTTTTTTTTAATCATTTTTTGTGTCATAAATCTTTTTTTTTTTATTTTAATATACTCAGTGACACTAGCGTATTAAAGACGAATCTAACGACATATCAATCATCAAAATCAGTTCAGCCGTTTAGTAATTACGAGGGAACATAGAGACGGATATACATACAGGTCAAACACATAACCCTCCTTTTTTGGCTTCGCCGCAGTCGGGTAAAAAGTGTCCTCTGTTCTAACCTAGGTCATGGTCTATCCGTGTGCAAAATTTCGTCCGTTCAGTCGTTAAGGCGTAAAAGGTTACAGACAGACAGGCAGAGTTACTTTCGCATTATAGTATTAGTATGGATCAGTAACTGATAATGTCCACTGCTGAACATGGGCCGGGATACAAAGCGTATTATATAAAATAAATTAAGTACTTAGTACAAATTAATCTGGCCACACATTTATTAATGGGTTTACTTTAGATAAATTAGTTTCCCTTATTTTAAACGGTTATGGATTAAATGCATTATGCGCATTAATCTCGCGTTTGACCACATGAATGTACCTATACTCCATAGGTTTAGGTATTTGAATTGAATTGAATTTCTTTATTTGCATAAAATATGGTACAAAAAAGGTCTTAAATATAAGAAGTTCCACATATTTTGCTTACTTGCATTTTCAGCATGCAAAAAATATCTTATGTACTATTTGATGAAGTAAAAACTAAAAAAACTTAAAATTATGTTATTTAATTACATTACTACTAGTGAGATCACATTTAACTTTGCTTATAATTTAAGAACTCACCTATTGTATAGAACATATTATTATAGAGCCATTTCTTAAGTTTTTTTTAAAGTAGTTTAATGGTAGCTCTCTGATCTG
Source organism: Agrochola lychnidis (assembly GCA_963680765.1). NCBI lineage: Eukaryota > Metazoa > Arthropoda > Insecta > Lepidoptera > Noctuidae > Agrochola > Agrochola lychnidis. The sequence goes on from OY796852.1 coordinate 10,808,232, forward strand.
TTTGGGTATTTGGTTGTAGATTTTGACAGACATATTGTAACAATTGTTCTGAAATAGTGTGCTTCTACATCTTGTGACAGCCAGTCGGGTTGGATCTCTTGAAATGAATTTTTTATTTTCTATGGCTTTAGTATATCGCTCAGAGTGCTTTTTAACAAATAATCCTACTTTTAATATATACAGACTAGGTAGTTAAATAAAGGTAAACAAAAAAGCCACGTGACGAGACAACTGTCAAGTAACCGACTAAACGTAATACCTGTCACTTCAGTTGTCATCCTACGTCACAGTTGTATTCTTCAATTTAGCAACGTTATACTTCGTTGACGTTTATAATTTGGGCTCTTTACAATAGACGATTACAAAATATTATATTATTATTATAAATCTAACTGAAAAATTGTGTTCAAGCAGTTACATCTACGAAGAATTGTTTAAGAATAAATGATAAAGTTTTAGATTGATAAAAGAGGAAACTATTGTAAAAAAACTAAAATAAATTTAATTTGGTGTTACCGTATTTTTAAACAAGAAAGTGTCATCCATAAAAACTCTTTTTACGATTTGTTTACCTTTAAACCTTCACCAATCCTTAATGAGACACAATAGAATTTTAATTTTTATCGATCTCAGGAGAGCACCGGACTGTCAAGGGGTTAACTACCTAAACCTATGGATATACTACATCGATCGATACATATGAAAAATACACTGTCTTGTCCAGACTGTTTCATACATAGCCGAAGCGATTCTGCAGTATTATTCCAATTTATTTGTGGTCGGCGCAAGCGCAACTATCACTCATTTTCTTCTATCTATCTCAATAATCCAAAATGTTTTGCGTGATTTAGGTGAAAGTACCTACGTAACAGTTTAAATACAGGGTGGCAGGGTCGGTTATTAAATAAAAAATCTGCTGTTTCATAGAAAAGTGCAATACCTACGCGGTCAAAATGTATGGAACAGCAGATTTTTTTTTAAATAACCGACGAAAAATTTCAACGCAGGGGGGTTTAGAATCATGTACTGAATTCATGGTTTCAGTTTTCGCGTCGATGTCCCTGCCAACCTGTATAACATGAAAGACGCAATTCACACGATGACAGCACTGTATAGATAAACATTAAAAAATTGTCATGATCACTTAGCACCGACACGTCATATTCACATTCGTACGTGATCTAATAGAGTATAGACAATTAGTTAAATAAACGAAACACGGATCTGAATAACGTCACATATTAAATCTATGTTCGTACAAAGCACTATTATTTGCTGAATAAATTATCACTTCACCCCTTTTAACTTTTTACGGATGTTTTCCGCTTATCATAATAACACTAACGTATTATCATAGCTTGAGTTCATTGTATATTTTTCAATGAACTGTTTCAATGAAAATAAATTACTATTGCTAACTTCGTAACTTTAATAGAAAAAAAGTTAACCAGCCTCATGATTACAAACGATGTTCATGTAAGGCTAATATAATTTACCATTAACAATGTAATTAAGGGCTGATGGAACTTATAACGCCTACATATTTTGTTATACAAAAAATACAAATACAAATACAAAAATGTTTATTTCAATATTACACGTTGTACATACGTTATACAGTTGGTGGCGTCCCCTTTTAAGCATATAGATGCCTGTGCCAGGAGGCGCCGCTCCTTTATATCTTGCTATTAGTGTAACATGTTATTAAAACAAAAGTTATTAAACAAAAAGTTATTAAATAAAAGTTACAAGTTAATGAATTTATTATTTTTATTTAGTCTGTTAGTGTGTGTGTATATGTTAAGCGTATGAATCGCTTCCCATGGCTATGGGTGATACACCTAATAGTTTACCTTAAAACTACAATTTTGGATGTCATCCTTGGGCACCCATAACGCCAAGTTACGCTATTTGGGATATCCAAGACCATAATAACCAAAATAATAGGTATTGCGTACCTTGAGATTACGAATATTTTTATGACCCTACTGCTTATCAATCAACTTTGGATTTCCACATTCGTCTTTAAACGGTATCCAAATAAAACCATGTTGACTCGTGGTGGGTTCGGAAGTGATTGCATAATAATAAACTATTGCCATTTTAGCTAAATTTGGCGCCGAATTCCAAAAAGATAATCATTTACTTAGGTAATGTCGAGGCTAACTAGTCGAGATCTTATCTAAGGCTGTTACGTAATTAAAAAAAAAAAATACTTTACTAAAACAAATACTTTATTACAAAAAACGTATTATCGAACTCACTTCAGTTTTATGTTATTTTTTAATTCATTGTTTATACTTCCCATGAGAAAAAAATAAATGTATTTCCGTCAAAAAAGTAGGTATGCCTTGAATTCTAGAGTGAAGTGTTGAAATGGGATAAATTGTAATGTCAAAGAGTCGGAAAACGGTCTCTCGCACTAGGCAGGATGATAATCCAGGAAGTAAAACTTAAATTTATTCAGTTTATTGATGCTAACGAGGTCTTAATATACAAATATTTCATATTTACATTATTTATTAGTTTACGAACCTTCGAATATTCTTTTTAGGAAGTATGTGTTTATGATAATGCTATTCAATCATTGTTCCATGTACATTTTCATTAAATGACCTTTGACAGATGTTGACTATTTTAAGGTTTAGTCAAAAGCTCAGGATTTGCGATCGACGATTGATCGAGATCTCCAAATATAAAGGTTTCTGTTTCACTGTGTGACCGGATGGCGTTTAAATCGACTTAGAGCGTTTATTCTGCAAGTTGGCAACGTCGCAAATTGCTATCAAATATTTACCTGTTTTAATTAATTTGGTAATATTACTGTATGGAATTGGGGAATTGGGGGGCTTGTGGCTAAGTAATGACAGCCGCACGGGTCGATCTATCAGGTTAAGCTATGCTTGCCGCGGTTGGTCCGTGGATGGGTGACTATCTTTACATACCAAGACCCCTCCGTGCCTCGGAAAGCACGTTGAGCCGTTGGTCCCGGCTGTCATTTGTAGATCTTTGACAGTTGTTACGGGTCGTCAGAAGCCCGAAAGTCTGACAACCAGTCTTACCAAGGGGTATCGTATTACCCAGTAACTGGGTTGTGGAAGTCCGATAGGCAGTCGCTCCATGTAAAATACTGGTATTCAGCTGCATCCGGTTAGACTGGAAGCCGACCCCACATAGTTGGGAAAAGGCTAGGCAGATGATGACTGTATGGAATTAAGAAATGTGGCTAACTAGCGAACTAAAATATTGATTATGAAATGCAATAATTAATATCGTAACATCGAATATTTAGTTTTAGAAGTAAAACAGTAAGTATTTGGAAACTTTCCAAATGCCTTTTTTACACCTAAAGCGATTACAACATCAAATTCAGTGTTATAATTGCAATTCATTATTAATATTGTAGTTCCCTAGTTAGCCACATTTCTTATTTCCATACAGTAATATTGCCAAATTAACCAAAACAACGAAATATTTGATATCTATTTGCGACGTTCAGGGTTGGCATAAAACAAACAAGTTGTTTTAAAACACGTATTTTAAACAGTGTTTAAAACAGTTTGAAATAAAACAGTGTTTTTTATTAAGTGTTTAAAATCACAGTATAAAACAAGTTTAAAACAATGTTTTAAACATTAATAAAATAAAACATAGTTTTAAATCGCGTATGAATGGAAATAAATGAAATTTATAAAGTTTTAGGACTGGAAATTGCTCGAAAAGAAATTAAAAAGGTTAAATCGTTTTATAAACTTCGTCGCCGGTCGAAATAAGAGGTAAAATTTTGGGGACTTCCCCATTTTTTAAATTACTTTTAGGTAAGGTACATCTAAGAACGATAATCGGAATTCACAATTCTGAACGTACATAGTCTACTGGATGGTTCAGTATCTGTGTAACATACCTACTTACTTCTATTGATTACAAAAAAAAAACTAACTAGCGTTGTTGTGATTATTATGTTATTCTAATCGTTTTTAGTAAAAAATTCCTAAGATAAATTTTAAATTGTCTAAAAATGAATTAAGTATATAGGCGTCATCGATTTGTGTTGATAATAAATTTGATAAATCGCTCAATAAAAAAAAATAACTTTTTTTTCCAACCCTGGCGACGTTGCCAACTTTCAGAATAAACGCTCTCAATACGGAAAGTTAAAATTCTACCTGTTCCGAACGAATATCCTATAAGCCCGACGCACTCTAATAAATTTTTAATTTGCCCTTACGAATATGATTAGATGAGAATTACAACAAACCTTTGGTCACCTCCACCACTCTACAAAATTAAAAACAGTAGTAGATAGTAAAACCCTCGCCGTGCATTTGAATACAATGTTGGTATAACTTTTAGCTCAAGTGCCGCGAAGTGCGTGTCCGGAATGCATGTTGTAAACAATAATGTGTGCTCACCTCGCCCACGCACTGACCCAATTATATTTCGTATTTTTTGACAATTAGGCTACCATGTGTATCATCAATAATATCATCATTTACAATAGCAGCCTTTTCATGTTTCAAAAACTTAACAAGATCGTTTGGAACTCGCTCTTTAGATTATAGTAATAACTTTATTTAAAGCCTTAGTAAAGGTTGACTGGTAGAAAATGCGTGAGGCATTAAGTCCGCCATTTTACAGTATCTTTTTTATTTGTGCGTAAAGTTTTCATAAAAAAACTTTTACAAAAAAAAAATAACCGACTTCCAAAAAAAACACTACAAAGTGAAAAATATCTTTTATTTCGGAAGTTGGTGGCAAAAAACGAAAATACAAAACCAAAAAAACCGACGAAAAAGTCTTTAATTTCTGAAATTAAAGATATTTTTCACTTTGTGTGTTTTTTTTGGAAGTCGGTTGTTTTTTTTTATGTAAAAAGTTTTTATTTTTCACTTTTTAGTTGTGGTACCTAACCTACCCCACACAAATTCGAATACCACTACCTGCTACCAATGACAGGAACTTATCATAATCATCCACATACTAAGTGGAAAAAATACGTATTATTGAAGCTAGCTCAAAACTATTCAAGCAAAGTTAATGAAATTTATATGAGACCACCTCGAGAGCATACCCTTTCAAACGAAAAAATAAATCAAGATCGGGCTACAAATGACGGAGAAATCGGCGGAGATACATAAAAAAAAGCAAACATACGCTACGAACACAAATAACCTCTTCCTTTTTGGAAGTCGGTTAATAAAATAATAAAGCCCTTGAATTTTTATCTTTTGTGATTGGCTGTTATTATTTTAGTCGGCCGACTACTTGTTACTTAATTTTTTAACAGGTCTCAGTAATTAATTATCTTTCCTGATCCCATGGCAATTACATGTATTAAATTTTCCGTCAGGGCTTCAAGGGGCGTCAAATATAATGAACGCCATCAACCTTTAGGGATTATGTTGATACTTTTCCTTATGTTGTTATATTATTGTTTTGATATTATTAAAATGTAGTTTTCTTTTTTTTAATCCACAAAATAATTATTATTCTGCATTGCGTTATTGACCGTGGCTTCGAGTCTAAATAACTAACATGTAGATCGATCAATTTCGATTTCGGACGGGTCATCGTTCTTTAAAATACGACCTCGCCTTGCCCCTGAAACCTACGCACTGCTACACCGTAATTTTAGACGGTCATTACTATGTAGCTGTCAGATTCCAGAAAAGAGTGACACTTGAACTACTTTGCATCTTTAACTTCCTGCTTTCCAAAACTGGGCGAGGTCTACAAGTCAATTAATGATACTAATTTCCATACAAAAGAAACTGAGGCCAACAATTAATAAAAACCGGCCAAGTGCGAGTCGGACTAGCACGGTTTTGTACCACCTTACAATTTTTAGCAAAACCACCCAACAAACACATTTCTTGTATGAGGGACCCTTTAATTTATAACTTTATATATGTTTATCATTTGTTATTATACCAGCAATAGAAATACACAATTTGTGAAAATTTCAACTGTCTACCTATTAAAGTTCATCAGATATAAGCCCGCTGACAGACAGACGGACAGCGGAGGTTTAGTAATCCTTCGGAATCCTAAAAATGGGGAAATACAGAACTAAAATAATACCTAAATAAATGAATTAAATGATTTTCGGGGCCAAAAAGGAGTTGAATGTGAGGCGAACACGAAATATCAAATGCGGGGCGAATGCGGAACAAATCGATTAGATTGGATGTTGACCTTAAAAAGTGGTGTGTGTAGGCTTAGGTGCTAATGATGTTCCGAATGGTACAAGTGACTGACCTGGAGCAAACTTGAGTCCAAACCACACCGACATGGGCATGATGCCGTGGTGTATCACATGCAGCGTGGACACATGCTCGTTTTTCTTGCGCAGCACGAAGAAAAGTGTGTCCATGAACTCCGTGAATTTGCTGAAGTAGTACCACCAGCATGTGTTCGCCATCTGAGTCAGAAACATTGGTTCAATTAGAAATACGGCATTAAAATCTTATTTATAGAAGACTTATAACATCACGCCTTGTTTCCCCGAAGGGTAGGGCAGAGGTGTACCTGTAGCAGGTACACCCACATTTCGCCATTTATGTTTAAGTCCCATGTAATAGGGGGCGAGTCTATTGCCATCAACCGGGCACCAATCCAGACTCCGGGCTGCTACTCAGAAATTTCAGATAGAGAAACCCAAATAACTCTTTACCCGACCCGGGAATCGAACCCAGGACCTCATGCTCAGCAGTAGCGCTTGCGACCACTAGACCAACGAGGCTTAATAAGTACAGCATTAGGTTTAAATAGCCGGCAGTCTTAGGCTTGAATTCCTCTGACGCTGATGAAGCCAGCTATGAGATGCTGACGTTTTCTTTCTTACTGACGACAGATCTCCCATGTATACGTATTGTTGTCAGCGAAGGACGAACTCAGGGTTTTGCTCGAGTTCGTCCTACGCTGACGATTAAATCTGTCGTCAAGTCTTATGTTAAGTCAGTTGTTCGGTTACTGATATCAGATATCGATAACAGATTTAATAGGCCAAAATAAAAATAGTGCACAATGTCAGTTTTTTTTTATTACATTTAAATATTTTGTATTTAAGAGTACGACAGTTTATCGTATTTTTGGAAAATAACGATAAAGTTTATCCAAAACATCGCATTATTTAAGGCAGTGACATTGTGTTAATTCGATGAAGGCCTTTTTCGGACTCTCATTCGATTGCGGAAACTCAAAATTGAGTAAATGCTTATGGCATCAAGTCCACCTCGTTGCAATATTTTTCATGTTTAAAGCAAATAAAATTATGTTACTTTATAGTTTGTAAAAATAAAGCAATTTTGTAACAATATTGGAGTTGATTAAGTGAAAATTAGTTAGTAAAATGCTAATAAATTAATATGGCAGTATTTACCTAGTACATGACCGCAAATCGCGTTTAATTTTAAATACCTAACATTAATAAAACGGTTTGTAATTCCTATCCTGTTCCAATCTACCAAAAATATATTATAATTAATTAATTAATTACATTAATGTATGCTTTTTAGTAAACAAAATTGACGATCAACAATGTAGTTAGCAACTAATTTCATGTAGGTACTTACATATGCGTAGGTAAGGTTAATCACAGTCACCGATGCTTACACATCGTTTACTTATGTACCTGTTTGTTTAAATAAAATTCATAAATTCCTAATGTAGTATTTTTTTTACACGTTTTTAATGGTTAAATAAGCAAAGATCTAGGGAATCGCTAATGGTGTCCTTCTTGCGGCATTAGCGTCAAGCTCGTAAAACGATTGTTGACATTATTTATATTCATATTTGTGTGTTCGCTATTTTTCTTATTAATTAGCAGGTCAGAGACGGAAGTATTTCAACCTTGATTGTTCTTTTGTACATTACAGCTATGAATTTTAATTACGGCAGAATTAACAACCTTTTTATTTTTGGTGACGTTAACGGTGTCAGCTACCTACCGTTAACGTCATCAAAAATAAAAAGATACTGTGAGAGCATATTCTCAAGTGTTTTTTGTGAATATAATTTACACACTATGTTACTATCTTGCATAGTTATTTTTAAAAGAGAACTATAAAATTTGTTTATGATTAACTATTATAATTAAAAACTATGTAAGTATATAAATTTCGCTGTAGATAATCCAATAGACCGGATTTATTTTTAATTGGATTTTTTTATAATATTTTTATGATTTTCTGTATAATTGTAATTAGTTTTACATCCATCTATGTAATTAAACTATAATAAATACGTACTAATACAAAGTTTTACAAAAAAGAAACAAAATGTTTTTATTTTCGTCAAAAAGTTTTTATTTTTCATTGTTTAGATGTGGTTCCTACCCCACACAAATTCGAATACCACTACCTGCTATGTAAATAATAGTGACAGGAACTTATTATAACATCATTCATATAGAGTAGGTAGGAAAAATACGTATTATTGAAGCTAACTCAAAAACTACCCAAGCAAAGTTAATAAAATTTATATGGGAACACCGCGCAAGCTTCTTCTACTAAATTATAATTATATATATATTAAGAATTTTCAAAATCGGTTCACAATTGACGAAAATAATCATGAAAATACATTTTAAAAAAATACACAAAATTGAACATAGAACCACCTCTTTTCTGGAAGTCGGTTAAAAATAGACCTTCCTAATTTTAATAGATACGTATTATAATTTGTTTGTGGAGTGGATTTTCGTCTAGACTAGCAGTACCTAAATACATACTTCGAAACTACTAGTCTATACGAAAATCCATCTTTTCGTTTTACTTTAAGTAGGTAGGTACTGTTGAATTGAATTCTGAATCTTATTTAAAATATACTACCAAAGATTAAGCTGACAGCTAGCCGTTAGACATTCCTATAGTTGTTTTACAAGTTATGTATTTAGTTAAGCCGGTCGTCATAATGTCGTCGATCAGGGCCACGGTTAAGCGCAAACAGGTCCTAAGTTGATTTAGGAAAATAAGACAGATTTGTACTTCTCCTTTTACACTCCATATTAAGTATGGGAAGGCCTAGTGCCAGCAATTTATCACCCGTTACATACTCAACCGTTTAGAACTATTCTGTAAATTATAAAATACCTATCGAATTCAAAATCTTACCCTCATTGCCATCGGACTCCGTGAATAGTCGACAAGCTGACACGTAAAGTTATATTGACCCCACCAGCCGCTCATCAAGTACTGTGAAAATAAAATAAAACATGAATTAATAAACGAGCAAAGGGTTTTTACCAAAGGTTTTTCCACTGTGATTCTATTTTGGAAACTACTCAATTTAATTTATTTGTATAATAAAACTAAAACGTCAAAGGTCGATGAGCTCGCCCAACGAATGTAAAATTTCCAGTGATTAAAAACTTAAATATCATAAATAATATCTTTGGTTAATCTGAATCGATGGTTTTTTTTAATGTATCAAGTGTTGATGACGATCTTAATAATTTTATAGTAGCTTGCGTGACCAAGTTATTGCTAGTTGCTAATATCACGCTGTTTGGAAGTTCAGTGGCCTTTGTGCGTGTTTTTTACCCTAACACGAGGCTATTTACCCCTCATAGTGGCGAAGACCCTTACCTCATAGAATATCCAGGCGCTGAATAGTGTTTGTGCAAGGTTATAGATGACTAGCACGCTGCGTAGTTCGTAGGGCTTGCGGTTCGCCATAAATCGAGGTCCCAGCACCCGCGAGCAGTACGCGTAGCATACACACGCGGCCAGTGTGGGCCATAGCGATGACATCATCGGCCAGTCCTTTACACGGGGATCTAGAAATTGATAAAATTAACAAACTGATTAAAAGATAAAATTAGGTAAGCCAGTAGACGAAAGATTAATTACGGTGACACGGGACTCACATGGCTAAGCAAGTAACTACCTACAACCATTCTTCTACAGGTTTTTATTAAATGCAACATCTAGTTGTTTCTCAGTTTTGCAATTTAAGTACGCGATTCCGTACCTACGATGCATTTTTTTTTTCCATTTATAAGGTTTCACAATTGGTGATACTTTATTCACATTACAATCTAGCTTATTAGCTAATAAGTAATTTAAATATAACTACCTACGTTGCATGAGAGGTAATTACTTGGAAAGAATTCCTTATCTTATTATAGCTTGCTGTAAGTTTAGTACCTACCTCCCTAGTTCATACATCCTATCCTAAACTATTAAAAGAGCAATATTTGTAATCACGTTCTCGAAAACGGCTTGAACGATTTCGATGAAAGTTGCAATATAGGAGTTTACGGGGGAGAAAAATCGATGTAGCTTGGTCTCATAACTATTTGGGAAAATTAGTTTTCTCCGTATTTTCACCCGAGCAGAGCTCGGTCGCCCAAAGTTTAGAACAAGATAATGAATAATGACATGGCAGCGTGGAATTAGTAAGTATCTACTATCAAGGCAGCATGGAAAGTTAGTATGAACTATTTTTTACTATTAAATGCATTCTTTATTTTCACCAGAGCAGAGCTCGGTTGCCCAGATATTTTATTAAGAAAGAAATAAGTGATAAAGATAATCTTAAATACTAATATTTAAATAAGTAATTTTGTATGTGCTGCTTGGGAAAATACCATTAGTAAGAAAATTGTAGGGCATTTATTCCCAGTGGAGCCAATTATGCATGCAAAAAAGTGTCAATAAAGTTATGTAACATACACACATTTGCTAAAGAAAACGTGTACTTTGCTTATAAGCCATATATTAGAAGAGTACAGTAAAATTTTCCTTGTAAAGTATGTTTAAGTAATTTTTCATGCTGCTTTCTTTTTGCAACGACATCATCCTTAATATTATAAATGCGAAAGTAAGTTTGTTTGTTACGCCTTCGTGCTAAAACGGCTGAACGGATTTGGATGAAATTTGGCACATATATAGATGATGCCCTGGAAAAGAACATAGGATACTTTTTTTTTCCTACGAGATCGAGACTTATGCGGGTGAAACCGCGGGGCGCAGCTAGTAATTATAATAAATTCGAATGTGAGTTTGTTTGTTTCGATTTCACGCTAAAACGGCTGAACGGATTTGGATGAAATTTGGCACACGGGTAGACCATGACCTGCATTAGGACATAGGATACTTTTTATCCCGATATTTCTACGGGCTCGTGGCTCAGTCGCGGGCGCAGCTAGAACTGCAAAATATATTACAAACTTTTTGTTGCCAATAATAAAATGCAAAAAATGTTGCTGCTGATGTGATAGTATTGCAGTGTCAATAACTTTTTGTCTGATTAGATTAGTTATAATTAGGATTATATAAGACACTCATATCAGTCGATAATTCATAATTCTACACATCGATATTAGTCATTCTATTATGTGTATAATAAAGTCCGTACCTAGTCATAGTTTTCTTTTCATATGCAATAATATTGTGTTCTACCTGTTTTTTAGTATTTTTGTATATGATTTTTGCATTTAGGTAAGCCGGTTTGTAGATTGCAGCAGGATATAATAAATGGCCGAGACCTTTAAACCTGATAAATGCTAGTTTTATAGTCACAATCTCTTCCGTATTACAACGATTATAAATTAAAATAGCAGGCCCAACTATACATACAAAGTTTTCAGTCAAAACATAGCCAAACTAAATAAATAAATTATTTTGTTTAATTTGTGATTTCCTGTGCGAGTCTCAATAAATATTTTTTCTTTCTTTTCTTTATTTTATATAAATGAATTGTTTCACGTAGCGCTTGTATATAATTTGGTGAAGGTCAGTCATTACGTGTCGTTTCAAATTCTATCAAATAAATCAGTTTATTTGGCTAAGTAATGTAAAATAACAGCCGCACGGGTCGATCCATCAGGTTAAGCTACACTTGTCGGGGTTGGTCCGTGGATGGGTGACCATTTCCATGCCGAGATTCCTGCGTGCCTCGGAAAGCACGTTAAGCCGTTGGTCCCGGCTGTCATTCGTGGATCATTGACAGTCGTTACGAATCGTCAGAAGCCCGACCCCTTGGTAAGACTGATTGTCACACACAATCAGTCTTACCAAGGGGTAACGTATTACCCAGTAACTGAGTTGTGGAGGTCAGATAGGCAGTCGCTCCATATAAAATACTGGTATTCAGCTACATCCGGTTAGACTGGAAGCTGACCCCAACATAATTGGGAAAAGGCTAGGCAAAATATTAAATTTTGTTCAGTGGCAGACCACTGCTGGACAAGAACATCGTTACAGAATTGCTAGACAACAAACCAACAATATTGATACTTTGGGTATTTAGTAGTAGTAGTGAGGAAAATTTGACTTTTGGGGTTCCCCAGGGCAGTGTCCTGAGACCAACCCTCTTCCTCATATATGTCAATGAGCTGTGTCAGTTATCTCTCCCGAATACAAAAATTATTACATATGCAGATGACACAGCTCTAGTAATCCATGGCAAGGACTGGTCTGACACTCGTGAGAGGGCAGAATTGGCTCTGAGAATGGTTATGATGTGGTTAGCCTCGAATCTGCTCACGCTCAATATATCTTAAGACCAAGTTCATTTCTTTTACTCCGAGTATTATTAGTCAACCATTTATTTAAAAAACTTCGAGCGGCTGCTGATTTCCAATCCCTAAAAATGTTATTCTTTGCCCTCGCTCAATCAGTTCTCAGTTACTGCATAACTACATGTGGGGAACCCACAAGACAATCATGTTGCGGCTAGACAGGGTTCATAGAGCAGTTTTGAAAGTACTGGCAAAAAAACCTATTAGATTTCCAACCTCTGAACTGTACTCACTTTGGGAGGTCCTCACAGTGAGACAGTTATTCGTCCTACAAACAGTTTTTAAGAAACACCTGCTTTTCCCTTACGACCGTGACCCTCAGCCCCTAACAAAGAAGCGACGTGTCGACAGTTTGTAAGACTGAGCGCTACAGGTTAGCGTTGGTTAGTCGCCACTTCAACCATATCAGCTGTAAACTTTACAATGACATAAATATAAGATTTAATATTTAGTTATTTACCCTATGACTTTAAAGTCTATTGAACAGAAAAGTGACTGACTGGCTGAAATCCTTGTCTTATGAAGAAACTGAGCAACTTGTGGCATCATAAACACGGTAAACACACCCCCACACACATACACACTTCACCCCACCTCCACTCTACACTTATACTACATATTAACCTCTACATAGAGTTTATTGTCTTTTTATTCCTTTTTTTTTGTTTTTATTTTATAATTAATTAATTAACTTTCTTTGGGAAGTCTAGAACAATGTCTTTGTGTATATTTCACGGCTAAAACCCGAAGTGCGGCTACACCTAGTTTTAGCCGGCTACAACTAGGTGCGGCCGGTAGCAGTTGGTTAAATTTAGTTGTAGCAAATGAAAATGGTTGAAGAGTAGGTTAGGTTAGAACTGTGACCACATAACACACCGCACGAGCCGAGCGAGCGAATCGAGCGGTGCCGCGGCAGCGGCCGGCGAGTGCCAGGGTCCATTTAGGCAAGTTTAACTAACTGCTACCGAAAGCACCTAGTTATAGCCGGCTAAATCTAGGTGTAGCCGCACTTCGGGTTTTAGCCGTAACATATATATGAGTTGGGCGTTGATAGTTGCGCCACAGTATTTTACTTTTGTGGCTATCTTCGTTTTCCTTTGTAAATTGTAAACTTAAGTTGTTCCAAATAAAACTTTTATTCTTTATTTTATTCAGTAAGCGTACAATGGGTGCAAGAAGATAAACTACTCATACAATCAGTTTATTGTGTATTTCCCAGATTTTATGTATGTAGCTCAGTAACCGAGACTGATAGGTTTCGAGGCTGCTAGCGCAGTTGACATAACTTCTGCCGGAGACGGCGCAAGCGCAACGATACAGGCAGAGTGGGGTTGCGCCGGAGTGTGAATCGTTCCGCAGTTCTTATGCAATGTATTGAGCAAACTCGTAGACCCGACAACACTATCGGCGTGCGTTGTCTTCACATTTGGACGAGATTTGTTAAAACTCTTCAATAATCATAAAATAATCTCACATTTAGTATTTCAATATAAAATGTCTTATTCTAAAATAACATTTTTCTATAAACTAATTCCAAATTGTTGAAAGGTTAAACTGTATTTAATCTTATGAATATTTATCGAAGATCAAATTCTTCACTAAACAATGTGGAGACAACGTCACCACAATAATTTAAACTTCGTTTAATAATCTAATGACGTGGGAAGTCCGCGTACAAAAATTCAAGCCAATAAATCCAAAACCTTAGAGTCCCTATAGTTAGTCGGTTGATCAGCAAGACCCATTTAAATCACTACTATTATTTTTGTTTTGTATGTTTTTTCTTTCTTTAATGCTGATATACTCCCGGACTCCTAATCGAGCCATTGTGCATTTCCGTGTAAGGTAAAAACTAAAAACATTAAAACAATGAAGAGTAAAAAAAAAGTTTAAGTAAATGCAGTTTTGAAGCTGATATATTTTATGCCATTTAATGAATGGGCTACTGCTGGCATTAGAAAAAGCAGATATTTATAAAACGAAAAATCATTGACTTCTGATCAAGCTGTTCATAAATGTAAGAAACTAAGAAGATAACGATTACTTTAATTTTTTTTTTAAATCACCGGATTTTTGTTTTTTGTCGTACTGATACTGAAAGCCACCATTTTACTATTTTTCGTCATGGCTGTCATTCTCATGGTTTTCTGGGGATAGTGCTGATACTATTCAGTTCACTATTTTTAAGATATTCCAAATAATAATAATATTGTAATTCAATTCTCATAGTTATCAGCTTCATGCAGATTGTAAACTCGATATCCAAAATTTGTAAAAAAAGGTGTTTTTGGGGATCCGTAGCCAAATGGCAAGAACGGAACTCTTAATTTCGTCATGTCCGTCTGTCCATGCGTCCGGATGTAATACAGCCATTTTAGTCGGAGACTGTATTTGCACTATATCGATGAAAATTGGAAAGGAGGTGTATTCTTTGCACCGCTAAACAATGGTGTGGTGAAATAGCGAAAAACTTAATTAGGGGTGGCACTCTCCATACATATTGTAACCGAGGGATGCGCACATAAGCGTGTGGGGTATTGTTGGATCTCATAACTAAAAATGATAATTACCTAGATGTTTCTAAGTGACTTTGCTTTTTAAGTCAATAGTTTTTGGAATATTTTCGGTCTTTCATAGTTTTTTCGAGAAATACTATGGAACACTTCACTGTGCGTGGTCCGACACACACTTGGGCGGTTTTTATTAAATTTCTTTGGGTACCTACCACGAAAAAAAACTTCTATTATTCAAGTTAACTAATAGAAACAAATACTACCAAGCTCATATAACTAACAAAAAATATTGAAAAGTAGAAGTGTTTGCGGAATTCTTACCCAATTTATAGAATTAATTTATCATTATCACCAAACAAAATTTTGCTAAGCTAAATAATGTATAGGTACTGGGCATTCTGTACCAAACTTTCAGAAAGTATCAAAAATAAAATCAGCAATAAATTGTCCAATAATAAATTAAAATAATTTGGAAAAGCGAGTGTATTCCGAATTTAAATTCTGAATATAGAAAAAAATCGGCGCGAAATTACCTGGTTCCTAGGTCGTCTGTTGACTCAGTTTTAACATAATGTCGGAAAAAGATTAATATTACTTTAGAAAAGTACTAACCTACATTATCATAAAATAATGCTTATGGTATTTAATACTTAAAACAGTTATATTTCAATTTACAAGTATCGATTTCTGATATTCTTAAATTAAGAGTTGTATTACATTTTTACGTAAATTCATGATTAATGACGCTGTTATTTTCAGCAGCAGTGAGATATTTTAATTATTTGATTATGAATAACGATAGTGCCATTCTCTTTCTTGTAAGTTGGAGTTACACATTTTAGTTTTTCTTTTTGTCAAGAATTTGCGAAAAAAATGTGACAGGGCTCTTAAAAATAAAATTGTTTGGCTTAATCGCTTTCGCCCATCATTTCAATTAAAAAAACGAGCGAGCCTTACAGTAGTCGCATAAGATCAGTAACATCTGACATCTCACCTTGGTAATAAGCAACTTTAAGGTAATAAACAACATTAAAGGGGCGGGGCAACGTCAATGTCGTTTCTGACGGCCAACCCTAGCACCGCGCGCGTTCATTGGTCAAATCAAATAGCGTGCACTTCCCCGGCGTTTTTCCGAATCTAAATGTGTTTGTGATATTTGTGAAAAGTAAAAATGTTAACAAGCACGATTGGCGCGAAACTTCTGACTTTGGATATCAAAAAACTTAATTACCACTAGTTTTAATAAACTTGCGCGCTAAATATGGAAGTTTTAAAGCATTTTTTTTTCCAACTATCTTAACGCACATTCTTAAGATTTAATGGGTATCATATCAATTTAGGGTGTCGTCATTTTCAGGTCCGATGGGACCCGTTACCGAGCCAGCGTAGGTTCATGTATTCGAGTCCATTCGGGGGCGCATACGAACTATACAGGGTTATTGGTAATAGTGATGCAACGAATACGAATATTCGTATTCGCCGAATACTTTCATGACATTCGTAATTATTGACTTCCTAGAAATCCCGTACAAATATTGCGTTGCGAGATATTGCGAAAATATTTCGCGATAAAACCTTCCACAGCCTCAGAAAGGCTATTTTCAACAACAGGAAATATATACAGACAGAAAAAAGGAATAGTTTCTTGCCAAAAAATTTACAACTGTTATATTTTTTAAAGTTAATTTTTATTTATTAAATAAAATGTAAATATTTATTTTCCTCAGCATGTTTAATTTCCTTTCACCTTCTTTGAAAAAATTATTGCATGCAGCTATAGTAGAATCAGGTATTCATATTCGACGAATAGTACAATCGGTATTCGTATTCGTAAAAGTAGTACTTATTCGTTGCATCACTAGTAATATGTCGGCGATTCATCAATGTAGGAGAGGTCATTTACAACCAAATTACCCCTTTTGACTTCTATGGAAATGTCAAAAAATTTCGAGTCATTTGACATTTTTTTTTCATACATTTCTAAAATTTAAAATGCCAAATTACTCGAAAATAATGTCAACCATTTTAGAGTAATTTGAAATTTTATGTTTGGCATAGGGGTCATCAGGGGACATTTGGTTGCAAATGACCTCTCCTACATCCACTTAACGGATTGCCGACATATAACCAATAATCCTGAGTGTATTTTCATTTATTGTCGTATTTTTAGAATAGAGTATTCTATTCTAAAAATACGATTCGAATCTTTATTATGTTAAAAGTTCATTAATAAATAATACATTAAACTTACCTGAAGCTAGAGTGAAAAAAAAATAGGTAATGAATGCGTTAGTTTGCTGATGGGGTATAGGTACTTAAAATCTTGTTAAAAATACTAATTTAGTAACTAGTTACCAATAGAGAAAAAAATTAACTTACCACTCCTATTATCCAATAGGTCTCTGTACCAATTATATAAGGTTGCCATCTTTGGGAAGGTTTCTCTAACGACTAATTAAATCTGCAACAAAAGAAAAAATATTAAGCCAACAATATCTTGAGATTTATTTATTTAAGATATACGTATACAACATAACAGATTTTTAAATAATTCAAGGTGTTGTAAAGGAAATTTTTAACAAAACTTCATCATCATCATTTCAGCCGAAAGACGTCCACTGCTGGACATAGGCCAAACAAAACTTAATAAAATAAAATACACGAGAAATATTTGAAACAATGTAAAGATAAAAATTCAATCTAATTAACTAGATTGGTTTCTATATTTAGAAACATTTATTATCAGAATAAAAATAAGTATTACGTTTTTTTATGTTAACTTGTTGATTCGAAGACGCTGTCAACAAAGAATTAAATTAAGTTTTTGTCATTTGTGAACTCGCGAACTAAGAGCAATTCTTCATGTTTAGCAACACCGCGCGCGCCATATGGTTCAAGTTGCATTTTCTAGAAAGAATGAATTTTATATTTGAAGGATCTTTTGAACAGTTAAACTGTAATTTGTAAGTAAAAACCCAGTTAGATGCACTCATTATTTTGTTATATGAGTGCTATTCCCAACTTAATAAAAAAACACGGTCATGTGACTTTGTCCAAAATCGGCAATAGTGCATGGCTAGACAATGATACTGACAATTAATGTCAAGTTAGACAATTAACTAGTCATCAACTATTTCAATTGATAACTAAAATATCTGGATGACTTTTACTAAAAATGAAACCTAGCTAGATCGGATCGATTTATCGCCCCCGAACCCCCTGCATACTAAATTTCATGAAAATCGTTGGAGCCGTTTCCGAGATTCAGATTATATATAAATACAAGAATTGCTCGTTTAAAGGTATTAGATACATGACAGATTTATATTTTCAGCAGGTTATCCGTATTCACAGAATTAAATAGTTGGAATCTCAGTAGCATTTTTTTCTAATTGAATTATATAAGTACTGTAGTACTTTAAAAGTTACACGATAAAGAAAAAGCACATTTTTTTCAACATATCACCTTAACATATATCGACGGTAAAAAGGAAGTAGGGCGTATAAGCGACATTTTGGTCAAAAATGAGTTATATGTGCCATCCTACGTAAAATTTTCCGCTCTTTCGAATGCGCTTACTCCCATGGCTCTACGATGACTTTTTTGGCTTTTATGCCAGTAATAATACGTCAGTTTTTCAAAAATTTAAAACTTTGAACGGCTCTCCTGAACATTTCAGTTTTTGTCGCTTATTATTTCCTTTTAACCGTCGATATAGATTTTTCTTTATCATTCTATTTTGAAGATGCTTAAGCCCCACTTGCGTGGTCATGGGTTAGCTAAATAACTCGGTAGTTAACAGCTAACTCAGGGTTAATCCAAACATATGTTTTATTACATAATATTACATAAATAAATGTGTATTATTTACAATAATAAACTAATAACCGGAAATATGGTGTAAGTTTTGAATGTGCCTGCGATACCAAAATTCAATAGATTATAATTGTTTTTCTCTTTCAAGTGATTTTTTTTCTAGATAATATATTTGTATATATTTGGAATTGACTCATTACTAGCTTTTATTTGATACCAATATTATTGTAATTTATTTTAAAAAACCTTTTCCTCCCTTTTTTTGTATTTGCAGATACAATACCTTTATAAATATTATACAGCCTATGTCACTCCCACAATTAAGACGAATCTAACGAACCCTCATAATATGTTAAAATCCATCAAGCCGTTTAGGCTACAGAGCATGCCATAGAAATAGACATACACACTTTCTGGGGCAGTCGGGTAAAAAGCCACATTATGTACCTGAGTACCTGCCCGGATTTGAACCCACAACTTCGTGAATGACAGGCGAGGCCTTAACCACTGGGCTATCACATCTAATTAAATAAGGGAACTTCTTTTTTACCCGACTGCGGCGAAGCCAAAAAAGGAGAGTTATTTATGATTGTTAATTGGTTTTCTTGGTAGAGTAGTTACACTAAGAACCAAAGGAACGTGTATTATGTTATTATGATGACAGAATGACAATATTAATAGATAGAATATAATAAAGCCTTTGTTTACACGACCGTATTTATGAGGGACCTTGATACTTGTCTAATGGACCATAACCTATTGCTGACGATTTAAGCTTTTTAGAGCGTAACACGTGGCAGTGACTTATGTATAATGTTTTTTATAAAACTGGAAAAACCTGCACAGACATTTAAAACCTGCTATACAGGTGTACACGAATCCTACTTCCTACTAATAATATGATATATATGTATAATATAATACATATGTATAATATAATACATATGTATAATCAATCACACTAATATTGTAAAGGCGAAAGTTTGTGAGTGTGTGTGTATGTTTGTCTCTTCTTCCCGCTCAAACGGCTAGACCAATTTAGATGAAATTTGGCACACAGTTTATAACCTGGATTAACACAGGATACTTTTTATCCCGATATTCCCACAGGATCGAGACTTACGCGGATGAAACCGCGGGGCGCAGCTAGTATAATCACTACATAGTATAAAACAAAGTCGCTTTCTCTGTCCCTATATCCCTATGTATGCTTAAATCTTTAAAACTACGCAACGGATTTTGATGCGGTTTTTTTTAATAGATAGAGTGATTGAAGAGGAAGGTTTATATGTATAATAACCCGGTTTATACCCGTGCGAAGCCGGGGCGGGTCGCTAGTATAACTATATTATAATAACCAAAATAACCTCTCCGCCGTATATCTAGTTGACGTCGTGGTGGGGTTTGCGCGCTCTGAACTCTAAGTCTGTGTCCGTAAAGTTTGCTTTGCCGAAACAGGTTAGGGGAAGAATACCGAAAGGGAAATCGTGGCCCCCGGCAACATGGCAACTGAAGGAACACGGGTGGGTTTTAGTCAGTAAGAGTCTGACACGCCCTCCCGCTCCGCCCAGAGCGGGAGAAGTTATTTGATAATTTCCCAGCAAAAAAAAAATGGGTGAGGAGCCAGGCCAAGAGAGATACAGAAACCCGCAAGGCATCATGTGGCGAGCTGTTGGACAGTAGCGATCCCACGGACCCTATCTCCCGGGAGAAGTCTTGTTCCTCACCTCTGGCCTGCCTTTATTAGCCAGCTGGAGTGAGCACTGACGAGGAACAGAGCTCCCACCTCTTTTTTGCTTTTATTGGCTGGCTTGAGTGGAGATTCGCAAGAACAAACGTGCTCGGAGGAAGGAAGTATTCCAGTAAGATGCTGGTAGGGATCTTGACCGTACTTCCGGGATTGTCCTGATAGCCGTGGAATACCTCTCCACTCCTCATAAGCACCTCAGGACATGTTGTCCCCTTGTCGCTACGACACTGTGCTAGCGACCGTTTTCAGGGGCCCATTATTGAGTGTGCAAGTCACCCTCTGCCATTTTATTCGTGTACATATAAACATTGATCAGGCAAGGACCATAGTCCTTCCATAGTTCCAGGTAACCAGTCTATTTTAGCCACCTAAATCCATAGTCCAATATCTTTGTTTCCATATCCTGTAATAGTCCTACACCAACCGGTTGGTGCCTCAACACTTAAAAATGTCTAAGGGGCCTCTGCGAGGTTGGCTTCGGTCCCTCATACGCCTTCCAAAGGTTCGGGACCCCAGGGTCCCGAGATATGTCAAAGCCATTTATAATAATATTATAAATGCGAAAGTTTTTGAGGATGGATGGATGGATGTTTGTTACTTTTTCACGCAAAAACTACTTAACGGTTTTGGATGAGTGTATTATCTGGATTAACACATAGGATACTTTTATCCCGATATTCCCACGGGATCGAGACTTCGTCGCAAGGGCTACTGCTGACCATGAGGTCCTGAGTTCGATTCCTGGGTCGGGCTAAGTGTTAATGGGATTTTCCATCTGGAATTTCTCAGTAGCAGCCCGGAGTCTGAATTTGTGCCCGGTTGATGGCAATAGGTTTGCCCCCTGTTACATAGGACTTAAACATAACTGGCGAAATGTGGGTGTACACACGGCTACACATCAAGCTATACATTTCCAGTATAAGCTGACCTCGCATTGTACGGAAATCCTATACAATGCGAGATCAGCATATACTGGAAAGTTATAGCCGTGTGTACTATAGGTACACCTCTGCCCAACCCTTCGGGGAATACAGGCGTGATGTTATGTTATGAATTTAAATACTTATTGTGTGAACAAATATTTTACTGGAAGCCTGCATTCGCAATTTTGCGAGTTTTAGAACGTTTTATGAACTTTTACTCAAAACATCCCTATTTTAATTAAATGGCGTATATTACCTAAAATATGGTAATGGAAGCGGAACGGCGAAAGTCAGGTAGGTAATTGCGGCATAGTCCTTACAATCTAGCCATTCAAACTGGAGATTTCACATATGGAATGACTGATTATTCCGCAGTTGCATCATATTATACATTGCTATTCGCAACTAAGCCAAGCAGAAGGGGGGCGATCGGAGCGATCACAAGACCTGTTTACGTCGTTGTCGTTCAATTCACAGCTGACACCTGACTCGACATTTTTCTCAATAATATCAGGCTCGTCTTAGATACGGGGACCTTAATTTTAAATAAACATCATGTAATAATTCACTAATTTCAAGATCCTTTAAATTCTTTTTTAAAGCGAGTTAAGTAGTGGCCCACGGCCGGTCGGAATTTATATTGGCACGTAGGTTTGTTTCTAAACCTCACGTCTTCATATGTTTTTGGACTATTGTCACGTTCCGTGAATTGTTGGCCTTTGTGACGGCATCGAAATTCTAGATCATGTTGATACAAAATCGCCAACGCTATGAATCAAAGCGCCAGGTTTGTCAACCTGGTCGGTTAAGTTTCCTAGCAAACAATCAAAGAAAATTAGATGCAAAAGACGTCAATTACTTCATGTACTTGTATACTTAATAATCGGGTAGGTCAGGTGGCAAGGTGGCAAGGTTAGTTGATGATCGTTATAAATCATGACCGTGAAATACCTAAATAAGTCGCTTTATGCGTACTTTGTGGCGGCTACGCTTGTGCGAGCCGGTAGCGGCTGAAGCGAACGAGATGACACGACAAGGCGCGGGCGCCGGCTGCAGGCGGCTGTTGCACAACCGCCTATTGTAGCCGACCTTGACCTGCTCTTCACGGCAAAATTCACTTACACTCACCTACACTTGAGCCCAATTACTCATTTGCAAGTATAACGTATATTATTACATCATTTAAAGTTTTTAATTTTATATAATATAAAATATTGTAATAATTTCATGTCTAATTTATTTTATTGTTGTGTCTTTCTACATAATTATTTTATAATTTTTTGTATGTTTGTAACCGGTTTTGAACGATACGTTTTATTATTTTTAACTACGTTTTGCCTTAATATTACTCTTTTCTAGTTATAATTAAATTGTATACTTGATAATAAAACTCATTTTTTTTTAAATTAGTCTTTTTTAGTCTTATTATTTGGAAGTTTGGAATTTAAGTAGGTAACTATTTACAGTAAAAAAATCTGTTTTAGACACTGATTGGACAAGATCCCGGCAGCCTTCCCACTAAGGACAAATTTGTGTGACATCCTAAATGTGCCAAGAATAGATGAACCCATTCATCTTATTCCTTACCTCACAATTGGTAGATATAGGCACATTATTGAAACTAAAACTAGGTATATTCTGAATGATGCAGAAATGTAATCATACTTGATAACATTTAAGTCTAAGAGTCTATGACTAATCGATAAGAGCAAATACCAAATTAATTATTTATCCTTATCCAAGGAAAAACCGTTTACATACACAGTACGGGGACCGTAAACGTTTTCGTCTCGAGTGTTCTATGCAGCAGTCACAACTTTCACCGGGCCGCGGTCCGTAGTCCGCAGGCTTTACGTAAGGGTGTTGCGCCAGACGTCCGCGCCCGCGCCCTGCGGTACCACTGACCCACTGCCACAGACTCGTACGCACCACACACCACTATTCGACAACCATCCCGTCAGCTTTGAACGTTGCGTTATATTTATTTATGGACATATCGCACATACCAAGTTGCACTTTAAAAATATTAAAAATATTTTTTGTGGCATTGAAATTTTTTATTGCAATAAAAATAGAAGGTGGAACTTCTTCACACCACTATTCGACAACCATCCCGTCAGCTTTGAACGTTGCGCTTCATTTATTTATGAACATATCGCACATACCAAGTCGCACTCTAAAAATATTTTTGTTGCATTGAAATTTTTTATTGCAATCTGCATTTTTACTGACCATAAAAATAAAAGTTCTACCTCGGTGGCAAATTTCGAAAAAAAAAACTAGTCTGTGTGAATTACATTATTTTACAACTAGGCAGGTCAAAAATCTAGAAAGATGGCTAACCGTAATAAATAAACATGAAAATCATGCATACCTACATGAATGCAATAAACGTAAATGGATGGCAATCCTAATGTCCCCTGATTTTTAGGGTTCCGTAGTAAACAAGGAACCCTTATAGTTTCGTCATGTCCGTCTGTCTGTCTGTCTGTCTGTCCGCGGTCTAACTCCGAGACCCTTAGTACTAGAAAGTTGTAATTTGGTATAGATATACATATTAATTACGCCGACAAAGTGGTAAAACAAAATTATGAAAATCTTTGTTTTTAGGGTAACTCTCATACACGTAAAGTGGTAATGTTTATTTTTTATTTTTTTACCCCATGATGAGGGGTATCATTGGAAAGGTCCTTCAAAAATATTGTGAGTTTGTGAAAACCATTTTTGGATTCAGGGATTCGTTTGCGAAATATTAAGCTTTAAAGTGCTAATTTTTGTTAGAGTCAAGTGTCCCCCCCCCCTGCCGGCTAAATGGTTGGTTTTGGGTGTGTGAAAAAAATCACAACAGTAGCTGATATAACGAAATTAAAAGGAGAATTATCACAGCTAAGTAGGCTCTACAGGTTAACGAGTAATAATCGACCAACTTAACTTTGCAGTTGCAAAAACATGTTTTCCCATACATTCCGTATGGGAGAACATATTTTTCAACTACAAAGTTAAGTTTGTTTTTGGGATAAATTCATCCCAACTACGGAACCCTTCATTGTGCGTGGTCCGACACGCACTTGGCCGGTTTTTTTTTTTACAAAGATGATTTGCCTTATTGGACAAATAGGCAATAATTACATCTATTATCTTAGGACTAATTACGACTTAGGATGATAATTACTACACTATTGGTACTTGCCCATCATAGGTACAAAAAGACCTACCGAGATGCTCATTGGAAAGAGAAAAAAAAATTGTATCAATTGTATTACCTAATAATTATTTTGATAGTTCTTCAGCATCGGTAAATCATTATGCACTTAACACGCGATAATCCACCTACCTGTCAATTCTGTAAAAATCTGACCGTGAAAAGTAAGGTGAAGTGAGCTGTCAATCCAGCAGCAGATGGAATCACAGCTCACTTCAAGCAGTTGCAAGTTCACTTCACCTAAGTTCTATAATACAACTACTTATCTAAATATGGCTACCTACTACAGCTATATACTATACATACAAACGCGATCGTTCTGACCCATTGTGAATAAATACTATGGTCGTATAGTCCCCACTTATATAGAATTATAGACCACTGGTTACACGTTATTAATGATCTTTATCTAGAAGGCACATTTACATATCACTATTAACTCACCGTTACTGTGGATATAAAAATGTCACATTTTTCATAATTATAATTTGCTTATAAATCAAGTAAGCCATGAACTTGACAAACTGTTTTTTAGATGCGATCTATGTGGCTTTTACATAAATAGGTTATTAGTTATTGAATACATTATTATAGTGCCCAGAAAGTCGTCAGAAGCCTGAAAATCTGACAACCAGTCTTATCAAGGGGTATCAATTACCCAGTAACTGGGTTGTGGACGTCAGATAGGCAGCTATATGTAAAATACTGGTATTCAGCTGCATCCAGGTAGACTGGAAGCAGACGCCAATATAGTTGGGAAAAGGCTAGGTTAAATTTTTATTGGCACCTGCAGGTCAACCTAGGAGGTGGTCGGCTGTTTAACCAGTCTTTCCTGTGGCTGCCTCAATAAAACTTAGAAAATTAGCGACTACACGCTAAGAGCACCCCCTGTGGGGGTACGGACCTCGGCTTAGGGCGACGCTGCGGGAGGACAGCAAGGGACAAGCTGGATCAGATTTTTTATTTTTTTATTAAGAAAAGGCTAGATGATGATGATTATAATAGTGCCCACATCATTATTGAAATTAGTTAAGTAGGTGCTTACTCGTTTAATTTGTATTTAATTAGAAATAAAACGCGAGACAATCCGAATAAAAAACATAGCATTAAAAATGCGTATTCAGTTATGTGTTTCACATACGGTTATTAATGTTTTTTTTAATTGTTTTAACTTTTAAAACTGAATGTCAGCACTTCAGCAGTACCAATAAGTTATTTATGGTACTTACCTGTTCCATGAACTCTGTCTGAACTTCTCAAGATCAGCAAAGAACTGGAATATTCGATGTTAATTTATTTACATATATAAGATTTCCTCATGTCAATAGTACGACATCAAGGTAAGCAGACCAAATTAAACCATAATCAGAATGAAAGCAAAATCATACTGCAATATCAAAATAAGGTGATGTGATAACAAAAATCAATGAAAAATTGTTAAAGATGGGATAATCAAATGAATTTGGAATGAGTCATTATCGTTACAAAAGATAGTGACATTCGAACAGTGTAAGTATCGCAATTCTCGTCCATGAAGCGATGTGGAACCTCGCAGACGACAGCGACGCGGCGCGAACGCAGCGTTGCGTAAATTCATCGATATGCAGCGATGATCAATTAGATAGGAACTTCGTGAAATCTTTGTCAGTCACTTATGTAACCTATGATGGAACAATAACAGTCCCATTTAACACTGGCATGTAATTAAGTTAATTAAACAGGTTCTAGTATAAAAATTGATTCAATGACTATTTTGGAGAATTTCGAATTGATTTGTTTGTTATAAGAAAGATCACTCACTACATCAAATGTTGTAATTTACCGGTATGGCCGCGTAACACACTTTATTATACTTTTTTGCACAAACCACGTTAATTGAAAAGACTGATTACTTGAGCACTACGATGTAGATATTGCTGCAGTTAAAGTTACAACAATATGGTCAGTATTCAGATGTGTAACACAAATACATGCATTACTCCACTTGCATCAAACAAGGAAGCTAATATTAATTGCATCATCTTGTATCAAGTCTGAGATTTTACTTGAAATAAAAGATTGTTCCGCGAAACTGGATGCTAAGGTGGTAATCAGATATTAATTCGCCGATAAACAAAAAGAATATAAGTAATTAAAATTGTCACCAACGTTGCATTTTAGTTCTTAATTATTGGTGGTTTGTTGCAGAGTTAAAGGAAAAACTTGAAGAATTTACAAACAAGGTGCGCGATAATATTTTCACAATTACATTTCAGCGATATCTACTGCATTGTTCGGTTTAGAAAACAAGAAAGATTAAGTCATAAATAAATAACGTGTGGTATTTATTTCAGGAAAAAAAAACACGTGAAAGAGGGGAATTACCTTCCTGCGTACGAGTTTATAACACAAACTTGCTGGCGTAGTTATCTTAAAAAAAAAGTATATTGTATTGGTCGAACTAATTCATAAGTTACAAATTATTGATAGCACTTACGTGTTACGGATGTTCAGTAAAACGGGCGTGGAACAACGAAAGGACGATACTGTCCTTTTTATAGGAGCGTGTCTGTTATGTACACCGTGTGAATACAAATAATAAAAAGCAAGCAGGTCGACTTTCGCGTTGTTGATGTATGTGCACGCGCAGGTGTTGGCGTCCACCGGCGCGGCGAACACTGACTGACATGCGCTCGCGCTGCCGCGGCCGACCATCGCGCCATCGTCTTTACAAACAATCTGCGTCACAATGTCGCGTCACACAAACGTCACTGTGCTTAGCACCATTTATATCTGACCCTCGACCTCTGTCAAGAGAATTTGCCTATACTTAATTTAGTTCCGGTCGTAACAATACCTAATTCGTTGTACCTTTGTGATTTACAAAGAAGCTGTACTAAATTAATTCATCAGTTTGCTTTTGTTTATCGCGTTCATCTTTATACGAATATTGTTTCCTTTCTAAAATATATTCAGCTATCTATACTAGTGCATTTATAACACGATTTTAATATGAATAAAAATTTTGCTATTATATGTATAGTCAATCCAGGTTTGTAAGTTCCTTTTGAAGTATTTAGGTACTACGCAAAGGTTATAAAGGTTATAGGTACTGCTTGCACTAAACAATTTTTTTTATGATATTTCCGATGGTATACCTACCTACTACTTGGAAGTCGCCTATATTGGTTTGGTTGGTTAGCTTTATACGCCGCAGAAAATTTTCAAAAACTTACAATTTGAATGTTAAACAAACAACAAACTGGGTTTTTTGTAGCTGTGAGTTACAAAAAACCCAGAGATTATTTCTGTATTTTAATAAATTATACAATATTAGGCATTTACCTTGATCCATGTAAACTCACTAACTAGTTTAGGTACGTCATTGACATAATCATCATTTTACGGTTTATTGGTGATTCTCACGAAATTACTCGCCCGAAAAAGACGAATCGAAACTTTTAAATTTTTATTTTTCTTGAGGCGATTCGCATGAAGTTAATTTATTTGTAGGCGAATCGATAACTGGAGTTTTCGATTCGCCTACTAATAAATTAATTTCGTGCTAATAGCCTCAAGAAAAAATAATATTATTTAAAAGTTTTGATCGACCTTCGACGACCTTAAAAAGGTGGTTGGGACTGGGACAGACTGGATTCGGAAGGCGGAAGATAGACAAGGTGTTGTCCTGGAAGCCCATGTCCAGCAGTGGACTGCGATAGGCTGAGTTGATTGAATTAAATTACTATTAATATTGTGTAAGTGACGATGTACTATCGGTACAGTGGTAAATCTCTGGAAAAAGGGGAGGCCTTTGCCCAACAGTGGGACACAATATAGGCTAACAAAAATAAAATTGCAACATCGGTCTCTCGTCGCGCGATAAAGAAGTGTCAAAGTGCCTTTTTCGAGTTTACTCGTCGTTTACGGTCATGTTAGGGATTAGAATGACGTCAGAATCGTAGACAAATTACGATAAAACGAGAAAAAGAGCGTTCTCGCGCTTGTCATGTTAACCCTGCTGAACGCGTTGTTATACTAGACGCGGAGGGCGCTATAGCACGCTTGTGTGTAGCGGGCCCACAGGCTGCACGTGTACAGTGAGGTGCAATATGCCTTGAAAAGGGTGACCTTAACTTGATCGGAGCAACGTGCATTTTTTTGACTTCATGTAGCTTACTTGTATGGTTTAGGAGATATTTACATCTTTTTTGCACTTTGCACATGGCGTTTTTTATATTGCTCGTCAGTGTATCAAAATGCGATTAAGAAAAATCGACTAAGCCCAAAGAACGCTTTTATTCCGTTTGTTTCCTTAGTTATCAAAAAAGTAAATTGAAATGTCATCTGAAAACCTTGTGGAATATATAGATAGATATTTTTTTATTCCGTGCACACAGAAGAACGCATAAGCACAATTAAATGATAACAAATTACATGAATATATGTATATAAAAACAAGATGCCAATATACAAAAAAACCGGTCAAGAGCGAGTCGAACTCGCGTACCGAGGGTTCCGTATCATTTTAATTTTGTATCGGCGAGGCCTATTTATATTCGTTACCTAGAGAATTTTAACACTGCGGACTGCGGTGTAGAATATTGCAGTTTTAGGGCAGCGCCATCTCTTGACCGATAGTGGAACTAATGTAATTTTTTTTTTGATGATTTCTGAAAAGCTGTGCTAGTTAGAGACATCGTTTTACTTTTCCTGTAATTACTTAAACTTCTATCACATAGAATAATTTTAGATTTTTCTTTATGCTAACTTCGGAGATAAGGGGGGAACGGTATTTTTTTAACATTTTTCGTCAAAGTCGAAGACACAGCGGCCTTAAAACAAATGAATAGCGATAAAGAATGTGCAAGTAGCGTTCTTTCATATGATACCCCACATGCCCTAGTAGCCCCACTTCGAAGTTTTAAGAACCCCGTTCAGTCCCTGTTGCAAAAAAAAAAACATTATTATTTATTTCTTATTTGAAAAATAGTTGGGCAAACGTCATCTAAAACTATTTAAAATTTTCAAGTTGATAGCATTAGTAGTTCTTGAGATATCCAGTTGTGACAGACAGAGTCGCACCATAAGGGTTCCTTTTTACCATTTTGGTACGGAACCCTAAAAAGACAAACATACGCATAGAAATGGAGTAAACAAAGGATTAAGGATAAAGGAAGGAGGAGGATTAGGGATTTTTGGATTAAGGTATAAATTAGGCCGGAGGAATTAGGCATAAGCAATCTTTATGTCACATAGTATTTTTACCAGGGTTTGTAAAACTATAAACCAAATTTAAAGTTTGAATTTCTAAAAAAGCTAATCGTACATGGGACACTCAGAAAGTTATGCGATATTAAAAAAATAACTTTAATTTCGGAAGTCGGTGTCTTGGGTTTTGTATTTTCGTTTTTTGCCACAAAGTCATCATCATCTGCCTAGCCTTTTCCCAACTATGTTTGGGTCGGCTTCCAGTCTAACTGGATGTAGCTGAATACCAGTATTTTAAAATAAAATAAATAGTAATAGTAGTAAATAGTAATAATAGTTTTTTGGAAGTCGGTTGTTTTTTTTTTTGTTTTTTTGTAAAAAGTTTTTATTTTTCACTTTTTAGTTGTGGTATCTACCCCACACACATTCGAATACCACTACCTGCTACCAGTGACAGGAATTGAGCATATCATCTACATACTAAGTGGG
This sequence comes from Agrochola lychnidis, assembly GCA_963680765.1. Taxonomy (NCBI): domain Eukaryota; kingdom Metazoa; phylum Arthropoda; class Insecta; order Lepidoptera; family Noctuidae; genus Agrochola; species Agrochola lychnidis. Next base: position 10,838,642 of record OY796852.1, read on the forward strand.
AAAAAAATACGTATTTTGTAGCTAAATCAAACACTACCCAAGCAAAGTTAATAAAAATTATATTGGACCAATTTGAGAGCATACCCTTTCAAACAAAAAAATAATTTTCAAAATCGGTCCACAAATGACGGAGAAATCGGCGGACATACAGAAAAAACAAACAAACATACGCTACGAACATATGACATTCTCCTTTTTGGAAGTCGTTAAAAAAATAAAAGAATGCTTTCATCGAGAATAGGTCAGTGTGAGTGAGATACCAAGCTTGCTCTTTCTTGATCGAGGCTTTTTCCGGGAGTTGTTTTGCTGTTGCTGTTCTTTATGCGAGGGTCTCGTGTTTATCGCATCTAGGCTATAGTAAGTGCTTTAGGTTCAGGGGGCCTACCACCAGCTCATAAACAGTATTATTTTAATATTACTTCAGTGGGAGAAAGAGATGGAGCTATACGACCTGTAGAGCTTCATCTCTTTCCCATACTGAAGTAATATTAAAATAATACTGCTTTATGAGCTGGTGGTAGGGCCCCATGTAATTTTGGGTCGAGGTTCATGTTATTTGGTAATCAATCATAAGGTTTTTCCCAATGAGATTTTATTATAATTGGCCCGGAAACCTTAGTTCGCAAGTCCGACTCGCACTTGGCTGGTGTTTTACATCTCAGATATTTAATGCGCCTCCGTCATAAAAATGGGGAATACCACCCGAAAACCCACGTCAAAGGGTCAGTATACGTTGGCCGAACGACGGGCTCGCTTAACGTGTACTGGCATTGCGTGTATTTGCCGTTTAATTTGCTTGTTTTGGCCGCTGGCAGAGCGCGCAGCGAACGGGCTCGTCCAACGTGTACCGGGGGCTAGATGTTGACTAAATCTACTTACTACATAAACTGGTTTTATCACAGAGAGACGGTGGTCTGGACTCAGCCGAATTTCCGCTAAAAAAGTGATATCTGAAAAACAACAACAAAATATTACTTAAAAATAAACCAAATGGAAAGGTACGTGGAAAAAAAAAGTCATTTGAAACGTCACTCTGCTATAATGATGTTTTAATTAGTATTTATAGTAATCAAGAGTTTATTTATGTATCTTTAAGTGATTTTGTCATTGGTTGCACGTCACTTGGGTTTATGTCCTGATGAGATTGCAAGTTAAATGTCAATTACTCTCAGATCCTACATTAACTCGTTTACACAACTAACTATTTTTATATTATGAAACTAGTTTGCAGTTTTTATTTTTTGTCTGCCATTCGAAAGGAATGGTTGGTAAATCTCGAACTTTACTTCATATACGACTAGTTATTGAACATTTAAGGCCGGCAGACAGACGCGACGCGACGGTTTGGTCCCATCTCGGCACCCATTAATTTATTTATCGTGCCCAAGAAAAATTCCCAATAAATTCATGGCGGCGCCCATGAATGATGGGAAGGTGCCGAGATGGGACTAAACCGACGCGACACCGGTAGAACAATTTCCGTGAAGTTTTCATAGAAATTGTTCCACTAGTGGCCTCGCGCCGTCGCGTCACGCCTGTCTGCGGGAGCCGTTCATAGAATCGAGAATTTTAAGAAATATTAATAACATTTTTGTTAAACCGTTGATTCCAACTGCAGTCTTAAAGAAATTCGTAATTTTTGTGAAGGTATTTTTATTTGTTTCAAATGTTTACAGCATAATATGCTGTAAATATTTTATGATTTATTTTTATAATGGCGACTGTACACGTGTACACTCCTGTCCAAGTGCTCTCGCTAAATCTCACAAAAAAGTCTAAAGCGAGGGGCTTCAGCCCGAGTGCGGTGTTATACTCAAACTCGAAGCATTTATTTCAAATATATCAATTACAGGCACTTTTGAATTGTCACGGGGTCGGTCAGTCAGAAAGATGAAGCTGTAGTTGCCCATTCAAAGCGTAGTAGATACCTATGGAGAAGAATAGGCAAGAAACTCCACGGACACTCTTTTAAATCAAAATATGGTTACAAAATATTGGTCTCATCATTCATGTTGAAGTTATACATGTGAGCATCATTCATGTTGAAGTTGTACACTCTCGTCTAGTTCAGTTGAAGTTGTGAACCCCGAGACGCAGACATTGAACGTCTTCTCTGTCAATATGCGCAAGCAACACTGGAGCACTAGAGACACGAGAGTGTATAGGACGCACTCGCAACTGCGGCGATATCCTTTGACTCGGGCACAAAAAACCGACACGGGACGGAGAGCGAGCGAGAGCCGCCGAGACAAACAGGGGCGTACCGAGAGCTCTCATCTACATTCTCACACTCGGCCTGTCTCGACGTGCCTCGCCGAGAGTGTACAGCCGCCATAACAAATAGAAAAGCCATAAAATTTAAAATAATATAAAACTAATAAACTAAACTAAATTGAGGAAATTTACTTTTTTTATTATTACTTTTTATTAAACTGAGTTATGTGCATCCTGTCCTGTGTATAATTTTGAGTGCTTAATGTTCACGAATTTGTAATACACAAGAAACTGGATCAAAACTTGTTATGAAAATGTAATGACTTGCATTAGGTAACATTTAATGAATGAGTAATGAATATAACATAAAACATAATTGAAAAAGATAAGAATACTATGGGAAGTACAGTAATTTTTTCCTTATTTTCCTCATTTTGTAAGATCTTGTAATCATAAAAATCAAGTCGCAGCTAATGACAGCTATGATCAAGTCCAATGCTAACAACAGCTACTTTTGGATTACCATTAAATTCGTGTTATCAAAATTGGACCTACATTTTAACGTTTTATACTACCTAGTTACAGATGAGCAGTTTAGAATTTCATAATAATGCTTCCATTATATAAAAAGTCAATGACATAGAGTTACATGGTTGTTCGAAATCTATATGATAGTAGATTATAAAAAATATAAAACTGTAGTGTTTAACGATGCTTCTGAAATACGTATGCATACATGATATTACTTATTGCAGTTTATGTTACTTACACAATACTTTTTGCACGTACAATTACAGCGAATATTTGACCACGCAAAAAGCTTACCAATGTGAGCGTTTTGACAAAATAATATGGGAAGCATTCTTTACGTGCGGCACAGTGCGCATTGATGATTAATTTGTAGACTTGGCCCGATTTAAACATTCGACATTGGTACGATTAGGTAACTACTTAGGTCTAACTCGGTTGGTATTCTAGTTATTTTTACTTGTAGTAGGGTATGGATTGTACCATACCTTACCACAATTATAAAAATAACAGCTAATTAATTTATGGGCACGGCATATTCCGAAGCAATAGCAGATCGCAGAGAACCTCAACATTTAGGTTATTTCAAGAGCAATAGGTTATATTTGTTCATTAGAGAAAAGAGTCCTAACATTGGTATCTTCAGGACCTCTGCAAAACCTGCAGACGCTCGGTTATTGAGACAGATAAGTTTTTTATGACCCCCCAAGGTCTATCAGACGTCACTACGTCGCTAAATTACTACTTGTAAAAGCCTTGTCGGTCTGCATCTGCAGTAGTCTGCATCGCGTGCAGGTGAGGTTATCGTTCGGGGAAGTCGAACAGTCGAGGAATGGTGATGCTCAAGGAAGTTATTAATTATGTACATTTTTAAAGAAATGTTACATAATTATATTTTTCGAGGCCATTATGCGCTCGATATAGAAATAAACCGTGTTTTTTATTAACGTGTTTAATCCATGAATACTATCCTAACTTTATTATAATACTAGCTTGTGCCAGCGGCTGCGCCCGCGTGCATATCTGAAATTATCTCACCAGAACGTACTACCAGGATAAAAGTATCCTTTGTCCTATTCCAGGTCATGATTTACCAATCTATGGGAGAAGGACATAGGCTAAGTACTTGTCATCCTTTTTTTTGCGTGGGGAATTACCTATCAAATCACTTGTCCCGCTCTGGGCGGAGCGGGAGGGCGTGTCAGACTCTTACTGACTAAAACACATCCGTGTTCCTTCAGCCATGTTGCCAGGGACCACGGTATCCCTTTCGACTTTCCCGCGACCTCGGCAGGCATCGGCCCTAGCGGACCCCGTAAGTTCTGCTGACATTTCTTTGAGGCTACTCGTCATCCTGGATCGCAGACGAAGTCGCGGGCAACAGCTAGTAATATTATAATGCGAAAGCGAGTGTTTGTTTGTTACCCTTTCACGCTAAAACGGCAGAACGGATTTGGATGAAATTTGGCACATGGGTAGACCATGACCTGGGTTAGGACATAGGATGCTTTTTATCCCGATATTCCCACGGAATCGAGACTTGTGTGGATGAAACCGCGGGAAGCAGCTAGTATAATCATAAATGCGATAGCAACTTTGTCTGTCTGTGTTACCTTTTCACGAGGAAATTTTGCACACGGATAAACCATGACCGGGGTTAGGACAAAGGATTCATCTTGTCCCGGTAATATGTTCCCGTGGGATAATTTCTGACCTCCACGCGAGCAAAGCCGCGGGTAAAAGCTATTAATATGTAGCGGCGTTAGGGTAGGGCGCGGTTGGGCGACCGCCCAGGGCGCCGGATCTGAAGGGGCGCCGCGGGCACCCCTTTATATCCCCTCAGTACTGGGGTTAGGGTAGGGCGCGTATGGGCACCCGCCCAAGGCGCCAGACATGAAGGGGCGCCCAACGCGAACCACCAGCCTTTTATTTTTCTACATTTTCTGTTATTTAACTCTTTATTTTACCCGACTGCGGGACAGCAAAGACAGAGTTATGTTTTTCTCTAAATTTTCTGTACAAGTCGACAGTTTAGGTCCTATTTTTATATGAATGGGCCAAAGAAAAGACGCAGCCGGGTGCTAAAAATTTTGAGCTCGCTCTTGCACTCTGCGTTCTCTGAAGTCTGAATTCTCAAACTTTCCTGCATAAAAGAAATCCTAAATTTTCCGTGGCGGGGTGCTGAAATTTTTGAGCTAGCTTCGCTCGCTTTAGCATCCTGCATTTTCCTATTCGTCAAACTAGAACAAAAGCAAAAAAAATCGCCCTTCTACTCTCCAAGAGCAGTGGCAACACAGAAATCTCGCCCGGGGCAATATTGCTAAAACCGGTATTGATTATGTACATCAGAGTCGATAAACCTATAAGCTAATTAAGCTATTCCAACCCAAGGTACCACCACGCAACAAACTATTTTATTTAGTGTTTTTGAATTAATATAGACTTTTTTTTACATAGGTGTAATTGTGTGAGAACTATGTGGGTAATATTATTTTTTCTATTTTTATTTTTCTCTATTTTTTTTAAATGATAATCTGGAGGTTTGAGTATTTTATGCGGCCTACCCAAATGTCCTTTCTTTGATAATGTTCGTTGAATCGTTGAGCTCCTTTAGTTCTCAGTTGAGCTGCACGATTACTGGCAAATGCGTGCACTGACCGGACAAATCCACTCAAATCTGTATGGTTCTTTCCCAAAAAGACCATTTCAGACACCACTCTACTTTGTGTCTGTACTTTAAAAGAGAGACTGTGACCTCGGTGTTTCCGCTTTTCTTCTCAGAGTAGTCAGATAGAAAACGCCGAACCTTATCTAGTTTTTAAAATATGATTGACGTGTAAGTCTTTGTACAAACCTACTTACAGAAATAAAACTTTTTATCATATATCAATCTGAATGATTTCTAATTTGTGTGGCGAACCAGTTACCCGAGGTACTTTTATTTGGTATCCACGGAACCCAGATAGTGCGATCCCGATTCGCTTTTAATCGGCTTTAAAATATAATGACATTTAATAACACAGCTATGCTGCTGGGGAGTTTGTTGCGCCACTTCTTCCCAGCTAAAGGCACTAGGAAGTGGTGAAGGGTGGGCGTTTTGGGGGACTGTCTAATGTAATTTTGACGTTCGAAAAGTGCCGATTTTCAGCCTAGTTTGAATAAATGACATTTGAATTTAATGTACTCTTGTCTTTTCAGACTGTTATTTTGTAGATGCAACCAGCCGTACAATTTCATTTTGGTCTTATGTATTAATAGGTAAATTAAAAATAGCGCATATTGGTGCACGATAGATTAAACAACAAGAATAGTTATGGAAATTTTCCATAGCATTGTGCAACTGCTATTACAGGTTATACTAACTGGTGTCAAGTTCAAAGGAGTTACAGTTAAAACCGTGTGATACTCCCTGGCCGCGCCACAGTGGAAAATTAAAAAAGCATGTTTCTAGATTAATTGTACCATTTATGTACTACACGGTACGTGTAATGAAAATAATTGTACCTCAACGAATAATGAAATATAATGAAGTTTTGGTGGCGCGGCTGGGGAGTATACTCCCTGGCCGCGCCACCACGGTTTTTGTAAACTACTAGGCGCACCCGGATATAGTAAACACTAAATAATTGTAGCGGAATTGTTCTTTTCCGTACGCTATAAAGAGATTCAAAAATTTTATTACTTTATAAATTTTAGCCTTGTGTTGGTGGCGCGGCCAGGGAGTATGCTCCCTGGCCGCGCCACCAAGAGTTATTAGGCGTACCAGGACATGCTATACACTAAATAATTGTACCGGAATTGTTCTTTTCCGTACGCTATCAAGAGATTCGCAAATTTAATTACTTTAGAAATTATTGCCTGTCGTTGGTGGCGCGGCCAGGGAGTATACTCCCTGGCCGCGCCACCAAGAGTTGTTAGACGTACCTGGACATAGTATACACTAAATAATTGTACGCATTATGTACTACCCAAAAACGTCATAATATTACGGAAAAATGTAATATCTTAAGAGAAAACATCAAATCAAGATTAAGCGCATCAGCAGACTTGCTGATCTTTGTAGTTACTAGATGTGGCCTTCAAATTAGAAGTACAGGGAATAATCTCTGTGAGATGGTCGCATAGCAGTGCTAGAATTATGCAACACAATACGAATCTAGATGCATAACAAGAATAATTGACCTTCAAGAAGAAGATAAGAAGTTGATAGGTACTTTTTGTTAGGTACGGTCAGCAACGAACGTCGTTAACTCTGCTACTTTTACATGACATCTAAAATTACACAAAAGTGCGCCGCGGCAGCGGCGGCGGACGAGCGCTACTTGCAGGTTGGTCGCAGTTGCATGTCTATTTACCCAACTACGGGGAAGCAAAAAGGAGGGTTATGATTTTGACTAGTATGTATGTTCGTCTGTTATCTCATAACTTCTAAACTGAAAATCATAATTTGACAAATCATGTATCATTGGAAGCGTCTTGATCGTCCGGTGGTTATAGGCTATGTGGCGTTACATTAAATGCAATATGGCACCCTCTAGAGGACATAAAGTCATGAACTAAAAAAAATGTTTTTAAAATTGTGCCATGTTGGGTATCAAATAAAAAGGCTTGATAAGCACATAATGCCATTATAATTTTGTAGGTGTACAGGCATGCTACCACGGCTTTACCTTGACAATTTTTGTACCTATGTCTTGTTTTCTGTCTGAAATATATTATTGTTTCATACTTTTTACTTGGACAATATGATATATATACATATTTGTAATGTGCTCGTCAAGCCTTTTTATTTGATACCCAACATGGCACAATTTTAAAAACATTTTTTTTAGTTCATGACTTTATGTCCTCTAGAGGGCGCCATATTGCATTTAATGTAACGCCACATAGCCTATAACCACCGGACGATCAAGACGCTTCCAATGATACATGATTTGTCAAATTATGATTTTCAGTTTAGAAGTTATGAGATACCAGACGAACATACATACTAGTCAAAATCATAACCCTCCTTTTTGCTTCCCCGTAGTTGGGTAAATAGACATGCAACTGCGACCAACCTGCAAGTAGCGCTCGTCCGCCGCCGCTGCCGCGGCGCACTTTTGTGTAATTTTAGATGTCATGTAAAAGTAGCAGAGTTAACGACTTTCGTTGCTGACTGTACCTAACAAAAAGTACCTATCAACTTCTTATCTTCTTCTTGAAGGTCAATTATTCTTGTTATGCATCTAGATTCGTATTGTGTTGCATAATTCTAGCACTGCTATGCGACCATCTCACAGAGATTATTCCCTGTACTTCTAATTTGAAGGCCACATCTAGTAACTACAAAGATCAGCAAGTCTGCTGATGCGCTTAATCTTGATTTGATGTTTTCTCTTAAGATATTACATTTTTCCGTAATATTATGACGTTTTTGGGTAGTACATAATGCGTACAATTATTTAGTGTATACTATGTCCAGGTACGTCTAACAACTCTTGGTGGCGCGGCCAGGGAGTATACTCCCTGGCCGCGCCACCAACGACAGGCAATAATTTCTAAAGTAATTAAATTTGCGAATCTCTTGATAGCGTACGGAAAAGAACAATTCCGGTACAATTATTTAGTGTATAGCATGTCCTGGTACGCCTAATAACTCTTGGTTAGCGCGGCCAGGGAGCATACTCCCTGGCCGCGCCACCAACACAAGGCTATAATTTATAAAGTAATAAAATTTTTGAATCTCTTTATAGCGTACGGAAAAGAACAATTCCGGTACAATTATTTAGTGTTTACTATATCCGGGTGCGCCTAGTAGTTTACAAAAACCGTGGTGGCGCGGCCAGGGAGTATACTCCCCAGCCGCGCCACCAAAACTTCATTATATTTCATTATTCGTTGAGGTACAATTATTTTCATTACACGTACCGTATAGTACATAAATGGTACAATTAATCTAGAAACATGATTTTTTAATTTTCCACTGTGGCGCGGCCAGGGAGTATCACACTTAAAACCGGTACTTATCCCACTTCTAATTATATGAAATCATAGACGTACATGTATTTACCTGCTACAATTAATGAAGTGACCTGTATTATGCTAGGTATGGTCGTTTTGTAGGTTGATGACAAAGGAATCGTTATTATCGTGAAGCCTTTTTTTTAAATTATCAAATAACTTCTCTCGCTCTGGGTGGCGTGTTCGACTCTTACTGACTAAAACCCCGGGTGGGTTTGGGGTGTTCCTTCAGTTACCATGTTGCCAGGGAGCTAAGATTTCCCTTTCCGCCCTTATTCGCAACCCCGGCAGGCATTGGCCCTAGCGGACCCCGTCAATTCGGCTGACATCTCTTTGAGGCGCGCGTGGAACACAACGCGCCGTCGACCCGGGCTTGGTCCTTATTGGACGGCGAGCTACCCATTGCTCACCGTCCGCAAGCCTGCGCCTACGGTGGCCGGAAATCTGCCTCTGATTCCCGACGCCCAGGGCGTCTCCTCCTGTGGCGGTTAGGAGCGCGACGGCGCGAAATTTGCCTCTCCCTCAGGCGTTCCGCCTCCTCCTTTGCGAGCATAACTGCTTCGCAGAAGGAGGTAACGGCTTCCCATTTCCTCTCGCTCCGTGCCGGACGCATTATCGTGAAGCCTACCGCTCGACAATGATCCAACGACCAAACATGGTGTATAGCCTAGGTACCGGAATAAAGTTACACAAAGCCTAAGTAAACTTGAAGTTTACCTAGGCTTTGTGTATGCATTCAATTTGTGAAGACTGCAGGTTGGTTGTTCGGACAATACGTAAACATTGATTGTAAACATAGAAGGTTAATGTACCGCCCGTGGTACAAACATGGGGCTACTATTAAGGTTCCACTAATCAATATCCAATATGCATGTTATCTAGTATAGTTATTTATTTAGTATTTTTGAAGTCAAAACTTCTTTAGGCGCGTTGGGCATTTTTGAGAAGGGACTAAACCATTGATTTCGCGACATATTCCTGCTACTAATTATAGTTATTTATTTAGTATTTTTGAAGTCAAAACTTCTTTAGGCGCGTTGGGCATTTTTGAGAAGGGACTAAACCATTGATTTCGCGACATATTCCTGCTACTAATTATAGTTATTTATTTAGTATTTTTGAAGTCAAAACTTCTTTAGGCGCGTTGGGCATTTTTGAGAAGGGACTAAACCATTGATTTCGCGACATATTCCTGTTACTTAGTATAGTTATTTATTTAGTATTTTTGAAGTCAAAACTTCTTTAGGCGCGTTGGGCATTTTTGAGAAGGGACTAAACCATTGATTTCGCGACATATTCCTGCTACTAAGTATAGTTATTTATTTAGTATTTTTGAAGTCAAAACTTTAGGCGCGTTGGGCATTTTTGAGAAGGGACTAAACCATTGATTTCGCGACATATTCCTGTTACTTTCTAGTTTTGTAGAAAAATTAATTACCCAAGTATTTTTATCTCATTTTAACGTGGATTAATTGGATATGTTGTGATTTATCAACGTCATAATAATTCTCTTATCGGTTAAGGCCAGGGTAGTCAGTCGATACAACTTACCTAGGTACTGTGTTTCGTTTTTTACGCTAGGTAAATGAGACATTTTGTGAAAAATACATATTGCAATAAAATATTCGGCTTTAGCCTTTATTAATTTTAATAGACAAACTTTCAGCACTGTGTCCATTTATATTAGTTTCGGCAAGGCTCTAGACGGTACAGTCAAAATCGGTCCAGCTATTTCGGAGATTAGCCGGAACAAACAGAAAGACAGACAAACATTAAAAAAAAATGTTTTTGTTATAAGTACCGTTTTTACTTTTTTAAACATTTAGTAAAAAGCTGTTATTTTGACAGTAAAAACAGACACTTCAATTTTATTTATTTGTATAGGTAAATTACGTCCCATTACAAAATTTACGACGACGTCCTCCGTTTTAAGGTTCCCAGAACGATTTCTATGAAAACTTCATGGACTCTATTCTATTCTATATTCTAGCAGAATCGAGCCTTTAATTACAAACAATACACCCGTATAAGTGGAAAGAGATGTAGCTAGGCAGGTATGTATATAACATTATTTATTAAGGGGACAACAGGAGCTAAACGCAAGTTTTATAATGCCTGCCCTAGATAAAATCTTGCTCACTGCAGTAAATAAAATCAGAAAAATATAATTATGATATTCTTCAGAATATTTATGTTAGTTAAACAGTAGTGCCAATTCCCTTGTTCACAAACTAAACTAAATTTAAGTTAGTGCATCTTTTTCTTTCTATTTCATTAAGAAAAGAACAGAAGATAAATTTTAGATTAGTCCTGTCAAATAAATTAAAACTAAAAAAAAACTATTGATTGGACAAATAAAAATGAAACACTATTACGTTAGTGTTTCATTTTTTTTGTCCAATCAATAGTTTTTTTGTAAATAGATAATAATTGCTGTGTCATCACGCTTTTCTTTCTTTTCTATGAGTTCCGACAGTTTCCGCACTTTAGCTGTTGTCAGCATCTTAAGGAAACAAGCATTCATTAGACATAAGGTCGAGTCGCTGAATATTATCTACATAAGATACTAAATTAATCATTCTATGTTAATCAGATTAATACTTATCATTATTTTGATATAGGTTAGTACGGTACTGTGTCATGCATGTGTCATACAGACATGAGACAGTAATACTTACACAAAATAAATACCTTATTTATGATTTATGAATCATTACGATAACGACCTATTGTTACCGTCATTCGAAAATACCTAATAAACTAATATATTATGATGATCGATGATCGAAATAGAGCACGATAACGGTAGTTTATCAGCATTAATGACGATTTGTTGATTTTAATTGTACGTTAATAGTTTTTTAATGTAAACTTAATATATTTGCGTTGTTTACCGCAGGTCTAGAAAAATAAACGTTTAAATACAATTTACAACAGGTTTTATCTCGATGACGGAAATAATTTTATGGACATAAACAATTCTCGAATAATTCGTTTGACGCAAAATGTTCTGCACCAGATACTTAAGTGAGCCGGACCGTACTTCACAGTACCTACGCAATGGCCATGCATTTATCTACATATTTTTTTCGTTATTTGGTTTATTCCACATTATAACAAAACATAATTTACTTACACGTAATGACAATAAAAGAGGTAACCTTGGCAAATAGGTACCTACTTACAAATTTAAACATACTAAAATAAAAGAAAACGAGATATTCTTTTGTTTGGTACCTGTTTTTATACCACTTGAGAATTTAATATTTTGAATTTTCATTTGTTCAATCAGAGTACAGTTAATTGGTGTAATAAAAACAAAATAACGATTAACTTTAAAACTTGCTGTATGTAATTTGATTAATTTGATTATTAGGCTCTGTCACATCAGTTATCAAGACTTTTTTTCACGTCGCATCACATGATTGCTTCGCCCGCAGAAGCCGCGCAAGTAGTGGCGTTGCTGAATTTTAGACTTAGTCAACTTGTTGTGGCTGCAAGTTTACATCTAAGCCTCTCGGTCTGTTCATAGTGTACAAAGGTATATTCACACACCGTCCTGGATCTGGTAGGAATCGGGCCACTTCTGAGCGAGACGACCGATTTATTGCAATAATTTCTTTGCGAAATCAACGCCTTAACGCTTTTGAATTGCAGCAACAACAACTTGTTGTTTTCGAAGGGTGTCTGTGAGTGACTGTACAATTAGACGAAGATTGAAAGAACGGGAATTTGTACCACACAAGCCAGCCAAAGGGGCGAAATTACAACAAACCATGAAAGAGTGCGCCATCTGTTTGCACATGAGCACTTAAATTGGTCATACCTACAATGCAGCAAGGTTTTCCTTTCTGACGAGAGTAAAATTATGCTGTATGGTAATGATGGAAGGAAGAAAGTAGGTATACAAAAGAGAAGAAGCTATGGTGGCGGTTAATGAACAATTTGGGGGCATTCATACCGACGGAAAAACAACTCGCTTTCGTATCTAGACCACGCCTGCCTTCGGTGCAACGGTTGTTGTTTTACATCAAATAATATCTCGAGGCTCACGTGGTTCCCTATGCACATTTCACTGGCGAAAACTGCATACCTATTCATTATTCATGCATGATAATGCCAGGGTCCATACCGCAGGAATCGTATGAGACGCCCGGGTGTCACCATTGTGTGGATCGCCCGGAGGACGTAGTGGAGCATACGGTGGAGGTCTGACGGCTTGGGCGGAGCACCGCCGTGTCCTCGTGGAGGCGATCGGCGGCGGTGATCTCTCGCTTCCGGCTTTGGTCCAGGCCATGGTACGGAGCGAAAGGGCATGGGACCCCGTCACCTGCTTCTGCGAAGCAGTAATGCTCGCGAAAGAGGAGGCGGAACGCGAGAGGGAGAGGCAAATTTCGCGCCCTCACGCCCCTAATCGCCGCAAGAGACGCCCTGGGCGTCGGGAATCGCAGGCAGATTTCCGGCCATCGTAGGCGCGGGCTTGCGGACGGTGAGCAATGGATAGCTCGCCGTCCGATAAGGACCAGGCCGGGTCGACGGCGCGTTGTGTTCCACGTGCGCCTCAAAGAGATGTCAGCAGAACTGACGGGGTCCGCTAGGGCCGATGCCTGCCGAGGTTGCGAGGAAGTTCGAAAGGGATATCGTGGCCCCTGGCAACATGGCATCTGAAGGAACACGGGTGGGTTTTAGTCAGTAAGAGTCTGACGCGCCCTCCCGCTCCGCCCAGAGCGGGAGAAGTTATTTGATAATTTCTCACCTAAAAAAATAAAAAAAAAGGAATCGTATGAGATTAAAAAATAAATTTCCTAACCTAACTAAAACTATTAACAAACTAAAATATGGCGTCGAAAAATTCCTCCGAATCGCTGTCGAGTGGTAATGTACCTACTCAAGAGACTGGCGGCAACGGCATTGATACGTTGTATGGCAATGTTGAGCCTCTGGCCAAAGTAAAAGCTGTCCTTGGGTCACGGGAAGTGTCAACCAGCCGTTTGGAGATTTTGATGAACAAACCATGAGTACTCAGCACGCCATGCCAAGAAGATGGGATGGCGCAAGAGTATCGACACACTTTGCGTCCCACACTAAAGGCGTACCCACCTTTCATGGAAATAAAGACCGGTCTCCTGCGACTCCTGCCATCGTCGCGTATCAAGCCATTGGGTTCTAATACAGCTGGAAAGCCGACGGTAACAAGAGCTTGGCGGATGATGTCATTAATGTTTGCGTGTCGCGCTAAGCGACCCGCAATTCGGCTGCAAGACAGGCCGTGGTGTCCGTGACTGTTGACAATTTCGCCAGTGACAGCGAAGAGAACAACAAGGAGCTCTTAGTCGCAGGGAAGCAGCGATGCAGAAAGTTGTGTCATCGAACAAAGTGCCTAAGTTCGATGACGGTAGTGCCAGAAGCCACAGACCCGACTCCCATTTACCCGCAGGCAGCACGCGTGCACGCTTTGCAGTAGTGGCAGACGTGTCAAGTAAGTTGTTATGTACTACTCTGCAGAGCGGCTCATCCCACCGTCTCTGGGGATGGATTTTCGGGCGGATCTGAATTCGGGCAAGCAAGTCTCCAGGCATCCATAGCCTCGGTGAGGCACAGCACATCAAAATTAATCAGTGTGGTGGCTAGGATTTTCCTGGTTAATTTCTCACTCAGTACCGTGGACTGAGGATAATGAGGATATGAAAGCCGTTAAACTAATACTAGAAATTTTGCGGATACGAACTACTTACTAAATAAATGATTTAAAAACAAATTTGACAAGTGTTCCGATTTTTTTGATGAGAAGTGTAATTAATAGTTGCTCTAGAAAATCTAGAAAAATATTTTATCACAGGAATTACAACTGATTATTAATCTACTAGCTGCGCCCCGCGGTTTCACCCGCATATTTCTGGATCCCGTATGAATATCGAGATAAAAGGTATGCTGTGTCCTAACCAGCGTTGCCAGACGTCCCGATTTTTTAATTTTAATTATATATCCCGCGCGGGACAGGCTCAATCCCACTTTTCGGGAGTAACTCGACCGTGCGTGCAGTATGCTGAGGAAGCGCGGCCGGGTGGTACAAACAAGTGTGGACTGGTTATAAGTTGCAATTTGTAACACTCACTTCTTAGATTATTTGAAACACCACATTTTTCGAATTAATAATTTTTTGATTTTGACTTTTGCTTTTTTTTTCTTATTCAGAAGACTAAGAAGACTCAACTACCTAAAATACATTTTCTATGGCTATTTTTAACCGACTTCCAAAAAGGAGGAGGTTATATGTTCGTCGCGTATGTTTGTTTTTTTTTTTATGTATGTCCACCGATTTCTCCGTCAATTGTGGACCGATTTTGAAAATTATTTTTTTGTTTGAAAGGGTATGCTCTCGAGGTGGTCCCATATAAATTTTATTAACTTAGCTTGGATGGTTTTTGAGTTAGCTTCAATAATACGTATTTTTTCCCACTTAGTATGTGGATGATGTTAAGTTCTTCTCACTGTTATTTACATAGCAGGTAGTGGTGTTCGAATTTGTGTGGGGGTAAATACCACAGCAAAAAAGTGAAAAATAAAAACTTTTTCCAAAAAAGAACAACCGACTTCCAAAAAACACTACAAACTGAAAAACAACTGTAATTTCGGAAGTCGGTGACAAAAAATGAAAATTCAAAACCAAAGACACCGACTATTATTATTATTATATCTATTGTCACGTAAACGTAACTTAAAACTCAAATAAAAAGATAAATATTTAATAACTTCTGTTTTTATACGTTTTCTTACTGTCCCGCTTTCGACGAAAGAATCCCGCTTTTTTCACTCAAAAAGTTTCTTGACTTGGCAAAAAAAAAAAATCTGGCAACGCTGGTCCTAACCCAGGTCATGGTCTACCCATGAGCCAAATTTCATCCAAATTTGTTCAGCTCTTTTAGCGTGAAAGCGTAACAAACAAACAAACGTTCAAAAAATCAAAAGTTTTGATTATTCATTGTGACAGCGAATCAATTTTCACGCAATTCTTAGCAATTCGCCCCCTTAAAACCGAAGCCAAATATTTTTGATAGTCGGATACCTAGCTCATGAAGTCATGACCTAAAGAGGTTCCATAAAGAATTTATTAAAAAACTATTTATTTTAAATATATACCTACATAAAAATCCACGAAATTTTGGGGGTATTCTGGTATAAATACATTGTTAAAATAACAGAAGAAGACAGAAAGCCTTCTAGTTTTCTGAACAAAGAGTGACGCGACGATCGCATATTATATGCGCGAACGAATCATTTTGGTTAAGTAGGTATAAATAAGTAGGTATGGAAATATGATATCGTCGCTCGGCATCCAATACCGCAAATGTGACATTTTTTACGAAAATCATTTTTAAATGCCGGAACACGTATTTGAACGTGTAGAATGAAATAAAACAAAAATCTGATTTTCGTAAAAAAAAATCACATTCGCGGTACTGGATGCCGTGCGACAATATGGAATATGAGATTTTGACATCTATTGGACACATGTGTTTAAACTTTAAATACTTTAAAATAATAATTTACATTGATTTGTTTAATATTTTATTTGATTTCATGATAGCAAAAAGTCACCAAGTTTTGCAGTGCTGTCTGTATCAATTTGCAAGTGTTTGCAATGTTCAGTGGTAATTTTTTACAATCCATACTAATATAATATTTATACATCAATACTAATCGGTAAAATAACTTTTTTAATATCTGTTACCTTTTCATGCCTAAACTACTGAACCATATGTAAAGAAAGTTGACTACAGGTATGGGACGGACCAGTTTGGACCTGGAGACGGACAAAGTCTACTTTTAATCCTGGATATTTGTATAAAAAAATAATTGTATGCAAAATACACACAGGCTAGTATTCCTTCATTAAAGAATTGATTATGATTTGATTGATTTAGATAGATAGATAGATTCATTTATTTGCCTGAAATATGGTATTTTACAGATTTTATAACAAATACACAATAGTTCTACATATTCCGCCAACTAAATTCGGCATGCAAATTTTGTGACAATAACAATGATTCTAATTTAACAAAATAATTAAATTCCAATGTCAGAAAAAATAAGTACTAAATCAAGAATTGTCTAAATTCACAGATTGTGATTTGTCATTCATCTACAGTTCACAGATCATATTTGGATAGTTGTGAATGGAATGTTTAAAAAATAATAAAGACTGTTTTAAATATATAATAAAAGGTAGGTTTTAAAAAAAAGTCTACCTTTTGTCAAGGTAGACAAAAGGTAGACTTTTTTTAAATTGGTACAAAAAACAAACAATTATACACAATAATATGTTATAATATTACTAGTTTTTTCTTGCTCGGAGGTAAGAAATTATATCATGGGAATCTACTACTGGGGTGAAAAGTGCTATGTGCTAAACCAGGTCATGGTCTACCCATCTGTAAAATGTTGTTGTAATCAGTTATCTGTTAAGGAGTGAAATGGTAAAAGACAGGCACACCAACAGTGTTACTTTTGCATCTAATTTATAATATTAACTAGTATCCGCATTATTAAATAACATTATAGATTTTTTTCTGCTACAATAAAACTTGACTGCAAATAAATATCTAAACTATGAGGAATAGGAAAAGTGGTCTAACAAGTCAGAAAATAAACCATAAAAAAAACATTTACATTTATTCATTCCTGGCTGAACTCGGAAGATGGTAATCATCCGGGTTTAGCTGGGAATAATTTGTAAACAATTCATATTATCAGTAATACAGCTCTAATGCTGCAAAATAAAAGAAAAAGGAGAGGACACTCATGATTTTCATCATTTAGTCAATTACTAAGAAAATAATAATTTTGGTTTCACATGACTCGCTACTTTTCTATTTTATTTATTTATTTATTAGACCAGAAATAGTAAACATGTAACACAATTTGTTTTAGCTACTTAAAATTTTTATGCTTAAATTGATTTAGTAACAATTGTGTCCAATTATTAGCATCTGCTGCCGAACTAGGTTTATAGCCTGTGATTCAGCATGCAGCGCCTCAAGCCCTTGAACTGGATATGCAAGTATGAGCTTACGAACAAAAGGAAACAGTTTATTTTAAAATATGAACTTAATTTACTTAAAAAAGAAAAATGAAAGGGTTGCTGTCCTCTGAGTGTGTAAGGTGAAGGTGAGTGTATGTGTGTGAGAGGGTGTGTAGAGAATTAAATAGATTTAGCTAGTAGATTCTTTTATAGTGTCCATAGTATATAAAGCTGACAATTAGTTGTATCACTATTTTAAGATGGTAAGTATATTTTCAGTTTGATCGTACGTTAACTTCCAAAGCCACAGAGATACCGATTTCTTCATCGTAACTTTATTCATAGAGTACATTTCAAGAATCTTATTAATTTTATCATATAAATAAGGGCCCAAAAAGGGGAAAAATCTACTAATAAAAGCCGATTTAAGTGTGTTAATCTCTTGCATACAGGTAAACCCTTCCGCCTGATTAGGGTTGGATTGTACTCTAAGATAGTATGCTGTTTTGAAACAATGCTTAATACAAACAGTTGTCACACAGTCAGCACCTCACAGTATTCATAATATTTTCATTCTATGCAAATGCATTCATGACAATGTTGATCAATATGCATTGATCTGTTTTAAAGCATTATTTCTTTAATCTGCTGCATCATCAATTTTCTCTCCATATGACAATCATTCAGCTGGGATTCTAAATTTATGCAGTCACTAATAACTATTCAAAATACTTGGTTCGGTTTCTTTGCTATTGCATTTAGATATACATATATATATGCTACTGTAAGTAATAGCTTTTTACAACAAAAATAGTTGGGAACAGGTTATATTAATGTCTAGTGTCTCTGAATAGAAATCGTAAAAATTAAAATCTGCATTGATTTATCTAGCCAAACAGTGAAATGACCTATTCAAACAAATAATAAATTAGTGATTTCAAATAATTTTAGGCATGTAATGTAAGTAGATGATTTTTTCTTACCGTTTTACAGTCGATAAAAGTAATAGAACAAGTAGATTTCATATCACTTTTGAAATTCAAATAAGTAAATAGGGTCATCAAACTGTGAGTGACTATTCGTGAACTAATATAACACACTGTGGAATGTTAGTTATTAGGTAATGAATGCAGCGGGCATTTTTTTGTAGTTTGAAACTTTGAATTAAGAACGATAAAAACATTTGCCAGTGTGTAAAAAGTTAGATAGCAAACAGTGGGCGTGTACAAATGACTAATAACGTTAAAAATGATCAAAGTGACACTTACCATTATTTACACTATTTCCAAAGAGAGCGACGAAATGTTGAAACAACAATTAGGTAACAGAAGATCTCGAACAAGAAGCAACAGTAATTGTAGGCACTGTCGGTTACTCACACAGCATCAATCTACTTCAGTAATAGGTTATAAAAATAGCTGACGCCAAAATTGGTATTCAATAAGTTATTTTATTGATAGAGTATTAAGTTATTAACTTCATCCTTATTAATAAAAATAATAGAAGGCAAACTTAATTAGAAAATTAAACAAATTAAAAAATAATACATAATTATGTACAATGCAACCCACTCGGCACCACCCTCGTAGTGATGTGGTGTGGTGTACTTACTGTACTCTACTCCGTCTCGTTGCATTAGTCTAGTTTGCAACTTAGGTTAACAATCTGTCAGTCAGGATTAGTCGATTTTCATGTTATTAGACAGTTGTCATTGGATTAAGGTGCCATATTGCGTAATAATTTGTATTTTTTTTATTCATCCGTAGTTATAGGTTTGGGTTAAATTATCCATGACGTATTTTTTAACTTTATCTTTTGCGGGCAAATAGAACTATCAGAAGAACTGTCAAGAGATCTGTGACAATGTCAGCTCTTGCTGGCCAACTATATTAAAAAGTACTCTGTGTGTGTGTTGTCAACCCATGGCGCATAGGCCCATAGCTTATATGGTTTATGGCAGCCCACTTTTACATAGCGTCGCTCTGCAGAAGTGGGTTCTAAAAAGCCACGTAAATACTACGACTACTTCAAGGTGAATAATCAGACTAAACCTGGACTGGACTATCCACTAGCTAGATACTGACGAAACTTGCTTACTTACAATGAGGGCTTTACCTCATATATATGCTTTAGTTATTAAAATGGTGGCAAAAAGTTCAAGCGCTATTTCCTGGTAATTTGAGCTTGCTGCTTTGGTTGTTTAATCAAATAGGTTTATCATTGAAAATAGTCGAGTTAATGTAGATGTGACAAAAAAACGCATTGGTATAGTGAGACGTATTGTATCTGGAATTACATGCTCTGTGGTGTCTAGCTTGGCGCATTACCACACGCATTACTGAGCAATGCGTATGCCCACAGAGTACATTGCGTAGGCCGTCGATATTAATGACGCTGGCAGTGCCAGATGCGAAGTTGAAAAAGTGGAGTTGTTGCACACTTGCATTACCGCCAAATTGATGTTCTCTAGACATTCTGTAGCTAAATTTGCACACAAACTGCCATCTATTGTTGAATAGATTTTCATTTTCATATTACTTTGCGTGCGGAAGATGGCGCTTTTTCAAATTTATAAATATGTAATAGTGCTGCTATTGTTCAATAGATGGCTCTGTACGTCTCTTAGTCATCTACTGAGAAACCAAAACTGGTATCGTCTATTTACATATTTTTTACCAAAAGCAAATGACGCTGTATATTTGTTGACAAATAATAGTTATTTATGCTACAAGTGCGGAAAGTCGAAAATCACCTTACGCACGGTTTAGCCGACGTTCGCACGGACGTAATAAAATCGCGGTGTTTTTTTTTCGCGCACTGGATTTTCAACGTGCTGGGACGAGAGTGCGTCCCAGCGCGTTGGATTCTCAACGCTCTGCTTAACACCGAGAGTTGAAAATCCAGTGCGCGAAAAAATCCCGCCGCGATTTTATACGTCCGTGCGTACTTCGTCGGCTAACTATACATTGTGCGAGGAAACAAAAAAAAAAAAACGAGCGAGCCTTACTATGCGTTTGCACCAGAAAACATTCAACATGTAGATGTTTCGAAACTTGTCACATGAAACAAATCTCATTACTTGTTTTGTTGAACTTGCGTTCGCACTGCACGAAACATGAGTAGTACCTAAGTCAATTAAGACAGATAAGTCAAGATTTGTTGTTATCTGCGTTCGCACTGTCTAGAAACATACACAATAGACGTTTTGTATAGAGATTTGTCACGTTTACGTTAGCACTGTTGTTTGTTTAGGTCAAATTATGTCTCGCAACTTGTCTATTGTTTGATGTTTTGTGTTATCCGAGTATGGCGGTAAACATCCCGTGTTTATATCGAAACATGGAGTGGTCCAAAGTCAGACATGGTGAAGTTTTTTTAGAAAGTCGCGCATTCAGTACCTAGGTTTCTTCCTAGGTTTTTGCAGTTCCAGGTATGCAATACTGGCAGTGACAAACAATAAATCGTCTTCATCGCTTGAATCCATTTTATTACCTAGGTACCTATTTTTAAAAAACTCAGTTAAACGTTGCAATATTTTTGACTTTGTTTGGTTTCGTTATTACCTAGTAATATTGACTCCGCTACGATTTGGTCACAAATGAATACCTGTCAACATCATTAAGATTCACAAAACATAAAAGTTGGCAAAATGCAATGAAATGTCAAAACAAATCTTACAACATGTTGCTAGATTCATACAGATACATTTTGGTAGGAAATTGGTTTGTAAAAACATGTGGCGAAACATGTCAAGTGAAATGAAACGTCAAACATGTTTCGCGTTAACAAGTTGCGTGAAAATGCGAACGCGAGTCGATACATTGACAGAAAACAGAGTTTTCAACATGTTTTTATGTGAATGTTTCGCCAGTGCAAACGCACAGTTACAGTAGTCGCATATGATGTGTAACATCTGACATCTTGACTGACGTTTATAAATGATAACACTGGTGCCGATTCTCGTACCTGTACCTGTACCCTAATTGCGTAACACACGATCGATCATAATCTGAATCATTTTGAAGGAGATTGCTATTCCATTGCTTCATATGTTCGAAAAAATTATCTGCTCAACAACGTAAATACCGCAACGAATGTTGTTGAACTGTCAAAATTAAACAGATTGTGATTGATCGTGTGTTACGCCATTAAGGTGCTGATGTCAGAGTTTTAACGCCGCACATGGGTCTCTGACTTGGCTTCACATGCCGGTTTCCTTACGATATTTTCCTTCACCGTTTTTGAAGCAAGTGATAATTATTATAAGATACGCACATGAATCCGAAAAGTTATGAGGTGGGTTCGAACTCGAGACCTACCTATTTTTTTTTCTTTATTCAGGGGCTTTGTCACACACAATACTGACTATGTCGATCATAGCCAAATTTTTAATTATTTTATGTGATTGTAATATATTTTGTAGGTACATAGTTCTAGCCTCGTCCGACATAGGCTTAGCTAAAACACAATTTAAAGTAAGTAACTATTTCAAACATATTTTCAGAATCAAGCAGATTTCTCCTGAGGCGTTCGCCCCGCTCACACTCCATCAAGATATGATTACGTCCTCGATTATTCCACATTTCTCGCAGTTAGGTGAAGGTGCGATGCCCATAAGGAACGTAAACTTCCTCGATGGGATGTGACCGGATCGAAGCCTCATGGCAGTAACAGTATCTTTTCTATTAAGAGAACAGTTATCTATCCAGGGAATTATTAGAGGCTCAGGCTGAATGGTGTTGTACCAGATACCTTTTTTTCTCGATTTCACATCTTGAAATTCTTTCCACAATTCATGGCAGTATTTTTTAACCAGATAGAAGTTATCTGCGAAAAATAGTACTATATTTATCGGAATACCCTCTACGCAGGCCTTCTTAGCACAAACATCTACCACCTCATTGCCATGTATCCCGATATGTGACGGAATCCACTGCAGTATTACTACTTTAGAATTCTGTTGAAGTTCCAAAATCTGATCAATGATTATGTAAGCTATCGGTGTTCCTCGAATTGTCGAGGTACAACGAGCCACATGTTGTAAGGACCTCTTGGAGTCAGTTAATATTAGAAACTTACTATGATTTATTGATTGAATGTATGATAAAGCTTCACTAATTGCCAACAATTCGAGGTACATTATAGACACGTTCGAATCAATACTAAAACCCATAGATACATTTTGTTCCGCACAGACCTACCTATAACTTAGCAGTCTGACGGTCACACCACTAGGCTGACAAGTTGTGATAATATCCATAATAATAGGTAGGCAGGTACTGGAAATATAGATCTTGGGTACCTAGGTAGGTACCTATAAGGTAAAAATATTGGAAGCCTATGATTACATGATTGTTTGATTAGCATGCAATAATAACGCAGATACAAAAAAAAATGTAGTGATTGTTAAATAAACAAAGAATTTAAAAATCTACTCGTGGTCCTTATAGGTAGATATTTTTCTTATTTTGTTTTCGTTATGAACTCTTATTGGGCTTGGACTAAGAGAGGCTACTTTTCGAAGTTGTTAGGTACTTTCCTAGTAGCTACTTACATAGGTAACACACATGAATAAATTACTCTCCAAAAACTGTCTGCAAAAGGTCAACCACCCTACCGTAACGCGTTTTGACCTTTGACCCTCCAAACAAATCATCATCGTCAAGACGTCAATTAAATATTACATATCCAAATGTGTGAAGATTTTATGAACTTTGCTCCTAATTGTGTACTCTTCTCTAATATTGGGTAATCGATGCTTTATCATTTACCTAGAATGTGTTAACATCAGACGCGATGATTCAGCATGTCTTTAGAACTGATTTCAAGTAGGAACACAGATACCTACTAAAATACATGGCTTATCATATCCCTAATGTTGATAAAAGTGATCTGATTACATGTGGAGATAAAAAGATCTTGACTAATGGAATAAAGGTACCTAATGCAAACAGTTTCGTAAGAATTAAGAACTAATCTATCAGTAGTCAATCGTTGATCAACCAAGCCGGCAGAAAGTTGACTTAAGCTTTTCTTAAGTTCTCAAATTTTCATATAAGGTTGGCGGCTCCGACAATCATCAGTAACTACTCAGAAAACGTATAGGTAAGTTCTTGCACTGCGCGTAACTTGTATGTTACTGCAAAAAGAGATAAGTAAACAAAAATACGTAGCTACATATTGGTGCCGATTCCCTTGTTCACAAACTAAACTAAATTTAAGTTCAGTGCATCTTTTTCTTTCTATTTCATTAAGAAAAGGACAGAAGATAAATTTTAGTTTAGTCCTGTCAAATTAATCAGCGCCTGTCACTACTCCATACAAGTTTAGACGTGATTAAAAACTTGCCGACTAAAATTACGTCAATTTACGTCAAGCGCTGATTAATTTGACAGGACTAAACTAAAATTTATCTTCTGTCCTTTTCTTAATGAAATAGAAAGAAAAAGATGTACTGAACTTAAATTTAGTTTAGTTTGTGAACAAGAGAATCGGCACCATTGTGAACTAATTTCCACTTAGCTACCTACTACAACTGTAAAAAGCTTCGGAATCGAAGCTTGAACTTAAACCTCTGGGTTAATAGTTCTATCTACAACAAACCATGTGAAAATTAACAACAGAAAATGTTTCAGGATAAAGAAGAGGCTAGTACCTAGCAATCACGACACGAGACGGTACAGCCAGCAGGCCTAACATGACACACGCGACATATATCCACTCTTGCACGACAAATTTTTGTCTATTTCTATAGTTTTATCGTTTTCTGACAGCTATGCCATACAAAATACTCGACTCGTTACATGACACGTTATTTATCTCGATTTTTGACAGTTCAACACGATATAATCAGTCATTTTGTCGTATTTAGAGAGTAAAAATCGATCGTCGGCCCATTTGTCATTTGTGGTGATTATCTAATGAGTATAGATACCACTAATTTAAATTTCTGTCATTTTGTATTTTAATTTCAGCATGCCAAAGAAATCATTTAATTTTTATCAAAAAGTCGGTTAAATAGAAAACTAATCATAAATAAATAATAAAAAACTAATAATAAATAATTAAATAATAAAAAACTAATCATAAATAATCATAAATAATTAAATAATAAAAAACTAATCATAAATAATCATAAATAATTAAATAATAAAAAACGAATCATAAATAAATAAATAATAAAAAACTAATCATAAATAATTAAATAAATAAATAACAATAATTAAGAGAATAATTAAGAGAGAGAGACGTTTATTCAATAAAGTACATAATTCCATGCATAAAATTGAATGAATGAAACAGAACTTCAAGCCGATGTTGCTATCATAAAAATAATTTGTTTTTAATAATTTGCAACATCGGTTTATCGTCGCGCGATAAAAGAATGTCAAAGTGCCTTTTTCTAGTTTACTCGTCGTTTGCGGTCATGTTAGGGATTAGAATGACGTCAGAATCGTAGACAAATTACGATAAAACGAGAAAAAGAGCGTTCTCGCGCTTGTCATGTTAGCCCTGCAAGTCAGTCAGACCTAAATAAAGTCAATTAACACTACAGATAATGTTCAAGAAATTATGATTAAATTAATTTCATACGCATATCCTTCCTCTGTCTGTAAGAAACCCTGAATACGAAATTATACGTGTCTTAGATCCAAAAATAGCGAAAATAGTACAAAAAAAAAAAAAAAAGTACCTACTTACATTATTAAAAAAAAAACGTAATACCTAATCTTTACATTTATATTAAAATAGTAACCAAGTCAAAACTTATTATGTTTTTGAAAAAAGTCATTGCTACGAGGTGTGGGAACGATGCCGAAAGTCATTCTAATAAAAGGGTACTTACCCCATAATATATGCCTTATGCATATTGATAAAGCACCGTAAGAAAGAGGTAATATTATTTCATTTTAAACAGATGTCCGAACTCGCACAAAATGTAGACTTAATAAAAAGTGAAATATTTGGGCACATGTGCAAGCACCGAAACCTCGTACTTTTTGTGGTAGGCTTTATTTATTGGTATGTATAACTACTTTTCATGTAACGTATTGATAAATAAATAATTACGTTTTTTTTTTGTTTTAATCATTACTTAGGTATCCTCATTATCATTTTAGCCAAAAGACATCCACTGTTGGACATAGGCCTCCCCCAAGCACCGCCAGTTTGACCAGTTCTGTGCTTCTCGCATCCTGTGAATTTCTGCAGCCTTCACCAGGTCATCGATCCACTTTAGGTACCTATACTACGGAGCATATTTTAGTTACGCATATTTTAGCAGGTAACGGTTACGGTTTATGTGCAAAATTTAATTTTATTTAGATAAAGATCCTGTTATGATGACATGACTCCATCAACTTACATGTAGAAATAGCTCAGGAATTTAAAAACTTTTTTGTTAATATTCCCCTTAAAACTACTGAAGCTTTAAATTTCTCAACCACGCTTTCTGCGGCCTTACTTAGAAAGAATGTAAAGGCATGCCCTTTGGGGTGCTTGGACAGGAAACCTCCCCGCGTGCCTGGGGGCTGGAGTTCCCTTATGGATGCGACCGAGGGGAAGGCCAGTCTCCGGGACGGTGCACCCTGGGGTACGGACAATGACTCCTCAGTAAGGGGTCTCGTTGTCCGTATGCCAATATCCTGTCGGAGGAACGCTCTAACGGGTACTCGCTAGGGAGCACTCGTTGAGCAGCGTTAAAGTAGGAGCGGGCTCGGCGTGCACTAACCCTGCCGTCGGGCGGGCAGGAGGAAGTCTTTTCTTCTGTCACCGCTGGTCTCGTAGCCCCGAAGAGTGTCAAGGTCATGTCTCTGGCATTTGACGGGAGTCGAGGGTCTTGGCTTAACCGCCCGGGCCGCGAGGTAGAAAACCTCTATAAAAAATCACCCCAAACCTCCAAGCGGCGGTGCACCGTGAGGGAGGTTGTTAGCTTGACTAATGGGTAGCTTAATTAGTCACTAGTGCGAACCACACATTTTTGGGAAATATAAAGTTTAATACTCGTGGGAAACAAAATGGTAAATAATAAAAACAAAAACAAAACGACACGAAAGGAGGGGAGTGATGTGGGGTCGGAGTCCGACGTTGCATTAGGCGCGGAGGGCTCAAGTCAGAGCTCGGAGCGAGAAGTGGTGGGGGCTGACGGAATAATCCGCAAATTCTTCCGGAAGCGCCCCAAATCGGATGATGGTGAGTGGTCCTCCGCCGACGGCAGGCGGAAAATGCACACCTTTCGGCGGGGTAGGGACCGGCCAAAAATTAAAGGTGTGGGTAGAGGGCTCACCACCAAGGAGGGTGGTGAGTCGAGCCAGGTCGGTCCAGACCAACTGGTCCAGCGAGCTGAGAGGCTCGCCACGGAGGGGCACCACCCTGGAGGGACCAGTAGCGAGCCGGTCCTCTCAGAGGTTTCTGTTGGTGAGCCGGACGTCGCTGGCGGCGGCGACAAGCCACAGCAGGAAGCCAGGTTTGCGGAGGTCGTGGAAGCCGCGATCAGGGCTGTGGCCTTGAAGAGGATTCAATCCTCTAAGGACAAGGCCATACCCGCGGCCGCGGCCTCTATTTTGGCGGCAGCGAAGGAGCTGCACTTTGGGCCTCCGTCGGACGGTATGTCCGAGATGCGGACGGAGGTCGCAAAGTTGACTGCCGCCATGGAGCTTCTCCGAAAGGAGAACGAGAAGCTCCGAGCGGACCTGGCTGGGCTAAGAGCAGCTGGTCCCCGGGAGGTGCCGCAGGGAGGGGAGCGGCATGGGCAGGGGCCCGTGCCTGTGCCTGCTGATGACCGGGTTCTGGCCCTGGTGCGGCAGGAGACGGCCTAGAGGCCATCGTCCTGCGCCCCCCGCTAGCGGCGAGCCAGCCATCCTTGGACCAGCGGAAGGCGGCTTCGTATGCCGCCGCCGAATCTGCCGCGGCTTAGCTTAACAAATATCATTGTTAGTTGTCACTTTGTGTGCATAATCTTGCTCAGTTAAATAATAATTTATTATCACTGTTCTAACCTAACCAAACCAAAATGATTCACCAACAATAGAGGGGATCTGGCGCTCGGCGGCCGCTACTGCGGCACGCTCGTTTCGCTCGCTGCCCTTCGCGCGTTAATGGTCACTGTTCTAACCTAACCTAACCAAATAATTCACCAATTATAGAGGGGATCTGGCGCTCGGCGGCCGCTCCCATCTTAGCCTTCTAACCTAACCTATCCAAGTCGGATTGCTCTTAATTGGGGTGTTAACCATAATGATGGTATCAATATAATATATGTTTTAAACGATAGACCTAATGATTTTCGATTAAATAAACGCTATATCCAATAACGTTAAACGAAATAAGTTTTAGAGTATATAAATGTTATAATAAGAAATTATATCAACTGTTGGTATATCTCACGTTTATTACATCTTGTGAACGTTATTGGAATGAAATTATATCAAATAACTTGTGCAGAAAGAATGATTGCCAAACTTCCTTTTCTTCAACGTAGTCTTTAATATTACAATATGCTTTTTTGATAAGGACACGTTTGATTTGGGTTTTGAACTTTCCATCGCTTAGTTGTGTAACCGACTTTGGCAACTTGTTATATAAGCAGATACTGTTTATAAGAAATGACTTACTGGTCTTAGTTAATCTAAATTTGGGTATCACAATTTCATGTTTACTACGTGTATGTATGTTATGGAAATCGCTTCGTATTATGGAAAGTCCTAAGTTTTTGCGAACATACAAAATACTTTCTAAGATATAAAGAGAAGGCTGAGTTAGTATATCAATTTCTTTGAATTTATTTCTAAGGGACTCACGAGGACTCATTTTGTAGATCGCGCGAATTTGCACTCTTTTGTAAAATGAAAATTGAATCTACGTCAGCTGCCGATCCCCACAGCAGAACGTTATAACTCATAAGACATAATACTGTGGAAATAAGCAAAGTATACTAACCTAGCTGTGGCTACATCAGTTAACTGCTTTTATTTCTTACTGCATATGCAGCTGAACTTAATCTATCTGAAAGAGCTCTAATGTGGGGTCATTGCAATCTTTAATCTAGAGTAATTCCTAGAAACACAGTTTCCGTAATAGCATCTAGTTTCTTGCCATCAAGTTTTAAATTTAGACCTAATTGACGTATATTTGGTAATGAGAACTAAAGACACTTAGTTTTGTTCGCATTAAGTAAAAGATTATTATTAGCTGCGAACCATTTCGAAAGAACTGCCAGACTATCGTTGACACGTAAGAAAATAAGAGAAGTGTCATTACCGAATAGAATTCATCATTCATCATTATCATCATCATTTCAGCCGAACGACGTCCACTGCTGGACATAGGCCTCCCCCAAGCACCGCCACTTCGACCGATTCTGTGCTTTTCGCATCCAGCGGATTCCTGCGGCCTTTACAAGGTCATCGGCTAACTTAAGTGGCAATCGGCAGGGCACATTGCTCGCAGAACGGATGGCCGATGGGGTCGAAAGGTTCTGGAGTGGCGACCACGTACCAAAAAAGATCAGCAGCTTGTCCACGAATTCCGTAGTGGTGTAATTTACAGATCAGTGTATTGTGGTCAACGCAGTCAAACGCTTTTGAGAGGTCACAGAAAATGCCAAATGCATCCTGGGAATTCTCCCAGGATTCCAAAATAAGGCTAATGAGTTTTACTCCTGCGTCAGTCGTCGACCTACCTTTCGTGACACCAAACTGGTGACTGTGTAAAATTCCATTTGAATAAAAAGGTATATTTTACTCAATGCTGGTAGCAAATTATAGACCTGTATCTATAGGTCTATAATTTGAGGGATCACTCAAACTACCCGATTTGAAAATTGGTACTTCTTTACTATGTTTCATTAAATCAGGAAACGAGCAACAGGACAGCAGCAATTGTGTCTATGATATCCCCAAGAACCTTAACGGAAATCCCCCATAAGTCTTCTGTGTTTTTTATTTTAAGACTTTTGAATGCTTTATTAATTGTGACGATAGAAATGGGTTTGAATTCAAAACTTGGAATGTCCTGGTTACTGAAATTTTCTTTTAGAAGGGATTCAGCTACTATACAACGTGTAACGTTAAATGCGCAAAACCTCAGACACCCCAACTGATTTTTAATTCAATTGAACAATTTCAGAGAGAAAACAAATTGTAAAGGTTTTATGTGCTGTTTTAGTTCGTAAGATTCGTATTTGCATTGAAATAATAGTAAATTGTTGCAAAGGCCGTGAAATAGGCAATTGCAGATCGAGTATGAGTTTGAAGGCCGAGCCGTAGGCGAGGACTTCACTAATACGAGACAGGCAATTGCCATTTCCGCCGAGGCATCATCATCATCAGCCTATAATGTTCCCACTGCTGGGACACAGGCCTCCTCTCTGTGAGAGGGAGTGGGCCGTAATCCACCACGCGGGCCCAGTGCGGGTTGGTAGATGTCACATGTCATCGAATTTTCGGTTCTAGGACATGCCGGTTTCCTCACGATGTTTTCCTTCACCGTTTTGAGAGCAGTGGTGATGAAATAATTTACACAAAGTAAAGCGCCTGTCTGGGTTCGAACCCACGACCTACAACTCGTAAGTCGCGGCCGTTACCACTGGGCCACCACTGCTCCTAAGGCCTCCGCCGAGGCATATATAGTGCTTTTCTCAAAATAATGCAGGGAAATAAAAGTAGTTAAATTTCCTTAATTTTTCAAGTTAGAATGCCGTTTTTAACATGAATATACATTTCAGCATGGAATAAATTGCCCATAATGTAGATGGCTTTTTAGTTTTAGCAATCTCATTAAAATTTAAAATACGCCAAAAATACTTTTTCGGAGAAAATGTTCACTTTTTCTCGTTTTCCCAAATCATAAAATTTTCATATACTTTCATGTATTTTTACTTGACTTCGCTGGAAGTAGGTTTTCCATTTCTAATTTGGCTTCTGATCTTAAATCTGGTGGAGTACAATCAATCTCCATTTCACTCTCTGAACCCTTGGAACTCATTTTAATGATAAAACTTATATTTATTAAGAATGTAAATAACAAATCAAGACGAGTTTTCATGTTTTCAGCTTTGCCGCCAATTTTCTATTTATGCCGAAAGGCAAACGCATTTATGGCTATACAGCCACGTGAACGCAATTTGTACTAAGTAAAGAGACTAACTTTGGTATGCCAATAATGATAAAAGAGATCCAATCAAAGAGTATTTAATAACCCCAGCATGCGTAGCATGACCACCGTAGAAACGAGTTTTGTCGACGGAAGAATAGACAAAATTACAGATTGTGATTGTTTATCTGTCATTTTGTCTACTCTTCCGTCGACAAAACTCGTTTCTACGGTGGTCATGCTACGCGTGCAGCACGCCGTTTCATACAACATTGCTGGAATTATTTGATTTTCTTTGACCGTAAATTCGATACTTCGCGTGTTCTTTTTTCGAAAATAATGACAATACTTCCATGCATGTTTGAGAAAAAGCTTTTATTATCCCGCGTATGAGAAAATTTAAATTGGTCGACAACAATTTGTGTTTGTTTACCTATTTTGGCGGGTTTGCGCATGTGATGGCTTGACCTATTAATAAATAGACACGGCAACGTTTGACCTATCAAACTATTTTCAGGTTTTGCGCATTTAACGCTACACGTTGTAGATGTTGAGGGGAGAGATTTCGTAACCTCTATTGGGATGTTGGTAAAGAACTTTTCTAGCGTCTCAGCAACTTTTAACTTATCTGAACTGGTTTCATTATCAATTTTTAAAGACACTTCATTCTGACCTCGCTGTTTTGTGTTTCCAGTTTCTTTGTTAATTACCTGCCACACAGCTTTTATTTTATTGTTAGAAATACAAATTTTGTTACTTTTTAATCATGATTTAGCTTGGGCGCAGACTCGTTTAAATATCTTAGAACAGTTTCTGAAATAATTATGAAGAGCTTGACCAGCACTACCATTCTATAACCATCTCACCGTGTTATCTTAGGTGAAGTGAGCGTGGAGTGAGCTCTCAGTTGCTAGAGATTGACACTATTGGCAGCTCACTTCACCTAAGACATCACGGTGAGATTTTTACAGAATAGCACCACAGATGTCAATGACTTCTTGTTGTACAAATTATACAATTATATCTCTGCTTTTTCTAAAGCCAGCAGTGGCCCATTCTTTAAATTTTGGTTTAGTATTGATTGTTACTTTTTTACAGGACACACTTTATTGAATTCATGGCATACTGTAGAAAATAATGTACCGTAGTTAATATTGAATCAAAACTAGCAATTGAGAGATTGCTAAAAACATTATTATTAAACATTTTCAGTCAAATGACACAAATGACCAGTATGGTTAGAACTTTTTTTTTTTTTGGGTGCGATATAATCAAATAACTTCTCCCGCTCTGGGTGGAGCGGAGGGCGTGTCAGACTCTTACTGACTAAAACCCACAATTTGCCTCTCCCTCACGCGTTCCGCCTCCTCCTTGGTATGGTCAGACCTGACGTCACTAATTAAGGATGAGTCTTGTATTTTACGATTAGTAAATATATTGTCAATGCATTTAAAGGTTTTCACCAGGAAATCGTGCTATGGGTTTTGGATAAGTTTATAAAGAAAACAAAAATTAGTAGCCACGACTCGGATTAAGGATAAACCTTGAAGATGAATGTAAAAAAAAAACAAAAAACGTGCAAAAAGCACTGTCGTATTTTGATAACTTTAAGAAGTCACCAAATAAAGATGACAAATAACAGTGAACCTACAGACTTTTTCTTTTTTCCATATAAACTTTAAGTTTTGTATAAACTTATCCAAAACCCACAACATGATTTCCTGGTGAAGACCCTAAGACCTTCAAGTTTCGAAAGGAGTAAACAACAACTTTAAATGTGGCGTAGTTTAATGCTACGAGTATAATTCTAGAAAAAAAAAACTCGTCACAAACAAATAGCCGAAGACGGCACTGTCTTAGAAACTTTAAATTCATACCGTGTCGCGTAATGCTAAACCGCTATCTAAATTGATGTAATATTGCCGGTTCCGTATGTATATAAGTCCATAACTATTGCCTTGAAGAAGCGGCTAAATCTATTTACAAAACAAATAATTGAATTATTTTTTAAAGTTATGCTTATGAAGTCTAGAAGTCTCCAGAGCCCAGAGCCTTTCCTGGCGTAAGGAGTTCTCTTGGTTCTCCTAACCGGTTTACATGCAGAAGTCATTCTTGAGTTCCAGAGTCTATTTCTTTTTGCAACTTGTTTGTTTTCTCAGTTGATCATTCATTCTAAACGAAGACGTAAGGTAGGTAAGACCTATAAACACCCACACGCTCGCAAGTACTATTGTTACTTAGGCTCTTTTCTGTATGAAAAAATAAATAAACTTGTAGATATACACCCCTTAAATAGGAACAAATGTAAATCTACGGTAGTAGATTACATTTGCAAGCTACTCGGGTCGTCGACGTCTTCACGACTTTCGTTCGTCTGATTCAAATAAGTTCAGTAGTTTACGCTGTACGAGGTAAAAAACTGACTCACATAAATACATATCTACATGGCTAGTTAGCTTCATAACTGTTCCTTTCCGTCGTAGTTGGGTAAAAGGAAAAAAATCTTAATGTGTCTACAAACTTTGGCATTTATAAGAATGCAATAACATGCTACCTGTAAACCAGTATAGTCTAAAATGTCAAAATAATAAATTCTTTTTAAAATGAAATACCACATCTTTTTATAGTTATATATATATAGAGAGCAGTGGTGGCCCAGTGGTAACGGCCGCGACTTAGGAGTTGTAGGTCGTAGGTTCGAACCCAGACAGAGAGTGGTTAGACTCTTTGAGGAGTGGCTAGAGAGGCGCCACGGCGTCCTCACCTTCCGCCTGACACAGGTGCTCACCGGACACGGCTGTTTCGGGAGGTACCTGTTCAGGATAAAGCGGGAGGAAACGCCCGGGTGTCATCACTGTGTGGATCGCCCGGAGGACACGGTGGAGCATACGGTGGAGGTCTGCCCGGCTTGGGCAGAGCATCGCCGTGTCCTCGTGGAAGTGATCGGCGGCGGTGATCTCTCGCGTCCGGCCCTGATTTGGGCCATGCTACGGAGCGAGAGGAAATGGGAGGCCGTCACCTCGTTCTGCGAAGCAGTAATGCTCGCGAAGGAGGAGACGGAGCGCGTGAGGGAGAGGCAAATTTCGCGCCCTCGCGCCCCTAACCGCCGCAGGAGGAGACGCCCTGGGCGTCGGGAATCACGAGAAGATTTCCGGCCACCGTAGGCGCGGGCTTGCGGACGGTGAGCAATGGGTAGCTCGCCGTCCGATAAGGACCAAGCCCGGGTCGACGGCGCGTTGTGTTCCACGCGCGCCTCAAAGAGATGTCAGCAGAATTGACGGGGTCCGCTAGGGCCAATGCCTGCCGGGGGTTCGAAGAAAACCGATAGGGACATCGTGGCCCCCTGGCAACACGGCAACTGAAGGAACACGGGTGGGTTTTAGTCAGTAAGAGTCTGACACGCCCTCCCGCTCCGCCCAGAGCGGGAGAAGTTATTTGATGATTTCCCACCCAAAAAAAAAAAAAAAAACACAGGCGTTTTACTTTGTGTAAATTATTTCATCACCACTGCTCTCAAAACGGTGAAGGAAAACATCGTGAGGAAACCGGCATGTCCTAAAACTGAAAATTCGAAGACATGTGACATCTACCAACCAGCACTGGGCCCGCGTGGTGGATTACGGCCCACTCCCTCTCACAGAGAGGAGGCCTGTGCCCCAGCAGTGGGAACATTTATAGGCTGATGATGATGATTATAGTTACAGTGTTTTTTATTAGCTTAGTTTGTAAACAACCTTCATTTGTATTGCACCAGGTAAACTATAAAATATTTTTTCACATCATTACAGCAAATAAACGTCAAAACAAATCAGTTTTGTATAACAATATAATTATTATAACTGTGTTCACGACTGAACGTAAAGTAGGGCATGTCGTAGTGCGTAGAGTTCTACATAGCGTGCTGCATAGCGAACTTCGTAGCGCGCCGCGTAGCATGCTGCGTAGCATGTTCTATAGCGTGCTACATAGCGTGTGGCGTAGTGTATAATCGAATGTTTTTGTGTTTTTTATGACAATCTGCTATTGTACTTTCCATACTGCTGAATCTACGATTTTCAGTAAAACATGTTGACTTGATAAAAAATAACGAATACGTTTCCTTCTCATCTCCTGCATTTGTGTGTAGTTTACCAGCCGAGCCCATTTTCGGCTATGTTGGAAACTCGTTAAGACTTCGAGTAACGACTGACATGCCAGTTCTTATTTTAGAGTATAAGCTGGTAACTTCACATGAGTAGTTTGTTCTCCAATATATTCACACAACTTTCGCGAAATATTCAGTCCACCGGTCATTCAACTTGTCATTAGGGAAAAGACGTTATCGCTACTTGTATCGTGGCCGAGATGAAATGAAATTAAATTGTTTATTCTGTAAATAGGATATCGGAATCACTTTTACACGTCATATAAAAAAATATTAAAAATAAGCTAGATGAGTTCGGCGTTTTCTATCTGACTACTCTGAGAAGAAAGGCCAAAACAAACTCAGTGGTCGCAGTCTCTTTTAAAGTGCAGACATAATCTTGGTCAGGCCATATGAGGACCATGTAGATTAGTGTCTGAAAAGGTGTTTTGAGGAAAGAACCACACAGATTTGAGTGGACCTGTCCAGTCAGTGCAAGCATTTGTCAGTAATCGTGGAGCTCAACTTAGAACTTAAGGAGCTCAACTCGACGAGCAATAACCAAAGAAAGGACATTTGGGTAGGCCGCAAAAGTTACTCAAACTGCCAGACTATCACTAAACCTAGAAGAGAAATAAAAATAATATCCACATAGTCCTCACATTCACAATAGTTAAAATATAGAGAAGCTATAAAAAAACATAATTATCCTACTTAATAGTTAGGCTACATTATTTTGAATGTTTTTTCTCGAATAACAAGCAAGTATAATAAAGCTTTTCTTTGCGGAATTAAATTGCAACAAGAATAATGTACCCAGGATTTTGTAATGTCTGTATTTAAAAGAGTGTCCTTGGAGTTTCTTGCCCCTTCTTCTCCATAGAGATCTACGTTTTGAAATGAGCTTCAACTTTCTTTGACAATTCAAAAGTGCCTATAAATGGTTTAATTGAAATAAATAAATAGTTTGATTTTGAAATATTTCCAGAACAGTTTTTATTTTTTAATAGCTTATGCCCGCGACTTTGTTCTCATGGAAGTCGTAAGACGCCATAATATATTAAAATACAGTCCCTTTTTAAAAAAAATCCCTGTACCTAATTGTAGTTTTAGTTAGTACTGCAATGATGTCGCGGAAGCAAGTGACATACAGTCTGTTTTCCGTATGAGGAGCAGCCTGTCCTGAGGTCGACACCGGCAGCCTTTAGTAACAATTTTCCATTACTTGCGAAATTTTTAATTTTTAGTGAATTAATGAATGCCTACGTTCCTGCATATACTACCTAATGACACAACACTGATATGCACTGACTAATGCATTTTTTCAGATTCTTCTTGACAAGTGAACTGAACACTAAAAGAATATAACAGTAGATTGTACATGCACGGGATTTCTCATTAACAGTCACCTAATCATAGATGACAGAAGAGGCTTAAACCTCATATTTTTCTATGTACGTTCAACGAACTGTCATTATGTCATATAATAGTATAACAAAATGTAAAAAAAAGAATCACAAAATATCAATAGTTGAAAATCGCACTTACGACTTCAGATTCGCAAAGCAGTCGTATAACTGCTAAGCTTTTTGCTTTGCTGAAAGTTGATTAAAATAGCCGTTCTTATATATGTAATAATCAGTGATCGGAGTAGGTAGATTGATTTTACGTACTCGAATCATGAATAGTCATAGAAATCATAACATGGATAAGTCTTTTTTCCGGGATTTCATTTTGGTACTACGGGATTGAATCAAATATTGTTAAAGTAAGGATTTTTAAACTACTACATTAGAAATTTATAGAATGCGATAGATAAACATTTAAAATATTGTTTTTATAGTATACCTATCCTTTTTTTGGAGTCCGATCACCTATATACTATTCATAAGACAGCAAAAGAGTTAAACATTTCTTATTCATATTGATGTATTCTTTATTCAACACATTATAACATTTGAAATTTCTTAAAAAATCTTAATAATTTCAAAATTCCTGAATCCCGGAGGCATATCCATACTAATATATACGTGTCAGTTCATTGACGCCAAATCAATCTACCTACTCCGATCTCTGGTAATGACTGACTGCTTCATATACTGTAATGATAATCATTTCAATCAATCATCATAATAGGTTAAATCTATAACTATTTGCTAAATTCGTTCCTTATTCAGCCCAGTGAAGTAATGAAATAATTCGACTATTGTCATTCACTATATTATTGTATATTGTGTTTATCTAATCTAAATATATAAAAGCGAAAGGTCACTCACTCACTCATTCATCACGAAATATCGAAAACCGCTTGACGCATAAAGATGAAATTTGGTAGAAAGGTAGTTTATAGTTCGTAGACGTTCGCTAAGAATGGGTTTCTGGAAATTCGACCTATAAGGAGGTGAAAAATAAATAAATAAATGAAAAATAAAATCATTTAATTCAGGCAAAACCCATATTACATCAAATAAAATTTCAATACCTACTGCAACAGAATAAATCACAATGGAATAAAATGTCAATGCAATTAAAATAGGTACAAATTATAAAGGTCACAAAATTCAAATTAAAATGTCAAATACAATTAAAATAAACGAATGAGGAATAGAAATTATAGGGGCACAGAATCGAAATTAAAAGAATTGAAAAGGAGGGATTTTGTTTGTATGAAAATTCTTATTCCTTGAGATAATAAACTTGAAACTTGGTACAAATATTTATCTATCTCATCATCTGTTACGACGCCTCATTGGGGTGGATACTTAGAGTATATATGGTGGATAACAATTAAAATTCTATTGTATCTCGTTAATGACAGTTACAGTTGTAACAGCAATCATATAATTGCGTTTTATTAAAATAGGTTTTTTTTACTTTTATTAATTTATTTATTTTTTGTATACATTCTTTTCTACATATTTTGTGAATGTGAGAACGCTGTAGGCCCAGTGGATTGTAGACCTGTTGACCATTTTCTATTTTGTTAAGTACTTGGTACTTATTGAAAGACCTACACTGTCCTCCCATACCTAGAAACACTGTTATATGAAAGTATTGTAAAAGCCAATTATTTTTAAAAGAGTAACCGTGGAGTTTCTTGCCGGCTCTTCTCCATAGGAAACGACCAATTGGAACCGTGCACCTAGCTTCTGACGTTTCATAAGTGCCCATGTAGGTTTATGTGAAATAAAATATTTTGATTTTGATTTTGAAAGTATAAGTAAAGTTTGCCATTTTTGTTTTTCTAAACTACCCCCTAAAGGAGGATTGGGGGGTGTCAAAGTTTGTATGGAATAATTTTAATGCGCGATCTGATTAACTCGAAACTCAGTATTTATACTTAAGACTGAAAATTAATAAAAACATGTATCAGGGATTTTTGAAAATCTACCCCTAACGGGGTGAAAAGGGGATATTCATTTTTACAGGGGAGGATTTTACTGTGTGGCTTGGTTAACTGGAAAATTACTAATAATCAATAAGTCAAATAATGGAAACGTCACAGTAGACTTTTCAAAAATGATTATCACACTATTTTTTATGGGGGATGAGCAATATTACAATAAGTTCGTATTCTTCTATAGTTTACCGCAAATTGTAAAAAGGCTAGCCAAAAGATATTGCTGATAGTTACAGATTTAACCTTTTAAAATATTATCATCATGCTATAGCTTTATGGATGTAAGCAGTCAATCATAACATATAGGTGCAGGGTGTATTTTGAAATGGGGCAATAAGGGCTGGTACCTTAATCGTTGTTGCTACAAGAAAACGGTCTTAAAAGACTGTCTTAAACTTTTTAAAACATGTTGATCTGCATTCACAGATTTTGAAAAAAAAAATACAGTCAGCAAGAAAATGGCCAATTTTCACAAAAACTTTTTTGATGCCAGTCGATCCTATTTCTTATTACTAGGGTCAAAAAACCATATCGGGCCAACTGAGGTTTGAGTATCTGTCTGTATGTTACCTTTTCACGCTTAACCAACTGAAAGGATTTCGATAAAATTTGGCAAGGAGATAAATAGCATCCTAGGGTAGGATATGTCCTACCCTAGGATGATATTTCCAAAAATGTCTCAAAAATAATCCTAAAGGGGTTGGTATATAGAGGATGAAATTTTTCTCGCCAAACTTCATGCTTCATATTTATTTGTAACAGCTGTATAATCTTTTACCCTATGTTCACAAAATTAATAAATGAATTTGAATTTGAATTTCTAGGTCAACGGGAAGTACCATGTGGGCTTTGTTTTATTTGCAAGTGTCAACATAAATGTGCGGTATAATTAAATGGCCGTTTTTTTATTGCGTTGACGTGGAAGTCTGATTTTCTTTTCAGCTCCAAGGGACCCTAAGTTTTTGATATTTATTTCAACCTGATGCTTCCACGCGTGTCTGAGAAAAAAGGTCTTAACAGACAACGAAGTCATCCTTTAACGGTTTAAATTTTTCATTTTGAGTACGGAACCCTAAAATAGATTTATTACCTGCCTGTTACCTTTTAATGCCGTAGCGGCTGAACGTATTTAGATGAAAGGCATACGGATGGGCCATAAGCTGGGTTAGGACATAAGATACTCTGAATTCCGGTAGTATGTTTTTGTGCGATATTTTCTGACATCTGCGCGGGCGAAGCCGCGGGCAAAAGCTAGTTTAAATAATAAAACTTTATAGTAAACCATAAGTATACCCATTCCAAATTACAGTTTTCCAGTACTAAG
Organism: Agrochola lychnidis; assembly: GCA_963680765.1. Taxonomy (NCBI): domain Eukaryota; kingdom Metazoa; phylum Arthropoda; class Insecta; order Lepidoptera; family Noctuidae; genus Agrochola; species Agrochola lychnidis. The sequence continues at coordinate 10,878,351 of OY796852.1, forward strand.
AGTCTTTTTTTTTTTGGGTGAGAAATGATCAAATAACTTCTCCCGCTCTGGGCGAAGCGGGAGGGCGTGTCAGACTCTTACTGACTAAAACCCACCCGTGTTCCTTCGGTTGCCCTGTTGCCGGGGGCCATGATCTCCCTTTCGGTTTAATTCGCAACCCCGGCAAGCATCGGCCCTAGCGGACCCCGACAAATCAGCCGGCATCTTTTTGAGGCGCGCGTGGAACACAACGCGCCGTCGACTCGAGTACTACGAGTCTCTGAGCTAATCCGCGAACAGACAGACAGACGGACGGACATGCCGAAATTATAGTGGTTTCTTGTTGACTACAGAAAGGTCAAGATAAAAATTTTTACAAAAAAAAACAACCGATTTCCAAAAAAAAACACTACAAAGTGAAAAATAACTTTAATTTCGGAAGTCGGTGTATTGTATTTTCGTTTTTTGCCACCGACTTCCGAAAAAGTTATTTTTCACTTTGTAGTGTTTTTTTTGGAAGTTGGTTGTTTTTTTTTTTGTAAAAAAAAATATTTTTCACTTTTTAGTTTACCTACCGCACATACATTCGAATACCACGACCTGCTACCAGTGACAGTAAATTAAATATCATCTACATACTAAGTTGGAAAAAAATACGTATTTTGTAGCTAACTCAAAAAGTACCCAAGCAAAGTTAATAAAATTTATATGGTACTAATTTGAGAGCATACCCTTTCAAATATTTTGGACATATATTTTAGATGAAATCGTCTGATTTCAAATATTAAAAATATTTCTAAAAGTCAGCCAGGAGAGATACAGTAATATAATTTCAATCTTGTTTGTTTGCTTGATAGTGCACGCATCGCTTCAACACTATTAATGAAACTTGGCATCGTGAAAGTTTATATGCCTGAGCAATATTTACTATGGATACTTTTGATTTGTGAAACCTTGACTATACCGGTTCTATCTGACAATACTTGCGATCCAATTTTGTGTACGTCCACATTCCACTCGAATGCGCTCGAGGGCTCAGCTAGATACAGATATATATTATATATTTTAAATAACTCAAAAGCGGGTTGGAAATGAATACAACATGTAAAGAAAACCCTGTCCGATCCGTAAGGGTGTTGTTAAGTTGGGTACGCCACAATTACGGCGATAAGACCCCTCATTGAGGAGTGGCTAGAGAGGCGCCACGGCGTCCTCACCTTCCGCCTGACGCAGGTCCTCACCGAACACGGCTGTTTCGGGAGGTTCCTGTTCAGGATAAGGTGGGAGGAAACGCCCGGGTGTCACCATTGTGTGGATCGCCCGAACGACACGGTGGAGCATACGGTGGAGGTCTGCCCGGCTTGGGCGGAGCATCGCCGAGTCCTCGTGGAGGCGATCGGCGGCGGTGATCTCTCGCGTCCGGCCCTGACTCGGGCTATGGTACGGAGCGAGAGGAAATGGGAGGCCGTCACCTCCTTCTGCGAAGCAGTAATGCTCGTGAAGGAGGAGGCGGAACGCGTGAAGGAGAGGCAAAATTCGCTCCCACACGCCCCTAACAGCCGCAGGAGGAGACGCCCTGGGCGTCGGGAATCGCAGGCCAATTCCCGGCCACCGTAGGCGCGGGCTTGCGGACGGTGAGCAATGGGTAGCTCGCCGTCCGACAAGGACCAGGCGCGCGTGGAACACAACGCACCATCGACGCGGCACGGCGGCGCGTTGTGTTCCACGCGCGCCTCAAAGAGATGTGAGAAGTTATTTGATAATTTCCCATACTGTGAGTCTATTTGTGTGGAAATTTTCAGCAAAAAAGAAAAAAATAGCCATATTTTTTTTCAAGAGGGTAATGTTATTGCAGTATCTATGTGCCCCTTTAGGATCGGACAGGTTTTTTTTACATATTGTATAAACATTCCAACTTTTTTAAACTCTTTTATCATAACCAATGTTTTCGCTATATTCACTTGATCGGTATATCCAGCTGTGGACGTCTTTTGGCTGAAATGATGATGATGATGATTCCTGATCTCAATATTTTAGCTTTTAGTTTAGAAATTCCTACAGAATGTTTCAACATAATGTATTCCGTTTATTCGTATTCAGTAGATACCTATCCTTATTATTATTGACATTTTTAAATATTACAAAAACGTTTTCGTAAAACGATCATTACCTACAAAGTTGAGTAAGTATGCAATTGATTATTTAGCAGAGTTACACATATTGAACTAAATCGAATAACATTTTTGTGGACTGCTAATTTCTTTACTGCTCGTTTTTATAATGCCAACATAATAAAGTTAACTGTAAAATCTCTATAAATACCATATCCTTATAGTATTGCAAAACCTCTAATTGTGATATTTTTTTCGTATGTTGTTAGGAATTTAAAGAGTGCGTCTTCAATGTGAAGTTCTGGAAGATATTCGTAAATAATGTGGCTACTTTCTTTGTCTGTTTTATAGTATCTGTATTTCTGGTATAGTATCCGTCCCATCGGACTATGAGAGTGAAGGAAGAGAGAGTGCACCTGTGTCTGCACACATACTTGTGCACTATAATTTCTCGTGCGCCAAAGGCTAGTCTCCGTTGAGATATATTAACTGCTATCAACATTTTTTAAATTAAAGAACTTTAAAGAAAGCCTAGGAGAAGAAATTGTAGTATCGCCCTTCTTGAAAACGATCCTAGGTATACCATCACCATCATCGGCCCACAGCAGTCAGTGCTAGATAAAAGCCTCTACAATTCAAGGTGAAATTGAAATCAATTTCAATTTATCTGATAATTAAAATCATCTCGAGCCAGAGCGATTATTACTGATCAATTGTGGTTGCCATAATCACCCAGTTGCCATTGAATGATTTGCTTTTTCTTCTTTGAGATTTGAAATAGTTTGGTCTTGTTACTTCATAGCTAAGATTTCGTGCAATGAGAAAATAACTTGGGTTGCTTGTTCTGTTCATGCCAACGGACATTGCAGAAAATGGTTGACATATACAACTAATAGAAATTGTAACAATTTAATACAGGTTTTGTAAAAGCTTTAATTTATATATATTTTTCGTGTTGATTTAATGAGAAAATCTCGAGCTTTTTTATATATTACTAATGCCCGTTGCATTGCCTTTTTCATTTTTAGAGTTCCGTACCTCAAAAAGAAAAAACGGAACCCCTAAAGAATCACTTCGTTGTCCGTCCGTCTATCTGGTAGTCTGTCAAGACCCTTTTTCTCAGGAACGCGTGGAGATAACAAGTTGAAATTTATATCTAATACGTAGGTCCCTTGAAGCTCTAAAAATCAAGTAGAAGTTTGAGTCGACGCAACAAAAAGATACGGCCATTTATGCGGCATAATTTGATACTCGCAAATAAATTAAAACCTAGTTTGGTCGGGTATTTTCCGTTGACCTAGAATTTGGCAAGAATCATGGTATCACATAATATATATTTTTTTGCCTTTACAAACTTACATTTGCAGTTGTAGAATTGACCATGGCGCATATCGATATATGAGAGAACATGTTTTTCAACTACAATGTTAAATATGTTTTTGAGATAAATTCAACCCAACTACGGAACCCTTCATTGTGCGTGGTCTGACACCCAGTTGGCCGGTTTTTTGTTAGGAACCTTCTCCGGAAAGTTTCATCACAATCGGTCAAACCATTTTCGAGATTTTGCTAGACTAACGCACGATGGTTGATTTTTATATAGTATACTAGCTTACCCCGGCAAACGTTGTTTTGCCAATTATTTGTTTGGGATGGACAACTCTTATCACTTAGGGGTATGAAAAATAGATAGTAGCCGATTCTCAGACCTACTGAATATGCATATA